>OY744524.1:171556606-171774106 GCA_963556195.1 Sepiola atlantica | reverse complement strand
ATTTCCCAGGGTATAGGTGGTAATCCCTGTTAATTAGTTTTTTCCGTGGTGTTGGTAGTTTTCCCGAGAGTGCTCGACTACGAGGCTAACAGGGTTTAACTGTAATTCCTGGTAGGGGCTGAGTAAATTCTTTGTAGAATGGTAGGAAAAATCCCAGCAGAGTGCTCGATTAATTAAGAATCAAAGTTAAAAATTAAGAGCATAATATTTATTTATTCTGGTACAGAAAAATTAGTACAACATTCGTACCGTCGGTTTCAAGCACGGAAGGTCTTACCCATCCGGCTCTCTTCAGCTTCTGTTGTCATCTGTTTTGGAAATGTGAGGTCACATGACACTCTTGTTGGGACGCGTTATTTGCTCAGTGTGTTGTGTGTGTTTGTTTAAATTTGAATTTAGTGTCATAAGACCGTTGAGATTTAAAACACGGGAGAAGAAAGAGAATTCAAGATTAAAGGGAATAAAAAGGGGAATAAAAAAGGGGGTTAAAAAATATATATATAGAGAGAGAATAAAATGTAGAGAATAAAAAAGAGCGAGAGAGAAAGAAAGAATAAAAATAGAAAGAATAAAAATATATAAATAAAAAAATAAAAATAAAAATAAATTAAAAATAAATTTAAAGATTAAAAATAATAATAATAATAAAAAATAAAATTAAAAATTAAAAATTAAAAATTAAAAATTAAAAATTAAAGATTAAAAACAAAAATAAAAAAAGAAAGGGTTTCTCTGAAATTCCCGTGAGCCAAATTATGAATTTGTATCATTAGCCGTTATATTTTTGAAGGTATGCGTTCTAAAGACCGTTGATGTGTAAGAATCTTTTCTCCAGATTGGAGTGATTTTTAATGAAGAAATTCGGGGTTAAGGGAGGTAACTAAGATGGAAATATGAAATATTTGAGTTTGTTAAAATGGGTTTGTAGATTAATCTGGTTGTTGATAAAAGATAAAAAATTAAATATTTTTGCATTTTGGTGAAAGTCGAAGTTTTTGCTCTTGGAATTTATGTGGATATAGTTTGTTTAAATGGATTTGTAGAGTAATCTAGTGATTGATAATTAAATTAAATATTTTTGTATTTTTGTGAAGGTCGGAGTTTTTGCTCTTGAAGTTTAAGTGGATATAGGTTGATGAGGTGTTTGTTCGTTTTTATTGTATTTATATTAGTAGAGGGGGGGTAGTTAGACATTATGTGAATCGGTCAGACCAGTTTATAAGCAATGCTTGTCTCTTGTGTACACATCCCTTGAATATTTCATCGCGGACATTTAAACAGGCTGTATTCGGATCGATGATGGCTTTTGAAATGTGGTATTTTTCAGCGTCACATAGAGGACATCTGTTTATGGCTGGAGAGAAGGATGGTTTTCTCTCAATTATTTTCCATTTGATGGTGAAGGGTGTGTTTTCTTCTTTAAGCTGCCATATTCGGGTCGCGAGTGCCGTATTAGCCTTGTTTTTGTATCTGAAGGAGTTTCTGTGTGCATATAGCCTTTGTTTGAAATTTCCCTTCGTCATCCCAATATATTTTTCTGCATTACTGGTATTCTGGTCTGTGACGGTTGCTTCATAAATGATTGAATTGATTTTGCAATTTCCCTCCAGGGGGCAGTTGTTTTTGTCTTGGCATGAGCAGCCTGCGTTTGTAATTGTTTGGGGTTCTGCAGAGATAATTTTTCTTATTGAAGGGGCAGTGGAATAGCTGACCTTA
The DNA here is from genome assembly GCA_963556195.1 of Sepiola atlantica. Classification (NCBI taxonomy): domain Eukaryota; kingdom Metazoa; phylum Mollusca; class Cephalopoda; order Sepiida; family Sepiolidae; genus Sepiola; species Sepiola atlantica. The sequence continues at coordinate 171,772,390 of OY744524.1, read as the reverse complement.
ACAGAATTTCTGTTAAAAAGTTTGTGTAATTCATTTGTGGGTGGGAAGTGTTTGTCGAGCAACTTGAGGAAAAGTTGGCCTACCTTTGTTTTGGTATTGGTCGAATAGGGTGGGGAAAACCAGATCACCGATCTCCTTCTATTGCGGGTCCCCCGTGGTTGGTCTCGGTTGGGGGTGTATGAGATTTCTTCTCTGAACCCGCTGTCGCGGAGCGCTTTGTTGTAATATGGTGCTGCTTGGTTGAAAATTTCGGGACTGGATGAGAGGTTTGAGATTCTTTGGCTAATATTATTGATTAAATTTTTAAAGATGGTGGGGGGGGTGGCAGGATCCCTTGTGTATGTATTGGAGTGTTTCATTGGGTTTGTGGAAAGGTTTGTGTGTATTGTTTTTAAGGTTCAGTGTGGTATCTAGGAAGTTTACTTGGTCTAAATTTGTTTTAATGGTAATTTTGAAGCCGAGATTATGGAAGGTGTTTGTTAATTCTTTTCTAAATCTATCTAATGTGTTTCCGTTGTGGTTGCGTGACAGACAAAGTCCGTCATCTCTATAGAGACCAAAGAAATGGTCTGGAAATTTATTTTGGAGTGTATTTAATATAAGCAAGCCGACTAAGTCACAGATGTCTGCACTGTCGTAGGCCCCCATTGCAACATCAAATGGGTCCTCTGGGTTTGATTTTTTAACCCAAGCCCTTCCCTCGAAGAAGAGAAGGGTTTGTCTTGCTTGCAGTATTGTGTCTCTTTCTAGTTGACTGATGTTTGTGTGTGAAAGTGCAAATGTTAAGGCCTTATCTAGGGTGTCTTTTGTAATGGATGGGTAGAAGTCTACTATATCTAATTGTGTGAATTTGCATCTGTGTTTATCTTGTATGTTATGGAACCAATTTAGGACTGAGTTAGTATTGCCCCACAGACTTAGGTTTATTTTTTCCTTAATTTTATTAACTATATTTTTAACAATGGATTTGCTTGCTAGTCCTAGTTCGCTTTTAGCTGGGTTGATAAGTCTGCATGAGGGTTTATTTGTGAAGTTTTCTTTGTGGTCTTTTAAAGTAACAAAGGCCTTCCTCTTATCTAAATAATTAATTCTATATTCGACGCCTAGTCTAGTAGCTAATTCAGTAGTATCATTATTAATAGATTTATATGTATCTGCCTTGGCTAATTGATATTTATCGGTAATGGAGCTAATTGTTAGGTCTGTTTTTTCCTTTTTAGTCATTTTATAAATATTTTTAGTTTTGTCGGAGAATACAAGTGCATTATTTTCTCTTTTAAGTTTTTTTATGTCGGCGGTAAGTGTCTTCTGAAATGGATTTTGCTTGTTTGTAAAAACTAGGTTGTGAGTAATGTTGAGTAGGTCTTTTTCGAAATTGTCTAAGGCCTCTACTTTTGGCGGGTATTTACCAGATTTTAAGCCGTAGTAGTTTTTTTCCGTTTGCCTCTGTTCTGTATTCAACACTTTCCACCTCATTCTTCCTATGACGTCCACTATTTTTGTCAGGAGTATCCTGGTATATGTTTGTTTTTTGGGGGTTGGGATATTTTTGGTAGAATATCCGAGAGTGTATAGTTCCATTTCCCAGGGTATAGGTGGTAATCCCTGTTAATTAGTTTTTTCCGTGGTGTTGGTAGTTTTCCCGAGAGTGCTCGACTACGAGGCTAACAGGGTTTAACTGTAATTCCTGGTAGGGGCTGAGTAAATTCTTTGTAGAATGGTAGGAAAAATCCCAGCAGAGTGCTCGATTAATTAAGAATCAAAGTTAAAAATTAAGAGCATAATATTTATTTATTCTGGTACAGAAAAATTAGTACAACATTCGTACCGTCGGTTTCAAGCATGGAAGGTCTTACCCATCCGGCTCTCTTCAGCTTCTGTTGTCATCTGTTTTGGAAATGTGAGGTCACATGACACTCTTGTTGGGACGCGTTATTTGCTCAGTGTGTTGTGTGTGTTTGTTTAAATTTGAATTTAGTGTCATAAGACCGTTGAGATTTAAAACACGGGAGAAGAAAGAGAATTCAAGATTAAAGGGAATAAAAAGGGGAATAAAAAAGGGGGTTAAAAAATATATATAGAGAGAGAGAATAAAATGTAGAGAATAAAAAAGAGCGAGAGAGAAAGAAAGAATAAAAATAGAAAGAATAAAAATATATAAATAAAAAAATAAAAATAAAAATAAATTAAAAATAAATTTAAAGATTAAAAATAATAATAATAATAAAAAATAAAATTAAAAATTAAAAATTAAAAATTAAAAATTAAAAATTAAAGATTAAAAACAAAAATAAAAAAAGAAAGCTAAAAGCGAACTAGGACTAGCAAGCAAATCCATTGTTAAAAATATAGTTAATAAAATTAAGGAAAAAATAAACCTAAGTCTGTGGGGCAATACTAACTCAGTCCTAAATTGGTTCCATAACATACAAGATAAACACAGATGCAAATTCACACAATTAGATATAGTAGACTTCTACCCATCCATTACAAAAGACACCCTAGATAAGGCCTTAACATTTGCACTTTCACACACAAACATCAGTCAACTAGAAAGAGACACAATACTGCAAGCAAGACAAACCCTTCTCTTCTTCGAGGGAAGGCTTGGGTTAAAAAATCAAACCCAGAGGACCCATTTGATGTTGCAATGGGGGCCTACGACAGTGCAGACATCTGTGACTTAGTCGGCTTGCTTGTATTAAATACACTCCAAAATAAATTTCCAGACCATTTCTTTGGTCTCTATAGAGATGACGGACTTTGTCTGTCACGCAACCACAACGGAAACACATTAGATAGATTTAGAAAAGAATTAACAAACACCTTCCATAATCTCGGCTTCAAAATTACCATTAAAACAAATTTAGACCAAGTAAACTTCCTAGATACCACACTGAACCTTAAAAACAATACACACAAACCTTTCCACAAACCCAATGAAACACTCCAATACATACACAAGGGATCCTGCCACCCCCCCACCATCTTTAAAAATTTAATCAATAATATTAGCCAAAGAATCTCAAACCTCTCATCCAGTCCCGAAATTTTCAACCAAGCAGCACCATATTACAACAAAGCGCTCCGCGACAGCGGGTTCAGAGAAGAAATCTCATACACCCCCAACCGAGACCAACCACGGGGGACCCGCAATAGAAGGAGATCGGTGATCTGGTTTTCCCCACCCTATTCGACCAATACCAAAACAAAGGTAGGCCAACTTTTCCTCAAGTTGCTCGACAAACACTTCCCACCCACAAATGAATTACACAAACTTTTTAACAGAAATTCTGTTAAGGTCAGCTATTCCACTGCCCCTTCAATAAGAAAAATTATCTCTGCAGAACCCCAAACAATTACAAACGCAGGCTGCTCATGCCAAGACAAAAACAACTGCCCCCTGGAGGGAAATTGCAAAATCAATTCAATCATTTATGAAGCAACCGTCACAGACCAGAATACCAGTAATGCAGAAAAATATATTGGGATGACGAAGGGAAATTTCAAACAAAGGCTATATGCACACAGAAACTCCTTCAGATACAAAAACAAGGCTAATACGGCACTCGCGACCCGAATATGGCAGCTTAAAGAAGAAAACACACCCTTCACCATCAAATGGAAAATAATTGAGAGAAAACCATCCTTCTCTCCAGCCATAAACAGATGTCCTCTATGTGACGCTGAAAAATACCACATTTCAAAAGCCATCATCGATCCGAATACAGCCTGTTTAAATGTCCGCGATGAAATATTCAAGGGATGTGTACACAAGAGACAAGCATTGCTTATAAACTGGTCTGACCGATTCACATAATGTCTAACTACCCCCCCTCTACTAATATAAATACAATAAAAACGAACAAACACCTCATCAACCTATATCCACTTAAACTTCAAGAGCAAAAACTCCGACCTTCACAAAAATACAAAAATATTTAATTTAATTATCAATCACTAGATTACTCTACAAATCCATTTAAACAAACTATATCCACATAAATTCCAAGAGCAAAAACTTCGACTTTCACCAAAATGCAAAAATATTTAATTTTTTATCTTTTATCAACAACCAGATTAATCTACAAACCCATTTTAACAAACTCAAATATTTCATATTTCCATCTTAGTTACCTCCCTTAACCCCGAATTTCTTCATTAAAAATCACTCCAATCTGGAGAAAAGATTCTTACACATCAACGGTCTTTAGAACGCATACCTTCAAAAATATAACGGCTAATGATACAAATTCATAATTTGGCTCACGGGAATTTCAGAGAAACCCTTTCTTTTTTTATTTTTGTTTTTAATCTTTAATTTTTAATTTTTAATTTTTAATTTTTAATTTTTAATTTTATTTTTTATTATTATTATTATTTTTAATCTTTAAATTTATTTTTAATTTATTTTTATTTTTATTTTTTTATTTATATATTTTTATTCTTTCTATTTTTATTCTTTCTTTCTCTCTCGCTCTTTTTTATTCTCTACATTTTATTCTCTCTCTATATATATATTTTTTAACCCCCTTTTTTATTCCCTTTTTATTCCCTTTAATCTTGAATTCTCTTTCTTCTCCCGTGTTTTAAATCTCAACGGTCTTATGACACTAAATTCAAATTTAAACAAACACACACAACACACTGAGCAAATAACGCGTCCCAACAAGAGTGTCATGTGACCTCACATTTCCAAAACAGATGACAACAGAAGCTGAAGAGAGCCGGATGGGTAAGACCTTCCGTGCTTGAAACCGACGGTACGAATGTTGTACTAATTTTTCTGTACCAGAATAAATAAATATACATATATATATATATATATATATATATATATATATATATACTGTATATATATATATATATATGAGAAAGGAAGGATGAGAGTAATACGACGTAATGGGAAATGAAAAAGTAAAAACCAAGAAATATTTTTTATTTATTCATCAACGTTTCTGTCTTTATTGTAAGACTTCCTCATGATGATAATTTTAAGAAAAATGTCATGCAAGTAGATCGAAATATTGGGTTGACATGATGGGCTGATGAGAAAAAGTAGTACTAGTTCCGGTGTGTTTGAAAATAATTTCTTCGAAGCCAAATAGTAGTAATAGTAGCATTATTAGGTTCGTGGGGAGAGGCAAATAAGAGGAGGAGGAAGCAGAGCGGTAAGAATTTGATTAGCTTTTATAAACGTAATGAGGAAGGGGGAAATAGAGAGCGTATTAAACAAGAGCGAGGAGTAAAACTATATTACAGTGAGAGAGTTGGATGTAAATAAAACTTTAGAGAGTAAAATTGTTAATTAATTGCGAATTAAAATGGATTTTCTCTTTGACTTAAGAAACATTGTGACATGCATGAAAAAAACGCGTTTGGGAAATAAACGCTGATTAACTCAGCTTTAGTATAACAATGGATTTATAGTTTACTAGCACGGCTATCCGGCGTTGCCCGGGCTAAAAAAAAAACACAAACAAAATAGAAAAGGTCAAAAAGTGTGTGTAAAATTTCTATCTCTCTACCTCTCCAAATCCGTCTCTCTATCTTTCTCTCTTCCCCTTTCCCGTTTTTCCACATCCCTTTCCCCACCCCTCTTTCACCTTCGCTCATCCCATTTCTCCCTATTGAAAATAATAATAATTTAAGTCATTCCTCTCTCCTAGATAACGTTGGAAATGGCTGAAAACCGACCCCTTCCCGATGAAACCTAGTCCATTTGACCCTCAAAGAATAAATATTTTTTTATAATTTTACATATTATTCAACCAGGGCAACGCCGATCACGAATATACCAACTTTGTGAGTGTTTGTTTTGTAGTTTGTTTTTTTTTTACTTTTAGCTGAGCATACACACACATAGACATGTGCCCTTTATATAATAGACAAGCTCTATTTACCCGGCGTTGCCCGAAAGGATCACTTAGAAACAAATAATTCAAAATATTGTAATATTTACAGTCTAAGTTTTCTCTTATTTTATTGACATTTCAATATACAAGGGTGATTCATAAGTCACTTAGCTATTTATTTTTGAAATTCTAAAGTTAAAAAATACGGTAATACAAAACAGAAAGTTTATTCAACAAATTAATTTATGGGAGTTTAAAATTACAGCAGATTTAAAAATTGCCACCTTCGTTCTGCATGCATAGCTCCATTGTTTTTTGCAAGGAATTTACGACTCTTTGTAGCATATTTGATTGATTATGAAATAAATATATATAGAAACAAATATATAAACGAACAAATTAAAAATAACAAATAGCAGTAATTAGAGAGTAAGATAACAATTATCAAAAGTTCATAGTATGTTTGTGCTTTATATGGTAATCATTTTAAATAGCTAAGTGAAGTGACTTATGAATCACCCTGTATATTCAATTAATAGTAAATGAAAAAATAATTCAATGTATATTTACTAAAGTTACGTAAATGCGAGAAACACAAAGACACGCGAGTTTTTGTCCAATAATTTTATTAATAAAGGGATTTGTTTCAACAGTACATCTTCGATCGGACAATAATTTTAACAGGAAACAGGAAAGTCGTAGTCAATGCGAGAATAGCAGAAAGGAGCAGAAAGTGCATATTCACATTTTTTGCGAATAATGACAGAAAAACTCGAAAATAAAGAAACCTAAAAAAGAAACATATAAACATATAAACACTACCAATAAAGCCACTCGAGGATAAAGGTTAATGAAATTGTCATTTGGGTGATGAACAATATTATGAAAGGATTGGAAACGATGAATGGAATGGAGAAAATGTGATTATTTAAGAGGACAAGCATTTGTTGACATTGGATTTGAAGTTGGTCATGTTGTAATCTGAACGGAAGCAGTCCCGTGTCAACGTGTTACACAGATGTGAAGTTATTGGAAAGAAACTCTGTTCATGGAAATTCTGTTTGTGTTTAGGTACACAGAGGAAGAAAGGAAAATTATTTGCAGTTGTGGTAGTTAGACGAGTTATTGTTGTCAATATTTTAGGGGGGGGTGGAGGGGGGGGGGAACAAAGAAAGCAAGAAAAAAAACGAACGAAAATCTACAATAAAAAAACATGCATTCCCAAATTTCGGTGAATAATTCCACCAGGAAAGAAAAAAGAAGAAGGAAAGGAAAAAAGAAGGAAAGGAAAAAAAGAAGGAAAAGAAAAAAGAAGGAAAGAAAAAAAGGAGGAAAAGAAAAAAGAAGGAAAGAAAAAAAAGAAGGAAAGAAAAAAAAAGAAAGAGAAAGGAAAAATGCAAAGAAGAAAATCATAAAAGATTCAAATAAAAGAATTGTTAAAAACGTTGACATTCAAACGTTTATGAATAATTTAAGACATGAAAGAAATAGAAAAATGTTGTGTTTTTTTTATGTCAAATGTGGGTTCATTCATCCAGAGTAAATGTTATTGTTATTTGTTTTGGGAATCGCATTCAATTCGAATTGGGTCGGGATATTGTTCTCCCTTTCGGGCAGGGGAGCGAGGATAATCTCATATTCACCCTCTCTCCCCTCCCTCTCTCTTTCTCTCTCTCTCCCTCTTTCTCCCTCTCTTTCTCTCTCTCTCTATCTCTTTCTCTCTCCCCTCTCCCCTCGCTCCCTCTCTCTTTCTCTTTCTCTCTCTTTCTCTCGCTCTCCCCTCTCTCTCTTTCTCTTTCTCTCTCTCTTTCTCTTTCTCTCTTTCTCTTTCTCTTTCTCTTTCTCTTTCTCTCTTCTCTCTCTTTCTCTCTCTCTCTTTCTCTCTTTCTCTTTCTCTCTTTCTCTTTCTCTCTCTTTTTTTTTCTCTCTCTCTCTCTTTCTCTCACACACACATTCGCAAACGCATTCTTTACATATTTTTTAAAACTTTTGTACACCCAAAAAAAGGCATTTTGCCACTGAGACGTGAAGGCCAACTGTGATTAGGGGTCAGATTTACAGAGGACATTCTAAGTGTGTGTGTGTGTGTGTGTGTGTGTGTGTGTGTGTGTGTGTGTGTGTGTGTGTGTGTGTGTCGGGTTGCAGCAAGATGGTTTTTCACATTACATTTAAATGTCTGCATGTTGGTACAGTCGTAGAAATAGGGAGCATCTGGGGACCTCTACAGTGAACGAGGTGGATTTTGTTTGTTGCGTAGTGCACACAGTGGTCTAGTTTAGTTTTGGATGTTCGTGTTGTTCAAAGAAAGGGAGTGATACTCATTGGCTGATGGAATTTGCCATAGTTTGGATTTGTCTCCCAAGTTCTTTCGGGCCCATCTGGGTCCATCTTCGGGGGAATGAGATTAATCAGGTACATACCATGTGTTAGTATTTATAGAAGGTTTTTGGTGGGAATTATGTACTAAGTACGAAACTATATTTGGAGCTATAAACATTTTAGAATATTATTACTGATATTAAAGTTAATTCTATTAATTAGGTTTTGTTTTTGTTTTTATATATAGGGATTCTAGGACTTGGTAGACAAATCCAAACTATGGCAAGTTCATCAGCCAATTCCCCTCCGAAACTAAGATCCTTATTCGGACTATTGAAAGGATCTCCCAAAAGATATCTAGAGACGAGTTGTCTCTTATATTCAACAATATATATATATATATATATATATATATATATATATATATATATATATATATATATATATAGAGAGAGAGAGAGAGAGAGAGAGAGAGAGAGAGGGGGGGATGAGAGAGAAAGAGAGAGAGAGAAGGATGAAAAGGAATTAGAAAAGCGACGGAGTCAGATCTTTTTTCAATTCAGTTGCTCAATAATTAATTTTTTCCTTAAGCCAGGCTTTTCAAAGATCAAAATCTTATCATCAGAGGAAATTGCTGGGATAGATAAGTTGGCGAAGAGCCAAGATTTTTTACAATCGGACACTTGCTTGCTTTCGGACAGATTGTTGCCATGCGTTTTTTCCCCCACAATCTTTGTTTTACTTTTTCAGATTTTAAATCTTGGCTCTTCGCCAACTTATCTATCCCAGCAATTCCCTCTGATGATGAGATTTTGATCTTAGAAAAAACCTGGCTTAAGGAAAAAATTCATTTAATTAATTGCTTTTTTGTGGAATATACCTTGCATTGAGCAACTGAATTGAAAAAATATCTGCCTCCGTCGCTTTTCTAATTCCTTTTCATCCTTCTATCTATCTATCTACTCTATTTGGTATATTGAGCTGTATAGTTTTCACAATAGGTTTTACCTTTCCTAAAAGTTCGCTTTTAGTCCTCTTCTTACATATATATATATATATATATATATATATATATATATATATATATATATATATATATAATGTAGGTGTCCACAGATACGTGTTTCATTGTTTCTACGACTATTTAATGTGGCTAGATTATATATATATATATATATATATATATATATATATATATATATATATATATATATATATATATATATATATGCCAGTCTATCTGATAATAATCAGCTTGTCATAATACCAGCCTCCGAGAAGTATCAAGAATTTGGTCAACATTTTTTGTTCTTTCTTTTTTTTCTTTTTTTATTTGTAATCCCTGAGACAAATGATCGGATTACCTACATCTTATAGAAACGATTAGTTGGGATTTCTTAAATTTACTCACCATAATGACCAAGTGTGACGCAAGGTCATGTTTAGAGTATTTAGTTACCTCCTCTCCGGAGGTTAGGCACAAGGCCAGTATTATCTTACTCCCACAGGTAAGATGTGACCCAAGGTCGGGAAAGTGGGGTTTTAAAAGCCAGCGTCCAAGAGGTGAGCACTCCGGCCATTCAAAATTGCCTGGGCAGCCCCGTCGGCATTCCCCGGTAGGGGCGCCTCAGGCAGTAAGCAATAAACTTACTCCTCCCTAAAGAGGGGAGGCGAAGCCTGGGAGGGTGGACCTCCTAGAACTGCACAGGACAGACCCATAGACCGGCGTAAATCAAGCCCCGAAGGCCAAGACAATACCAGTCTATGGGGTGTAGTATCCATCGGAACAGATACTACACTTTGATCTTAGCCAAAACTGTCTCCAAAGTTGTAAGGGTTTTAATTCCTTCTGCAGTCTTTTTTGTTTGGCTTGTTTTCTTTCTTTTACAATCCAAAACTGAGTTGTGTAAATACAGGGTTTCCTAAAAAGTCCATCCTTATTTTGATTTCTAATCATCCATTCGCATTTTGAAAGAGCGCATTTTCAGATATTTTGAAAGAGCGCCTTTTCAGATATTTTGAAAGAGCGCATTTTCAGATATAGAATTCGAATATTAATAAGTTGTTATGCTAGTAGGTTTGTTCCTTCCTTTAGTGTCACGCTTTCATTGTTGGCGGATGGGATTAGTAATAAAGAAAAGGGTGTCAGAGGAGAACACTTCCGGTTAAGGGGTAGGAATAGAAGAGATTTAGTACATGACAGAGATGAAGTAGAAGGAGGTGAAAGTGGGATGAGGTGGAAATGGAAGAAAGAATGGGAAGTGGGATGAGGTGGAAATGGAAGAAAGAATGGGAAGTGGGATGAGGTGGAAATGGAAGAAAGAATGGGAAGTGGGATGAGGTGGAAATGGAAGATAGAATGGGAAGTGGGATGAGGTGGAAATGGAAGAAAGAATGGGAAGTGGGATGAGATAGAAATGGAAGATAGAATGGGAAGTGGGATGAGGTGGAAATGGAAGAAAGAATGGGAAGTGGGATGAGGTGGAAATGGAAGAAAGAATGGGAAGTGGGATGAGGTGGAAATGGAAGAAAGAATGGGAAGTGGGATGAGGTGGAAATGGAAGATAGAATGGGAAGTGGGATGAGGTGGAAATGGAAGAAAGAATGGGAAGTGGGATGAGATAGAAATGGAAGATAGAATGGGAAGTGGGATGAGGTGGAAATGGAAGAAAGAATGGGAAGTGGGATGAGGTGGTAATGGAAGAAAGAATGGGAAGTGGGATGAGGTGGAAATGGAAGAAAGAATAGGAAGTGGGATGAGGTGGAAATGGAAGATAGAATGGAAAGTGGGATGAGGTGGAAATGGAAGAAAGAATGGGAAGTGGGATGAGGTAGACATTGGACGATAGAATGGGAAGTGGGATAGGGTGGAAATGGAAGAAAAAATGGAAAGTGGGATGAGGTGGAAATGGAAGAAAGAATGGAAAGTGGGATGAGGTGGAAATGGAAGAAAGAATGGGAAGTGGGATGAGGTGGAAATGGAAGAAAGAATGGGAAGTGGGATGAGGTGGAAATGGAAGAAAGAATGAGAAGTGGAATGAGGTAGAAATGGAAGATAGAATGGGAAGTGGGATGAGGTGGAAATGGAAGAAAGAATGGGAAGTGGGATGAGGTGGAAATGGAAGAAAGAATGGGAAGTGGAATGAGGTGGAAATGGAAGAAAGAATGGGAAGTGGGATGAGGTGGAAATGGAAGATAGAATGGGAAGTGGGATGAGGTGGAAATGGAAGAAAGAATGAGAAGTGGGATGAGGTGGAAATGGAAGAAAGAATGGGAAGTGGGATGAGGTGGAAATGGAAGAAAGAATGGGAAGTGGGATGAGGGGGAAATGGAAGAAAGAATGGGAAGTGGGATGAGGTGGAACTGAAAAACCGCAAAATCATACTATTAACAATTTAAAAACAAATATTACCCTTTCGTTGAAATCTTGAAAACATGCAACGTCAACTCATCACCAGTTTTCTAAATTACATTAAAAAAGATTTTCGTTTTGTGCTTTATATAATTTATTTGACGAAAGAATAATTAACAATAACAGTAAATCATAAAATTACTGTGACTTCGGAGAATCCCAGCAATTGTCAATTTGATTCGAGTAACGAGCCTTTTCTTACTTTTATGGGGTCAGCTCGTCTCAATAAATCGGAATGCTATAAGAAACGGTGTCGGTATACATACTTCTAATACAGCGGTAGATAACGTAAAATAGTTTATTCCGTTTATTTCTTTAGATTAAACTTTGATATTTGCACCATCTTTTCGTGCAAAGTAATCTTTTACCCGCTCACACCTTTCTTTGAAAAATACGATTACAAAATCAGAAAGTTATTCTTTTACACTTCTTAGCGCGGTTGTCGCAAAATTGCAACAAGTCTGACACCTCTAATAGCAGACGATACTACATGCAACATTGGTTTTATTTGCAATATAAGACACAACAGCACAAATATAGACAATAAATTAAGCAATTGACTAATATGTGCATGAGAAAATAACAATTTCCTATGATCGGATGGTCAACCACATTATAAATCCAAGATGGTCGCTATCATAATATGCAAATTAGTAAAATTGTACAATGTATTTTGATAGCCCTACTACAAATGTCATATATATTGTTTGGGTATGAACGGTTAGGATTAAGGTTTGGGTTAGGGTTACAGAGTCATTTTAAAAATACGTGTAAAAAATCATTTTTACAAAAAAAAAAAGAAAAATCAGCGCTCAGGGGGTTAATTCTTGTAAACTGGAAAAGGTTAAAAATCACTGAAAAGCTACGAATATTTTTATTCTAGTTTTTTTGTTACGTTTTTAGCGATACGCATGTACGGTTGTTTGTCTTTATGAATACATGAACGAATCTCTTTTGTATATTTTTTGAAATCTCACAATATTGTATTCGAATTCCCTCAATACAGTCTTCACTAAATTACGCAAAAAAAGTTGTGTCAATAAAAAAGGAATACTTACCAGCTGAAAAGAGAATAAGATGCTTCGCACAAGATGCACCTAAATAAGGTTGGAGATTACATCGACCGAAACGTTGTAATAACATCTAAGACGAGCATAGTAGTTCAGAAAATATAAATAATACAAATTATCAATCTTCATCTAAACAATTCCGAAAGAAAGAAAGAAAAAGACAAAGAAGAAAAAGAAAGGGAAAACGGAGGAGGGGTGATAAAAACGACAAAAACAAAGAAAGAAAATAAAAAGAAAAAACGATAGAAAGAAAGGGAGGGAGAAACACAAACTAGGAAAAGAAAAAAGAAAAAGAACGGTAAAAAGAGAAAAAAGGAAAAAGAGGAAAAAAGAAGGAAAGGGAAAAGGAAATATGGTAAGAAAGCACAGTAAAAAAAAAAGAAGTAAAAAAAGAAAAACAGGGTAAAAAGAAGCAAGAAAAACAACGGGGAAAAGGAAAAAAAGAGAAAGAAAAAACAGAAATAGAAAGAAAAACGGCAAAAAGAAAAGAAAAAAGAAAGAAAAAAAAACAGAAAAAAAAACAGAAAAAAAGAAAAATGGCAAAAAGAAAGAAAAACGGAGAAAAGAGAGAAAGAAAGAGAATGCCTGAATTGATGATGAAATCTCATGATAAAGTCAATTTAATGGTTTCGACCCATCAAAGAACTGATATCAAATTACTTTATCCGCCTATAAATAAATTAGATCCCCTTCAACGTCAACCGGACAACTACAGTCTACCGGAAATGGTGATTCGTCATGTCATCTTGACCTCGTGCTAACCGGAAGTTACTCATCCAACTGTCTTGATAACGTGGTCGTCATTCCGATTGCATGAAACACTAACTCGCATTCAGCTCATTGTCCTGTATTTTATTTATTGATATTATTTATCAGAATTGTGCTGGCCTCGCCTTACGAATAAATACATATTTAGATAAATATATAACGATCACGTAAAAGTCGGTTGTATCCAGAGAAACTAGTTCAGTCTGTTTTTCTTCTCCTTTTGTGGTGATGGGAGATTTCTAGTTTATTTTTCAGTTCATTATATTACAAGTTGGCGCGCGGAAATAAATAAATATCGCTATTTAGTACTGTCTTCAACCCTGAACCCATATTATAAAAATGGGTCACCCCCTCTTTCCTCCTATATAATTATCTCCCTTTATATATTATGACGATGAATTAGCTCCCTTTATTTCCCAAATATTCCAATTTGATTGGTGAAGACAATTCTTCTTGACCAATCAACATATACTTAATTTTGGCGGGCTGAGCACAAACTTTCTTTGTCCGTCCTCTTTTGTAATCTGTGTTTGACTGGAGTAGATGCCGAGAAACGGCACTCTCTGATTTTATAATGTGATCGCCAATCAGTCAACATTTAAAAACCTTCACTTCATTTTTATCTGACGACGTTAAATGGATATATTTCATTGTTTGTCTTATCTTCAGCCGCAAAATACAATTAGTTTTGAAAGACATTTCCTATATTTGTTTAATACATACGCTTTGTTTCGGCGTCTTACCAACTTCGTCAACGGACAATTTAATCGTTCTTTGCCAGAATCACTTCAATATTACCATTTATTTTAATTTCCAAGTTATAAATAAAATAAAACGTCGTCTTTGCTATGTATGGTGTCTAGCGCTAAGTCAAACTCTGTATGGGGTGAATAATGGCCAAATCGTCCAGTGTACCACGATTATTGCCAACAAGAAAAACATAAATGAGATGAAAAGAAACGTCTGATGAATGTCGCAACAACAAAAAGAAATATAAGGAAAACTTATGTATACAACAAAATATAAAGGTAGTATTTATTTTAAAGAAATAAAGGTACTTGTTAGAAAAGAGTTATGATTCGGTGAATCGAAAAGTAAGGATGTGTCGTTACTGTAGAATGATTATTATGATTATCCTAGTCGAAATGTCTTCTGGTATTTCACTGAGAAATGTTGATACTTGATTTTACAGCTGCTTCTGTTGTCTCAGTCACTGCTGTGGTGGTTACGGCTTGCAAGAGACAAGCTGTAGACGATGCTGATGAACGGGCAGTCAGACGAGAGATTTATCGTTGTTATTGTAAACGAGGTTTGATCAATTGTCATCATAGTGAAATCGCTCTGAGTTGCTTTACGCAAGAAGGTTGGGAGTAGGACCCCGAGTGCGAGTTGAGTAAAGAAAAATAGATTCTTCATACACCTGAAGCAGCTGCTGATGAAAATGCTTTGATGAGTTTTGATTGGTCGATGGAAATGACGATGTACCCATGAAGAATTAAATTTTAATTATTTACGCCACACGAGCCTAGCTGTTCAAAGATCAAACATCCGGACTGCTGAATCGTAAACGAGTGGGGGACGACAACTTTACGTTATCATTGTATAAAAAAAACAAAAAATACAAAACAAATACAACATGAATACCACCAATTGGATTATTCGTAAAGTTTTACTCGAGAAAATTTGTGGTTGATCTTGGTATGTTTTTATTGCATTTCCGGACGGAGAGACAAGAGTACTATATATATAGTACAGAAAATGTGCAACAAAAGCTCGTCATGAAAACTGAGAGATTATTCTGGGATTCCAAAAAATGTTAACAACGATTATGAAAGGCATAAAAATCGATATGAGTTTGCAGTGCAATAAACGTGCATTAAATAAATTGATAATACAATTCATACAAATCGGAAAATATATATTTATTTACAAATATCAGAAGTTAAAAGAAATTTTAGAAATTTATTCCCAACTGATATGTAACTCCCTATTGTGTACATAATTTTACATACTTTTGTATTTGTGCTTATTTTTATTTGGTCGAATTGATCCCTAGTTTCGTATTTCTATTTGATACGATACTTCGTGTAAAAGGAGATGACTGGGGAACTGAGCTTTGCTGGTAGCCATCTTGTTTCACCCTCTTTTGATTCAGGGGTTTGTGGCGTCAACATCACCTCGTGAGTGCTGTGAAAACTAGAGCATGTGGTCTGCTTGAACAATTTTTAACACATCTGGAGTGTATATATATATATATATATATATATATATATATATATATATATATATATATATATATATATATATATATATATATATATATATATATATATATATAAATTGTATTCCAACGATTTCTCCTGATGAGATGTTGGACGAAAGAGCTCTGGAGACCACATTTTCGGAGACAACCAAAATTCCGCTTTTATTCAAAACCATATATATATATATATATATATATATATATATATATATATATATATATATATATATATATATATATATAAAAATTTGCCTGGCTTAAGGAATGAAAGAGAAGAAAAATAAATATTTTTATTAACTAAATTGCTCCTTGTTCTGAACAACTGAAGATATTGATTTGCTTCCATTTGCAGGTCTAATTATTTTTCATTTTTCATTGATTTATATATATATATATATATATATATATATATATATATAAATCAATGAAAAATGATTTATATATATATATATATATATATATATATATATGTGTGTGGGGGGTGTGTGTGTGTGTGTGTGTGTGTGTGTGTGTGTGTGTGCGTGTGTGTGCTATGTAACCATATGAATTCGAAGAGTTCATTTGCGAATCTAACAGAGATTTAGTGCTTATGAAATGTTCCAGTCATATTGAATAAATTTAAGATTCGAACCGATTTCGTTTCCATCGATGATCTGTTTAGATATTTAGCCTGGAACCCGTGTTTCGCTAATAACTATCATAGCAAACTAATTAATAGGAGAAGCTCTTTACTCAATATTGTAAGAAGTTTTCTCAAGAAGCAAATGGAACCGACATCACACTTTTGGGTGTCTTATTTATCTTCCCTTTTCTATCCAGCGTGTAATGAGATTCTCAGAAACATCTTCATCTCTGGCTGACGTGATAAGCAAGAACCTGAAACAAGTGATAGAAATCGTCTGAACTTACCTTATCGCTGCCATAAAAGTGCTCGACTCTGCCTGGGATGCAGAACCCGGATTGGAGAAAGAACAAATGCACGCCAGAACAACCGTATTTATGCATATCGACCACGTGTAACCGGCATGCTTTCCAATCCATAAAAGACGAACCTACTAGTAGTAGTCAAATGCGTTTTTGTACTCGAAGGGCTAAGATCATTGAGTGATAGAGATTAGTATGTAAAACGGTGTTGTTGGAGAAGAGTATACCACATAACGAAGTTCCAGTGGTGAGCACAGTGTTTCCGAGTTTAGTATTGAAAACAGGGTTGTTAGAGAAAAGTTTACTATGTCATAAATATCTAGTGGCACACACGCTGTTGAATTGAATATGGTATCACCTGAGAAAAGTATACAAGTGTTACCTTAAAAGAGTATACCATGTAATTAAGCTCCAGCATGTTGTTTCTACCTACAGAGATCATCTTTCCCTTTTTACCTCTTTTTTATTGCTTCATCAACATGTAGCGATTGCGAGAAAAACGAACTTCGTTCTGGCGATAAACTGACAAATTTAAGGCTTTTCTTTCTGTAAGACAATTTCGTCTGTGAAGAAATATTGTAAGTACTTTTCTATTTATATGTTTTATTTGTTTGTTGAAACATTGCGAAATACTTACTTTTTGTCAGCTTATATTTGTATTGTTGTTTAAACACTATTTTTTCTATGAAACTGTTTATATGCCCATTTTTATTGTATCTGTTTACTGTCGCATTTGTAATATCTGTTGCCCGCATAAATGTGCTCCCCTTTTGGGGATTTTTATGTAAAATAAACTTTCTATTCTAAAACAAAATTAATTATTAATTCTTTTTCCTTGTCTTTTATTTTGTACGAGTTACAAGTTTGTTGGTTTTATCTGGACAAGTTTGTTGGTTTTATTTAGAAAAGTTTGTTGGTTTTATCGTGAAAAGTTTGTTGGTTTTATCTTGAAAAGTTTGCTGGTTTTATCTGGAAAAGTTTGTTGGTTTTATCTTGAAAAGTTTGCTGGTTTTATCTGGAAAAGTTTGTTGGTTTTATCTTGAAAAGTTTGTTGGTTTTATCTTGAAAAGTTTGTTGGTTTAATCTGGAAAAGTTTGTTGGTTTTATCTGGAAAAGTTTGTTGGTTTGATCTGGAAAAGTTTGTTGGTTTGATCTGGAAAATTTTGTTGGTTTGATCTGGAAAAGTTTGTTGGTTTTATCTGGAAAAGTTTGTTGGTTTGATCTGGAAAAGTTTGTTGGTTTTATCTGGAAAATTTTGTTGGTTTTATCTGGAAAATTTTGTTGGTTTTATCTTGAAAAGTTTGTTGGTTTTATCAAATTTGACACTTTCGTACATGCGGAACGTGAAAACTGCATTGTTTTATTGTGTTTGTGGTGTTTACATGTCAACATGAAACAGTTGCTTCGTACACGTGAAACGTATCAACTGTTGTCATATTCGGAGCGAAGATGACGATTTAATCAACATGTTTTGTTGTATTTGTGAATTGGCACATTTTCTTTTATACTTGTTTCTTGCATAAGGAATTATATGCAAATCTAAATGTTCTCCTCTTTGGGGATATTTATTTAAAATAAACTCAATTTTCTCTGTTTTAAAATAAAACCATTTAATTGTTTATCCCTGTTTTTTACTTTTTGCAGGTTACAAGTTTGGATACAAGGATAAAATTTGGCCAGAATGCCCATCTCTAAATAGGAATGGGATTTAAGTGGGATGAAATCAAATGTGGTGAAGTTTGGAAGTCTCCTTTCTAAGATAAGAAACAATTCGAGAGGTCAAAGTTAAAAAAAAATAAGCGTGGAGAGTGAGCATCTTGGGAGAAATCCTTAAAAAGGGGACAGGACTCATTCACTCAACTAGCTAAGAGTCTATCGTAACCGGGGCAGGATTCAACAGGACCAAGAACTACATGCGTCAGGGCAGGGAACACATTCTAATACTTGACTCCCTTTCGTAGAGACAAGCTTGCAACTTGTACATTTTGTTGAATGTCATGGAATGTAATCTCTCTCACATCTAAGTTTAACCTTAAGCTGATACTTGAAAACTAAAATCAGATTCTGACCAGAAAAAAGATTCAACCCCATACAATCATCTCTGACAAATTGGCGGGACCCAGCAGAAAATTGTGAAAGATTGGTATACTACTATATTTGGGAACCACGTAGGGTACGACGAAGCAAAAAATCAGTTCTCATTTCTCAAATTTAGAGAGAAAACCGCTATTTTTGCTCACTCGAGAGAATTGCTTACTTCGCCTGGGAAAATAAAACGCTTTTCACCCCGTCCATCCGAAAACGTAATCATCAAATGTTGTAGGAAAAATCTTCCTGGGTTAATACTCTGAAAGGGGCCGAGGCAGCAGTCGGAGGTGGGTTGCAAAAGGAATTGCTCCCTTACCGATCCAACTAATATGTAATGGGGCACAGAACGGATTTCTCTGCTGGAACAACCATCCATCGTCTGGTCTATAGTGAGTCGAATAACGTACTACTAATTCTGGTCACCAGCAAGCTCTAGAACACAATAACACACTCACACTACCGGTGAGAGGTAGATCCTCAATTTATAGACTTGTAACAACCTGCCACCCCCATTCCAGAACATACATAAATATCACCTCTTTATCTGTGATCATGTTGGCCATATCTCCACCACATCTGAAGGCCGGCACATACATTTTTCCCTTCTTTTTTTCCATAATATTCAGTAATTTGCGAGTCGAAGTTGGAACCTAAACTCAGTCCAGAAGGACAAAGATATTAACCTTCAATTAACGAAATACATTCTGTTATTGTAACTACATTGTAAACAATATTCTTATTTTTAAATTGAGTATATTTCTTCGAGTTGTCAATATCTCGCTTGTTTTGTATTTTAATGTATTTCTCATCCGCAGTTGACGTCCAGTTTTCTGATCGACCTGGGTCCTGACTTTAAACCAACACAAGATTATTATCCCTGGACACGAGTGGAAACGACCGAGCACAAGGGCTGCGAGGGATAATGGTACACATTGTTCACACCACCATTTTACCTACGGCAAGGATCGAGCGAAATACCATCCGTCTCTCCTTATCAGGTCAATGTTGTAAATCACACACACACGCAACCTCAAGCGATACTACCCGCTTGGGATCGATACGAACTGTCACCTCATCAACATACCTACAGAATAGCTGAAGTTCGCTACAGTTGAAGAAGGTGTGCTCAACCGTTTCTTTGGTGCTCTCGCAGCACGAACAAATCAGGCGTGTCAGTTATGCTTTACTCCTCTCTAGGAGTTAGGCACAAGGCCAGTTTTATCCTACTCCCACAAGTAAGATGTGACCCAAGGTCAGGTCGGAAAGTGGGGGTTGAAAAGCCAGCGCCCGAGAGGTGAGCACTCTGACCATCAAAAATTGCCTGGGAAGCCCCGTCGGCATTCCCCGGTAGGGGCGCCTCAAGCAGTAAGCAATTAACTTACTCCTCCCCAAAGAGGGGAGGCAAAGCCTGGGAGGGTGGACCTCCTAGAACTGCACAGGACAGACCCATAGACCGGCGTAAATCAAGCCCCGAAGGCCAAGACAATACCAGTCTTTGATGATCAGTGTCAAGTAGCTGACCTGAGGCGAGTTTCTCTTCGCTAACAACTGCTGCATTAAAGTTTAACTAGGCTGACTATGTTCGATGGACGCTCTTGTATAAGCAGTAACCGATCTGAGGGAGATAACTCTATTTTTCTTAGCCGCCGCTATTCCGAATTCGCTTATACTTTGGCAAGGGAGATAACTTTGTTTATCGCAGCATGAAAGAAAATAACTTTTCTTTTCATATTTATATAAAGTGTATACAATTTGTGGCATGTAAATAAAAGTGCTTAAAAGTTATTTTGAATGGGTTAGGGTTTAGGGTTAGGGTTTAGGGTTAGTGTTTTTAACGCATTTCAAAACCGTAACATGTTTTTCTTAATAAACAAAGTTATCTCCCTTGCCAAAGTATAAGCGAATTCGGAATAGCGGCAGCTAAGAAAAATAGAGTTATCTCCCTCAGATCGGTTACTGCTTATACAAGAGCGCCGTTCGATGGTCTCAAAACTATAAAGTAATGGTTAAACAAACTAACAGTATCTTGTTTGTTACTCTTGTATTAATTACGTCCCTTAGCTAATCCCTTAATAGGATTATCCGCCCCTGATTTTTGTGTATGCTCTAATAAGTAACGTGTTGACATAGCTCTTCGTTCTATCTTCTTCAATCTAAGTCATCCTGGCGAATAACACACGGAATATTATAACAGTTATCAAGGGAGTGGCGGCTGTAAATCGCTTATAACAAAGTAAACAAATTAGTTAAATTTTATTTTAATGTTGATAGATATCAATTTCATAAATACATTATATTTATATATTATAACAGACACGCCCGGCGTTGGTGGTGAATGAATGAAGGCCCTCTGTCTATCTCTGCTTCCAGCCCAGAACTCCAATTTTAAATAAATAAAAAAAGGTTAAATGTGGTATTTGCTGTTTATGAATGTATGGCCGGCAATTGTAATGTGTGTGTGTGCTTGAAAGAATAGTTTGTTATTCGTGGTAGGAATTAAAAGAGATTACCTACTTTTTGACTTTTGCTTCCCCCACCGCCTCGATCAAGTGAGGGGGGGGGGGCGACGATCTCCTCAGTGCCTGCTGGCCGAAAATCGGAAGAGAAAAAAACAGCGAAAATAGAGTGTGTGACTTGTTTTATAGGGAGTCAAATCACGCGTGGTCAAGCTGACCTGTTGGTCCCTGATTGGCCTGAATCTTCGGTCAACATGCTTTCACGAGATAACCTCTTCTTCTCTATCTCAGAGACGAAGAAGGGTTGAGCAATCAAAGAAAGAAAAGAAGTCGCAACAAATATCCTTTGGCCGGTGGTAGCGTCTGCTACAGATGTTCGGCGTGAACGCAGGCCCCACGATATTTTTGTAAAATAAAATTAATGCAAAATTAATACCATCATTAAAGTCTACGTAAAATTTCGCTCGAGAAAGTTGTTTGTTCGTTGCATAGGGCTTTGTTTTCAATTTGCATCTCAGACGTAGAGACAGATAGTGCATTTTAAACAAAAATCGAAAATTAAACAGAAATACATCTAAAAACTGTGAAAATGTAGTGTTCAACCGAACTGTATATCTTTACTACCAGTATTTTTGTGTAATTTTCGATTTTTAAGCGATTATCGAGACTCCACGTGACCATGTAATGTCAGACATTTTTTCCGTTCTAATTTAACAGAGTTGACATTATCGAATTAAAAAAACGCTTTAAAATAAGTTTAAACACAAAAAAAATATCCAGGTAGGTAGAAAGGTAACTTATCTTGCCTTTGGTAACATTTATTTGTTGTATATTTGTTTGTTTCACCCAATTTTTGTTTTGTTGGCTCTTATTAAAAATGCACGATAGATAGACGGAAAGGAAGACAGGAAGAGAAATCGACACAGACACCATATTTATATGATATCGAAACTTATCAGCTATTCTTTTAATTAATTAAACAACCTAGGAAAAATTAGCTCGTCAGACAACCCCCGCCTTTAATAATACTAAAAGGAAATAGCTCAAAATGTTATAATGTTATTTTTTTAATAAATAAAGAAATATCTACACCGCTAAATTTTACGTTCTTTTTTTTCAATCTAAGGGAGACAATCCTGTATTTTTTAAAATTTGAGAAATTATACTAGTTTTACTAATTATCTCCCCTGAATATTTATCTGATATATTCCTTTTGGCTAAGATCAAAGTGTAGTATCTGTTCCGATGGATACTACACCCCATAAACTGGTATCGTCTTGGCCGCTGGGGTTTGATTTACGCCGGTCTATGGGACGGTCCTGTGCAGTTCTAGGAGGTCCACCCTCCCAGGCTTTGCCTCCCCTCTTTGGGGAGGAGTAAGTTTATTGCTTACTGCCTGGGGCGCCCCTACCGGGGAATGCCGACGGAGCTGCCCAGGCAATTTTTAATGGGTAGAGTGTTCACCTTCTCAAGTCCCACTTTCCCGACCCGACCTTGGGTCACATCTTACCTTGTGGGAGTAAGATAAAACTGGCCTTGTGCCTAACCTCCTGGGGAGGTAAATAAATATTCCTATCTGTTTTACTGTTAAAACTGTTGTTGTTTTCGTTGTGCTGGGGTAAGAGTCAAACATCGTCTTAGAAAGGAATCGTGGTACCCACTTTCTGATCAGTAACTGGTCTATCCGTAAAAGAAAGCTTCTTGAAAAATAAAAGTCTGATGCTCCGCCAACTGCAAATTTCACCTCTCTCTCTCTCTGCACTTCATTCTGGTCACTGTGCAACACCCTCCCCCTTCTTCAATCCAAAGAGTACAGACTGATCAATCCACCACCTATGCAAATTGACGCGCAACCAGAGCCATCTAGCGGTTAGAGACTCCAAACAGCCAATTTGCAGGGGGGGGGGTAACTAAATTGGCGACTAAACCACATACATTTTGCACAAAAGAAGAAATTAAAAAGTGATATGTGAATTTGGGTGTACATAATCAAAGAAACAATAGGTTTTAAGAAGGAAAAAGGCAACGTAGTCAGACTTAAACGTCTTACTACGTTGCCTCTTATATATATATATATATATATATATATATATATATATATATATATATATATATATATATATATATATATATATATAAGTGGTGAACTAAAAGCGAACTTTTAGGAAAGGTAAAACCTATTGTGAAACGTGCACAGCTCAATATACAGGATAGAGCAGATAGAAAGGTAGAAGGATGAAAAGGAATTAGAAAAGCGAAAGGCAGATCTTTTTTCAATTCAGTTGCACAGAGCAAAGTATATTCCGCAAAAAGGCTTTTCAAAGATCAAAATCTTATCATCAGAGGAAATCGCTGGGATAGATAAGTTGGCAAAGGCCAAGATTTAAAATTTGAAAAAGTAAAATAAAAGTTGTAGGGAAAGAAACACAGGGCTAAACTCTGCCCGAATGCAAGCAAATGTCCGATTGCAAAAAAGTCCGGTGTCAAAAAGTTCAGCGGAGAAAGTGAATTGTAGGTAGGTGGGTCGTTAAAAACACGAGAAGTGACATGAGAGGATTCAAAGTTAAACTCCAAAAACCACATCTTCAGGTGCGGCGAAGATAGATAGAATCCAGAGGGTAAAAGATCGAATTATAACAAATACGGCTTAACTAAGAAAAAAATCCACATCAAAGTGATGTTTGACAGTTTCATGTCCGAAAGGGGTGGCACCATTTTTCTTTTTTTTTCATATAATAATAGCAGCAGAGAGAAACATGGCTTCACTATCAGAGATCCGTGGAAGGAAAGGGATTGTACAGAATGTTCGTCTTCGAGTTGTCTAGTGATTAGTCGATATGAAGTATCTGGACATTCCGAATGAGTTGACTTGTGCGGAGAGTGATAGTCGCCCATCTATCCGAGACCCTGTGAAGAGGCAGACGGACATTTTCAATTTGAAAAGAGGGAGAGAGGCTGAAAGAGAAATCTTTTTGAAGGCTGAAGTGATGAAACAATGAAGCATGTTTAACAATAATAACATTTATTTAGTGCATGAAGTGTGACAGAAGATGTTGTACATGTGTATAAAGAAGTGAAAGAGAGAGTTTTTATGGTTTGAGCTAATTGTTAAGAAGTGCATGAAAAGAAGATGTAACAATATGATTAAATAATGGGGAGTGTTGATAGCTGTGGTAAAGTACCCATCTCCCAGGACAAGTGAAATGCCACTTCTTGTCAAGTTGATGATGATGATGATGATGATGATGATGACGATGACGATGACGATGACGATGACGATGACGATGACGATGATGACGATTACGATGATGATGATGATGATGATGATGCTGCTGATGATGATGATGATTGAGCATAACCATTTAGCAAATGCTAATTTTTAAGGAGAGTAGAAAGTTGACATTGGGTTTACTTTCGGCAGCCTCGTAACTCTCGCTTCCCTTATTTTGTTCCATGGTCAATGTTTCTGACAAAGGGGGAAGAATTGCTGTTTTCTGGGTCGGAATCTATCCATCTAACACTGGCTAGTTTTTTTTTACTTTGAAGTAGTATTTCTTGTTTAGCTCATTACATCAAGTGGCTTCATGCCTTGTCTGGAGCGATTTCCATTAAAAAAAAAATCACCTTATTTCTTCATAACATTTTATTGTTACAAACAAAGAAAAGTTCAATCAGTGCTGTATGTAAAGTTCATTAAACATAATATTTTGGTACTTGTATAAATGTTCCTTGGCATGTATGCGTTTGGGTGTCCGTTTATTTAGAGGAATCCTTCTTATTGCTTGAGAATTTGTGCGTTCGCACCTACATGTGAGCTAATGTTTGTATTTTTGGATGTTCGGTAAGAAGAAGGAGTAAGCCGAACGAATGGAGAAATTGAAATTCAGAGAATCTTGCTTAATTGGTGTCGAATCTGAAATATTTGAATTTTCAAAGGTTGTGCCCATATTATGCTCCCTAAAATCCTTTAAAATACTCCAAAGAAACTGAAATTTGGGGAATTTTTATTAATTGAAATCTACTGCCTATTGTAAAAATTTCACAAAAATTGGAATTATCTGAATTTTCACGAAGGGATTCTGCTCCCTTTTTACCCCCTTTGCATGAAACTCACTTAAACTAAATATAGCCCACATTTGGACCCTGTATGCCTAACAGCTGTGTTATAAATTCCTAATAATCAGTTCATTAGCTTAGGAGTGAATCCTGTACATACAAATATATAAACATATACACATATACATACAAATATATAAACATATACACATATACATACAAATATATACACATATACATACAAATATATAAGTGTATACACATATACATACAAATATATGAACATATACATATATACATACAAATATATACACATATACATACAAATATATAAACATATACACATATACATACAAATATATAAACATATACACACATACATACAAATATATAAACATGTTCGCGTGAATGCAAAAAAATTTAAGTCAATTTGTAGATTAACACCTTCAGTTCAATCCGAAAAAAAAAGAGATTAGGCGATTACACGTGAACACCCTGACAAACTTAATGAAAAACAAAAAAACACAAAAGACAATCATTTAGATTTTAGAGTGGGGGATCAGTTTCGTACATCAATAAAATTATCCCCCCATTTCCGGGCAATTCTATTTTTTTACAGGTAGTTTCTATTTACTTGCCTCCCCACAAGGGCAAAATTAGACATCAGGTCGGTTTTTAATGTGGGGTAAATTCAGCTCCCCCAAAAAATGGGCATTCTGTATTGGAATAAAAATTAAAATTGCCTTAATCTCGAAGGATTTCTCCATCACTGACTGAGGACAGAATAGACTAAGTGAACAGATACTTCACTTTGGTCCTAGCCAAAAGGCCAAGAAACCGACAGTGTTAACTAAAATATTTTTAGGGCAGTTAATTCAATTTTTACCGTTAACCCTAAGTTCGACTGGCAACCACACGTAATCTCTTAAAAATGTATATGCCCTCTCCTCTCCCCCCCCCCCACAAAAGCGTTCAGAATTTATCTCACAGAACAAGAAAATAAAAGGTAAACTTAAAACGCTAGAATGAGCCAGAAATGGGAGATCATTTTACATTAAATTTATATGCGAAACTGATCCCCCATTCTAGATTCTAAAATAATTTTTCTGACACGTTTTTCAGGCTATTCACACGTACGTAATACTAATCGCCTAAACAAGTAGAATCTTATTTTGGGGGCGTAGAGGTGTCTGTGTGGGGTGGGGGTGGGGGTGGACGGTGTAATCTACAATAATACCAAAATTTCAATTTACACTAGGAAACAATTTTGATCGTGCATCAAGCACAATATATGCCACAACACAACGTTTTGCCAATCCATTCGTCAACACGGGCGATTCTCATCAGTTAGGATTGTGCATATCCTGTGCATAGGATTGTGCATACCTTAAAAAGACTGCGATGACGATAAACTAGGATTTTTAATACATGTCTTCGTGAAGAAACTATATCAAATAAATTATGAATCAGGGGAAATAACTCATCTTTTCTTTCGTACTGAATGATTTCCCATGTTTCATAGACATCACCTAAGATTTTCAATGAATTAATAATAAAAAATAAACTTTCTTAATTAATAAAACTTGTCTCCGATTAATTAAATTATGTGGTCACTTCTCGTGTATGTATGTGTGTGTTCTTGCTTCTACGTAACTTACACATTATTATTAATCAATTATTATTATTAATCAAGTATTTATTGAAATTAAAAAAGACAATAGCGTAAAGTACTAAAATGTACTTTTTTGAAAATCTTTTTTTTATTATTTAACTAGCAAAAATATGCTCCCTCTGGTTGCATAAGGCTGGGAGTTTTATATAATTGTGACAAAAACAAAACAAATTCCTGCCCTTAAAAAAACGCCAGATTACGTGATATTATTTTAGCCAGTGTAAAAGGGATAAAATAAAAGTTGCCAGCTAACGTCCCCTATTAGCACCACAGATTTGAAAAAATATGCTTTTCAGGTGCTACAGTACGAAACGGGTATCCAGATTTTTCGTCTGCAAACAGGAAGTCGCGTCATATTAAAGGCACCGCTTTTTTGTCCCCTTTCCAGAAAAGTTCCGATCAACCGAGTAATTTCGTTTTTTTTTTGTATTTTATTGGTTTCTTTAAGTAAATAACAAATAAACAAAAATGAATGAATAAAAAATATAAAAAATCCTCCCGACTAACTCTACCTGTGGGGGGGGGGGGGAAGGAGAACATTGATTTAGTAACTTATTTTGCACCATGGACATATCAACCAAGGAAAAAAAATCACATTCCGTCGTTCAAAAACATTATTTCATTGTTTATTTTTTAATATATTACTTATTTATTATTATTCTCAAAAGGAAAAAAAATCACATTCCACGTTGCTCAAAATATATCACTAGTTTCTTTTTAAAAAAAAAGATTTATTCTATTTTTTTTTTTTTTTTAATAAATTACTTGTTTCATGAAAAAAAAGATTCTTTCGTTGCCGGTATTTTTTTAAAAAGTTTTCCACCCGGTATTTTTGGGGAAGGGGACAAAAAAGCGGTGCCTTTAATATGACGCGACTTCCTGTTTGCAGACGAAAAATCTGGGTACCCGTTTCCTACCGTAGCACCGCTTTTCATTTTTTTTTTTTCCAGCAAAATACGAAATAAAATTTAACTTTTTATTGCCACCACGGACTTAGGGTTAGTGTTGGGTTAATTTTTCTGAAATAAAATACCTAAAAACACATTAATAAGGATACAAAATGCTAATCTTCGGAAATAAAACTAAGGAAAGAGATGCGTACATGCATGCACAAAAGAGACTGTAGTTAGGTTATAACTAAAAAAAAAGTTTAAATATAAAAAAATACCAAAATAATATTTTATCATTTAATAAACAAAAGGTTCCTTGTCCCTAAAAAATATAAACATGAGTTACATGCCGTTTGCCTTATTTCGACTAATAATAAGCAAAAAAAAATTGTTTCTCTCTAGTTTTCATTTCAGCGTTTCACGTGTACGGTGAAACTTGCTTTAACTTACTGTCTTTAACGCTATTTACGGTTTAGGTCAAATAAGTTGCCAAAGCCTATACTGTGGATCAAAGGGAAAAAGGTAAATTTGTAGATTACCACCCTTAGCTACCTCCCCCTCCCAATGAGATTCTACTTTTTTAGGCGATTACGTGTGAACATCTTGCAAACCTTGGGGGAAAGAAGAAGAAAAAAAACAAGCACAACAAAAATTATTTTAGAATTTAAAGTGGAGGATCAATTTAACGTAAAATGATCCTCCATTTCCGGGCCATTCTAAATTTTTAACGCAGTTAAGTAAATTTATTTACCACTAACCCTAAGAGTGACTTGCAAGGTTGTAAAACCATGCGTAATCGCTTAAAAAGTAGAATCCCTCAAGAAAACTTGCAGAATTTATCTCCCATAGCAAACAAACAAACGGTTATCTGTTAGAATGCCCAGAAAATGGTGGTCATTTTACTTTAAACCATTTTAAATAAATCTGCAAAACTGATCCTTCACTCTAAACATTTTAGCGATTTCCGAGATCTCCCCCTTTTTGTGACTTCCTGTTGCTGCGGGACTGTTTAAAGCGAAATGAAGCCGGTGCAAAGTGGAAAGTGTTCCTTCGGATTATAATTCAAGCAATTATTCAGAATGTTTTCATTTTTAATGAGAATTTTAAAAATTTTAAACTAAATATGCTATCATAATAATTCATTTTATTTATAATTAAAGTTTTTGGAATAAAACAAAAAATATGTGGTAAACTTTTACTATCTTATCCGGTGCAGTTTACTCCCTAAAAATAAATTCAAATTCTACTTTTTTTTGCGATTACATTTAAACAGCCTGAAAAAATATCCGCAAAAAAAGGAATTAAAAAAAAAAATCAAATATTTAAGATTTTAGAGTAGGAAATCACTTTCTTTCATAAATTTAATGTAAACTTGAGTTTCAAACTTTTGGGGAGGATTTATTTATTTATTTATTTATTTATTTATTTTTACCCTAACCCTAACCCTAATTCCCTATCCCTAAAACTCGCCCCCCCCCATAACCTTAATTCCCTAACATTAACCCTAATTCCCTAACCTTAATTCCCTATTGTTGTGTTGTCGCCGGTCGAGGATGGCTTGGATTACGAAAAAAACAGAGACGGAGCGTAAATGAACACAAACTTTATTTACATAGGACGCCATTACAAGTGCGGACAGGAAGTGGGGACAGGCTAAGGGCAGATAATTACCGGAAGTTTAAAAGGTAAACAAATCAGCTATGACATACTGATACATCTCTCTTCTTTAAGTTAAACAAGGAGGGTGTGATTTTTTATTTGATTTTTTTTAATTTATTAATTTAATTTTTTTTATTTTTAAGCATTACAAGTCCAATCTTTGTGGTATATTTCGGGGACGTCCAGAGCGACGTGGCTCCAAATATGTCTCGGCATATGACCTTGCAGTTGTGAGCAGAGTTTGTGCATTATGTACTGGTGTAGAGTATGTAGGTTCTGATTGGCTGCTCGTACAGTGTTGGCTAGATGGAGAGATCACACCACGGTCGCTCGGGTATACACGCATCCCATCACTAATGGGTGGTGCATTGGTATCAACTGTTAGTGGGTGGTTGCGTCTATTGTTATATAGACTTTCAGTCAACTCCGCTCTTGCGGGCCTAAGGAACTGTCTGTTCCTTCAATGAATACTGCCATCTGCAGATTCTACAAGGTATGACCTTGGCTCTGCAGTGGTTTGTGTGACTGTTCCAGGTTTCCACAACTTGGTTTTCTCATCTTTGATGTGGACTTGCTGACCTGCATGCAATGGTGGATGGCGGTGGCTATTCTGTTGGTCATACCGGTTCTTTGTCTTGTCTTTGTTCCATTGCATTATGTCTCTGGTTTGCTCATCTCCAAGTTGTTGCTTAGAGACTAGTGGTGTTCGGATGGGCCTCCCGTTGAGGAGTTCGGCTCGAGATTTAAGGTTGGTTGAAAGCGGTGTAGCTCTATATCACATCATCGC
Source organism: Sepiola atlantica (assembly GCA_963556195.1). NCBI lineage: Eukaryota > Metazoa > Mollusca > Cephalopoda > Sepiida > Sepiolidae > Sepiola > Sepiola atlantica. The sequence goes on along the minus strand of OY744524.1, from coordinate 171,742,171 downwards.
CAAATGGCAATCATTGCCAGTCTCTCGGGTCTTCAAAAGTAGCTTCTTGCATACACCAACCATTCTTTCTGCAAACCCATTGGATTGAGGGTAATATGGTGATGATGTTGTGTGCTTAAAGTTGAACTTCTCTGCAAAGTTGGCAAATTCTGTACTTGTGTACTAAGGCCCATTGTCACTATAGACCACTTCAGGAACTCCTTGTTCCTCAAATATTTGTTTCATCTGCTTGATCACTTCAGCAGATGTTGTTGACTGCAGGCGTCGTACAAATGGACTAAGGCTATATTGGTCCGCCACTAAAAGGTATTCATCTCCTTCTATTGTGAAAAGATCTGTGCTGATATACTGCCATGGGTAAGAAGGGGTTTCATGCTGAAGCAATGTTTCTGATGGGATACTTGGTTGATACTTTTGATGTGTGGGGCATCTTGCAACCATATCCTCAATGTCATTATTTATTCCTACCCAGTAAACAGCAGTTCTGGCCCGCAGCCGGGTTTTTTCTACTCCCTGATGTGATAAGTGCAGTTGTTGCAGAACATCTGGTTGGAGTGAAGCAGGTATGAAAATTGTGTTGCCTTTCAGTAGAACACTGTCTTGGATCCCAACTTCATCCCTAAAATTCCAATATGGGAGTAAGCAACTGGGGCAACCGGAACGATCTGATGGCCATCCGGTCATCATAGTGTTGATGAGCTCTCTTAGAGTTGAATCCTGCATGGTTTCTAGCTTAATGTCTTGTAGGCGAGTTGGTGATGCACTTAGCTGTGTGTTCATTATGTGGATGTTGAGGTCGATGCCTTCAATGTGATTGCCTGGTCTGGGTGACACTCTTGACAAACAGTCAGCTATGGGAACTGCTCTGCCTGGGCTGTATTTCATTACAAAATCATACCCTTGAATCTTTAGCAGCATCCTTGCCAGTCTTGGAGGTGCTTGTGCCAGGTTCTTGAGTGTGATCGATTCTAATGGCTTGTGGTCAGTCTGAATCGTTACCCTGTGACCCCATACATAATGATGGAACCTTTCTAGGCCAAAATCGACAGCAAGCATCTCCCTTTCAATATTTGAATATCGTGTCTTCGGTCCAGATAGAGTTTTGCTTGCAAAAGCAACTGGCATGTCATTCTGCAAGAGGACTGCACCGAGTCCAGCAGCAGAAGCATCCACTTGTATCATGATTGGTGTCTTTGGGTAAAAATACCTTAGTACGGCAGATCTTTGGATTTCTTCTTTGATGCTGTCAAATGCTGCTTGTTGCTGAGATGACCAGACTAAATTGTCCTTAGACAACAGGTCTCGTAATGGCTTTGTCAGTATTGAGAGATGGAGCGAGAACTTGTTGAGGTAATTAACTAGTCCAAGGAAGCTGGATAGCTGTTTCTCATCCTTGGGGGGTTGCATCTGGGCAATCGCCTCCAACTTTTTGGGGTCTGGTTTTATACCATCTTTGGATATGATGTGGCTAAAGAATGGTATTTCTGATGTGTGTACCACCAACTTGTCTGGGTTGAATTTGCAGTTTCTTTCCATAGCTCTTTGAAGGAGCTGATTGAGTGCTTGGTCATGGTCACTACCATCTGTTTCAAAGCCGTACACGATTGTGTCATCGAAGATAGAGAGAACATTCTTAATGTCTCCAAAGTTCTCAAACATGGCTCGCGGGAATTTATCCCGGGCGCTCTTCACTCCCATTGGAAATCTATTGAACATGTATCTACCAAATGGGGTGATAAATGTTGTCAATTCCTTTGATTTCTCATTCAGTTTCATTTGCTAGTAACCAGATTTGACATCTATCATGGTGAACCATTTTGCACCGTGTAGCCTTGAGACCACGTCTTCGAATGTGAGGGTCACAAAATGTGGTCGCTGTATGGCCTTGTTCAGGTCTTTGGGGTCTAGACATAGCCTGACTGATCCATTGGCCTTTGTGACACAGACAAATGAGTTGGTTTGGTCACTGGAGTTATGATACCCTGATTTACCAGTGAATCAAGCTCAATTTTAAATTTGTCCATTAAGGTCACAGGGACTCGCCGGGGTTGGTGTACAACTGGGGCTATTGTTGGGTCTACATTTATCGCATATTCTCCTGGCAGGCATCCACTGCCGTCAAATACATCTAAAAATTTGTGGAGAATCTATTCCCGTACTTTGGGGTTCCCTCTTGGATAGGATTTCCTTTCGTGCTCATTTCAAACTGGCATTCCTTTTGGTTCTTAAGCGGATCGTCCGTGTTAATTGCCAAATTTTAAAGTCACCAGGCCCAACTTTCTGGAGGTGTGTAGTCCAAGCAGAATCGGCCCCTTGGTTTTACCCACATGGAATGTCGCACTAGTGAATCTGTTCTAGTATTTCACTCCAAGAATGCATGATCCTGCTTGCTCTATCGCAGAGCCTCCAAATGCAAATAGTCTCACTGGTGTTTTGTGCAGTGGTACCTTAACTAATTGCTGGAAAACACTCAAGGGTATCAGGTTGCTAATAGCTCCTGTGTCAATTTTTGCTTTGATCTCTATCTGGGCTAGTTTTTTGCCTATTCTTAAGCTTCCATATGCTTCTGTTGCGCACAAGGGAACGTCACATTCTACAGAATGAAAATAGAGACCTCCATTTTCAGGCTCATCTTCACTGTCGTTTTGAGTGACTGTGTGGATTTTACTGTCTCGACTTGTATTGTTGGAGTATCTTTGAGGTCTTCCCATCCTGATACCCTTTTTCTTTGCCTCTGCCTCTCTCTCCCGACAAACTATGGCAAAGTGACCTGTCTTCCTGCATTTCAGGCAGGTCTTACCCTTGGCTGGGCATTCTCCTTTATGGTGACCTCTACCACAAAAACCACATGTGTGTATATATTCAGGGGCACGATTGGATTGGACCGCATGTGCACTGAGCTTCTCAAGTGGAGTCCAGATTACCTCCACCTGTTTGATTGTTGCCTCTTCAGTTTCTGATATACTTTACGGCTGTTGTTATTGATAAACTCCAACCTTCTTTTAACAGTGACTTTTGGGTTGACTTGAGGTTTAGGTCCAAATATAAATAAGTCTACCAAGTTTGTCTCTTCGACTATGGGGTCATATTCGCAATTTTTTATTATTTGCCTCAGCCTCTTTAGAAATGAGTGGGCTGGCTCATTCTCCTCTTGGCGACTCAGTAAAAGTTGGTGTCGAGACACCCGGAAATTTGACTGTGGACGGACATAATTCTTGAAATGTCTCATGTAGTTGTCTACATTTTTACTTTCATCAATTTGAAAAACGAAGTGGTCGCTAATCTCCTGCCCTTCGACACCAGTCCACAAAAGGAGGTAATTTACTTTCATGTTGTCGTCCATGTCACGAAGTGGTCCACCAAAATATAATGTGGCCTGACGTAAAAAAATGTCCATTTCTTTTCCCAACTTTAGACTGGACCAGTCTATCCTTGGTGCTAATGTATGGGGGGTTTCCATGATGAGAAATTAACAAAACAGTAGAGTCAAATTTCTCTTACCTCGGCGTATAGCTGTGCGCACATACATATTTTCCGGGGTCAAGTGTAATGTCACCTAAACCTGATAAATATCACTATAAAGTGTAATTTTCACTGAAAAACATTCTTGTGTCCTTGGATCCCACTTCTGACACAATATTATGTTGTCGCTGGTCGAGGATGGCTTTTTTTTTTTTTTTAACATAGTTCACTCCAGACAAGGCAGGCCGCCACTGTAGACATAAGGGGCTACTGAGAAGAATGAAAAGGGAGTAGGTTGGGGGAAGGTCAACCTAAATTTGGATCTGCGCAGCGAGATGTCTGTTTACATTTGTTTTAAATTTCTGCATGTCAGTTCCGTCGGGGAAACAGGGGCAGGGAGGGAGTTCCAGAGACCAACAGCACGAGGAAAGAAGCTATTTGAGTAGAAAGCTCTCCGGCATCTGGGGACCCCCACAGTGAATGGATGGGATTTAGTCGATTGTCGAGTTGGTCTAGTGAACGAGGGGGCACCAGAGCAGCCAATTGATCAGAGCATAATCCATTGAAGTATTTGTAAAACAAGCACAAGGATGCTACATTGCGGCGATTGGACAGGGACTGGAGCTTGGTTAACAGTGAGGGACCTATTAGGTTGGCGACTCTTTTTTGGACCTTGTCAAGGAGAGAGAGACTAGTAGATGATTAAGAACAAACAGAGACGGAGAGTAAATGAACACAAACTTTATTTACATAGGACACCATTACAAGTGCGGACAGGAAGTAGGGGCAGGCCAAGAGCAAATAATTACCGGATTATTTAAAGGTAAACAAATCAGCTATAACATACTGATACACCTATCCCTAACACTAATTCCCTAACCCTAAAACTCGGACCCCCACCCTAATATTAATTCCTTAACAGTCTAGGTACGTGCAAAATCAATGGTCGATTCCTAAAATGTAAAAACATTTTGCCCCCCCCCCTTCATTTAAAAATTCACTAAAATTCAGGAAATCAATCAATTTTAATGAAATTTTCAATATTTATTAATCAACAATCAAGGAATATAGTGAGACCATTATTTTTTAAAATCTTAGTGAAAATATATTATTTTTTTAACATAAAATACACCTTCACTAAAGTTATATTTTTATATATTAATAAAAAAAAAATGCATTAATTTATTTTTTTTATCATAAAAATGAAGCATTGTAGATGTTAACAATTAAAAAAATTTTTTAAATATTTTTATATATTACGAAAAAGGCCTCTAAATACCGTGTTAACAAAATCACTATAACTCGAAAAAAAATTTTTTTTTTAATTGGCGATATTATTATTGAATAAAGCATTGTTTAATCAATATTTTCACCAAAAAAATAATATAATTGCAAAAAATATTTCGTGTGATTTTAATGATTAGAGTTTCTGGGAAAATAAAAAATGCGACATAATTATATTTCCCTTTCATACATAAACATGGCATCATCAGCGCAAGAAATTTTTTTTGTAATCTTGAAAATGAACCAAAAATTGACAAATTTGAGACCCAGGAACTTAACAAAAAAAAGAATTTCAAAAATTTGATAATTTCTACTAACGATGAACTTGGATTGGTATGGATGCCCCATTCTGTAATAAACAGGTGGGATTAGCTTTCCAACAACCACTCACTTTTACACCACCCTCAAAATTTTATTTTTAGAGATTCAACAATTTCGTTAATTTCACAATTCATCGTCAATTAGTTGGAAAGATTTGTATTTGTTTTGTCTTTTTTTCATTAATTTAAAAAGTTAAAAATTATTTATTAATAAATAAAGAGAATTCAAACATGACATTTTCTTTCAAAATTGAATTCTATTGATTAATAAATAATTGTTTTAACTTTTTTTTCAATGAATAAATTGTCAGTGTAGTCATTGACTAATTTACATTTTCACACTTAAAATAAAAAAAATACACTTTATTTTTAAAAAAATTAATGTAATTTATCGTTACGACACGTTAAGAATGAATCGAGTAACTAAAGTTTTTAATTATCATGTAAACAAAATTGATAAAATTGACGCAGTTTGTAACGTAAACAAATTTTAATATTTAAAAAAAGTTTTATTTCAAATTCTAAGGAAAAAAATTGGTAGAGACGTCATCAATAATTTCAGAGTATTACTAAATTAAAAACTAATACCAAGTTAAATATGAACCTTTTTAGTTAAAAATAAAATAAATAAGATCTTAATTGCGTACATTCACAAATATTTTAATTAAATAAGCATTTCCTTTTTTATTACAACAAAATAAGGGTACTTAAATTTGTTTATGACCTTAAAAAGAATAAATAAATTAATGGATAATAATTTTTCAACTTCTATAAACTATTACAAAACCATTTTTATATATGAAGTTACAAATGATAAATTATGACATTTTTGTCTTCCATATATTTTGCATACCGAGAGGCAATCGGTAAACAAAGTCGTTTACCGGTTAACTGATGCCGGATTTATGACTTTTGGGAGGATAATTTTGCTAATTTTTAGTAAAACGTGGGATTTTTTTTTAATTCAGTATTTTATGACTTTAATTTAATAATTATCTTTGAAATAGTTCCCAAAAAACTTATATTTATCTTTCAATGGATTTTTACAAGTAATTTTTTCAAAGTTCACTGAATTTTGGGGGGGTTTAGCTGGCGTAATAACATATTTCATTATAATTTATTTTTCACGCGTAAATATGCAGTTTTTTTTTCGTTTAGAGATTAATTTTAGGCTTTTATCTTTCAAACACAATCAAAATTTACACGGAAACTAATTAAATAATTAATGATAAACGCTTTTTAATAAGCATAGTCCGTACAAGAGACGGCCATTTTTGCATGTACCTACAACCATAATTCACTCACCCTAACAATCAATTTTGAAGAGTTACATTCACTCCTAACCCAACCAACCGGAAGTAAACATTATTTTGACCATTATTTTTTTAATTATAATTTTTCGTTTCATAAACGTTTAAATTATACAAAAAAAAGTAATGTTGGATGTTTAATAAAAAAAATCAGACAATAAAGTTTTAAATTAAAAAAAAAAATCACTGTTGACTATTTGTTTAATAAAATTTTACATTATTAAATAAAAAACATTGTTCGCTGTTATTATTGTTCGCTTTATTTGGATAAAAGTAAAAACTTCTAATTTTATATTATTTCCGGTTGATTGTCTGCCCCTGTTTTCAAAATTGAAAGCAAATGAATTCTGATTCACAGCTAAACTAAAGAAGTGCCAAAATTGTCATGTGTAAGTTCCAATTAGTTAACAACCCCCCTCCCATGTTAAGAATGGGTTTCTGAATAATAACGTTATTATTTCAGCACAGTTCGTAAATGTTTTAAGGGTTTTTAATCTATGTCTCGTCACTTTTACTTTGCCAAACACAAGAATTTTCCATCATGGTTGATTTTTTTCCCCCCATTTTGCTATAATTCGCTAATTTCAGATTTAAAAAAAGCCCCTCTCTCCGCATTTATATTTAAACCAGAAAACAAAACTAAATTTCTACGTGTTTTTATTGGATAAGTACCCCCCCCCCAAAAAAAAAAATTAGAAACTCAAGTCGAAATGGGTGCTCATTTAAAAAATGTTAATGAAAGTAATCTAAAAAAAAAAAATTTTAATTTAAATTTAAAAAATGAATTTCTTTGTGGATATTTTTCAGGTTGTTTAAATGTAGTCGCAAAGAAAAAATTGAATATTTTAGGGGTAAATTGCGTCGGGTAAGATAGTAAAAAAAAAAAAAATAACAAATAATTAATTTTTTTTTTAATGTTTTTACAAATTGTTTTTTTTTTTGTTCAATTTATTAAGAAAATAAGGGTGCTTATACGGATGAGGGCACATATGAAAAACGCAGTTACACAGGTGAAAAACGCAATTCTAAATAAATTAACTGGAAAACTCTGCCATTTACTTACGTATAAGGCAAAAATAGTTTTCTACACAAAAAATAGCAAAAATTATCGAGTAGAATTTTAATTAAACATAAAAATCAGTTTGATCGTTTTTTATGGATCCGCCATTGATAAGAGTGATGTCAGTGGGCGGGGACATAACTCAGTCTGTCATATAAACAAGTAATAAATGAATGGCGGTGAGCAAAATACGATAAAACTGATTTTTATTTTATTTTCATGCACCAAAATAATATTTACATTTAAAAAATCGTTACTTTGAAATGTTTTCTTGTTTTCATAACTTTTTGATTATTAATAAATGATGATAATGGGGCATTTATAACGACAGCAAACAGAACGAAAAATATGCAACAAATAAATGTTACCAAAGGCAAGATAAGTTACTCTTCTACTAACCTGGATAAGTTTATTTGTGTTTTAACTTATTTTAAAGCGTTTTTTTTTTTGTTTTTACTTCGATTTAAAACTAGTGTCGAGACGTCATGTTAAAATTGAAAACACAAAATAGACCCATTTGATCACGTGACGTTTCGCCACAAGTTTTGAATCGAAGTAAAAAAAACACTTTAAAATAAGTTAAAACACGAATAAACTTATCCAGGTTAGTAGAAGAGTAACTTATTTTGCCTTTCATAACATTTATTTGTTGCCTATTTGTTTTTTGTTTTGTTTTTTTCACCCTGTTTTTTCGTTCTGTAAGCTGTCGTTATAATTGCACTATGATAGCATATTTACTTAAAAATAAAAAACTTTTCATTAAAAATGAAAACAATATCTGAATAATTGCTTCATAATCCGAAGGAACACTTTCCACTTTGCACCGGCTTCAAACAATCCCGCAGCAACAGGAAGCCTCAATAAAGTAAAAATCTTGGAAACTACCCCCCCCCCCCCCATTTTTTTTTTTTCTACAAAGTTTTTTAGTTTTTTCACACGTAATAATAGTCTAAAAATAAAAAGTAGAATCTCATTCGGGAGGGGGGGGGGTAGCCGAGGGTGTTAATCTACAATAATATTATAAGTTGTTTCGGAGTAATGGCAAAACCTATTTAATTCTAAACAATTTAGGTGACTGAAATAGGAATTAACCGAAAAATGTTAGTGGGTGATGGAATTGTCCAAAGTTCGCCTAAATTGCCTATTAGTTTTTAGATGACAATTGACTCTCTCCAGTCAATCCAGATGAAAAAGCAACAAATACAACGGGAAAAAAAAGAATTATCATAAAAATGAATTAGCATTCATTTTTATTTATTTTTAATTTATTTTATTTTATTCTTTTCTTGGAATAATGCGTTTATTTCAACAAACCACGTGCGCACGGTGTAATTGCAAAAAAGTCACCCTGTTATTTTCATTCCGACTTGACGGACATTGCTTCACTTATCTAAGTAAAATCAATATTGTTACATTCTTCGAAAACTTGTAAATATTTCATGATAGAAATTTGAAACTCTTCACACTTTTTTGTGCACTTATATATTAAATGTTGCTGCAAATTCGCTTTTCTCCTGTAAAATTCTCTTTTATATTAAATTGTTTCATATAAATGTACAATTGCGAAATGTATGTTGTTTTTTATAATAATAATAAAAAAAATGATAATCTTCACTATTGACGACAAATTATTTTAACGGAAATTAGTCGAAAACAATCTATTGTGGTTTACCAACTTATTTGTGACCTATTTGCGTTTAAAAACTAATATTTAATAAGAGTTAAGTACTGCAGTTATTGGTTGTGAGTAAAGTGATAAGGGGTCCTGGTAATCATGTCATTTTATTGGAAAGACGATATGCAGTAGCTCAAAAGTTGTATTTTTGGGGGTACTGATATCGATCCTGAACCAGATTTCGTGACGTTCGACTCGGAATCGTTCGGCTGTCCTACGCAAACGCCCGAGTGTTGACGAGCCAACACAGCGAGCAGCCGATAACTTTGTTACAAAGTGCTTTCGAAGACGGATTTTTTGTCAGGAAGTTTTCTTGAAGAAAATAAACACAAAATGAATTACGAACAGCTTTGCACTGCAGTATCATCGCGAGCAAGTAAAAATAAATAATAAAATTTTAAAAATATGTCGTGATAAAAGTAATTTTGGTACATTTTTTTTTTTTAAATACAGTATTCATTTTATAACAGTAACCTCGCTATGTTTTTTTTCCTGTTGTTTCTTTCAAAAAAATTCATGAAAATATGTTGAATTTTCTTTGTTGTTTCTTTTTAAAAAAATCCGGTAACTTTTTACTATCCATTCCCAACGCAGTTTACCCCTTAAAAAAGTTAAAATCCTACTTCTTTTGTGCAAATAGATTTAAACAGCCTAAAAAATATCCGCAAAAAAAATATAAAAATATATATATTTAAGATTTTAGAGTGGGGGTTGCACCCATTTCCTGGCCAGTTAGTGTGAAACGAGACATGTAACCAACTTGAATTTTAAATAAAAACACGTAAAAATTGAGCGATTTTCGTGTTTGTTTTGGAGGGGGGGGCAAACTTTGATTTGAGCCCCCCCCCCTCCAAAAAAAAAAACAGAAAACTAAATTGGCTAAATTTCTACGTGTTTTTATTGAATAAATAAATACCCCCACCCCAAATTGGCTAAATTTCTACGTGTTTATTTAATAAAAAACCCACCCTAACCCTAACTCCAGCCCTAACCCTAACTCCAGCCCTAACCCTAACCCTAACTCCAGCCCTAACCCTAACCCTAACTCCAGCCCTAACCCTAACCCTAATTCCAGCCCTAACCCTAACCCCAGCCCTAACCCTAACTCCAGCCCTAACCCTAACTCTAACTCCAGCCCTAACCCTAACTCTAACTCCAGCCCTGATCGTTAAAAAAAACAAACGTCGCTTTGATTATGAGTCCCGGTAAAAAAAACACACACACACTTGACAACGAGAACCCGACACGAGGCTAGCAAAATAAGACTGTCGACGTCATGTTTTTGCTGTAAAAATCCGTGCCCAGAAATTTTTTTTTTTTTCATGTCTAATCCTACGTAAAAATAAAAACAAATGGAATAGCTAACTAGGAAAATCTCCAGTCTCGAATTAGAAACTCAAGTCGGTTACATGTCTCGTTTAATGTTAAGTGGCCAGGAAATGGGTGCTCATTTTACGTTAAATTTATAAAGGAAAGTGATCCCCCACGCTAAAATCTTAAATATTTAATTTTTTTATTATTCCTTCTTCGCGGATGTTTTTTTAGGCTGTTTAAATGTATTTGCACAAAAAAAGTAGGATTTGAACTTTTTTAAGGGGTAAACTGCGCTGGGAAGGGATAGTAAAAAAAATACCAAAAATCCTTACCCTAAACTCTAACCCTAAACCATAACCCTAAACCCAACAACAACAAAAAAAAACAAGCAAAACATTATTATCATAGGACGCAGCACCGTATCAAAATTGTCGTCTGGTACAAATCGGCTCGTCAACTCTCGGGCGTTTGCGTAGAACAGCCGAACGTTTCCGAGTCGAACATCACGAAAACTGGTTCAGGATCGATATCAGCACCTTTTTTTTAGATTATCACAGGCAGAACGTATTGGCGTTAAAAGAAAAACAAAAACAACCCATTATATTTTAGGTTGGATGTTTGAGGGGGGCAATTAATAATTTTTTTTTCACCATTTTTTTAATTTTTTATTATTAACATATAAGAAAATCAAACTGGTTTTTATAATTTGAAGTTTTTTTAGGCGCTAAAGAGTTTCGCTACGACATGAAAATATTTAAAGAAATGTATAAATGTGAAAATAAGATTGTACAGAAAAAATACGCAAATTCATCCAATATTTATTAAATTATAAGAAAAAGAAAAAAAACGATCTCACGTATCGGAAGACATTTTGTAACAAGTTCAGCTTACTGATTAGGCAAGGGAGATAACTCAAATTTCTTTTCGGAAAAATTCAAAATTAAAAAAAATGGCGACCGATAGATAAAATTGTTTTTTATTTCTTTTCAGCTACCACGTAAGTACATAACAAAGTTTATACATTTCTTTAGCTATTTTTGGCACTGTTTCGGGAAATACGACCACAAAGTTACAGGCGTGACGTATGTAAAACGAATTCTCCGAAAATGAACTGAACTAGACGACAGAAGGTACGCCGCTCCGAATGTCCCCCCCCGCCCCCCCCCTCTCCATGTTAAGAATGACTTCTGAAACTTGTCTTTTTTTTAGAACCAGACGACTTCAATGATATCAACTTGTAAACTAACACTAGAAACGACGACCTTTTTACGCAATTAGAATGAAAGAAAGAGCAGGGTTTTTTCATCTTTTTTTCGAAGCAGACGACTTTAATGAAATAAATTTTTAACATACCTTTTTTTAAGCAGACGACTTATAAAAAAAGAGCATTTTTATAACATTTTTTCCGATTTTTTTTTTCTTTTAATACAACTTTTTTTTACAATGTCTGTTTTTTTTGTCTTTTTTTAGGATTAGGGAATTTTTCTTGGGAGTTTTAAAATTAAGGAATTAGGGTTAGTGCTAGAATTAGGGTTAGGGATTTTTTTTTTGGGGGGGGGGGTTAAATACAAGGAACTTTTTACTTTGTGTCTCTTTTTTCTTCTGTAAAAGTTAAAATTGGGAGAAGGCATATTCACGAAGGCCTTTTTCCTTGCAGAAGAAAATGCAACCTTCTACTGATTTTAACATCCCACGTAGTTTTGCCAGATTCAATTTTGAAACACGAGGAACAAGAAAATAATACACGCATGAGGTGCAAACGTTTCCAATCTGAGAAACTTCCGGTGCTACCGTCGTATAGTAACTAATTACACTTGCCATGAAAAACAAAAAGAAAGAAACTGTTTTTACGTGGGAGGTCGGGAACATTCGGAATGGCATACCTTCTTTCGTCTAGTTCCGTTCGTTTTTGTAGCATTTGTTGTACATACATCATGCTTACGTCATGCTTACGTAACGCCTGTAAATTTTTGGTCGTATTTGCCGAAACTGTACCCTATTTTTTTTTCAAGAGAGGCCTAACATGTAGCGAAACTAAGGAAGCTACTTTTTTTTATTACAAATAATGAACTCAAGATTTTTATATAATTGGAATGTATTTTCTTTTTTACAAATAATCAAATCAAACGTTTTGCTGGGGGGGGGGTCTACTTTTTTAGGCGATTACGTGTGGTTTTACGACATTGTCACTCGGACTTCGGGTGAGTGGTAAAAAAAATTGGTTAACTCTCTTAACGATATGTTTACAAACGAGTGAAATAAAAAATTGCGTCAAAATTAATATAGATATAAAATTATCAGGCACTGCTTTTTGATAAACACCGCTTGTCAATTTCTGATTTTAAAACCGGAAGCCGGCACCAAATAGACTTGTTCATTTTCACCAACTATTTATAAGAATATAAACATTTTCCGATGAATATCGTGTTTCCGATAAAATTACATACGTCGGGGGGGAAACCACATCATTACCGGGTCCGATACCTACTTCCTGTAAATAAATAAAATGCATGACGCTTTATTACTTTACTCATTTTTCATGCCAAGTCTAGTATACGTCATCGACAATCAGTCGGACAAAGTCGGGGCCATTTGAGTTCGATGAGGTTGTTTCTGTCGAGCTGAGGTTGTTTCTGTCGAGCTGAGGTATGGTTCTGTGCAGTTCTAGGAAGTCCACCCTCCCAGGCTTTACCTTCTCACCATTTGAGAAGGGATTAGTTTATTGCTAATCGCCTGAGGTGCCCTTACCAAGGAATGCCGACGGAGCTGCTCAGGCATTTTTTGTAGGCCAGAGTGCTCCACTTCTTGGGCGCTGGCTTTTCAAACTCACCTTCCGACCTTGTGTCCCATCTTCCTGCGATAGGAAGGAAGTCATGTTTGGCTCTTCTCTTGAGGAGAAATCGACTCTGAAACTTCTTGATCTTTCTCTCTTATCAAATCTTTCTTGGAGTTCATACATTAGATCCATTGCTCTTTCTGCTTCTCGTAAAGTTGGTTCTCTCTATCACTCCAACCATTTTCTCACACCTGAGGCTATTCTCTATCTCTACAAATTCACAATCAGACTATGTGTGGAGTACTGTTGTCATATTTGGGCTGGTGAATCTCTGTCCCATTTGAGGGTTCTTGATAAGGTGCAGAAACTTATCTGTAATTTGATTGGCTCTACCCTTTCTTCTCTACACCCTCTCTCTCACAGATGTGATGTTGCTAGTCTCAGTCTTTTCTATAAATACTATTGTGACATGTGTTCTTCAGAATTATGTGATCTATTTCCTGCTTCTTTTGTTCCAGCTCTTTGACTCTTTGGTCTCTTGGTCTCCATCAATTCGCTGTTTTGATATTTCATTGTAATACAGCTTCCTATTCCAGTAGCTTCAAGAACTGCAGGTTTGTGGAACTCTCTTCCTACTGACTGTTTTCCTCCTACCTATAATCTTAGTCTTGAAAAGACTAAAGCCAATAGGCATCTCCTGACTTTGCGATAATCATATTTTTTTTATTATTAGCTTCTTGCATCAAGTGGCTTCATGCCTTGTCTGGAGCGATTTCCATAAAAAACAAAAAAAGTAAATATTAACTCATAACCAATGAATATGGAACTTAAAATGCTTACAATTTCTATTAAATATAAAAAAAAAAAATTGTGGACAATTACGAACAAGCGCCAAGAACTAACGCAAATACGTTACAAATGAGTAGGTAAACCCAAATAAATTGTTTTTCACTAATTTCCCAATTATATTTCTGTTAGAATAATTTATCTCGTCAGTCGTAACGTTTAAAAAAAAAATCTAGAAACCGAATACTTACATTACATGACAATTTAACGTGTTAAACAAAACCTACCTTTTTATTTTTTGATCCGGATACAAATTTAAAAGACTAAAATAACCATTTGCTAATTATTATAACTATTACTAATGAAGAGTTGGTATCTGTCTGTCTGTCCGTCTGAAGACGAAACTATACAAATTTGTTTGTACTAATGAGTCACCATTTATCAAGTCCCAAAAGCCACTCGAGAATAAGAGCTTGTCAGGTGGACGGTGAGACAAACACCTTGAGGATTGGAAACGATGGTTGAAACTGAGCAGACGGCTCAACACGAATTTGCTAACATTGGCCTTGAAAACGACCATCTTGTAGTCAGTTGGGAAGCAGATCCATAGTATTGAGTTCGACTATCTTTTAATGTTGTAATAGAATTATGATACAGATCAGTCCGACAGTGGCGTTGTTGTTGTCGGGCTGGTGTATTGTCTGTTCAGTCCTAGGATGTCCATCCTTCCAGAATTTACCTTCTCTGTGAGAAGAAGTTAGTTTATTGCTAATCGCCTGAGGCACCCCTACCGAGGAATGCCTACGGGGCTGCTCAGGCATTTTCTGTAGGCCAGAGTGCGCTTATCATAGTGTGCTAACTTCTCAAAACCGCACTTGACTTTTTGTCTAATCCTAACCTGGCAAGGAGGTAAATAAGCACCTTTTAATGCTCCATTCACTATACTATTTCTATACTATTCCAGATTCTCAATTCAGGGACAGTATAGTATCTGTTCTGTTGTCATGATACCATCTTCCTAGGCATTACCTTCTCCTTGGGGAGGGGGCAGTGTAGTATATGTTCGTTCGTCATAATATACTAGCAAAATTATGCGATCAGAAGGAGCATATTTTTGCTAGTTTTTATAATGTTGATGTAGTGTCTGTCTGCAACCGAAACCACGTCACATTTCTATTTTATTTAATCTGAAACATTAAATATGGTGTGAATTATTGTTATTTGGGGAAGGTTGCCATCCCTCTACCTATAAAATCTAAATTCTTGTGATTTGTAATCTGCACCCTTCGATCGGGTTACTTCAAGGTCAGGCCGCACAAAGACTCAGGAACGAATCAGGCACCATTAGATCTTTAGAAATGGACAGGTGTAGAAGATAATGAAAAAGTTTATTCATACAAATAATAATTAATTTTTAGTGAAAACTTGTTAAGACAACCAAAAGTAAGAGTTCATAGTAAATGAAAGGTGAGAATGTCCAGGAACGTTCCAGGTGAAGAAAGAGTTGTTTTGTCTGTAAAAAGAAGTTGAGCAGACGTTTATTTCGGTTGATGTCGTGTGAGTTCACGTGTGGCAGTGTGTATCGTCTATTGACTTGGCTAAGTCATTAACATCTAGCGATACGAGCCGAAAATATCTTTGCATACCATAACCTTATTTTATTTTAGTTTTTTTACTTTTGTTTTCCCAAAGCAAGGCATATTGCCACTGAGGTGTAAGGAGCTACTGTGATAGGAGCCATATTTAAAGAGGGGCAACTTGGGTTGGGAGTCGACCAGCAAGACCTTAGTTCACATTACATTCTATGGAAATACTTGTAAAACAAGCACAGAGATGCAACACTGCGGTGATGCAACAGTCACTCTTACTTGGGCGAGACGAGAGGTTGAAGAGGTCTGATCCAACCAAGTAGCTAGTCACGATATGTCGTAACAAAAAAAAAGAAGCTAATTCTGATTGTATCAGGTTGGAAAGAAAGTAATGTCGTATTTTTTACTTCATCACTTTGCAGCCTCCTAAGTTGCACACAGTTGTAGATTTTTTGGTGAATTGGTGTCTCAATATCTTGCTTTGCCTTTCAGATATAGTAATTAGTTGGAAAATATAAAAGTTTAACAGTCTCAGCCGTCAAAAAATGGATATTAGTGAGGAGCATCTGAGACATTGCATGCTCTATGAATTCAAAAAAGGAAACTCAGCTGCAGAAGCTACAAGGAATATTGGATCAGTTTATGGGATAAATGTTCTGAATGATCGAAAATGTCAATGGTGGTTTGCAAAATTTTCTTTTGGAGACTTTAACCTGTCAGATCGGCAACGTTTGGGAAGGCCGAAATCATTAGTTCACATTACATTTAAATTTCTGCATGTTGGTACGGTCGAGGGAGCAGAGATGGAATTCCAAAGGCAAGCTGTCCAGAAAGAATCTGTTAGAGTAGAAAATCTTCTGGCATTTAGGGACCTCTACAATGAAGGGGTGGGATTTTGCTGCTAATCAAGGGGATCGGGGGTATTTTCATTGATGAGGTACAAGTGTAGTAAGTTCATCAGAGAACATTCTATGGAAATACTTGTAAAACAAGCAGAGAGATGCAACACTACGGTGATGCAACAATCACTCTTACTTGGGCGAGACGAGAGGTTGAAGAGGTCTGATCCAACCAAGCAGCTAATCACGATATGCCCTAACAAAAAAAGAAGCTAATTCTGATTATACTATATCAGACACTCATTTCACTGTAACTTGTAAAAACTAGAAGGCGATGGCTGAGGGTCAACGGTGCCAAGGAAACAAAAGGGCAGTACTTCATGTTACTAAATAGTAGTTTTTGCATACTAATTCTAGAACTAGCAGCAACTTGGTGCGAGTATACTGGTTGTGTATCCGCGTCTCGACCAACGCGATTGGAATTCCTCCTTGGTATATTCACAACAGAACTTGGACACCGTGATGGGTGGCAAGACACAGAACCAGTGAATAATTCTACTTTTTTTACAAAAAAAAAAAAAAACGAAAAGGCAGGTGAAGCGCTCTTTAACCTTGGTAGGCAATCACCTAGAGATAGTGTCACGATAAAAACACTGGTCCCCATCACCTCACTTAATTGGCATAAGGAAGGGCATCCGGCCTATAAAAATCTCGCTTCAAATAAGGAAATTACTTCCAAAGAAATTTGGTTGCATTTTAGGTGATGTAGTTCAAATGTTGGGAGCTTGCGTGGAAGGTCTGGTGAGATTGTTTCTTGTATTGACCTGTGTTGTGTCTAAGAAACTTGTTAGAGAGGTAAATCTGCTTGAATGATTGTGGGAAAGAATGCAAGATATAAGCTGTATTAGATTGAAAAAGGAACAGGTAATGTTTCTGTTTTTATTGCAGAGATAAAGTATTGTGTAGATAAAGTGATTGATTAGCAACAAATGGGCATGACAAGAGGGATGCTTGGAAATGCCACTATGAGAAATTGTTGAATACTGAGTTTTCATGGAACCGTGAAAATCTAGAAGTTGCTGAAGCAATATCCAGTTCAGCTATAAGAATTGAGAAAAAAATTGTAGGAGAAGCTGAACTGAGAAAGATGAAGAAGGGTAAGGCTGCAGGATCCTCAGTCATTGTTGCAGAAATGTTAGAGGATGCAGGTAAAACTGGAATTGAGATTGATAAAAAACTTGACAAATCAGATCATAAAAGAAAAGGTTATCCCAAACAACTAGGAATTTAGTACAATTGTGAATTGTTATAAGGGTAATGGGGAAACACTTGATAGAGGTAATTACAGAGGCTTAAAGTTGATGGATCAAATCTTGAAAGTGATTGATAGAATAATTGAGCAGCAAATAAGAAGTCATATAAGCATAGCTGAAATACAGTTTGGTTTTATGCCTGAGCAAAGTACCACTGGTGCTATATTTATCCTGAGATAAGTGCAAGAGAAGTACCTTAATAATAATAAGAAACTGTATTTTGCTTTTGTCAGTCTAGAGAAAGCTATTAGCAAAGTGCCAAGAGATGTTGTCTGGTGGGCTTTGAGTAAATTAGGAGCAGATGAGTAGTTGGTGAAGGTTGTTCAAGCAATGTACAGAAATGCTCAAAGTTGTGTTTAAATTAACAGCACATTTAGTGACAGCTTTAATGTTAAAGTAGGAGTCAATCGGGGTTCTGTACTGTGTCCATTGCTTTTCATTTGTGTTATAGAAGCATTGTTCAGGAAGTTTCGTTTGGGTTGTTTGTAAGAGATGATTTAGTACTAGCCTGTGAAACAATGAAAAACCTACTTGTTAAGTTAAAAACTTGGAGGAATGCTATGGAAAGTAAAGGTCTGAGAGTGAATGTTATTTATCAAGACCAAAGTGATGATTAGTGGTGGTAGTGTTGGAAAGCTCTGAAAAAGAGGAACATTCCCCTGCTCAGTTTGTGGAAAGGGAATTGGGTGCAATTCAATCTTTTGTGGTACTTGTAAGAATTTGGTACACAAGAAACGCAGTGGAATTACTGGTAGGTTGAGAGAGGATAATCAATGTGTGTGCAAGAAGTGTAAGACAATGGAGATGGATGAGAAATTGGATGTGGACAAAGTATATTTGGATGGCAAAGCTATTGAGGTCGATAATTTACCTTGGTTATAGGATGGAGCAGGTTCTAGTATGATTGCAAGAGTTTGGGGTGGATGGAGTAAGTTCAGAGAACTCCGGTCATTACTAACTAGCAGAGAATTACCAGTGTCGACCTAGGAAAAAGTCTATCAGGTGTGTGTAGGCAGTGTGATGATGTATGGAAGTGAAACCTGGCCAGTGAGGGTTGAGGACATGTGTTGCATGGAAAGAAATGATATGAGAATGATATGATGGATGTGTAATGTGAGTCTTAATCAGGTTCAGTTCACAGGGGAAGGCCAAGGAAAACATGGGAGGAAGTGATAAAATAGACGAAAAAAAGAGGGATAAATAAAGACCTGGCCAGAGTTTGGAAGTCAATTTCTTAAAGCCGTTCAACACATGCCAGCACTCCTATGTGTTCCAGTATGAGTCTGCTCATGCACACGAGGCCAAGATGAACCAAATGTGGCTGCTCAACAATGTTCCTCACCACTGGTCGCTGGAATTGTGGCCGCCTTCATCATCAGACTGAAACCCCTCTGACTATTTCTTCTGGGGGCGTGATTAAGACTAAAATAAACAAGCACTGTCACAACACAGTCGACTCTCTGAAAGCTGCCATTGTGGAGGTGTTCATCGTTATAGACAAGGACATGGTCGTCAATGCATGTAACTCATTTTGCGCCCGCCTTGAGATGGTTGTCTCCGATTACATTGAAAACTAATGTAGTCTGTAACTCTAACTGTTGCTAAATAAATTGTTGGGTCTCTGCATATACAACTTTTATTTCCTATTTCGTCGTTTTCTTTTTGTCAAGTTTCAGATTTTGCTGCAACATTCTGTGTATTTGATCCATAATCATTCGACGCCAATGAAGTAAGATTCCCTGAATTTCAATTTCTTCTCCAGACTCCTTATGCTTACGCCTTAAATTTGAAACATTTCCTAGAATCAAAATCATGTAATGAATTTTGAGAATAAGGATCTAGACATGAGGTTTAGTATCATTATATCTTGATTTTAATATTCGTAAGGGGACATAAAAGTGGTGCAAACTGTTCTCTTCAAGGAATTAATTTTATCTGTTTTTGGGACGGGTGTTCTTCTAATGATGATTATAATTTATTATTATGAATGGATACAAAAATGACTGACATTTCTTGATGGTGACACTTTCTTATTCTAAAGTAAGTTTATTTACCTACCCTCACTACAGCAAAGTTTGACACAAGGCTAACTTATAGTGGGGATTCCAGCTCCCTTCAAATTTTGGTCTCTGGACAGGTGTAAAATTTGTATGATCAGCTTAGTCAGCATTTCCTGGTGAGGTCGCCTCAGACGATCGGCAATAAACCAATCCCTCTCCCAAAGGAGAGGCAATGCCTTGGAGGATTGCCCCTTGAAGCCAACCAAAACATATACTCATTTTGATCCGGCCAAGAATCCGAAACTCTGCCAGGTTAGGGTTTAGTTGCTATCTTTCAAAATCAACTAAAGTTTAACGGTGACATTTATGGTTGAAATCGTTTGATGTTAAATTACTTATATATATTATTACTATTTCATGTATCCACATAAATGTTATAAGGAGATATCATTTTTTATGTATCAATTTTCAGTATTTACTTTAACAGTGCTCGATACGTGAGTAGAGCTAGGTAGTAAGTTATGAAAATATATTTATGGCAATTAAGCTACACAGTGGCTTCTACATTTCGCTTTTTAGCCTGACGATTTCCCCCGGGGATGAAACGCGGAAGTCTCTGTGTAGCTTAATTACCATAAATATATTTTCATAACTTATATATATATATATTCTAAAGAAGCTTGAGTTAAAGAAAGAAAATGCAGTTTAAATTCCCAGAGAAACGAACTAAATCCAAGATATCGCAGACTTAGCACTTGCATAAGCCGACTTACCGCTGAAAAATTTACAAATAGAAAAAGGGGATTCAAGTATCTAACAGTGAAACAAAAAACAGGAGACCTTAACTTGAGCGTGAAATATTAAAACGGGGATCATCAGCTGTTTACCATGTAACTGTTTCGGAGATTTACAAACATGACAGTTATAAGATTCATGGCTTTCCAATCGTACTGATCAAACGACTACTTCCCCAATAATCAAATGTAGAAATAATTCAGCTTTAATTTCACTAATATATACATAAATAAATAATAATAATAATAATAATATAATAATAATAATATATTACCCTTAAGACTACAGTGTGATATGGTAATTTGCATATCAAATAACATTAATTATAACAATAATAATAATAATACTATACAAACACTACACCCATTAACCATTCTGCGATATGGTAGATAGCAATAAAATGATATAGGAATAAAGTTGCATTAAAAAAAAAAAAAGCTGAAGTACCTTTGGTACCAGATAGGCAAGTAGATAAGAGGAAGGAAACCAAGCCATACAGATCTAAATACCCAATATATAGTCTAAAGAAGCTTTGAGTCATTTTAAACAAAGAAAGAAAATGCAGTTTAAATTCTCAGAGAAACTAACTAGATCCAAGAATATATATATATATATATATATATATCAAGGGAGGCGCGAGAGCGCTCTATCCCGTAATAGACTTCAAAAACGGCCTATGCTAGAAATCTCATTTCTTTGATCAATCATAACTAAAAAACTTGCTTTTGTACATTTAGTGTATATGAATTTTCATCTTAACCCTATTAAGGGCATATGATTTCAGTATACTGGCATTTATCATGGAATATATATATATATATTGTATTTGGCAAAAAAATCATTTTGAAACTGCGAAATTACTTAAGTCGAACTCTGATATTTATATCACTCGTCCAGACAAAGGTGCAGGCGTTGTAATCCTGAACCAAATAGATTACATCTCCAAAATGTGTAACATAAATAAATTTTTCAAGATGGGTGGTTCAGGCCACGATGACACTTTTCGTATGGAAATAAAAATCCAGAAAAGGCTTCTTCAACTTTATAAAAGCAAGTTTATTTCTAAAAAGATATATGAGAGAATACGACTTATCGGCTCTCAAAGGCCTAGAATGTACGGCTTACCCAAGGTTCATAAACCCAACGTTCCTTTACGGCCTATTCTATCAATGTTGGGTTCTGCACAACATGCACTTGGTAAATGGTTAGTTGATATTCTTAAGCCCGTACTTACTTTTTATTCGGACTATTGTATCTTTGATTCATTTCAATTTGTGTCTTCTATACACAAATTATTTCTCTCAAAGGATACCGAGTTCTTGGCTTCCTTTGACATTAGTAGTCTGTTTACCAATGTACCTTTGGATGAAACCATTGGTATATGTGCAGATTATCTTTACTGTGGCCCCTTAAAGTCTCCACAGTTTCCTGAACGGATTTTTGTTGAACTGATGGAACTTGCTACTAAATCAGTTTCCTTCAGTTTCAATAATATAATGTATCGGCAAATTGATGGTATATCCATGGGCAGCCCTCTTGGTCCATCGTTAGCCAACATTTTCGTTGGATTTTTGGAATACCAATTATTTTCCAAAGTGACCAAGCCGGCTTTCTACACACGTTACGTTGATGACACTTTTGCTTGTTTTCCCTCACGGAGTGATGCTGAACAGTTTCTTCGTCTTCTTTGTGACTTGCATCCATCGTTGCAATTCACTATGGAGGTCGAGGATTGTGGTTCCTTGCCATTCCTCGATGTTTTAGTGTCTAAATCTGGTTTATCATTTGAAACCTGTGTGTATAGAAAACCAACATTTACAGGCCTTTATCTAAATTGGTTTTCCTTCGCCCCAAGAGCAAGAAAAATAAATCTTATTGGTACTCTCACTCATCGAGCACTTATGATTTGTTCACCAACACGACTCGATGCAGAACTTGATGAAATTACTAATATTTTTCTTGCAAATGGATATCCCATCAATACTATAAAAGGCACCATTGCACGTAAAGTTGTTTTATTTAATGGTGGTAAATTTATTGGCCCGTCACGTTGCCCTATTTATTTGAAACTCCCATGGCTGGGTTCTGACGGCCTTGACATTGTTAAAAGGATTTCTTCTTCTACTCAACGTTGTTTTCCAGCAACCATGTTGAGGGTAGTTTACACGACTCGAACCCTTTTCTCTTCTTTTCGTAATGATGTTTTGCCAGCCATTCAAAAGAATTCTGTTGTTTATAAATTCATGTGTCAGTGTGGGGCTGACTACGTTGAGAAGACATCCCAAAGATTAGAATTTAGAATATCCCAACACATACCACGTGATATTCGCTTGCACAAGGTTTCGAGATCATCTGGGAATTTTCAGGCACAGGAATCAGCCATCGGTAATCACCTCGTTAGTACAAATAGCTGTTCTGACAACTATTCCGATGGGTGGTTTTCTGTTTTACACAGTGCCAGGTCGAACTACCATCTCAATATTATTGAGGTGTTAGTTATTAACAATTCTCGACCTAGCCTGTGTAGACAAAAGATTTTGAAGCATCAGTTGAGAGATTTACCTTTTTTTTCCTCTCTCAATCGTTTTCTCCAACTGAAACAAATTTTTCCCCTCATATCTCATTCGACTTTTAGTTTTTAATTTACCATTCTGACGTTTCCTCTTAGAGGGTCAGACGATAAGGCCTTAAGGTAATTTTAACAATTTTCCTTTTTTTTCCACCCGCCTGTTTCATTGATTAAAATAATGCTTCCTCTAAAATTTATCCTACGATTCTGTTGTACACGAAATTTACTTATATATATATATATATATATATATATATAGAGAGAGAGAGAGAGAGAGATAGAAGAAAAAAGAGTGATAAAAATGCGACGATTGTCCAAATTTATTTCAAATTTCAATTGTTCAATGCAAGGTGTATTCAGTAATAAACTAGTGTTTATTATTCTTTCCTTAAGCCAAGGCTTTTCAAAGATCGAAATCTTATCATCAGAGGAGAAATACAGATGGATAAGTTGGCTTTCAAAAAAACC
Organism: Sepiola atlantica; assembly: GCA_963556195.1. Classification (NCBI taxonomy): domain Eukaryota; kingdom Metazoa; phylum Mollusca; class Cephalopoda; order Sepiida; family Sepiolidae; genus Sepiola; species Sepiola atlantica. The sequence continues at coordinate 171,718,611 of OY744524.1, read as the reverse complement.
AAAGTTCAAATATTTGAAAAATATGAAAATTATTATTAAAGGAATTTTTGTTAAAAAAATCTACAATTGCTCTATCTCGTATATTGAGCTAATCCTCTTCACAATAGGTTCCATCTACTAAAAGTTTTTACTTTGGTTTATATATATATATATATATATATATATATATATGAGAGAGAGAGAAATATTTTTAAATTTCAAATCTTATACTTTTGTACTTAATCTCATAAATATAAATTTTAGATGAATTGAAGTCCATTGTATGTGCGAAAGAAATTCTTTTTGATTTTGTTTTCATATATATTTTTTATAATAATATATTTATTATAATTTAATAGTAATTTGTTTTAATCTTGAAAATATAGATTTTAAGAAGTAAGTGTCACAACTTTGGCCCAAAGTATTTGTGTTAATAAGGGTACGTAGTTTGCTTGCAGCATTGTGTGTAATAAGTATATGGAGGGGTCATAGAAGACTATCACAATGCAAGAAATGGAAATATGTCGGTGTTGAGTATAGTAAAAGTGAAGTGATTCATTTTTATAGTAAATCTTACTTGTTTAGTCACAACTTCTACACGGCGATCTATTTTTATTTAAAAAATCATTTGCTGCAGATCACTGTGGCATTTACTGCAGTAATACCATAAAAAACAACATTACCAGTCCACACGAGTTTCAGGAGATTTGAAATATCCATGATTTGATAAAGAAGTCTTCATTCGAAATATATTACACATGAGATCACCATGTAGAAGTTCTGACTAAACAAATAAGAGTCCCTTCATTTTTGTTCTTTTTCTCAACACTGTCATATTCCATTTCTTGAAGTGATAGCCTTCTATGATCCTTCTCTCTAGTTTTGTTTTACTTTTAAACTGACAACGAGAAGTAATTTTTCTGGCCTAGTTTTCATTTCGGCATTTTACATGTACGAAGAAACTCCTTATAACTTTTTAATGTTATCTTGGCATTATTGTAGATTAACACCCTCAGCTAAATCCCCCCCTCTCGCCCCAAAATGAAATTTATACTTATTTTTAGGCGATTACGTATGAATACCTTAAAAACTTGGCGAAAAGGAAAAGAAATATTTTTGAATTTAGAGTGAGGAACGTAAAAAGTTTTCGTCAATTCCAGATCATTTGAGCGTTTTAGGGTAACATAACAATTTTCTTTTGCTATGAGAGATAACTAGTGTGATTTTTTTTTGGGGGGGGAGGCTACTTTTTCAGGCCAGTATGTGTGATTTTACGAGCTTGCCAGTCGGACTTGGGTTCATGGTAACAAAATTTAGTTAACAGCTCTAAAAATGGTAGAATGGCTCGAAAATCTTAATACAAAAACTATACGAAACTGATTCCCCACTCTAAATTCTAAAATACTTGTTTTTTGTTTTTTTGGCAATCTTTTAAGGTGTGTTATTTTTTAGAAACCAGATATTAAGCCACACCCCCTAAAACAAGCGGCTGCTGTTGATATCTTTCTGGCAAACATGGCGAATATTTGCTGCCAATCACACATGCCTACAGATTAAGGCTTTTCAATATCCTTTTTCCTACTAAATCAACACGCCAAACTTGAAATATTGGCCGAGATTTATGCTAATACAGTTAGCTAACACTCCAGCCATATCAAACCGTAATAAAATCGGCCAGTAATTTACACCAGGGTTGTAAAGATTTGGTGGGAATATCAAACGTCATATGCCCACTCAGAAAATTTATCAGCCCCTTTAAAGTCATTCTCTAGCCACCAACTAGGAGGTAAGGAGCCCCCCCCCTTACCCCAGCGTCTGACTGTGACTAGTCGTTGGGCCCAGCAGCAGAGGAAGCAACAGCAGCAGAAATCAAACTGACCTTTTTAGGGCAACCCTTTTAATAAACTACTTAATGCAGATTAACTGCTCTTTTTAGGGCAACTTTTCAACAAACTACTTTTTGTCTGGCCTTTTGGCTAAGATCAAAGTGTAGTATACTGCACCCCATACTGGTATTGTCATGTCCTTCGGGGCTTGACTTACGCCGGTCAATGGGTCTGTCCTGTGCAGTTCTAGAAGGTCCACCCTCCCAGGCTTTGCCTCCTCTCTTTGGGGAGGAGTTACTCCTCTCCAGGAGTTAGGCACAAGGCCAGTTTTTATCCTACTCCCACAAGTAAGATGTGACCCAAGGTCGGGTCGGGAAAGTGGGGTTTGAAAAGCCAGCGCCTGAGAGGTGAGCACTCTGGCCATTTAAAAATTGCCTGGGCAGCCCTGTCGGCATTCCCCGGTAGGGGCGCCTCAGACAGCAAGCAATAAACTTACTCCTCCCCAAAGAGGGGAGGCAAAGCCTGGGAGGGTGCACCTCCTAGAACTGCACAGGACAGACCCATTGACCGGCATAAGTCAAGCTCCAAAGGACAAGACAATACCAGTATGGGGTGCAGTATCCATCGGAACAGATACTACACTTTGATCTTAGGCAAAAGGCCAAGAGTAAATCAATACTTTATGCAAACAAACTGCCGTATTTAGGGTCACTTTTCAACATATTACAACTTTCCTTCCTTGCTGCGGCCTGCTTTCTGACATGTCCACTTGATTCCAGTCTGCCTCTCCAAGTCTTACAGCTTCGGCTCCTGCAGCTACTGCTCCTGTCCCTGTATCCACAACTTCAGCTCCGGCTCCAATTCCCGCAGCTCCTTTCCCATTGACGTCCTGCCTTTTTCAGTTCCCGTTGATGTCCCGTACTTTCATGTTCCTGCCAATCTAGCTTTAGACCACATCTATCTGGACTGGACCTACCTGAGGCACCTCATTATACCTCAGTGACGTCCACATCAAACTCTGTGTGACACCATCCCAACTGTCAAGTTTCCAGTAACGTCATCCCTGCTCTTCCAACCTATTCCTCCAGTTACCAGTTTTCTGCTCAGTTATTGTTTTGACTTTGTCTATAACTATATAGACTACATTCTCGTGACAAGTGCCACACATGAAGAACATGTCACCCATCTCTGCCGACTGTTCAAACGATTTCAGCAATACCTGGTAAATCTGTTTTCGATGTTTTGTCACTAGATTTCGAGGGCCACATTATCAGCCCTGAAGGTATATGTCCGATGCCCAGTTTTCACTTGATGCATCAGGCACAGCTGTAGGTGCAGTGTTACAACAGCAGCATTAACAACAACTACAACCTCTCAGATATTTTTCGAGACAGCTGACTGAACAATGTTACAACACATTTAGCCGTGAACTTCAATGGCTATGTATCTTGCAGTGAAACACTTTCAGTATTCACTCGAGAGCCATCAATTAGTGATCTACACTGATCACTATTCCCTTACGTTCGCACTGCGTTCTAAGGCGGACAAATATTCTCGCCTCTTGGATTTTGTTTTGCAATTTACTAGCGATATCTGACATATCTCTAGTGAACAGAATGCAGCGGCAGACACCTTGTTCCGCCTTCCTAGCAATTCTGTCCTCACCTTCGGATATCGATCTACAATAGGCAGCCTTACACCAGCCATTTCTGGACACTTTAGATCTGTCATCAACTTGCAAATTCACAGGTCTGCCTGTGTCCACTTCGGACATGCAGATCATCTGTGACACCTCAACAGATTCACCTCGCCCTTTTGTTCCAATGACTCATCGTTGGCTTGTCTTTGATACCATTTCACAATCTGGCACACCCCAGACTCAAAGCCACAGTGAAGCTGATTTCGGCTAGATATTTCTGCCTGGACACGTTTCTGCATATCCTGCCAAAAGGTAAAGGTGTCCAGACACTCGATTCAGCCATGGTCATATTGATCTGGTTTGATCATGGCCGGTCAGTCAGGGATTTACTTATCTCCTGACCTGTATAGACCGCTTCAGACAGTGGCCTGAAGCCATTCACCTAACCGATATTTCGGCTGAATCCATAGCTAGAGCCCTAATATCGGGTTGGATATCATGTTACGGAGTCATACAACTATTACCACCGACCATGATGGACAGTTTGAATCCCATATCTTCCAGTAACTTCCCAGGATTTTAGGGATTAAACATATATGTACAACTAGCTTATTTTGACCAACAGCAATGGAGCAAGTACGTACTTATCGTCTTTCTTGACTGTCACACAGCTATCAAAGAGGACCTGTTTACGAAGTACCTCTATCTTTGCTGGGTCAGATGCTGAACCCAATAGCTTTAACGGCAACAGATCCAGCTCTGTACATAAACAGACTGCGTGCTTATTTAATAAGTTCCCACCTATGCACACTAGGCAACAGACCATTAAATCTGACTCATATTTTTCTTAGAAAGGATGCTGTGAAAGCCCCTCTCACTCACCGGTCCTTATTGTGTGCTTTCACGCACTGACAAACTGTTCACCCTTGACATTGGTAACTATATTCATTGACAGGGTAAAAAAAGGCTTTTCTAGACACAATAACACAAGAACCTCATATCACCCTACATACAATTTGCATCAACCCACTCTTACACCTGTAAAATCGCATACACCCCCAAAAGACACCACTACGCATAGTGGTCGGCGAGTACATTGGCCCAAAATACTGCGCAAGACTCTCTATATATAGAATAAGTTTTTTGTTCTGTCTATTTGTTCTTTCCAACTGCTACACGTATCAAAAGACCTTTTTGTCAGTCGACTTTCAGCCTAAGCAGTGGGTGATGTAGCAGTCATTTACATCATATTTATTTTCTTGGCACTTCTGTAGTATATATGAAGCAGCTGCCGATTAAGAAATCGAAATTGAAGAGTTCCGTTTTTTTTTCTCCAAGTACCCAATGAATGTCATTCAGAATTCACCGGAAGTTGAATTTAGTATTTAGAAAATGGAGTTAAATGAGATTAATCTTCGAGACATTGGTAATTTAATGAACCAGCCGCAAAAAACAATAGATTTTTTACAGGCACACCGCCTGATTTCTTAGGGTTAGGGTTTAGGGTTTAGGGTTAGGGTTTTTTATTTAAATTTTTTTTACTTCATATAATAAAAAAAAGAAATTGTTAATTGTTACCCAAAAACAAATCAGTCTTGCATTTTTTTTAATGTTGTAAAAAAATCACTTCCGGTTGAATTACCTCCCTTTATTTTCAGTAGAAGGACAGAAAATCTGCTGCTTCATATATACTACAGAAGTGCCATTTTCTTTCTCGGAGAACTGTCCTTGTTATGCGATTTTGTCACACACTGACCAATCAGCTAGCAGAGTGCAGTTATTTCATCTGTCTCCTGAAGAACTACTTCAGCCCCTTTGGAAATCATGGACACTGGACAGTGAGCGGAGAGTTTCCCGAGAGCAACCAAGGACGCCCGTTTCATCCACTGGATTTTATATCTACCTCCCACAAGGTAAGATGTGACACAAGGTCGGCAAAGTGGGATTAGATAAGCCAGCGCTCGAGAGGTGAGCACTCTGGCCATTTAAAAATTGCCTGGGCAGCCTCGTCAGCATTCCCCGGTAGGGGCGCCTCAGACAGTAAGCAATAAACTTACTCCTCCCCAAAGAGGGGAGGCAAAGCCTGGGAGGGTGCACCTCCTAGAACTGCACAGGACCGGCAACCCCCAATAGACCGGCGTAAATCCAGACCCAAAGGCCCGGACGATACCGGTCTATTAGGCACCTCGCCTAACCTAGTAACTTTTTTATTTCATTTATTAACTTGGACAGTGTCCTAACTTTGCCAACCTATACCTAACGGTGTAGGTAACTTGAATAAATACCTGTTCGTTGTTATGAAAAGATTTTGTTTTTCTTTCGTGCGACGTTTTCGTTACTTATAAATAAGTTAGTCTTAACACAGACCCTATAAACCATTTGGAGAAACTTTTCCAATTATCTCCCTTGAAATTGGACAAAATAGTGTCTTTCAACTCACGCTGATTGAAAATTTTGAATTTCCTAAATAATCAAAAAAAAACTACTTGAGTGTTTTCCGTAAAATTTGGTGAGCGCTATTTTTTTTACAATAAAACGTAAGTATTTCCTAAAATGTTCAAGATATTTTATTTTTTTAAGTAGCGTATAAGTAGTTATTAAGAGAAGCACCAAAGTTTCTTTTAACACTTTTTTATTTAATACTAATGAAATCTTATATTATTTTTATTCATTAATTTACTATTTTTATTTTTTCAGTTGTCAAAAAAACAAAAAACTCCAACTTTTTCTTGGAAACCGGAAGTGACGCCCAGCTGACCGGTGACTTCCGGTGATGTGTCCCCCGCATTCTTACGCTGTTTTAACAACAAGACTTCGTAATTATTTCGAAAATCAACGACTGCATGTCGCCTCGGACAATTTACCAATATCGGAACCACATATTGTTAATTTATAACATTTCTTTTAAAATATATTTTATTTAAATATCCTAACCGGTCATGATGGACGACGGGAGGGTGGTCGATTTATTGAAGAATGTTTTCAAACATGACTGTTTTAAGTCAGATCTTCAGCGAAAAGCCGTGGAAACCGCCGTCAAAGGTGAGCATTTTTACATAATTTTTTGAACGTGTTAATATACACTCGCTTGTTGTTTATTTGATTGTTTTTTTCTTTATTTAATTCGGTGATTTTTTATTTATATTTTATCCGTAGGTATTATAATTTATTTACATAGTACCGCATGATTTTCTGTAAATAGTAAAATAAATACTTTTAAATTAAAAAGTGAAAACCTACGTAATTTATTTAAACTTAAATTTCACATTTTTTTTGTCAGTCGTTTTTTTTCTTTTGCATTTAATTAACACATTTTATTTTTTAAATCGAGGAAAAACAGTCTCGTTTCGGATTTTTTTTTAGATAAGGGATGATAAATTTGATTTAAATTACCATTTATATTCACAACGTTTCAGCTGATGCGCCTGAAGATGATCGGGTGTTACATCAACTGAAAAGTAATAGTCCGAATAATACAATATATATATATATATATATATATATATATATATATATATTATTCAATCATAATTTTTTAAATAGTGAGTATTTTATGATTAGGTCAGTTCGATGGTTGTGCCAGTTTTTAGCTCAAAGTTTTACTTTCCTTTCGTAATGATGATCTCAGCAAAAAAGGGTTTTTATTCAATATTCGTACAATAACAAAACAATCTGTACATAACGAAGTGGAATACGACTATATTCGGTTTCAGGGCACGATTCTCCAGGGAATTACTTTCTCCTTCAAGAAATGAGGATTGGTTAGTCGCTCGACGGCGCTACCGGGGAATGCCGACTCTGATCACGGCAAAGTTTGCATCCATCCTTTTTAGGAGAGCTAGATTCCCCACATTCGGCCACGTACGTGCCCCTATTTACTTGTCTTCCCACGAGGGTAAAGTTAGACAAAAGGTCGGTTTTTGACCTCGTGTCACATGCAGTCTTTTTATGGGGAGAAGAGTAAATATAACCCAACCAAGTTGCCATTATTATTCAGAATATTTACTGTTTCACATTAGACATTTCTTATCAACTTTCCAGATCTAATCTGCAGTTAATAACAAAAAAAGTTCGTGTGACTTTTTTAAATTTATAAATTATCCAATAAAAAGTGTAAATTACGTAGTAATAGGAAAAAGCACGTTTTAACACATTTTTCGTCTTGAGCGATACAAAAAGCAATCATGGCTCCATGAGCAATACAAAAACCTTGAACGTAAACAATGTAATTAAACGAAGTAAATTATAAAAATAATTTATTTTAAAAAATTAAAGTGTTTATAAAAATGTTTCACAAACTTTTTATAGATAATTTATAAACTATTCTTGTGTTAGCCATTATTAAATACTATTCTGGAATTATTAAAATTGATGGTGCTTATCGCAGTTCCAATAAATTAACCGGAATACTATTTGATATGCTTATGTATCAGACAAAAATAGGTATCTATACCAAAAATTAGCAAAAATTATCGAGTAGAATTTAAATTAAAAATAAAAATCAGTCTTAGCGTATATTATGGACCCGCCATTGATTACAGCAAAAAACACGGGAAGCAGGAGGACGTAACTCAGTTTGTCATATTAACACGTAATAAATCAATAGCGTTCGGCAAAATACGCTAAGACTGATTTTTATTTTTAATATTCTACTCGATAATTTTTGTCGGATACATAAGTATATCAAAGAGTATTCTGGTTAATTTATTTGGAACTACGATTTTCACCTGTGACCTCATCTCGATAAGCACCAAATTGCTTTCTGGATAATGAAAGTGCTTGCTTCGTTTCAGGTAACGTACACTCAGTTTGCTTTTTACATAATAACCTACTTTCGGTTTAGTAAGACACCATTTTGTAAAAACTGCGATTATGCTAGCATATTTACACATTTTAAACATGTTTTTCTTCAAATTTCATGCGTGATACTAAATAGATTTCAACTTGAAATTTTTCAATGTCCATTGTTCATCATGTAATAATCTAATAAAAACCATTTTTATCGCCTATACACAATTTTCATCATTTGCCTAAAATGTTAATTTTATTTTCTTTCTAGAACTAAAAAAGTATATTTGTAGATACCCCCCCCAACGAGATTCTATCTTTTTCTAGCGATTACATGTGAACACCCCCCTTTTTTTCTAAGTCATCTGCATCACCTGCTACAAGTAGTTGTTCTTTCAACCAATCTTTAAATTCTCTCGCCTCAGCAGTCATTACACCCATCTTGACAAGTACACCACTGCAAACCAAATCTATGCACGCAAAACTTGAGCAACAATCTAAAAATGAGATCCCAAAATGTGTGGCAAGAGTAAAATCTGTTATTACTCCGACACCCAAGAAACTTGTGACACAACAAAAAACTCGGGTATCTTCCAAGTCAAAAATTGTGGATGAAGGCTCACCATCATCTTCCGCCTCACCTACTAAATCAAACATCTCTAAGATTACATCTGATACATCTTCATCTCAGGCGACGTGTTTTGTTCGGTCAAAAACAAACACCACTTTAAAAAACGACCTACCAGCTAGGTTAGCTTTATCAAGGACGACCGCAGCTACGAGCACAGCTAAAGATAACAGGACCCAGAGTATTTTCGAGAGGATTGAACAGTATTCTAAATTTGCTGGTGTAGATAGGCCACCGTCCGAACCACCACCAAAACGAGAGGTTAATCCTGCCGATAACTATAAGGATAAACAAGAACAAAGACCATCACCCCTAAGAGGGAATGCGTCTCCAGCCATCATGGCTAAAGCTGTTAAGAAACCATTCGCCTCCAAATTAACTAAAGAACATAATACGGCCAGCCGTCACATTGTATCTTCAACAACGCCAAAACGAAAGGACGGCACTACAACCCCTGATTCAGGCTGCCTCCCCAGCTCACTCCATGCAGCACATACTCCAGCCTGCCTCCCGCTCGTTCCAGCAGCTCCTGTTCCAGTGACTCCCGACCCTACTCCTTCCAGCGGCTTCCATCTTCTTTTCTGCAGCAGCTCCTCAGACCCGTTTTTTGTGCCAAGGACTCATGACGTCGAAGACGCCAGGCGAGGAGTGTTCTGTCTAGCGTAGAATAAGTCAGGTAGATTTATCTCCCTTTGTCGGCCCTCCTTTTTGTAAGGGATTTTTTTTTAGCCCCGACACTGGGCGAGCGGCTTCCGGGCTCTGTCCTTTATAGCTTAGCTGCTTAGATTCGAACCTACATGGAGGAATTTTTATCCCCTTAAATATCCCGATATTTTAGGCATCTCTGTTTTTACTTATTTCGATGAATAATAAAACCTTGGTTTAAACTACACCATGCCTCAGAGTCTTGTTTATCGATAAGAGTTTAAGCTAGCTGTCCGAAGGTTACACGCAGCCCTAAGACAGCATAAATATTAACATAAAATTTTCCTTTATTCTTCAAAATCCTCTCGAATCGACTCATCATGCCCCTATATATTAAATTTTTTTTCAGGTATATTGAAGCGGTTGGCTTTCAAAATTGCTGCCAAATTTTATCGACTAGTTTTGTCTTTTTTTCGCAGCAGTAATAGAGCAAATTAATCCACTATGCAAATTTGTGCAAATATTAATTTGTCTGATATTTTGCAAATATTAATTTGTTTTCTGATTTTCATGGATTAGTCCACCACGTAAATTATCCTTGTACGCTCCTTTGATATGCTTTTTATGGGGTGGACGGGCTACAATTGATCAGCTGGGGGGGGGGGGGGGATATTTATTTTACTTTTGTCTTCATGCTCACGTGGTAACAGAAATAGTTAATCATGGATTATATTTCTGAAGAAATCGTACCAATCAGAAAACTTTGTATTCTTAATATAACAAAACGTACCCTTCCTTAACCCTACCACTAACCTTAAGTCCGGGTGGCAACGTCCCTCCCGTCGTATAAAAGACAATTGGCAATATTTTATATTAGATACGCCATTATTATGATGTTTAATTTATAATATATCTCAATTTCATTTTTAATGAAAACTTTGATTTTATTATTTATTTCTTACAAAACAAAATATACCCCTCCTCCCCTTCCCTCCCCAGAAAAAAAACTCTGAACAAACCGAGAAAAAGAGTAGTTATCAGAAAATAAATTTGCAAAATAGTCTGTAAAAATTCAGAAAACAAATTCATATTTTCAAAATGAAAGAAATCCGCAAAAATTAAACAAATTAATATTTGCAGACGGTAAATAATTTGCCCTGTCACTGGTGCGAAAACAGACAAAACTAGTTGATAAACTTCACAGCTATTTTGGAATTAACCGCTTTAATATACCCTGTTTTTCTATAAGCCTTTTGGCGATTGTCAAGAATATCCAACAGAAAAAAAGGGTGAAACATCAAAAGAAATAGTCAACAAATAACTGTTACCAAAGGCAATAAAAGTAATTTTTTTTTACCTACCTGCATCATGTTTATATGGTTTAATTTATTTTTTCTCGTCATTTTCTTCTTTCAATTAGGTGGAAAAGTAAATTTTACTGCGTTTGGAACAGTTATTTGCTGCATATTTGTTTTTTGTTTTTTTGTTTTTTTTACTCAAAAAGTTACCACCACTCAAACTTCAATTATTTCCAGACAAACCGCCGGTAGCCATTGCAAAATCTAAGTTTAAAAATATCATATTCTAAGAGAAAAGTAAATGTAAATAAAAGTAACTTTCATTGCCTTTGGTAACAGTTATTTGTTTTGTTGTTTCACCCCTTTTTTGTTGTTTTGTTGGATATTCTTTACAATCATATGTATTGACCCGGGCAACATCGGATAAATACAACTAGTTTTGTATAATCGTTTTGTTGCTGCTTTCTTGAGATAACAATCCTCAGTAACTACAGTCAATACGATCCTAATGTTCATGTTATGCTGACCTGTTGTGTAGAAAAATCATATTTCAAGTTTTGGTGAGAACAGAAAGTCGCTTTTCTATTTAAGATTTGCAAATACTGTTTGGTAGCCATTCTGAAGACTTTTCCGGCCGTTTACTAATTAAATTTCAGTCACCCAAATGATTTAGTGAAATGGGTTTCAGCAAGGTTTCATCAAATAAATAACATAAAAATCAGTAAATTATAGTAAGTTCCATCGTACACGTGCAACGGCGAAATGAAAACTTGTCTGGAAAATATAGTCACAGAAATAAATCATGATACTTGACTTTTCGGTAAAGTCCTAATGTAGGGTCGCTTATCAATTATCATGAAATGGGTTTCGGCAACTTATTTTAAAAAAATACATGTTTTTTAGCTTTTGTTTACCCCAAACAAGGCATATTGTCACTGAAGCCTAAAGAACTACTGTGATAGGGGCCAGAGTTATAAGGGGCAACCTGGGTGGGGAGTTGAACAGCAAGATGTTTGTTCACATTATATTTAAATTTCTGCACGTTGGTACGGTCGAAGGAGCAGAGAAAGAATTCCAAAGGTAAGCAGTCCGAGGAAAGAAGCTATTACAGTAGAAAATCTTCCAGCATCTTGGAATCTATACAGAGAAGGGGTGTGATTTTGCTGTAGTTCGGGAGTATTTACGTTGATGAGTGTACACGTGCAGTAAGTTCATTGGAGCACATTCCGTGAAAGTACAGAGATGCAACACTGCAGCAATTTGATTGGAACTTTGTGCAGCACAGAAAAGCATCCAACATTACTATTGTGCAATATGAATTTCTAAGAAAAGGAGCGATATCATTGGTTAACAATATCTTGCAGTTTGTCTAAGGCAGAGAGGCTAGTGGTTGTTGTACCAACCCAAATAAGGCAGCAATACTCCATGCACAGGCAAATGGTGGCTTTAAGATACTGGTAGGTGTGAGAAATTTTCTAGTCCGGTAAAGGGAGCCTACCTTCTTTTTGGCAGTATCTTCTATGTACTATTTCACTTGATGTTGCTTTAGATATCAGGCTGAGGAGTTTGAACGTTGGACTCTCGGGTAGCGTGCGAGCAGCCATGACAATCAGTGATTGGAAAGGCTTCTTATAGTTGTTAGGAAAGGAGCTTGTATCAAATATCCGTTCAGTAATACTGTACGAGTTGATTTTTCTGAGAAGACCTTTATGGCAGACCTTGTCAAAGGCACTTGGAGATATCTAGTGCAACTGCTTTAGTTTACTTTATCAAGTGTGCAGTATTTACGTTCAGAGATGACCATTAGGTTATCTGCAGTAGAATGAGATGGTCTAAATCCATACTATTGGTCAGAGAGAAGTTTAACATAGAGGTGGTGAACTATTGCTGAATTAAACATTTGCAAATTAACGATTCAAAGATTTTTTTTTTACCATAGTTCACCCCAGACAAGGCAGGCCGCCACTGTAGACGTAAGGGGCTACTGAGAAGAAAGAAAAGGGAGAAGGTTGGGGGGGGGGGGGTCAACCTAAATTGGGATCTGCGCAGCGAGATGTCTGTTTACATTAGTTTTAAATTTCTGCATGTCAGTATTGTCGGGGAAACAGGGGGCAGGGAGGGAGTTCCAGAGGCCAGCAGCACGAGGAAAGAAGCTATTTGAGTAGAAAGCTCTCCGGCATCTGGGGACCTCCACAGTGAATAGATGGGATTTAGTCGATTGTCGAGTTGGTCTAGTGAACTTACGTCGAGGGGTCATCAGAGCACAATCCATTGAAGTATTTGTAAAACAAGCACAAGGATGCTACATTGCGGCGATGGGACAGGGACTGAAGCTTGGTTGACAGTGAGGGACCTATTAGGTTGGCGACTCTTTTTTACTGAAAAATGGGAGGAGACTTATAGGGTGATAATTTTGTGAATCTGTTCTTTTGCCAGAGTTCTTGAAAACTGGTACTGTATAATCATGCCAGCCCTTGATGATCGTTGACCCTCCCCCCCAACCCATGTGTGCCTTGCCTCTTCTTCATCTTATTTTTCTGACTTAGTCAACTTTAGTACTGATGATCACTAGTTTATAATTTGTATTCACTGCAATTAACAACAACGCAGACACCCATACTAAAAGCACACACACAGATACACCCATACACACAGATATATACATTGTGTATTTGACTTGTTGAACACTAGTGTGTTTTGTTGGGGCCCTGCCGCTAGTGTCCATATCTGAGTTAAATTCCAATCTTTCAAGTTCAGAATCTCAGCTAAGACTAACTCTGTCGTACGGCCCTCTGAACTCGTTTCGAGCCTTGTCTTACTTGCTTTACCGCCTGAGCCGATCTAACACCTCGGCAGCCAGTCCCCCAAATATATTTACTAAATGTCTGGATTTTCTTCTTAGCCACCTTCAGCTGACCACCAGAACTGACCACATTTGCTTTTTTTTCTCAGCTTATCGCTATCTGCCCATCCAGAAGCTAACAACTAATTGTCAGAGCACCATTCCGTCTGAGGAATTCACTGGATTGGCCTTTTTTTCTTTTTTTTTTAATTGTTGTTCGCTTATCTATTTCCTCATCATTTTTCTATTTATGAACTATTTCTTTAACATTTTCCGGCAGTTCTAGCTATGAGAGAGTCCATAGTATCACGCACCTCCCATATCCAACTTTGTCATTTATTACATAAATTACAAAACAAAAATCATACATTAATATTACATAATTTGTGAAACAGCAGAAACATTACAGGCCAACAAGAATGATAAAACAAAAGCGACCGGTTGACTCTGAACTGAAATCACAATGGTGCATTTAACCCTTTCTCCAGCCAAGAGGTATTTGGGTACACCTAAAAAAATTAATATATACAATAAAGCAATTAATTTTGGGACAGGCTCCTGCCCATTGGTACTTGCTTCACAGAGAATGGAAATCAACCTCACCCTACCATTGAAGTAGGAAAATAAACAGAACTTTTAACTCACCTCCTACCAAGAGGACTTTTATGTCACCTTTTATATTAACAAGCATTCTACCATTTTGTTGCCCCCCCCCCCCCCATCCAAAAAAAATCAGGAAGAATTTCTTTTCATCTTCTACCAAGAAGACTTTATCCTCACCTTGTCAGGGATTCCGCCATATTTTTATATATATATATGGGAAATGAAAAAGGAAAAACCAAAAAGGATGTATTTTTATGTGTTCATCAACGTTTCGTCTTTATTTGTAAGACTTCTTCAGGATGATAATATTAAGAAAAATGTCATGCAAGTACGTAAACATATTAGGTTGACATGATTGGTTGATGGGAAGACGTAGTAGCCACTACTGGAAGCAGTAGGACCAACGTCCGGGCTTGGTGATGTCAGTCGCGTGGAGTGAAATGAATGTTGATGGTTCTGAGTGAAAAAAGTGGAAAGGTGGGGGTGAGCAGGGATAATGTGGATGGTTGTAAGTGAAAATATATATATATATATATATATAGATAGATAAAATGGAGTTGATTTTTGTCCTCCCAACCCGGTTAGACTAACCTATAAAAATAATGCATCAAATACATCAATTCAGTTGCCTAATATCTTTGAGCGTGTCACAAGAAACTATAAATTAGTTTTATAAGCTGAACAAAAAGCCTTATCTGGTCTATCCGTAAAAGGAAAGTTCTTGAAAAATAAAATGTATGTATTCTCCACCAACTGCCAACTGCACCTCTTTCTCTCTCCACTTCACTTTGCTCACTGAGCAACAACAACCACTCTTCAATCAAAAGAGTACAGTTTTTATACTGTTCAAATCCACCCTATGCAAATTGACTCCCCACCAGAGCCATCTAGGATTAGAGACTCTAAACAGCCAACTTGCAAAGGGGGGATAACTCAACTGGCGACTAAACCACACCGTTACTTTCATTCTGCACTGTAAGCCTCTCCCAACCACTTAAACCAAAGAGAGGGTAGCACGCAGATTTCTCTCTATGAATTAATAACTCTTACCCTCCTCAAACACCGTTTGGCAGTTACTTCACAAAGAACTGCAATCAAGTTGCACCGTTTCAGAATTTGTAAAACATCCAATCACAGCAAAGCTTACATCGACATTACACATCAAATCGTTTGCCATAACAAACCAGATAAATATTTTTTTCTTTCCAATATTTAAACACCTAAATTTGTTCTTGTTTATTTATTCGAAAATTAGATTCTATTTTTTTAGGCGATTACGTTTACACAGTAAACACCTTGCTACAATTGGCAGAATAGATAAAAATAATATAATAAAAAAAAAATTATTGGAAATCAGCTTTACGCATAAATTTTATGTAAAATGTCCCAACGTTCCCGGCTCATCCCAGCGTTTTAGGTGTCAGTTAACCACAATTATTACTTTTAATTTTTGTTCGGTGAGAGATATATTCCGTGGAGTTTGGGTGGGAGTAATTTTTATTTAAATAAACTTGAATTAAAAACAAAATAGCAATAACAATTCACTTAAAAACGAAACAAAAACAAGACTTATATGAATAAAAATATTTGTACATTTTATTTATTTACAAAAAAACAAACTTCGTACTTCTGCAGAATTTGAGCCAACCTGTTTTTTGGCAACACTAAAATACCCCGAATCCTAATCAAAGTTTTTAGTTCGTCAAAAGTCTGTTGGTTCAAATTCTGTAGAAGCGGTCATTGAAAGAGATATCCTTCCACACTGTGGCGATTTGGGTTAGGGTTACACTCCGAGGTAAACATTTTCTTGGATACATGGATTTTCCACAATTTAAAAGCGACATTAAAACTATTCATTGTGACCTATTTGCGTTCCGTCGGCAATTTACACATTTTATTTCATTCTTTTACATTTATCCCGGGCAACGTCTACACGCTAGTAAACAATAAAAATGTCTTTACACAATTTTATACAGACAACCATGAAACAGTGTCTCTTCACAGCAACAGAAAACATTTTAGACATAAAAATACAATAGCTGTGCGGTTTCCATTTTCTTATGAACAACAGTGTTAGCCAAGACAGTCAGACACTCCCCCCCCTTTCCGAATCAAATACAACGGTAACATATGCAGCAAAATAAGTCTCTTTGCTCTTTCATTCTGATTGTCTTTTTTAAGGTAAAGTGAAGGTGTTTCTATCCCCTCTCTCTCTCTCTCTCTCTCATCTGCACAAATCACCGGCTTACCTCCTTTCCTCCTTTTTACTTAAGTTTCCCACCACATATATCGTGGACCACACCATACTAACAGTAAGATTCCTGACTTATCCCAGCTCACAGCTACAACAACCCCCTCTCTAATTTCATTCCTAAAAAATTACGCAGTCCCTAATCATTAAACTTTCTCCTCCTTTGCTATGTATTCATCCGGATAATCTTTCCCGATAATATCTCACTCATCCTTCTCTACTTTCTATTCCAGAGTTCTCATTCATTCTCTATCTGCCATTGAGTTGCAGAACCGATTGCGCATCCTGTGTGTGGTGGAGGACACACAGTGGGCTCAGAATGACAAATTATAGTAATTTCGGCATGACTTTAGAAATAATGATCATAAATATTTTGACATATTTCAACCTGTTTTCGTTTGCGTAACTTTAACTTCTTGGTCTTTCTCTCTCATCAAATCTTTCTCAGAGTTTATACATTAGAGCCATTGCTCTTTCTGCTTCTTGTAAAGTCGGTTCTCTCTATCGCTCCAAACACTTTCTCACACCTGAGGCTATTCTCTATCTCTACAATCAGACCATGTATGGAGTACTGTTGTCATATTTGGGCTGGTGAGTCTCTGTCCCATTTGAGGGTTCTTGATAAGGTGCAGAAATGTATCTGTAATTTGATTTGCCCCATCCTTTGTTCTTCTCTCCACCCTCTCTCACACAGACGTGATGTTGCTAGTCTGTCTTTTCTATAAATACTATTATGGCATGTGTTCTTCAGAATTATGTGATCTATTCACTGCTTCTTTTGTTTCAGCTCGTTTGACTCGTTGGTCTAGTAGTCTCCATCAATTCGTTGTTTTGATACCTCATTGTAATACAGCTTCCTATTCCAGTAGCTTTTTTCCAAGAACTGCAGACTTATGGAACTGCTGACTGTATTCCTCCTACCTATAACGTTGATCTCTTCAAGACTAAGACCAATAAGCATCTCCTGTTTTTGAGATAATCATATTTGTTCTTGTTAGCTCCTTACATCAAGTGGCTTCATGCCTTGTCTGGAGCGATTTCCATAAAAAAAAACATATATAGAGTAGAAGTTGAGGATTTGGAATATATATACTTTAGTCCTGCCCGGAAGTAATCTTCCAGCTGCAATTGGAGCACAACCCAATTTTTTGGTCCGATTTTCCCCAAAATAATGTGATTTACCCCCCCCCCCCCTAGTTTCTGGAAAGGGGTCAGAATGAGACAATGTTTGGATAAAAAGTGTCTAATGCTCTCATAGTCTATATAACAAAAGGATTTTGATAGAAACTCCAAGTTTTTAATACAAATGAAATTTTTAGTCATTTCCAAATAATCATAGCAGATCATTTTGTGAAATTCTATCTTGAACTTTCAACAATTTGCAACATTCAAATCACCATAAAATATGTTCCAGATGAGATATGGAGCTGATTTTCTTTGCATTAAATCAGAAATTTTGTCTACATAGCAGAAATGTATGCTTCGTTGGTCCTGTTTAATAGCTAATTTTGACAAAATTACTACCCCTGGCCCCACTGTGGAACACAGTCCCCGTGCACAAGGTTTCACTGCATCATATCCATCCTATATAACATTCATGTTCTTGGATATCTTGTTTCCTAGCTTCTCACATACAATGGATTATGCTCCGATGAATTGACTACTCTGATGCTCCCTCAACATAAATTCACTAGACCAACTCGACAATCAACTAAATCCCATCTATTGACTGTGGAGGTCCCCAGATGCCGGAGAGCTTTCTACTCAAATAGCTTCTTTCCTCATGCTGCTGGCCTCTGGAACTCTCTCCCTGCCCCCTGTTTCCCCGACAGTACTGACATGCAGAAGTTTAAAACTAATGTAAACAGACATCTTGCTGCGCAGATCCCAGTTTAGGTTGAACCTCCCTCCCCCCCTTTAACCTTCTCCCTTTTTTTTTTCTCAGTAGCCCCTTACGTCTACAGTGGCGGCCTGCCTTGTTTGGGGTGAACTATGTTAAAAAAACAAAAATGTCTCGTGTTCCACCAAGTCAATCACGATGACTTCAATGCAGAATTCCTCACTGCATTGCCGATACACTTTTGTTCAGTGTTTCTTAACTACTACTCCTCCACCAATATGCAATGCATCATCCATTCACGGTCCCGCTCAACAGTCGGAGACTTTCTGAGATTCCTGTGAGAGTCACATATTACGGAATATCTCTTTCATAGATTTATTTTCTTAGTAACTCTATTCTGTGTCCTTTCCTGCCTGTCAACCGTTGACGACGCGAAGTCACAGGAAACATGGTGCGTTCCCGATAAAAGTATCGATTTATGTATATAGTATAGAGTTTAGTATGAAATGTAACTGAGTGAACAAAAATATACAGAAAAAAGAGTTCATTCAATGATTGTCTCCGTTATGTCGTACATTACATTTATAGAAAATAATGTTTTGTGTTATTTTTAGTCCAAGTTTTAGTCTTGCGCTTAAGGATGTGAAACAAAAAATAGCTTTTATTTTTTTTTGCTTTCCTAGAGATGGCTGATTTTAATAGTTGATCGATCTTCGTGCTGGGAATGCCGCAGACCAATTTTAGTTCACTTTGGATCGTGAATGTTGGGCTTTATTATCTTATTTCTTTTTATATGCAAAGACTTTGTAGAATTTGGTATATTCGGACTACTGTTCTCATCTTCCAAGATGTCAAATATACCAAATTCTACGAATTATCAACCCTCATCTAAAAAATTCCGATGCAAATACTTTGTTTAATTTCGAAAAGTCGTTCGTCTTTTTCTTACCTTAAGCTTGTACTCATCTTCAAGTTAGATGCACGGGAAAATGTTTCTTCCTCCGGCGTGAAGTTAAGAATCAAATTTCCTAAAGCCATCCACCACATGCCAGCATGTGAAACAGACGTTCAACCACTAATGATGATGATGAATCATATACAAAAATGGACTCTCCAGGAGTGTGGGGGCTAAGAATGAAAAAAAAATACCAATAGTTAATTTAATAATGTCTTACCAATTTTTAATTTCATTTGAAAGTAAATTATACCATAAAAAACAAAAAGCTACCAATTATTGCATGAAAAAAAAAAAGCACATCAAAAGAGCAAATGGTTAATTTACTTCCAAGTCTGAACCTCTCGCCAATTTCTTGTTATTTTTTGTTGTTCCGCATGTCAAAGTGTGTGTGTGGGGGGGGGGGGATAATTAGAAGAGAACGAAGATGCAAAGTTTATTGTTTATGAAATCTGTCGTCACCATGGTCACCGTTTTAGGGAGTTAAATTGTAAAAATTAATCACAGAAGTATCATTTCAACACTTAACTCCTTTAATGCTGTTGGACTCTGGAACTCCCTCCCTGCTCCCTGTTTTCCCGACGGTACTGACAGGCAGAAATTTAAAACTAATGTAAACAGACATCTCGCTGCGCAGCGCCCAATATAGGTTGACCCCCCCCCCCCCCCTCCCTAAAAAAACAAAAAAACCTCTCACCCTTTTTCTCAGTAGCCCCTTACGTCTACAGTGGCGGTCAGCCTTGTTTGGGGTGAAATATGTTTTTTTAAAAAAGTGTGCGGGGAAAATATTTCTTACCTGGCAATCGATGCAGATGCATTTGTAACAGTCAACTTGCATCCTGTTGAGATTGTAGC
The DNA here is from genome assembly GCA_963556195.1 of Sepiola atlantica. Taxonomy (NCBI): domain Eukaryota; kingdom Metazoa; phylum Mollusca; class Cephalopoda; order Sepiida; family Sepiolidae; genus Sepiola; species Sepiola atlantica. The sequence continues at coordinate 171,698,462 of OY744524.1, read as the reverse complement.
CTTGTGTCGTAGTTGAGCACGAGCATGGGGGAAATGCCTGTCCATTCATTGTGAACTCTGAAAGCGTGTTGTCTGCTATATTCTGCCAAGACGGTTCAAATTCTGACTTTTTTTAAAAATGGAAAACGCTCCAGACAAGGCATGAAGCCACTTGACATAATGAGTTAAAAAAAAAAAATACTACTTCAAGGTCAAAAACTAGCTAACAATAAGTGTTAGATGGATAGATACCGACCCAAAACAGCAATTCTTCCCCCTTTGTCAGAAAGATCGCTCATGGAATGTGAGGACTAAATAAGTGAATCAGAGGTTACATCGGCCGAAACGTTGTGATAAAAACACCCAAGATGAGAACAGTAGTCCGAATATACCAAATTCTACAAATTATCATCTCAAAAATTCCGAAGCAAAATGAAGCGATAGTTCCGAGGGTGACGAAAGTAAACCGCAAGATCCACTTTCTACTCTCCTACTTTTACAACTAAAAGCCGGGAACATTAGAAGCTTTTAGTTTTGGTGCAAACCCGATGTTCGTTGATTTGCGCGTAAGCATCCAACATGTGTCAGAATGTAAAACGGACGTTAAACCGAATATGATGATGACATTCTGCTCCACACATATTTTGAAATACATCGGAGCGTCAAAATTTACGCAAATAGTTTTAATTTTATTTTAATGTTAACTTTTACTTACTAGCTGATAGGCTTACAGGTGTCAGCGTGTTTTCTAGACGTTAACTATTTTGACTTTTTTTTTACTCCATGACCCTTATTCCTGATGCTTTGTGCACCTAAACATCAATTGCTGCTATAGTCTGATACAAAAACAATATAGCAACTCTCGTAATTTTATGTAAAATTTAAAAATAAATGAAAATTTTTTTTTATTGAAATGCACAGAGTTTCTAAGAATTCATGCCAACTGGCACGTCCACACTAAAAAGGGGACTATTCCATAAAAAAAAAAAAAAAAACTAAAACCCTATTTTCATTTGTTTGTAGAGAAGCACTGATTTATCGTCTGGCTTCTTAGTTTTTATAACTGATCTCAACCGAAAAAAATGTGTTATATCGAGATTTTAGATGTTGCACGATGCGAGCACGTGTCTGATGTGGTGACATATGTTTTCTATCGATGACATGAAACTTATGTAAACAACACAGAAAAAACAGAAAAAGAGAGAAAAAGTGATATTTCTTCTTTTGGTATATCTCAACATACAAGAATTTATTCAGAGAAAACGATGTTTAGCCAAATTGAGTTCCTCACTGTATGATTTACAGTAGTTACTCCTATCTATCTTCCACTCTAATAAAGACCAATCTGCATTTATTTGTATCTATAAATTCTTTATTTATACAACTGTTATTGGCTACATATGTGCATACATGTTTCAGCTGCGATTTCATTCAAAATCCAACTTCTTCCGGCCATTTTTAAAACTGAACTGAGGCCGATGAAGAAAATTAAGTTCTCGCATATTTTAGTTGAAGGAGAGTGGAAAATAGTAGAAGAGGCAAGGTATGTATCTGCTCAGACCCAGTTATTTATTCAGATACACGCACATCCCTACACTTGTGCGAATATACATACATACTCACACACTACTAATCTTTCACCTATGCCTTCCCGGTTATAGAGTTCTTATCTTTTCGTTTATCTTTATGGTCACTCTTCATCTTAGCTTTTTCAAAGGTTTTATCTCTTCCGATGTCTAGGCCAATCTCTTTAGACCCCACACATTTATGGATAGAGGTCAAACCACACATACATATATGAAGCACATATATTTGCTAACATATACCCATATATATATATATATATATATATATATATATATGAAAATTTATAACTAAAAGGTAAACTTTTAGAGAATTAGACCTATTGTGAGGTGAGGAAAGCTCAATATACTGGATAGAGCAAAAATATGATAAGTTGTCATCGTTTTTGCCTTTGAATCCGCTTAATTGAAGACAGGGAGAATTGTGTTTTCTTAACATGGCCAATTTTATTTGATCCCCCCCCCCCCCCCTCCAAAGACAACAGACTTGGGTGGAATCATCGTCGTTGGATTTCTACACAGATTCTTCTGGATTTACCAATATTTTTGAACCCCACACTATTTGGATTTCGTTATTGGTGACTTTCATGCCCGTTTGAACTTTAAAACTTTTTTAAAAAACTTTTTAAAATTTAGAATTTTGACAATCCTCATCTGTCAACTTATCAATCATTAATCTCCTCTGATGATAAGATTTTAATCTTTGAAAAGCCTGGCTTAAGGAATGAAAGAGAAGAAAAATAAATATTTTTATTAACGAAATTGCTCCTTGTTCTGAACAACTGAAGCTATTGATTTGCTTCCATTTGCAGGTCTAATTATTTTTCATTGACTTATCATATATATATATATATATATATGTATATGAAGAAGAATGGAAAGGAATTAGAGAAGCAAAAGCCAAATCAAAATTCAATTCAATTGCTCAGAGCAAGGTATATTCCGCAAAAAGGCAATTTATTCAAGTTAAATATTCCTTAAGCCAGGCTTTTCAAAGATCAAAATCTTATCATCAGAGGAAGTCGCTGGGATAGATAAGTTGGCAAAGGCCATCCTGGATATTGAGCTGTATACTCTTCACAAAAGGTTTTACCTTTCCTAAAAGTTTGCTTTTAGTACACCACTTTATATATATATATATATATATATATATATATATATATTGCACACCCATATCTATACACACACATTTATATACCTATAAATACACACACTTGTAATAAGACTTCCTTAGGGAATGTTTATTCTCATTTACGTCAACCAACGCAAAGCAAAAAAACACAAAGAAATGCATATAAACAAAAACTTAAAAAACTTTAAAAACTAAGAAACCCAACAACCAATCATTTAGATATTCCCCTCTCTTTTCACACATGCATATATTATACATACAAATCCATACATGTATATACCATATATCAATTTGGGAAAGTTCATTTTTTAAGCATCTCAATGAAATTTCAAACGTAAAGAAAGGGGCAAAATGCTTTCAAAAACCATTTGTTAGATGCGTATATTATTTTATTAAAATCAAAACAAATATTTTCATTTTGACTTTTTTTACTAATATTTTTTTACTAATATTTTTTTACTAATATTTTTTTACTAATATTTCACTCGATATAACGAGCATCATCAGAGTTTTAAACAAATATAACGTATTTACCTTTTTATTTTTTGTATGTATACGTAAGAATCCTTCTATATATATATATATATATATATACACACATACACACACACACACGCACACACACACACACACGCATATATTTACTTACACATCACGTAGAAGCACATATACATGGACATGCCTATTACCTACATATACTTTTGGCCTTTTGGCTAAGATCAAAGTGTAGTATTTGTTCCGATGGATACTACACCCTATAGACTGGTATTGTCTTGACCTTCGGGGCTTGATTTCTGTTCTGCGCAGTCCTAGGAGGTCCACTCTCCCAAGCTTTGCCTCCCCTCTTTGGGGAGGAGTAAGTTTATTGCTTACTGCCTGAGGCGCCCCTACCGAGGAATGCCGACGGGGTTGCCCAGGTAATTTTTAATGGCCAGAGTGCTCACTTTCTCGGGCACTGGCTTTTCAAACCCCACTTTCCCGACCCGACCTTGGGTCACATCTTACTTGTGGGAGTAAGATAAAACTGACCTTGTGCCTAACCTCCTGGAGAGGAGGTAAATAAATACTCATACATGCAACTAAACACAGAAACTCAATCGAGTTGGTCGGTAGCGTCTATGTTTAACATCATCAATAGACTCGGTTTAATGTGCTTCGGCCGGTGTTGGAAGCCAGCCCTGAAAATTTAGCTACGTTTATGTAAAAATCTAAGTACACTCAATAAATAACGTAAAAATTATTTGTTAAAAAAACTAAAAAAAAACTCTGTACATACGCACACATACATATACATATCTACACACCTACACACATACATATACATATCTACGCACCTACACACATACACTTACCAGATTTCTTTCTCACGTACACAGTGATAAGATATCTTTCCCATAGCTTTTTAACCGGTGTAGTACTGCACTATATTATTGAAATTAAAAGGTCTGCGAATTTACATGCAAACAAAAAACGGATAAAATAGTAAGATATTGAAGTATCATTAGAATTAAAATTTAAAATGACTACAATCAAACCAACAAATGTTTAAATAAACCATTGAAAGATTTGAAACATAATAACTAAATTGATTAACCAGTCGTCATGAATTTTGGTGCACAGCTGCTAATGTGGACTACATTTAGTTTTATGCAAACGGGGCAAAGAGTGGGCGGAGGCCCTTTGTAGAAAGTTCAGATCTCTCTGACTTTTGTGAAATTTTAACAATATGTGTTAGACATCAATTAATAAATATTTTCCAAATTTTAGAGGGCATAATATGGGCACAACTTCCCATTTGAAAATTCATATATTTCAGATTTGCATTAAATTTGATCTTTAATCATTAGGCACCAATTTTAATTTCTTTTGAAGCTTACACCGTAAATTTTAGACATTTTTTAGAATCAAAATCATCTAATGGATTTTGATCAAAATTGGAATAAGGATTCTAGACATAAGGTTTGATTATCATTATATTTTGATTTTAGTCTTCGTAAGGGGACATGACAGTCTTCAACCTTTTAGGCCTATTTTTTCCGTGTTTCGGAATATTTGAGATGAGGATCGATAATTTGGATGATTCAAACTACTGTTCTCATCTTGAGTATTTTTCTCAACCTTTCGGTCGGTGTAAGCTCCAACTTTCTTCAAAGGCATATTGTCGAACTCGGGAATCTTTAAAAAAAAATGCAAACTGAAGTCTTTATTTGATTCACACGGGTAGATTGTCCTTGTTCCATCAGCCATGACTGGGTAGAATTCTTAATAAGTCATTGTTATTTTACTCCTAGTTAGCATTGCAACGGATAAAGTTAAGTAACAATCAGTTCTAAGTGACAGTCTTCTGAAGGTTGAAGGTTCAATCCTCACTATGGGCGATACTAAAAAATAAATAAAAATTACTTAAGATTTTTATCTGCTTATGGCATACTGAAAGATAACAATCTACTCCCGTTGATTAAATAAAGGGTTCAGAAATCCAATATAGATTCCCCGAGATCAGAAATCCAATATAGATTCCCCAAGATCAGAAATCCAATATAGATTCCCCAAGATCAGAAATCCAATATAGATTCCCCGAGATCAGAAATCCAATATAGATTCCCCAAGATCAGAAATCCAATATAGATTCCCCAAGATCAGAAATCCAATATAGATTCCCCGAGATCAGAAATCCAATATAGATTCCCCAAGATCAGAAATCCAATATAGATTCCCCGAGATCAGAAATCCAATATAGATTCCCCAAGATCAGAAATCCAATATAGATTCCCCAAGATCAGAAATCCAATATAGATTCCCCGAGATCAGAAATCCAATATAGATTCCCCGAGATCAGAAATCCAATATAGATTCCCCGAGATCAGAAATCCAATATAGATTCCCCAAGATCAGAAATCCAATATAGATTCCCCGAGATCAGAAATCCAATATAGATTCCCCGAGATCAGAAATCTAATATAGATTCCCCAAGATCAGAAATCCAATATAGATTCCCCGAGATCAGAAATCCAATATAGATTCCCCGAGATCAGAAATCTAATATAGATTCCCCGAGATCAGAAATCCAATATAGATTCCCCGAGATGCATCTGAAGAAGGTCGGAGGTTACATCGGCCAAAACGTTGTTAGAATGACATCCAAGATGAGAATAGCATCCATTCTTTTTATCTTTTTGTCTATAATTTTCAAGTTTTCGCCTTGCGTGAGTTCCTTATTACAGCCAACCACGTGTACGATAAAGTCAAGAACTCAATTTAGTTCTCACCATTTTCTGTGAAATGAGAGATCTTGTATGTCGATTTGTGCCTTTCTCCCCCCCCCCCCTTGTCTACGTTAGGGGTAGAACTCCTTTCTTTTTTTTTTTTTTCTAAAAATGCATTTTATGCTCATGGATGATGATGGGTTTAATATTACAACATACTATTACTTGCTACTACTACTACTATTACTATTATTACTACTACTAGTATTACTACTACTATTATTATTATTACTACTACTATTACACAATTTTTTTTTTCCAACATCTGATCCTTTTGTTGTAGTAGTTGCTATATTTAACAGCGTTTTGCACAGCAAGACTATTGGGGAGGGGAGAGGAGGTACATGATTGGCTTGATGGATATTTTCATCTGTTGAATAGGCTATTTCGAGTTCAAATCCTATTAGATCTATTACGTGTATATACATATTAATCCTTTTGGGAAAAGTATGAACCCACAATTTCACCCCCTCAATTTGTATTTAAGTAATTATTAATCTTATGAATCATTTAAGTCTGTTATTGGCAAACAGCTGCCGTAAACCACATGTGGACCGCATTGCTTTTTGAATGGCCCCCCTAATTTCACAAGGAAATTTTTTTTTTGTTAATATTTTTTTTGTAGAGTCATATGAATAAAACAGAAACCAATTTAAATACCTTAATGTACTCTATTTATCAAGTTGAGCCATTTGTCGCACTGATAGTGAGATTGAAAGGCCACCTTCTTATTCACAATAGAAGAAAAACGGTTTTCGAATATACTCAGTCATGTTTATGTGAGTGACGTCTGAAGAGTAACTAATTTGCATATTGCTTTGCAAAACAAACTCTCATTAATTAACTGTTTTTTTAGGGGGTTAGGGGTTCTTATTCAATGATTGTTTTGATTTTACTATTACCCACACTTGTATTTAGGAATAATTTCTATATTTTCGTGGATAAATGTTTAGCATTTTGGTTGAAAAGAGGCTTTCTGATCAACTCGCATCTGGAGGTAGCAATACTTTGTTTCCGCAATTTTCCTGGGCAACACTGGGACACGGCTCCTGCTAGTTATTTATATTAATTTTCTTTTCAATTTAAAGCGACAAATGGAATTATTTCTGCTTCTTCTTCTTCTCGTCTTCTTCTTCTTCTATCAATTTAACGCCATTTTTCACTTGTCCAGGGATCAGGTGTTGGGCATTTTTTGATGTTTTGCAAGCTCTCTCTTTTCAGTTCTCATGGTTCAGTGAGTCAACTGTCTTTACATTACACTCTGTATGGTCCTGTTTAATCACTTAGTTCCAAGTTTTCCTTGGCCGGTCAATCTTTCTGCAATCCAAGACATCCCTGCTTCGGCAACAGATTATCCAGGAGAATGAACGTTTCATATGACCGTACCAGCATAACTGAATCGTCGTTAGAACAACCTCTATGCTGAGCAAATGTAGTATTTTTAGCAAATCTTCCAACCTCGTGTGTTGGGTTTGGTCAGATTTTACATTGCAGATCCATCTGATCATGTATCTATAATTGCGTTGCAGTTTTGCGAGAGAGGACTGAGTGAGGGCCCAGCATTCAAATGTGCATCTGCAATTTAAAGAAAAAAAAATCAAATTTTGATCCATGAATTATGAAAATATTCAATTTGTTTTTTTTTTTTTTTATCCATGATCATATTCATAATCAAATTGAATCCATTGACTTTTCAAGTATTCATTTTTTTTGTCTTTGTTTCTTGTAATTATTTTGTAATATATAAGAGTCAGATACGTCCTAAGATGGGGAGGTACCGCTGCCACATCTGGGGAGGGGCCACTCAGAGCACTTTTTCTTGCCTTGATAAAGTAAAAATCAACTTTTCAATCTAGTGGGGGGGGGGGGGGGATCATCTTTTCTCTTCTCAATAGCCCCTTTCTTACAGAAGAGAAGTTGCTAGTCATTTTCTACTCCATTGTCGTTTCCATGGAAGGTGATCGACTGAGCTTCAATCTCTGCTTCCCCTTGCAAAAACTCGTCTTATTACCACAACTGAAAAGAAGTTTCCTTTCTTCCTGTGTGTCTAGCGCCAGGTAGAATTTCCATGAACAGTGTTTATTTCCCTCATTACCATGAGACTGCTTCCCAGCAGACTACAACATGACCGTCTTCAAATCCAATGGAAACAAATACTTATCATAAACCATGCCCATAAATAATCAATTCTAACCTGGATCTTTCTTTTAGCTGAGAAAGATCTGATTATATGAAATATTTGTCCAGTAATACCGTATAAATCCTGAAGACCTTCATGTCAGACCTTGTCAAAAGCTTGTGATATATCATGCACTACCTGTGGTTTCCATCAATGACATCATGATTATTGAATAGTGGGATAATTATTTATTGCTCATTGTTCACCACACTATTATAGATTTCATATTTCTGTGACTCGGTGCATTTTCTGGTCATCTCAGTATATTTACTCTTAGCTGCGACTATTACACTCTTACAGTAGTTTCTTGATGCTATAAATTTTTCTCTATTTGTAGCTGACTTATGTATGAAATAAAACAGATTTAAAAAAATTCTATTTAAAATAAAATATAATTATATCCACCAGAATGCATTTCTGTTTCTTAATCCGGAAAAAGGGTGTTACTTGTAATAAATTTGGAATTATTTTTCTGTTTTCTACTCAGCCGACATTGGGTAAATATAGCTCGTATATACATATATATATATATATATATTACCTACAATCACAGATCAAATTTAATATTTTTTCAGATAGACCTCACAAATGTTCTCGGGAAATCATTTTTTTTTTTAATCATTCAATTTACATTTTTTTTTTAATCATTCAATTTACATTTGATCTTTTTCAAACTTGGTAATTTGTTTCAAAAATACATTACTCTTTTTTGAGATAAAATCTAATTCTGTGCTAGATTTGATTTGTGAAATCAATTAAGCACTAAAATTAATGATTTTTAAAACTTTTGTTACCTTTCATTCAATAAAAGTTGTTTGATCTTGGTATAGAGCTTTGTTTTCAATTGCATCCCTGGCCAGGCAGACAGCATAGAATATTATCACTAACTTATCCAAGGAAATTATTATTACAAGCTTTTTGTGTTTTTTATTGTCTTGATTTTGTTTTTGTGTTTTTATTGCTGTGCCTCCCAGGTTGAAAAATCCCTTTCTTTTTTTTTTGGTCATCGTTCACTCACATCCTTGATTTTTTTTCTTTTTTCTCAGGTAAACAAGATATTTTTGTTTCCATGCCAACTGGTGCTGGAAAGTCCCTTTGCTACCAATTACCTGCGATGTACAAGAACGGAGTCACAGTGGTTGTCTCCCCTTTGTTGGCCCTTATTCAAGACCAGATGGATCATATGCGTGACATTGGCATCCGTGTGGCCACCATCAATTCAAAGCAGACGATGACCGAGAAGAACCGGGTGACAACGGACCTAAACCGCAAATGCCCCAAGACGAAGCTCCTCTTCATCACTCCTGAACAGGCTGCTACAAATTTCTTGCAGCAGCATCTTCACAGCCTCAACCATGCTGGCCTTCTCAATTACTTCGTTGTGGACGAGGCCCACTGTGTATCACAGTGGGGCCATGACTTCCGACCCGATTATCTGAAACTTGGACAGCTACGGGCAAGTAAGATCTCCAATGTTCCGTGCATCGCAGTGACAGCCACGGCAACGGCACAAGTTATCAAAGACATTGTAAAGAGTCTCGGCCTTCGCAAGCCGTTCGCATCATTTAAAACGAGCTGTTTTCGACCAAACCTTTTTTATGAGGTGCGTATGAAAGAGACTCTAGATGACCCCTTTAAGGACCTTTTGGAATACGTCGTGGATCGACTTGGTTTACCACCGGATGATCACGATTGGAGCGAGATTGGTTGTGGAATAATTTACTGTCGGACTAGAGATACGTGTGATGAGGTAGCCGTACGATTACAGCAGCAAGGCTTCCCGACAAAAGCATACCATGCTGGATTAAAGGGTGAGTACAATGTTTCAGCTGCTTAATGGCTATCAATACAGAACATTATTGGTTACATATGTGCATACATGTTTCGGTTGTACTCTTCACAGGGAGTCAACTTCTTCAGACCAAAGAAGACAGAGAAGTGAGATAAATTGAAAATGGAAAACTTTCCCTTTAAATAAATCTTTTTTGGGGATGAGCTATTTTTTTATAAATTAGTATCGGATTACATTCTTTACTTGTTAATTCTTTCAATTAGTTTCTATCTTTTTTATCATTTTTATTACCTGCCTTCTAATTCTTTCCTTTTTCTATTATTTTACTACCTACTTAGCCTGGATCCATTTCTTCTCTATTTAACACTTCAAAGTTTTTATCTATTTACAAACTTATTCAAGCATAAATATCTGATCTTTATATAAAATACACACATGTTCACACAAATTAATAGATACACAAGTACATATATATATACATATATAAAAAAACAAAATAAAACAGACACAAATATATACACAAATATCCATACATGGATATACACATATATTCATTTTCAAACATAAATGTCTAGTCTTAATATAAAATACATACGTGCACACAAATTAATATATACACAAGTACACACATAAAATATATAAACACACATATATATATATATACATATATAAAAAATAACAAACACAAATATATACGCATATATCTATAAACGGATATACACATATATACCATATACATATGTTTATATAACATGAACATGCTCGTACAGTACATATATAAATAGACACAGAGGCATATAAATATGTCCATTAACCTACGCATACATACGCACAAAATAAAAATAAAAATATGCAACTTTTACACCTGTATAAACATACCCATACATATAAGATATTAGTTCAAGTATCCATATCCATACGTACGCATATATCTGGATCTAATTATACACATACATGCATGTATACATATATACACACATATATATATATATATAAACATAACATATAAACACACACATACCAATACATGAACACATACACACATATATGCATACATATACATCACTACATATATGTATATATAGATAGATAGATACCGTTATATATACATATATAAACCATACATACATGTATACGTATACACCATTACAGATACATATACATACATATATAACATAAATATACATAAAATCATTATATATGCACGCAGATGACATACACACACATACACATGTGTATACAGACATTTGTATGCATGCACACACACACGTACACAAACATCGATATTTCTATAATTAAAACTAGTGCTTATATCATTCATTATTGCTCTCATCTATCTCAGTTCAATTTGCTTACATTTATACCTGCTTTAGTATTAAGACAAGTATATACCGTTCATTAGTTTAGGAAATTACCATGAACATATATATATATATATATATATATATATATATATATATATATAAAATAACAAAATAATAAATGTTTAAAAAAAACTTTTTACAAATGTTGGTTGCCTTACTCCTTTACATATATACTTTTCTCTCGTTGGAACTGCACTAATAACGCACTACCCTCTTTTCTATATATATATATACACACACATATATATATACACACACATGCACACACACAAAAACATACATATGCATATATATGTGCTTGAAATATACAAAATGTGTATAGAAACAAGTATTGGCAAAAGGAAAGGAGAAAATAAAGAGCAAAGACGAGATCCAAAGAAAAACTAATTTCAAAGCAGGGAATCATCCGGTGTCTAAATAGATCTGATTTTCATTAATAATGACTTTAAATAGGTTGTGGGAGACATATATATGAGTGGAATACTCATCTCAGGACGGGTATAAGCAATAAATATAGCATTAGTTTTAAATTTTAATGTTATTTTTTTCTTTTGGGAGGTATGGTACGGTCGGTGGAACACCATCTAAATGGTATATTTAACAAACAAAAAAATGTTTCCATGTTACGCACCCTGTTTCCTAGAATACATATGCCATAATTTATAATAAGTTCAAGCACATGCATATTATTGATGCTCACACGCACTGATCCTTTTAAAAATGTATTAGTTAATATAACTCAAAATTTGATGTAGAGCAATTTTTTTTCCTATAAAATATTTTGTATGTAACTTATTTAAAAAAAAGGTTTTGGAGGAAAGGTATGAGCACTCCCTAAATGGTAAATTTACAAAAAAAAACAAAAACAATGTGCCCAAGTTACTCACCGAGTTGCTGAGAGTATATCTTCCAAAATTCATAATGATCCGTTAATTAGTTTAGGAGATTAAAAGTTTCTTTTGGGGCTGCAGGTGGGTTTGGGCTGACGCACCCCTAAAGTTTACACAAATAATATGCCCATGTTACTCACTAGGTTGCCTCCAATATATATTCCAAAATTCTTAATGATCCGTTCATTAGTTAGGAAATTACCATGAACATATATATATATATATATATATATATATATATATATATGTGTGTGTGAAAAAAAACAAACGGAAAACGGGTTAACAGGCAGGAGAAAAACAAAAACATTAATACGAACGAAACCGGTCAAATCTCTCGTTTTTGTTTTTCTCCTGCCTGTTAACCCGTTTTTGTCTATCACGGCATTTCATTTTCATGACTTATTGTGCACCTTACCCCATATATATATACACATATATATATATATATATATATATATATATATATATATATATATAGCATATACATACACTTATATAATCATGAATATTTTAACAATTATTGATCAATTAATAATACACAAATAATGAACTAAATAAATATGAATAAATACACTCACACATAAATAAATATTATTTCCAACTCTCTTTTACACAAGAAAAACCTCCCTTAACCTTATTATTATTAACCTTATCATTATTAACCTTATTATTATTAACCTTATTATCACTAACCCTAAATCGGAGAGGCAAGCCTTGTTCCAGAAAAAAAAAAACCCTCTTAAAACCATGCAAAAAAAACCGGCTTAAAAAGAGCGTCCCCCCCCCTCCACACACGCGCGCGCACACACACACACACACACACACACACACACACACACACACATAAAACAACTGTTTTTATAGTAAACTGATAAACACATTATTTTAGAAGATTAAGTGAGTGATTGCAAATGGAACAGATTGAATTAGTTTATTAAAACTTATATGAGGTGTTCACATGCTTATCTATCTGATTTTTAATGGTTCCATGTCATTCACCAGTAAACGTCAAATTTCATTGCTTTATATTTAATAGTTTTTTTTTAACAGAATTTTATCATTGAAAACACAAATGTTGACTCAATATTTTCGGAAAATGGGGATGTTATATTTTTCAGCTTCAAATGCTTTTATTTCAAAATGTTATAAGTGAAATTTGATAATTTAAAAACTAAGTCTTAGATCAATTTATACTTTATAAATATTCTGGGGGTTTTTATAGCAAAATCTAAAATTTATATTTTTTATGTGAGCATTGCTAATGGAAATGATTTGAATTTCTTTTATTTTATGTGAATAAAACGACTGTAACATGTAGATGACTCGTAAGAATGAAATAGCGATTTGTCATATGCAATGCTAATTTAGGTCTCATATCGATAATGCAAAGTGTTCAGAAAACTCAAATTAACTTTTTTTATCGTAACAGTTAAATATCATGAAATACAAATATAAAATATTAAATCCAAGTGCTGCAAAAGTTCTCAACTGATGATAAAGGAGCAATTTTTTTTTTTTAGAGAAATCACTCCAGACAAGGCATGAAGCCACTTGATGTAAGGAGCTAAAAAAAAATTATACTATTTCAAGGTCAAAACTAGCCAAAGATTAGTGTTAGATGGATAGATTTCGACCCAGAAAACAGCAATTCTTCCCCCTTTGTCTAAAACATCGCTCACAGAGTAAAGGACAACATAAGGGAAGCAAGAGTTACGAGGTTGCCCTAACAATAATATAAAAATCAACTTCATTTAGACATAAATTCCGAAACCGAACCTTTAGTTGGCACCCATCAAATTTCTCTATGGCTCATTCAGATCACTGGCTGTAAAAATGAGAGAGAGAGAGAGAGAGAGAGGATGGACGAATGATTGACTCTGTGACTGAATGCGTTTTTTTGTTAACTCAGTATACCTTCTCTTTGCTTCACCTATCACGGCCGTACAATTATTTCTTGACTCTATAAGTTCCATGCATGGGCGGATGGTGGCTTTGTAGAGATACAGGATAATGTCAGGTGTGAGGAGTTTTCTAGCACGGTAGAGGGAGCCAACCTTCTTTGCTGCAGCCTTGGCAATGTCTTCAATGTATTTGTTCCAATTCATGTTACCTGTGAAGGTTAGGCCGAGGAGTTTGAATGTTGAACTCTCAGGTAGGGTGTTATTTGCCATGACAATCGGTGGTTGGAGAGGTTTCTTGTAGTTATTGAAGGAAAGTTACCAACCATTTATGACCCCAATCCACTACAGCCTGGAGGTCATTTTCTAAGGAGTCAGCCATTGCCTTGGATATAGTCGCGTCCGTTTTGCCAACATGACGAGAGTAAAGCGTGGTGTCGTCAGCAAATAAACCAATCTCAGACTCTGTCATCAGGGAGATCGTTTATGAAGATCAGGAAGAATAAAGGTCCAAGGATAGATCCCTGGGCTACACCAGCATTTATGTCATGTTGCGAGGACAACCTGAATCTTTCTTTTGGTTAGGAAGGATCTAATTATATTAACTAACTGCCCAGTAATACCGCATGAGCGTATTTTCAGAAGAAGTCCTTTATGCGATACCTTGTCATATATCAAGCGCTGCTGCCCTAGCTTCACCTGCCTTGTTGAGTGTATGATACATGCGTTCAGAGATGACCATTAGGATGTCTGCAGTAGATCGTGCTTGTCTGAATCCATACTGGTGGTCAGAAAGAAGTTAGCATTAACTAAGTACCGGACTATCGCTAAATTGATTAAGGATTCAAAGATTTTAGCAAAGATCGGGAGTAGACTGATTGGGCGGTAGTTCTGAGGATCGGTTTTATTCCCAGAATTCTTGTAGACTGGTACCGTAGACTGGAGGCAATTTTCCAGCAATCGGGGAAGCAAGATTCAGTAAGACATTTATTAAAGAGTTTGGAGAGGACAGGGGCCAGTTCAGCAGAGCATTTCTTTATTACTATTACAGGTATAAGATCAGGCCCACAAGCTTTGGAGGTGTCAAGGTTTTTTATGATGTTTCTGACCTGGGATGGAGTGATGACCAGGTTATCAAGTGTGGCTTCGGTCCGTAATGGGAATTTAGGGAGGGGGTGGTTATCTGAGTCCAAAGTGGAGTTAGAGGCGAAACGCTGGGCAAGTAGTTCAGCCTTATCAGTTGCCGTGCAAACGACATCATTGTGGTTTGATAGTGGGGGAATCGTTGATTGACCATTGTTGACCACACTATTGTAGATTTTCCAGAAATTGCGAGTACCTAGTTTCTGTGACTGAATGCGTTTTTTTGTTAACTCGGTATACCTTCTCTTCGCTTCACCTATCACGGTCTTACAATTATTTCTTGACTCTATAAATTTCTGTCTATTAGTAGCTGACTTATATCGGCTGAATTTACGGAATGCTTGCTGCCTCTTAGCAATGGCAGCTGCACATTCCGAGGTGAACCATTGGGGAGAGTGGGGCTTGCTAAAGAATTTTCGCATAGGGACATAGGCTTCAATGCCTGCTTTGACCCATTCAGTTAACTCATTTGCACACTGGTCAGCAGGGAGTGAAAAGGTTTCACCCTATGGGGTGTCGCTGATGTGATCTTTGATTGACTCAAAATCAGCCTGCTTGTAGTATCTCGTTATTTTGAGCAACGGTTCATCAGCTTTTGGACGACTTTTTAGGGTGATATGTATCATTAGCACAATGTGATCAGCATTCCGTAGTGGGCTATGAGCTTTCGTCACACAAGTCTTGGGCATTTAGGTCAAGAAAGGTCTAGAATTGAGGCTTGCTGGTCTACTCGATCAAGGATGCGGGTCGGGAAATCGACAGTCTGAGAGGGAGTAAGCTAAGGAGAAATTTTACGTAGAGTTGCCGGCTGCGTCAGTAAGGCTGGAGAATCCCAACCAGTCACGGTGGTATGCATTAAAATCCCCAAATACACGTATCTGGGTATTCGAGTCAATTGAGAGTGCTTTATCTATGCTTTCAGAGACAGAGTTTAGCAGGGTACAGTCCTGGGTCGAAAGTGAACGGTATAAGAAATATAAGTAACTAATGCTGTGATGTAAGGTCAATCTAAAGCACATATAGTCTTGGCCGTCCGATTCTAACCTATGTTTTCTTAGTCAGGGGGCGGATGTTCCGAACATAAACTCCTAGCCCGTGCATATGTTTGTCAGAGTCTTTATGGTAGAGTGAGAGGTCATGTCAAAGTGGTGAAAGGAGATTGAGAATTGAAGGTTTGTTTCACCTAGTGCTAGGATATCCGGGGAGTTTGTCAGGAGAAAGGTTTCTACGTTGTTGATGTTGGTTCTAAGTTCCCGGATATTTGTGAATGCGAGCCTCACAGGCGAAGGTGTTTTTTGTTGGGTGTCTGGTTTAGGTTTGATTTTATTTTTTTGTAATGACATGTTTGTTTTGATTATAGAGTGGGTTGGCCAAAATGGGTACTTGTTTGATGCCAATAAGCTCACACAACCAGTCCATTAGTCACGACCTGGTCCATGGGGGTTGTGTCCTTGGGAAAGCCCACCGGAGATAATTGCAGAGTCCCTTTCCATGCGCGACATGGCACATACAGCTACCCAGGCCTGGGCAGGGTATTATGCTACTGATGATGAAGCAGCCATTCTTAGCACTATCTAAGAGTTTGGGCTCCTCTCCTGTCAGTTGGAAACAGCAGCCAACAAGCTGTCTAACCTGTACCCTCAACCTGTCGGAACAAGAGCGACCCAGACTGGTCATGTAAGACTTAGTGACGAATAAACTTTCCCCAAGTTGCCCAAATAGAGAAAAAGAAAAACGGCGTTCATTGTCCTAGTAAGGAAACAAGGCCAGGCACTGAGTGTTTTTGAGGCGTCCCAGCGCTGGTACCTCTGTGCCTGACTAATAGACAAAGAAGGAGTGCAAGGGCCGGCGATAGGCAGAACCAATCTACTCCTTAAGCAATTGTAGGTTTGCAAACCGGATATTTTGTTCGAGATTCCAACTCTGTGAAGGTTGTCGATCAAGACTAAGGAGGCCTCCTTCCCCAACGGTTTGCTGCCATGGCGTAAGTAGTTGGTAGCAAGGTTTTATTGTCAGAGATTTCCTTCTCTTAGATGGATGGCCTTACAAGGTCTTACGGGTCCAACACACTGAGAGGGGAAAAATAGCCTGCGCTATATATATATATAATGTTTTAATTATTTTACCCTGAAAAATTATGATGGATAGATGTTCACAGGAAAAAGACGTTTTTAATCAAGGCAAACAATTGTTTCGGTCAAAACCAAGGATATCGTTTACAAGAATTGTAAAGTATTTAAAAATATATATAGATGTACGTTTTAAAATACATAAAAATATAGATTGAAAAGTCACATATGGAAGCGTTGGTGAAATGGCAATAATAAGGAGATATTTTGAAAAAATATTTTGAAAACCTGGACAATGCAATTTATTTGTTTTTTTTTAAATAAATTATTTATTTACTTTAAAAACTTGAGTACTTGTCAAAAGTATAAACATTTTTTTTTTTTCTCTTCTTTTTTCGTTTAATATTCCTTGATTGAGACATATTTATCGCAGTCAAGTTGAAATTCGTCTTGATGTTATCGACGATTAATGTTGATATGCCGCTCTGTGTAGCACGCGGTTACGTGAATAAGGTAGTATGAAGAGTCACACACGGAAGCGTTGATGAAATGGCAATAATAAGGAGAATATTTTGAAAAAATATTTTGAAAACCTGGACAACGCAATTTATTTGTTTTTTAAAATAAATTATTTTAATCAAGGATGATTAAACGAAAAAAGAGAAGAAAAAATATGCTTATACTTTTGACAAGGATGTATATCACCGAAAGTACTTTTAAAGTAAATAAATAATTTATTTTAAAAAACATAAATAAATTGCATTGTCCATGTTTTCAAAATACTTTTTCAAAATATTCTCCTTATTACATAAAAATATGTTTAAAAACACATTTAAAAACTCCTCGGTTTGGCCATCGTCAGTGCAAAAAGTACAATGGCAATACACATTAGACATTTCATGAGAAAGTATCAATTTTTCAAGCCGCTGTATAATTTTAATGCACCCTGTGAACATAACTGCTAGTAACACTCTCTGCAGACACAATTTTGTAGATGAAAACCTGTTTGGTATATCGAATATCTCTATTATAATGAAGATAACATTTTAGTTTGGGATACCCATTTTAAGCAGAAGTATATTGCATAAGTTTCTCTTTTTCTACATTAAAAAAAAAACAATCACTTTAACAAACTCATGAAATTTCTTTTTTTTCTCCTTTCTTTGCAGATGTTGATCGGCTGCAGGTGCAAATTGACTGGATGGAAGGACGCATTCCACTGATTGCTGCCACAATCAGTTTTGGAATGGGTGTCGATAAACACAATGTGCGTCTTGTTGTTCACTGGACCCTCCCAAAGACCATGTCTGGTTACTACCAGGAATCTGGGCGGGCTGGACGTGATGGCAATAAGTCGTGGTGCTGTTTGTATTACTCACGCCGTGACAGAGATGCCATCTCATTCCTTCTGAAGCAAGATGCCACGCGCAACTACAACAAATACAAAAACCAGGGCACGAACTCTGTAAAATCGGGAGAAAGTAACTTTGAGTGTATGGTAAAATATTGCGAAATGCCACGCTGTCGGCACCGTGTAATAACCGAATATTTTGGAGATGAGAAACCCAACTGTCAAAAGAATTGTGATCATTGCAAGAATCCACGGAAAGTTGAGCAACAAGTGACTGATCTCCTGCGAGGCAGTTATGGACGCTGGTGCCGCGAGCAGTATGGCAGTACGAGAATGGTGAAAGAGCCAACAGACCCTGATGTTGAACTTTATGGTGGTGGTCGGCTTGGTTTGAAAAACGATACAATCCAGTATGAGAAGACTATTGAAGGAAGTGATGACGATGATGACGACGACGACAAAGAAAAACGGCTGGAGAATGAGAAACATCAACGTAAGAGCCTTATCATGAATGAATTGAAACGGCGCAAAACACTCTCCACTTCAGAAGCGGAACGAGAATCAGATGTGATTCCTGAGGACTGTCCATTGCGAGACCCGGAGAGTCAACGTGTGCCTAACTTAAGCTACAGTGTACGGGTACACTGCTTCGAAAAGCTGAAAGAGGCGCTGACTGATAACTTTGAAACGCATTTTGCAGAAAATCTGAAACGTTTGCGCAGTGTAGATCACGAGGTGCTTGCGTGCTGCATCGATCTGGAACATGAGCTTTTTAAAGGCAGCAAATTTGCCAACCTTTACAAAACATACGTCCTGAAGAAAGTGTTTGAGATTAAAAAGCTGACAGAGAAAAGAGAAATCCATCCATGCCTCATTCCAAAATGGTCCCAAGAAAAAGTTTCTTCTAAGCAATGTAGCGATAGCGAAAAGCAAAAACATCTGACATTCGATGAAGCAATTTCTCAACATGAAGAGGAATACGGCCAAGAAAGGAAGTCCAAAAAGAAAAAGAAGAAAAAAAGAGAAAAATTTTCCCGTCATTCAGATCATTTGTCAAATTCTACGGAAATTAGTTCTGATTCTGATGCCGAACAGACAGTCAAGAGTAACTTTGGTGGATCGAGTCGGACGAAAGAAAATTTGAAATCCTCTTCAGCTTCTGAGAATGTTGAATCGACCGGACTAACAACGGATGAAGATGAGGAGATGATAATGACAGCATTGGTGCCTGCGAAAAAAGCTATCAGTTCACCTAAGATCTCATCTTCGGATGAAGTGATCAATGCTGGACATTCCTCTTCCAGTCCCCAACTGTCTTCTGATTCAACTCGCAAGAAAGAATCGTTTAAAAACCGCTTTTTTCCAAAGAAAGAACCTGTTAAAGTTAAACCCCGCAGTCCAGAAATCATACACGCTGACCCTTCGATGATTGTTGATTTATACCAATCTGAAATGGAGTCCTACAAAAAGGAAAAACATGCCGACAGCGATTCGAAGCCTGAAGAGGTTGAAGAAAAGAACACTCCGACGAGTTCATCTAAAGTTGAGAATCTCTCGGCAAATGAAGACAATGAGAGTGAAGGTGGCAACGAGCCTGTGCAGAGCCCAATATGGGTGTCTCACTCAACCGGTTTAACCTCTGATGAAGAAGATGAGCAGGAGGAAGACAGAAAGCATGGGGTTAAAAAGGTAAAAGATGATCGGTCAAAAACAAAAAATAGGAAAGACTACCAAATGACTTCAAAGACCCATTTATCCAATTCAAACTCCAACTCTCATAAACACTCGAGTTCAATGAAACACAACCATCACAAATCTTCTCGTTCTGGAAAAAAAGATGATTCTTCGAAGAGTTCCAAACATTCAGACAGGCACCGAGAACACTCATCGACACACAGCAACAATCACAAAAAACGTAGACACGGGGAATCGAGCCAGAAAGACACAAAAAGACGTAAATTATCGAATGAGACAAACAAGGAAAAACATGTTTCTTTGCAAGAAGTAACCAGTAAGGATGTGCGTGACATTAAACCGTTACCAACAGAGACGAACGATTTCACTCTTGATAAAATAAAAAGCCCCGAAAAGTCTACAAATCTGCCTGAAAAGCAAGTGTTAAGTGATCCCAAAGCCGAAACATCTTTAAAATTCCATAACTCTGAAAAAGTAAAAATGGTCACCGAGGTAACGAAAGTAGAAGACGTCCACCGAGGTAGCCTTGTAAAACCAGGCAAAAGCAATACACACCGTGAAGAAAGACGAGAGACGGTTAAATTTGCTGATGACCCCATCATCAAAACCTATACAATTGACAAAATTGATGATGATGAGGGAGGTGCTGATGATGATGATGATGGAGGTCAATTTAGCAACTCTCAAGCGTCGACCGCCAAACATACCAAGAAATCAGACATCTTGCTCCACGGGTCGGCATCACAGGGGATTGAAAATGATACGGAAACAAAAGAGCATAGCCCCAGTTCTTCCTCGAGCACCAGCAGTCACGAGATGAAGAAAGCGGCCAATCTTGTGGTCAACTATTTGAATCCGCTCTACAAGAATGGTAAATTTGGTTCAAGGGAACTCTTTAAGATGTTAGCAAAAATGCTGACTCATCGTTTTGTTAAGATATCATCCAGCAACGCATCCAATGCCAAAGACATTGCCAAAAAGCTTGTATCAAGCTACTTTAAGAAACATCCCAAAATTGAGTCGGCTGAAGACGTATCTGACACTGAAGTTTGAACTGCTGTGAAAAAAAAAATTTTTTTTTTGAAAGAAAGAAGTATAAAAAGAAAAACCCTGATATTTTTATTTCTTTTCTCTTTTTTTTTTTAATATATTTCTATTTTTTTATTTCTCTGCTACCTCCTCCTCTTCCATGTTTCTCTGTCATTATGAGCCATTTCTTTTTGTCGTTGTTTTTCGTGGATGGTTCGGTACATTTTGAGCAAATTGGTATCATGTGAAAAAGAACAAATAGAAAAATTAGTTTTTCATGACTTTTTTTGTCCTTCCATACAATCATCACACCATGATGAAAACAAAACAACTTATTTTATAAATCGTCTAATTTTGGAGGTGGTTACTTTAATAGTCATCAGGTTGTGTGGTTGGCATAATGGATACTATTATTGACTATTGAATCGACTATGCCTATTGAATATGCACTATTACTAGACATGAAACTGCAATTTCCTTCACAGCTATGAATAAAATAGCAACTTGTCTTCAATCAATCACATACAATTGTTTCAGCATTAAATAACTAAAAAAAAAGGGGTTGATATGCCATAAATCGATAAAACTAGATATAATAATCATAATGAGTCGTTTTTGGGGGGCTTTTTTTAATGTTACTTAATACTGTGAACGTTACTATTGGCGACAAATTATTTTTAAGGAAATACAATTTATTTTGGTTTATCTACTCATTTGTGACCCGTTTTATTAAAAAAAGTTAATATTTAATATAAACCTGTGAAATTATCATAAATATTGGTTGTGAGTGAAGTAATAAGGAGTCAGACATATTGTTTAGTCACAGGAAGTAAGGTACATAACCGTCTGTGTATGAGTTACTTTACTCAGAACTGATAATTTAAAATGTTTATATCTTTTATTAAATATTTTTTTTTTTTAACGCAAATACATAACAAATGGGTAGGTGAACCAAATTGTTTTCAATGTATTTCCTTTAAAATAATTTGTCGCCACATAAATTTACCATTAATACATGATATTATTAAAATTTTCATCCATGTTGTTTGCCATGGTATTAAACTACAGCAATACAAAACAACATCACTATTTTGACGTTTGGGTGCTTAAGTGAACGTAATTGTCAATGTTTCTCTAATTTGCGAAATAAGAAAATGATCATAGAACTAAATAAATTATTTTATACTTCCTCATTTATTTTTATCGCCATATTTTATCATATTTTATCATTTTATTTTTTAGTTTCCTTCATGATAATTTTCGTCTTTTCCCAAACTTTTAAGTTTCCAAAATTCTTAGTGTAAAACCTCATATTTTTAGGCACATTCTTCTCATCCATAGTTCATTGTGGCATCCAAATATTTTATTTAAAGATTTTGAAATATTTAAAATTCCTGAAATCAGTCGTTTGAAATTGGGATTTACTAAGAAAACATGTTGATATTTCAAGTTTTTTTTTTATTGAGTTGTTAGCCTCGATTTTGTCATTTTCGTCTTATTGAAAGAAAATGACATTTTTTTTAACTCATGAAAAAAATGTATGAACATATTTTAAACAAAATATATTATTTTCTCTATTTTTCTGTTTACACAAAAAATAAAAACCTATTTTACAAATTCAATAAAAAGCTGAAATAACGAAAAATAAAATTAGGCACGACTTCTCGAAAACAACTTACTCTTCTAAGTATTGTTATAAAATTTTCTAAATACCTATTTAAAGACTTAAGATACATTTTTGGATGCAACTATAACATATTATGGCAATGTTTGAAAATCTCTAAAATTAAGGGTATTTTAATTGTTAAAATAATTGAAACAAAATTACTTGTTTATCAGAATGCTTTATAATTCTAAGAGTTTGAATAACCACCTCAAAAATTGAACAATTTAAAAAAGAAAAAGGTGTTTTTCTGATTGTGTAATTGTGATGAAACAACTGTAAATGTAACAAGAATCCAAGAGTTTATGAGGATTTGAAGGTCCGACCCAAGAATTGGCAGATTTAAAAAAAAATAATTAGGCTCATCTGATTGTTCAGAAAAAAAAAATTGTTTTAACTTATTGTTATCGTTTATAAGCCCTACCCAGGAAATTTGTCGGCTTTAAAATTATTAATTTTTACAGTTTTAGAAATGGGGGTCTTGTTTATTCTTATATAATGTTAAAATGATCAATGACTTAAATTAATGATAATAATCTGCATCTATGTGTTATCTACCTTGTTTGTTGGTAATGTAAAAACACAACCAATGCAACTTTTAAACAATATAAGTATTTCTTTATTAGCTATTTTTGCAGGTTTACGAATTAAAGTTCTTTAGTATATCTTGTCCGGTTTCTTAGCTGGGTAAAGAAGGTTGGGGTTAGTGTCAGAGAATAGATAGACTCAATTCATCTTTTCTGCAAACTATAGGCGAAATAGTAGGGTAGACTGAGCTTGAGAAATCCAAATTTAAGCTCTGTAGAAGCTGGGTTAGGGTTCGTTTTACGTTAATTGTCCTCACAAAATATTTGAATCGATCGCTTCTCACCCGATCTATGATAGAAAAGTTCAAACGTAAAAATATTCACTTCTGTGTACGGTTTTATAAATGAGGGGGGGGGGGCGTTTTATGATGAGAATATGCCATTAAAATGATTCCTTACTTTGACATTTATTATTATGATATGCATCGTTTATATCGTTATTTATTTAATGGGGGGGGGGGGCGTTTTATGATGAGAATATCCCATTAAAATGATTCCTTACTTTGACATTTATTATTATGATATGCATCGTTTATACCGTTATTTATTTAATGGGGGGGGGGGCGTTTTATGATGAGAATATCCCATTAAAATGATTCCTTACTTTGACATTTATTATTATGATATGCATCGTTTATATCGTTATTTATTTAATTTTTTAACAAATGTTGCATGCAACTTCTCTTCTACATCTGGTTTTGCTAGTTAAGGCCCTGCGAGTGTTTCTGACTCTGGGAATCATCAGGCAACGTCTCACACCTGCTCTACATGCAGTCCGATCCAAAGTGTTTACGTCACTCGGACTGCATGCAGTTATATAATTCATTACGCACTCGAGCCAGATTTTTCTTGGCCTACCACACTCCCTCGTGCCTGGGATATCCAGACGCATGCCTGCATGGCCGAACTACCTGAGATGCTGAGCATGCAAAGCATCCATAAGCCCATCAATAATACTAAGTTTCTGATGAAGCACTGTTGATGGGATCCTTTCTTCCTGTTGACAGCCGTACACCCATCCGATAATGGCACCGTCATTAAACTGAAGCCGTTGAAGATCAGAAATGTTGTGGGCCACATGACTAGATAATTTAAAAATATCTTTATTTAATCCATTAAGAGTAAACTGCTCTTGTTTTGTAAAGGGTTCAGTTCGAAATTCCACAAAGGTTACTAAGTACAGAAAAAGCACCTAACCCTTACCCTAACCCCTAATCACCTGAAGAAAGCCAAAATGTACAACTGCCGAAACATTATGATGGTAACAAACACCAAAGATGAAGATGACAGTTCGAAAATAATTAATCAATAATCGTTTGAAATGCAATTTAAATCCATAGAATCTAATATTACTGTAATTCATGCGAACACCTGGAAAACTGAAAAAGAAATCATAAGTATTCCTATTTTGTTTAAGTACTTCAGCATTTGACTGATATTCTTTAACAAACCTAACTGGTCTAAAGGTTAGAGTTCTGGTTTTTATAGAGAACGAGCCGGGGTTCAATCTACAACTCAAAAAGGAAAAGTAATTTCAGAATCACCTGTTCTAATTAATGGAGTACGATATAAATGGCTAATAAAAGCGTGCATTATTTTAGTAAATAGTTTCCCATGAAGATCTTTCAACTACCATTAAATACTTTTCATGAAATACTTCTTTCATCTACCATTCATCAGAGGAGTATGGTTAGAATTAAAAAAAAAAAAAAAAAAAAAAAAAAAAATCTAATTAATTGTTTTAGAAATAATCCAAAAAGTGTTGACATGACGTAAAAACAGAAAACCCAAAACAATCACAGAATCAGTATTGAGTATGCCCTTTAAGTGCATTTGAGAGTGCGGCTCCAATTTGGGAGCATTGGGGATTTACTCCTTAGTTACCATTGCTTTCAGGTCCACTCTTACCTAGAATTGTAATACCTGTCAGAATTTGTATCGGGCACAACACTAAACTACCTCCGGGCAAGGTATTCACCCCTACCTCACCCAACACTCTAAAATACAACTTTCCTAGCCCTTTCTATCTACCTTTTTTTTGCCAACCCTATCAACTACCCAAGATCTCTCCCCCCCCCCCCCCAACCACCACCAGGGCGTCCTGGCTATGACGCAAAGCTGCATCTTATGGCACAAGCCCCTAATTGGGGAGCATGGAGTCACCTCTTAGTTGCTATTACTCCCAGGTCCATTCTGACCTCGAAGAGTGGTAGTACTTGTCAGGGTCTCATCTTAGGGTTAAATAGAATCTATCATTTACAAAATATTTATTTACAAACGATATACGCCTACGAAAAAACAATTGTATACAAAACATACCTTTACAGCATGTATAAATATGATATTGAAAATCTTTTACCAAAATGATTTAATGATTTAGCACGAAATAATCTGAAAAAACAAAACAAAAAAAACAATAAATATTGTTTCAACATTAAACAACTCCAAAAAGATTGATTTGCTATAAAACCGACCAAAACGAATCTGATATTTTATGAATTCTATGGAACAAAAATTAATTTTGGAAACCCTACTTTTTTAATTCATTAAAAAAAAACCAAAAATATCCTCCCTCATTTGCTGTAGATGTATTTTTTCCTTCAATTACTGCCAAGCTTTGAAAGCTCAAGATATTTAATTTGGCAAATTCTTCAGTCATCACATCGCACAATTTATTCGTCGTTGTATGTCATGAAAAGACTTAAAAGGTTGGCTAGGAGCAAAGTGTATTATCTGTTCTAACACTACACTTCATCTTTTCTGTCCTTGGTCGGTAAGGAGAAATCCTTCTAGACAGTGGCAATTTCTTTTTCCAATCCAGTGCCCCTTTTTGGGAAGCTAGATTATCCTCACATTAAAAAACTGACCTTGTGTCTAACTTTGCCCTTGTGGGGAGGTAAGTAAATAGGGACTTATAGGGTAAAACAATCCCAATCCCTTTGCAGGAACTTGAGACTGAAAGGAGGCCAACAAAATACATGAGACAATGGACACCTCCTGTAAGGATGCTTGTGCATTACATAATCCCCAACCATCTCTCTCTTACATGCATTGCTTTAGTCCAGCGCAACTGGAAGCAATGCTGGGATAAGCAGAGAAAGACTGGTATTATTTCGGAGATTTCCTTCTAGATGCACAACCAAGGCTTCAGAATCTAGTCTATCTTACTTTTTAATCCATAGCTGGAGGGAGGATATATGGGTTCATACCTTTCCCAACTGTATTAGTAAAAGTGATGGAGTAGCTCTGGCAGAACTTGAAACAGGTACACACAAACATATATCGTAACATCATAGGCGATAAAAAAAACCATGCATAAATCAAGGCAGGGCGTTCTGGTCGTGGGGTAAAATACTAGACTACGGACATTTACATCGACGGTTCGATCCCTGCCAGGGTAGTCACGCTGATGACGTCTTGTAGCCAGAAACGCGTATCCATAACTTTCTTTTATGTATGTAAAAATTAATTTATAAAAAAGTAATTAATATATATATATATTTTTATTTTTTATTTATACAGACATGTAGAAACGTTGCGACACTGCTACTAACTATATATATATATATATTTCGGGCAAGGCATCATGGCCTGATGGTAAAACGTCAGACTACAGACAATAACGTTGAGGGTTCGATCCTTGTCCAGGTTAGACATGCTGATGATGGCTGATAGCCAGAAACACATGTCCATGGATTATTTTTATGTACGTAAAAATTAAATAATATATATATATATATTGTTTTTAAATCTCCGAAACAGTTTTTCATGGTAAACAACTGATGATCCCTTAAATAATGTTAGAAGCAAACTAATATAATAACTGTAAAAATTAAATTGACTTACATGAGTGATTTTCCACTGAACGACTTGGGACTTAAGGTTTTGTTTTTTTTTAAATTTATTTATTTTTTATTTTAGTTTTAATGGTTGAGAAACTTCCGAGACTATAATTGTTAGTAGCAGTACTTGAGGTGGTGGTATTCCGAGCTAATTTTGGTTAAAATCTGCCAATTTTAGGGCCTGGTCTCTCTACTATTACCAGAAGTAACTCTATCTGGAAACCCTGCCCCTCCCCCCCTCATACACCACCACTGATGTATGTGAATCATGGTTCAACTATCAGAAAGAGCAACGAGCAGCCGCGGCTTTTCATCCTGCGTTTTCTCATCTCATCTTAAGCTTTTGTCCATCGTCTTGATTAAACTCAAATGAATTATTGTTTCCTGTTATATCTGTGTTTCTATATAATTCAAAATATTTTTCTCATGTTTTTCAGTATTGTAGGCCTTATACTTAAGTTGTGGGGGTGGAGGGATACAATGAATGTTTACCCAGGCATCACCAGGTCACCCAGCATGCCACTCATAGTAACCGTATTGTGTCCAGCGGACGATATTTACTCTAGTTTCACTTTAAAAAGCAAAATGAAATGCGGAACTAATTGCTCGCCATCCAATCTGAACGCAGAATAGAGTTTTAGTTTGTTTTTTTCACTTTTGTTCACCCCAAACAAGGCATATTAACACTGAAACATAAGGGCCTACTGTGATTAGGGGTTAAGGGTCAGATTTGGGGGGGGGGGGCACCTAAGTTGGGAGTTGGCCAGCAAGATGTTTGTTTGCATTACATTTAAATTTCTGCATCTTGGTACAGTCTAGGAAACTTAACAGCGAGGGAATTCCAATGGTAAGCAGTCCGAAGAAAGAAGTGATTAGAGAAGAAAATGTTCTGGAATCTAGGTACCTCTACAGTGAAGAGGTGTGATTTTGCTGCTAGTCGAGTGGGCCCCGCACTGTCTGTCAGGCTCCAGTCCCTGTCACAGTGTTGCATCTTTGTTCTTGTTTTACAAATACTTCCACAGAATGTGCTCCGATGAACTTACTACACTTGTATCCACTCAAGGAAAATACCTCCGATTAGCAGCAAAATCCCACCCCTTCACTGTAGAATTCCCCAGATGTGGGAAAAATGTTTACTCTAATAGCTTCTTTCCTCAGACCGCTTGCCTTTGGAATTTCTTCCCTGTTTCCCTGACCGTATTAACATGCAGAAATTCATATGTAATGTGAACAAATATCTTGCTGCCCAACTACTCTGCCTAGGTTGCCTTTTATAAATCTGGCCTACATCACAGTAGCTTCATATGTTTCAGTGGCAAATTTGCCCCCTTGTTTGGCGTGGACGAAAAAGTTCAAAAAAAAAAAAAAAAAAATATGCCCCCTTGTTTGGGGTGAACAAAAAGTTTAAAAACAAAAAAACAAAAAAATATGCCTTGTTTGGGGTGGACAAAAAGTTTAAAAACAAAAAAAAAAAAAAATATGCCTTGTTTGGGGTGAACAAAAAGTTTAAAAACAAAAAAACAAAAATGATAAAAAAAACACCAGTTCTTCTTATCCCTAGTCAACATTTTTTTTTTTTGCCACTGGACGTAAAGTTTTGTTCTTTAAGAAATGACAAGCAAACAATCACCTGCTAAACAGATATAAACTGATTGCGACAGCGTTAATATGTGGCCTTTGCCAGTTGTGGCATTATTACTAGGGGTGGGACGTAATGGATGAAAATTTCAGATTCATGCGAGTAGTATTTTTTTGTGTTCATTTATACATAAATAACACTAAACAATCAAACATTTTGAAAATTTTGCAAAATTCAGAAGGTGCAGGCAAAAATAGCCGTTAGGGCTCCATGGGACTCAAAAGCCATCATATTTCGGTGAAAAAGTGGTTTCATGCGACATTGCAGGTCCTAAAACATCCTCAAAAGCTATGAATGGATATAGATGGTTAAATCTGATATAGTACTTTAATTTAGGACCATTTTCAGGCTGTGAAAGAGTTTTCATGAATGTAAAATAGCTAAAAACTATTGGCCTGCACCTTCTGAATTTTGCAAAATTTTCAAAATGTTTGATTGTTTAGTGTTATTTATGTATAAATGAACACAAAAAAATACTACTCGCATGAATCTGAAATTTTCACCCATTACGTCCCACCCCTATTATTACTCTCAAATGTTAAATTAGAACCTTTCCAAGGCAACACCACTTCATCTGTAAAAAAAAAACCCGCTAATTCTTGTGGAAGGAGCCCCAGAGAATTGGAAGTTACGTTATTGTCACTGTCGCCTTAAGCCCCTGTGTCCCCTTAATCGTACTTTGTTACCTGATGCCTTTTCTGCTCTGTCTCCCCTTCAGCCTCTCTCATTCGCTGCATCTGACACTGTCTTTCTTGAAAACCATTCCTGCCCAATCAACCAAATATGCCCTACAACCATTTATTTATGAAACGTTTATTTATAGTTTTATGGATGGACAAAATAACCTATATTTTTCTCCATCTCTCCTTAACACTAACCCAGTTTGATAATGCTAAACCAGCCGTGACAATGGGAGTATAGGCACGGAATATAAAATGTAAAATTAAGTAAATGATGCAAACGCAGACAACTATAAAGGATAAATAGAAAAAAAATATATAAGAAAAAAAACTTAATGTCAAGAAGAAGCCAGCAACCAAAAAAGAAATGGAAAAAAAAAAAAAACGTGCGAAACAGACTCCTTGGCCCTTTGATTAAAAGACAAGTTAGTATCTGTTCTGTCCTCTGTCAGTGAAGGAGAAATCGTTCTCGACTGAGATAATTTTGTCCCAATCCCGAGTGCCTCTTTTTGGTGAGCTGTATTTTCTCAACATTAAAATCCGACTGGCTGACATTAAGTGCATATATATATATATATATGAGAAAGAGAATTATTAAAAGGAAAAAAACTATACACACATTAAGGTTGTATACATTATAAATTATTTCGACCCTTAATGTGTGTATAGTTTTTTCCTTTTAATAATTCTGTTTTGCTCTGTTTAAAGGTACATTGAGCTCTTTCATTCGGATTCTCAACGCAATACTGAAATCTACACTATATATATATATTATATATATATATATATGCCATTGTCACTGCTTATTTCATATTATTAGACTTGACGCATGTTCAGAACAGTTGGAAAGCCCACACTATTAATATAAGGTCCTTCAAAAACTAAACGATTTTCCTAAATAAATACATGTGTGAATTCCATTTGCTTTGAAGCCCTTATCCTCATCTCCCGCCAAAAGAAATAAATATTTAAAAAAATGACTTACAATAAAAATAAAAAAACTAAAAAAAAAATATTATCTCGACAAAGTCATCGCAGAACAGATATTTGATTTTATCTTGCCTTTCTTGGCAGGAATAACATTGCCAAATTCCAAAATTTGATAGATACATATATTATTATAATGTATATCTATATATACACAGAGACTTGAAAGAAGTAAATAGACACCCCACGAAAATAACTCTTACATGTTTAAAGTTTCTGCTTTTTTCGTCAACAGCCAGTACCCGAGACAGTACAAAGCAACAGTAAAAATTTGTAACCTCGATATTTGATACTAATTGACATCTTTTGTGTGCTTCAGATATCAATATATCTATACGGTATCACCATTTAAGTATGACACAAGCCATGAAGCATTAGAATTCTTAGAGAAGCCAAATTACAATCTGAAGGGGGATTTAATCAGCGTCAAATCGCCACAAACCTTGGGATTCCACTGTTAACAGTGATTGTCCGATTGAACAGCGATGGTGGGGAAAAATAATATTATTTTGCCTAGGCCCATCAGGATCCTGTAATAACAGCATTAATAAGGGTGTCTATTGACTTCTTTCATGTCTGTGTGTGTGTATATATATATATATATATATATATATATATATATATATATTACTCATCTTAACGTTCTCTCTTTTCTTTTCAATTCTCATTTTTCACCTACTTCTTTCTCTACCGGTCAGTATTTCTCTCTCTCTCTCTCTCTCTTTCTTTCTCTCTCTCTTTCTTTCTCTCTCTTTTTCTTTCTCTCTCTTTTTCTTTCTCTTTCTCTCTCTTTTTCTTTCTCTTTCTCTCTCTCCTTTTTTCTCTTTCTTTCTCTCTTTCTCTCTCTCTCTTTTCCTTTCTCTCTCTCTCTTTCCTTTTACTTCTCATTCTTTCTCTCGTTACTTAATTTATTTTTTCTTTTCAACCTCAAATCATTGATTTGTTTTCTCTTCTTTTTGACATATTTTTGTGGAAAATTTTTTTTTTCAAGATCTTAAAAATATAAAAAATATAAACAAATAAAATAAAAAAAAATATATTAAAACCCCAAAATATTGTTGTCTTTGTTTATATTTTGCAATTGCATCGTAGCCATAAAAAAATGAGATAATTCACGTCTGTCGGAGATAATAGTGTCTAATCCTGTACACATGGCTTCCGGCCAAACTGCAGAATCTCTGTACACTACATAAGACCAAAATGCAGTTTCTGTATACTTCTGGGTCCATTTTGTTCCGGAATACCAAAAATTGTTTTTCCAAATGTCGTATATATTGTACATCTTCTGTCAACCAAATTAAGCCGATTAATTAAATGTGAGTTTGCCTGAATCAGCATGGTATGACTTTTTGGTCGGTATGATTCTCTTTGTTAGCATTAGTTTCTCCTGTTCTTTCTAGAATCAGGTACTCACAGGAGGGACCACGTGAAAGTTGTCAATATCCATATTGAAAGTGGTGCGAATGAACTGACAGGATTTGAACACGGCACCCAATATTTAGTCCACTTCGATATCCATTTTACCACTAACTGAATCCACTGTTTCAGGTGGGCCTGAATTGAATACTAATTTGACCTTTAAACAATTTGACCCACTTCTAAACCCTTTCTTTAATAGAGGTCACCACGTGTGACCTGTTTTTTTTTAAATCTTGCTCTATCCCTTAATAGACTTTAAGAATGACCTATGCTGGAAATCTCATTTCTTTGATCAATCATAACTCAAAAACCAATGAACCAAATTAGTTAAAACTTTGCACAAAATTTTTATTTGATAGGTTCTATAAGTGTGTAGAATTTCAGCATCATTATTCAAGGCAACCCAGAGATCCAGAAAGTTCAATCATGAAATCATGTTATTTGTGTGTACGTACGTATGTGCCACCCTGTATCTCATCAACTATTTGATGGATTCAGCTGATTTTTGGCAGAGATAGAGGTTCTAGGGTCTAGTTGATGGCATTTTAATTTCAGTTTACCATATACCTTAGTTTTCCAGAAAATTCCAAAAAACCTTTAAAATGACCATTGTATTGAGGCATAGTCTTTACAAAAGTAATGACATTCCATGAAAAATGCCAGTATACTGAAATCATATGCCCTTAATAGGGTTAAGATGAAAATTCATATACACTAAATGTACAAAAGCAAGGAAATTCCCAAATTTTTACACTTTTATTGTCATTAAGGATATGCGAGCACAACAGGGCTATATATTTTACTGGTAGGATTTTTTCTTCAGCGCACCTCACACACTTCATCCACTCATGCATAGAGATTTATACTGTAGTGATGTGATAATGAAATGGTTTGGTTGATATGTAGTCATACCCTTAATAACAATAAAAGTGTACAAATTTGGGAATTTCCTTGCTTTTGTACATTTAATGTATATGAATTTTCATCTTAACCCTATTAAGGGCATATGATTTCAGTATACAGGTATTTATCATGGAATACTATTTATATTTATGAAAGTGTATTTTGGAGGTGTGTCTTATTTGTGTTTTCCTCCTATTTGCTCTAAAATAGACGATTCGAAATTCTATAATGTTGAAGAATTTGAATGTTTATTTGTACATTTTGTAGCGCTGACCACATGTTTGATATTTTAGCGCTGACCACGTGTTTGGGTTTCTCGCCATTTTGTATGTTACGTAATCGTGGGTAACACATGGTCAACGGAAGAAAGATAAAAAAGAGGGCAATAAATAAGGAATAGTTTGATTTATATGTACATTTATTTCCACGTTGCTAGTCTCTCTCTACTCTATCATTATTTCCATGGTAGGTGCTCAACTGATCTTCAATCTTAGGTTTCTCCCTGTAAAACATTCACAGCAAGAACTCGTCGTGTTACCACCACTGCAAAGAATTTTCCTTATTTCCTCGATGTACCTAAAATCAAACTGAATTTCCATGAACATAGTTTCTTTTCAAGAACTTCCTGTCTGTGGAACACATTATCACGGGACTGCATCTTAGCAGACTACAACATAATTGTCTTCAAGTCCAATGCCAACAAATGTTTGTCAAGCTGTCCTCTTAAGTAATCAAATTTCGTTCATTACATTCATCGTTTTCCAATCCTCTCATAGTATTGTTCATCGTCCAACTGACAATTTCATTAACCCTTATCCTTGAGTGGCTTTTGGCCTTACTAAGTGGTGATTCATTTGTAAGAAAAAAAAAGGTAGTTTTTCAGGGGAAAACATAAGAAGGATATGCTAAACATAATACATGAAAGACGGTGAAAACCACAGACATAATTACTAAAAGTAAAGCTACGTAAATGTCTCAACACAATCGAAGTACATGTGTTGCCAGGGTAAACGAATAGAGAGAGATATGCAATGAATAGTTTACAAGTAAATATGAGTTAGTTTGTTGCTAATGTTCTGGGAGTCGTTTGCTGCGACCGGAAGCTGGCAATTTATTCTGGAAGTCTCGTTTACCTGCAATCAAAACTGAGAGAGTCTGAAACGACTGTAGGGAATCGCATCATGGTATTGAAACTCATGCAAAGATAGAGAATCGAGCGGACCACGTCTGCCAGCCTTTGAAGTCCAGCCAAAAAAAAGGAAAAGTCACATTCTGAATTTTGAACAAGCATAGGAATTTGTCCTTACTTTCAGAAATAGGAGAGAACATGTTTTCGTTGATTAATAATGATTCCCGGGAGATAACTTGGATATGGTTCAAAGGTGAACATTTCCATTTGGGTATTGTAATAGTATTTTGTGAATTGTGTTTCTTTAACCGTGCAACGCGTTTTTCCTTCTTTTTCCTCCGTCTTCTCCCAACGTATCCGATCTTCGTGACGTTCTCTACTCGACTGCCACCGATCCAAAAGACACCGCCTTTTATGTAGCCTTCTTGCTACACCTAATTTGCATAATGTAACCCTCTCAGTCTCGTAATTTAATGGGCGTGGGTTCGCGCCTCGGTGTTACGACTGTTTCCTTCCAAGCCGTCACTACACTCCCCCCTGATCTCATGATCACAAAGATGACACCTCGGCGGTCGTCTTTGCCGGATGCTCCTTCGCAAAAGTGGGGCTTCTTCAGAGGCGTGGGCTTCTTCGGGGGTGTGGGACTCTTCAGGATTACGGGCTTCTACTTTTGTCTCGGGTAAATCATCCGACTCCGTGTCGTCGTCAGTTATCAGACTCTCTGAAGATGTTGCGCTGTCAGAATCTTCCTCTAACGAGAGTATACTGTAGCGTGGGCGCAGGTCCTTCACATGTCTGGGCATTCCATTCACCGCGACAGATTGTGGACTGATTAGTTCTGTTACCCGACCTTGGCCAAAACTCGTGGTGCAGCGATTCTCCGGTGACTTCACCCACACGCAGTCTCCAACCTGGTAAGGACCGTGTTCAGGACCTGCTGATGATGGCACCACGTCAACCCCTTTTACCCTCACTTCGTAACGGTAGATCGCATTGGCTGGTGCGGTCAAATGTGACTCATCGTCTTTTGGTGTGACGTTATGCCAGTAGACAGCCTCTTGTATGGAGCAGCTCATTCTAGCCGCAATCCGTTTTACGGTACGGTGGCACCGCTCTGCAATTCCGTTCCCGGCTGGGGCATATGCACAACGGAATCTCAGGTTCACGCCCCATTCATCTGCGAAAATCCTAAATTCCCTGCTGCGAAAGGCTGTGTCGTTATCGGTGAGTAGTTCCCGCGGTGGGCCACGCTCAAAAAAGACAACTCTCAGTTGACCAATCACGCTTGCCGAGTCCTGTCGTGCCAACTGCCTCCACACAGAAAACCGCGACGGGCCACAAGCTGTGATAGTTAGGAAATGATAACCACCGTAATGTGTAATGTCCATCCCCAACCTCTGCCAGTTGCTGCTCACCTCCAGTTTTCCCTTCTCCCAGTGGACCGGCACTGGATCTATTGATTGGCATTCTACGCAGGTTTGTATAGCCGACTTAACCGTTGCTTTCGTCGTTGCAGGACAAACTCTTCTGGCGAAATAAGTTGTGCGTCGCACTCCTGGGTGTCCACTGCGTTTGTGAATATCCATGATCTGGGCCGCGTCCAGTTCATCTACGTGTACAGTACCTATCAGGGGCTCGGGCCCCTTTTCATTGCGTCAAACCACTGCTGTGGCACGCGCGTCAGTTGGTCGGCCACGTTTTGAATCGATGCAACCAACGTTACGCCCACCGAGAGCTTGTACTCCATCACAAGCTCCTTGAGTGTGCTCAACCGTCTCCTAATTAGCATCTCACTGGCTGCCTTGGTGCGAACTCGTGTTTTCTCAGTTAGAGTGTCCGACACCCAGTGGTACACACATGCATAGTCGGTCTTTATATGCAATACCTTGCTCTGCCACTGCAGAGCCAAGTTGATGCCCTTCAACACGGCTACCCCAGTTGCTAGCGAGCTGGCATCGACCCATACATTCACTTCCCGGCCGTTCACGCACCAGTTTCCACAAGCTGGATCACTCCGCTTCACTGCATCCATAGTCTCGCATATCATATTCCGGAGGAGGGGGTCAGTCACTTTGTCATCACAGCCTTTTGTGATCGAACTGGCTCTCCTCTTAATCACTCCGCATGCCACACGAAGCCATGCACACACCGGGAAGTACCCAACAAGCATTCCACATAAGGAGAACACAGTTCGTCGTGTGACGATGTCGGGAACTTCTTGAACTGTGTGTCCTTGCTTCCAGCGCAAGACGCCGCGCTCCCTCCAGACCATTAATCCCAGCACGCATGTGCCGTCCCCCAACCGCTCCGGGTCCTTACATTCCAGTCCGAACCGAGCCAAATGTTCCCTGACACAAGATGCGGGCATAACATCTTCGTCGACCAGGATATCATCGATGTAAGCCGATGTTGCGCGGTCCATGGCTTCCTCCTGCGATAGAACCGTGCTGACGATGGCCTTCATGACAAGGGGAGCCACATTCAATCCAAATCCTAGACGCGTCAGACAGTACCTCTTTCCATCAGTCTCCACAGTCTGGTACGGCCACAGTGTCTCGTGGATTTGTACTTGGAGGTACGCTCTCCTGAGGTCCAGCAGAGACGCGTTAGCTCCTTTCTGGCGCCATTCACGCATTTTAGCAGCGCAAACATCAGCGTTTGCCGTGAATATGTCCACATGATCGTTAAGTTCGCGATAGTCCATCACTGGGCACACCTTTGCCTTATTCCGCTGTACCACGGCCATCAACGGAATCAAACCCTTGGGAGGTCCCAGCCTTTCTTCCGGGTATGGCACGAGCCAACCCTTATTCATCCACGTGCGGAGCTCCTGATCATATTCTGGTCGAATTTCCGCAGCCACCCGATACTCGGACACTTTATTACGCAGCTCTTCAGGTGCGCAGTTATCTGCCCACTTCCACGCCGCGGTCCATGATCGTCTTTGACTGTCGAAAGTAGCCGCACACGTAGAAACTTTCCTGTCGCCGATCCGAACCGCTCCTGTCAGTCCCACAGTGACACCTCCCAACGCTTTAATCGCATCGATCCCCAATAATAAATCAAATCCCAGTGGTCTACCACGCACCACCAGAACATCTATCCTGACAGCATTGCCTTCATCTGTGGCAATGGTGACCGCACCACTGCCGCAGCATGCACCGGACGCGCCTCCAACGGTCACGATGTCCACCTTCGCCGTCTTCCAGGATCGGCATCTGCTCGCATCCACTATTGTTTGTGCACATCCCGTGTCAACTAACGCCGAACACCGCATCCCATCAACATGGATAATAACCTCCGGGAGCACCCTGTTTACATCCTGGTGGGGGAGAAGGCTGGCGCTAATGCTTCGTCCCCTGGCTCGTTTCCCGAACAGTTCCGGGCCCAGTGTCCAACCTTGCCGCATTGGTAGCAACGTGTTTCACGTCTTCGGCAGTCTCTTGCTATGTGACCCCTGCCGCTGCATCTGTAGCAGGTTATACCAGTGCTGTGGCAGCTCTTGGGAACTGCTGTTTTACTGCCAGGTGGATACACGGCTGCAATCACATGTTGGCTTTGGTCCCTAACTGTTGTTAGTACCCTTGCTCTCGCTATTAGGTCTCCCATGGTTAGAGTCTCAATGTTTGACGCTTGTTGGAGTCCAATAGAGATGGCCTCAGGGAATCCCGTGACAAAAACCAGTTTGACAAACTTCTCAAGTCCGACGCCATCGAAACCTGCTAGTCCGACCAACCGTCTGATGTTATTGGCGTAAACATCCACCTTCTCGCCAGCCCATCTAACCATGGTCAACTTCCTATAGGCTGTGAATGCGCCGTCCGTAAACGCCTCCTTTAACCGGGCCTCTATCTGCTCTACGTCCAGTTGGTCGCTCTCGTCCATCTCCAAGTACAGGGCCAACGCGTCCCCCTCCAGATATAATGGGAGCAGGCTCGCCACATCATCCACCTTCTGAAGTCTCGCCACCAGTCTCAGTTTCTTAAGCCATGCTACCACGTCTCCCTCGCCAGTAAATGGCTTTACCATGTCACTGTGTATGCGTACCTTCGCCATAGCAAAAAAGCCGAGATAGCTTGTAATAGTAATTTTGTGAATTGTGTTCCTTTAACCGTGCAACACGTTTTTCCTTCTTTTTCCTCCGTCTTCTCCCAACGTATCCGATCTTCATGACGTTCTCTACTCGACTGCCACCGATCCAAAAGACACCGCCTTTTATGTAGCCTTTTTGCTACACCTAATTTGCATAATGCAACCCTCTCAGTCTCGTAATTTAATGGGCGTGGGTTCGCGCCTCGGTGTTATGACTGTCTCCTTCCAAGCCATCACTACAGGTATAAAGAAAATGGAGTTCAGCAAATCAATATTTTTGCAAACTTTATAAAATCTGTTTTATTTTATTTTTGTTGTATCAGAATCATAGGGTTAGGGGGTTCATCCTTTTCAGGCCTTACCTCTTTCTCCCTGAGAAGGGGTTAGTTTATTGCTAATCACCGAAGACGCTCTTACCTGGAAATACTGAGGGGGCTGCTCAGGCACTTTTTGTAGGCCAATGTGCGCTTATCCTAGTGAGCGTGCTTCTCAAAATCACACCTGACCTTGTGTCTAACTTCGTGGCAAGGCGGTAAATAATATATTATTTTACTTTTGTTCACTCCAAAAAAGGCAAACATAAGGGACTACTTTGATGTATGTATGGAGATTATCTAAAATCACGGATGTTATGGTGTGCGTAAATAAAATTCCCTCTGAAAATACAGATTACCAGTGATTTTTAAATTCTGGAAAAACACATTTGTGTAAATGGTTTCAAAAAAAGGAGGGTAAAAAGTGTGTTTATGTTGTTAACAATTTAATGTTTTGTTTATGTTTTTCAAATCAGAGAAAAAGAAACGTTTTGGAATTCTTTAGATGAGGATTGATTATTTGGACTACTGTTCTTGGATGTTATTCTCGTAACGTTTCAGCCGATGTAACCTCCAACCTTCTTCAGGTGAATCTTGTTGAACTTGAATCTGTACGGTATTTCGAACGAAACCTTTATTTAATCCACAAGGGTAGCTTGCTCTTGTTCTGTCAGCCATGACCGGGTAGAAGTCTTAAGTAATTCATAATTGTATTCTTAGTATGACCCAGTGAGGGTTGCGGACATGTGTTGCATGGAGAGATATTATATGAGAATGATACGATTGCTGTGTAATGTGAGTCTTAAAGACACGCTTAGTTCTGATGACCTCAGAGGAAGATTAAATCTGGACAGTATAGGGAGATGTGTGGAGAATTTCTTAAAAGCGTCCAACGCATGTCACCATGTAAAACGGACGTTAAACCAAATATGATGATGATGATGATGATGATGATGAATAGCTCAGCCTTGGTGTTACATGTGATACAGTTAGTGTTTTTCTCCACTGTGCCCCACACAAAATAATTCATGGGTTGCCAATCAGGCCAGATGTTGGGACTACTTTGATAGGGGCCACATTTGTATGGAGGTAACCTGAGTGCGAAGTTGGGCGGCAAGATCTTTGTTCACATTACATTTAAATTTCTGCATGTTGGTATTGTTGGGGAAACAGAGAGCAGTGAGGGAATTCCAAAGGCAAGTGATCCGAGGAAAGAAACTATTAAAGTAGACAATCTTCTAGCATCTAGAGTGAAGGGGTGGGATTATGCTGCTAGTCAGGTGTATTTTTGTTGAGGAGGTACAAGTGCAGCACAGGGATACAACACTGCGGCGATGTAACGGGCTGCAGCTTTGCGTGTGATCTAATTATTGTTTAAATTTTATTAAAATCAAAAGTAACAACGTTTTCAATTGGATATTCTCTTGAACAAAAAAAAAGAAAAAAAAGTACACCCCCCCTCCTCCTACTTAGGACAATCTGCCTTGGTAGGGGATCATTCTTACAAAATTTCACGTTCTGAGATCTAATAGCCTAATGGTAGTTAGCAAAGAGATAAACATCTCTAACAAACATGCTAACCCTTTCAGTTTTAGCGGCTATGTTTCGATTTTATTAATTTAAAAATTCTCCTGCCCACAATTGACAAAATCTCCTGTAATTCCCTATTCTTACTCCTACTAACTTGTCAAAAAAGTAAAATCGGCGACCCCAAGGATATCTTTTTATTGGCTACTACACCGAGATGTAGGGGAGGGTGCCACTCCTTTCCCACTCACCTAATAATGTTAACTTTTGAGCCCTTGCTCAAAAGTTAGCATCAAGTACCATTTTTTGATATGGCTCGATCAAGGATTGAACCCCGTTCTCCCGGCAAATTAGCGAACACTCTAACCATTATACTAAATAGACTAGTTAACTTATAATAAAGCGTCCCCATAAGTAATCAAATTTTGTTAATTCCATTAATCATTTTCAATCCTCTCATAATATTCTTCATTATTCAACTGACAATCCATCAATCTCATTAACCCTTATCCTCGAGTGGCTTTTAGCCTTGATAAGTGGTGGCTCATTAGTATAAAAAATCATCATAATATTCTTCATCATTCAACTGACAAATCCATCCATCTCATTAACTATTATCCTCGAGTGGCTTTTAGTCTTGATAAGGGGTGACTCATTAGTATAAAAAATCCTCTCATAATATTCTTCATCATTCAACTAACAATCCATCCATCTCATTAACCCTTATCCTCGAGTGTCTTTTAGCCTTGATAAGTGGTGACTCATTAGTATAAAAAATCCTCTCATAATATTCTTCATCATTCAACTGACAATGCATCCATCTCATTAACCCTTATCCTCGAGTGGCTTTTAGCCTTGATAAGGGGTGACTCATTAGTATAAAAAATCCTCTCATAATATTCTTCATCATTCAACTAACAATCCATCCATCTCATTAACCCTTATCCTAGAGTGGCTTTTAGCCTTGATAAGGGGTGACTCATTAGTATAAAAAATCCTCTCATAATATTCTTCATCATTCAACTAACAATCCATCCATCTCATTAACCCTTATCCTAGAGTGGCTTTGAGCCTTGATAAGGGGTGACTCATTAGTATAAAAAATCCTCTCATAATATTCTTCATCATTCAACTAACAATCCATCCATCTCATTAACCCTAATCCTCGAGTGGTTTTTAGCCTTGATAAGGGGTGACTCATTAGTATAAAAAATCCTCTCATAATATTCTTCATCATTCAACTAACAATCCATCCATCTCATTAACCCTTATCCTAGAGTGGCTTTTAGCCTTGATAAGTGGTGACTCATTAGTATAAAAAATCCTCTCATAATATTCTTCATCATTCAACTAACAATCCATCCATCTCATTAACCCTTATCCTAGAGTGGCTTTGAGCCTTGATAAGGGGTGACTCATTAGTATAAAAAATCCTCTCATAATATTCTTCATCATTCAACTGACAATGCATCCATCTCATTAACCCTTATCCTCGAGTGGCTTTTAGCCTTAAGGGGTGACTCATTAGTATAAAAAATCCTCTCATAATATTCTTCATCATTCAACTAACAATCCATCCATCTCATAAACCCTTATCCTCGAGTGGCTTTTAGCCTTGATAAGGGGTGACTCATTAGTATAAAAAATCCTCTCATAATATTCTTCATCATTCAACTGACAATGCATCCATCTCATTAACCCTTATCCTCGAGTGGCTTTTAGCCTTAAGGGGTGACTCATTAGTATAAAAAATCCTCTCATAATATTCTTCATCATTCAACTAACAATCCATCCATCTCATTAACCCTTATCCTAGAGTGGCTTTTAGCCTTGATAAGGGGTGACTCATTAGTATAAAAAATCCTCTCATAATATTCTTCATCATTCAACTAACAATCCATCCATCTCATTAACCCTTATCCTAGAGTGGCTTTTAGCCTTGATAAGGGGTGACTCATTAGTATAAAAAA
Organism: Sepiola atlantica; assembly: GCA_963556195.1. Lineage (NCBI taxonomy): Eukaryota > Metazoa > Mollusca > Cephalopoda > Sepiida > Sepiolidae > Sepiola > Sepiola atlantica. The sequence goes on along the minus strand of OY744524.1, from coordinate 171,656,340 downwards.
TCCTCTCATAATATTCTTCATCATTCAACTAACAATCCATCCATCTCATTAACCCTTATCCTAGAGTGGCTTTTAGCCTTGATAAGGGGTGACTCATTAGTATAAAAAATCCTCTCATAATATTCTTCATCATTCAACTAACAATCCATCCATCTCATTAACCCTTATCCTAGAGTGGCTTTTAGCCTTGATAAGGGGTGACTCATTAGTATAAAAAATCCTCTCATAATATTCTTCATCATTCAACTAACAATCCATCCATCTCATTAACCCTTATACTAGAGTGGCTTTTAGCCTTGATAAAGGGTGACTCATTAGTATAAAAAATCCTCTCATAATATTCTTCATCATTCAACTAACAATCCATCCATCTCATTAACCCTTATCCTAGAGTGGCTTTGAGCCTTGATAAGGGGTGACTCATTAGTATAAAAAATCCTCTCATAATATTCTTCATCATTCAACTAACAATCCATCCATCTCATTAACCCTAATCCTCGAGTGGTTTTTAGCCTTGATAAGGGGTGACTCATTAGTATAAAAAATCCTCTCATAATATTCTTCATCATTCAACTAACAATCCATCCATCTCATTAACCCTTATCCTAGAGTGGCTTTTAGCCTTGATAAGTGGTGACTCATTAGTATAAAAAATCCTCTCATAATATTCTTCATCATTCAACTAACAATCCATCCATCTCATTAACCCTTATCCTAGAGTGGCTTTGAGCCTTGATAAGGGGTGACTCATTAGTATAAAAAATCCTCTCATAATATTCTTCATCATTCAACTGACAATGCATCCATCTCATTAACCCTTATCCTCGAGTGGCTTTTAGCCTTAAGGGGTGACTCATTAGTATAAAAAATCCTCTCATAATATTCTTCATCATTCAACTAACAATCCATCCATCTCATAAACCCTTATCCTCGAGTGGCTTTTAGCCTTGATAAGGGGTGACTCATTAGTATAAAAAATCCTCTCATAATATTCTTCATCATTCAACTGACAATGCATCCATCTCATTAACCCTTATCCTCGAGTGGCTTTTAGCCTTAAGGGGTGACTCATTAGTATAAAAAATCCTCTCATAATATTCTTCATCATTCAACTAACAATCCATCCATCTCATTAACCCTTATCCTAGAGTGGCTTTTAGCCTTGATAAGGGGTGACTCATTAGTATAAAAAATAAATCTGTTGATACATCGTAAATATTTATTTCTGAAATACTTGAAACAGGAAAATTTAATTGTAAATTAAAATTGCAGTGTTGCCTCCCTGTGCTTGCTTTACAAGTACTTCCACGGAACGTGCTTCGACGAACTTACTGCATTTGTAGCCCCTCAATGTAAATACTCCCGACTAACAGCAAAATCACACCCCTTCACTGTAGAGGTCCTGTAGCAGTCGTAAATGATGTTTACTTCTTAATACATCTCAGTGTCCCTGTGAAGTGGTTTAGCCAAATGTTGGCCAATCAGCTCGCAGGACGCATTGATATCATTAGTTCCCTAAAGAACTACTTCACCCCTTTAGAAATTGCAGACGATCGGCAGACGGTTCTCTGGCATCGGCCAAGATGGATCGCCTGATCTTCTCCCTTGCCTTTGTCGCCGATATGCCGTGATGCTATCTTCACTGAAGATATATTCATCTACTAAGTGACAGCAGACTTTTTACTTCTTCCTATTTGAATAAACCTTTCGTTGTTTGATGTTATTAGAAAGTGTTGCTTTTCTTTCGTCAAACGTTTTCGTTTTTCTCTGTATAAATAAATTTCTATATTTATTTCTATATTCCCTGGATGCCAAAGGATTTTATACTTTAATAGTTTCTTTACTCAGACCGCTTGCCTTTCCACTATATCACCATACAAAAATTTAAATGTAATGTGAACACTGAACAATCATCATTCGGCACAACTCTTCACTCAGGTCGGCCCCTATAAATCTGACACGGGTGGCACTTTTACCCCCAGCCCAGGCCGCCCAACGCCGCCCAGGCCGTCTACCGCCGCCCAGCCCCAGCATTTTGGCTCACGTGACTCAACCGTAGTCACTTATGAACAGAATAGTCTTCCATATTAACAATTAGCATGTATCCCACCCCCAATACATTTTTTTTGTTTATTAATTATTTACCTTACGAAATAGAATGAAGATTGATGGATTTTTGCCCGCGGCGGTGGGCGGCGGTTGGCAAACATCCATCAATCTTCATTCTATTTCGTAAGGTAAATGATTAATAAACAAAAAAAATGTATTGGGGGTGCGATACATGCTAATTGTTAATACGGAAGACTATTCTGTTCATAAGTGACTACGATTGAGTCACGTGAGCAAAAATGCTGGCGCCGGGGGCTGGGCGGCGGTAGACGGCCTGGGCGGCCTGGGCTGGGGGTAAAAGTGCCGCCGATCTGACCCCTATCACAGTGGCCCTTACGCTTCAGTGGCAATATACCTTGTTTGTGGCGAAAAAAAAAACACGAAAACATTCTACATGGATGCTCTCATATATTAATATAGAATGTCGACTCTTGGTGGCGTTGTGTATATGTTGGCGTCCTAGGCAATTAGTTTACCTAAATAAGTAGCGTTTGCCCTGCTCACAATTATCCGAATGTGGTCATAATTTAATAAAATATTTTTTGTTAATCACTGGGAGAATATTTTTTTTTATTGTTAAACTCGATGTTTATTTTATTTCTTAAGGTAGTGCGTGCGCACACGCGTATATATGCGTTCACTTACTTGCCCCCCCCCCCGCTCTTGTGGTTTCATAATGGGGATTTAAGCTCCCCTAAAAATCGGGTACCCTTGATGTGTGCAAAAGTTGCCTAGGTCGGCTTCGTCGGTATTCCCGGTTGAGAGCGCCTCAGGCGACCGGCAATGAACCAATCTTCCTTCCCAAAGAGGAACGGTAATGCTTCGGAGGATGGTTTCCTGAAACGTAACAGAACCATACTCTACTCTCATATAAGCCCGAGGGCCTGTGCCAGCGTAAGTATATGTGCGTGTGTTTCTTATTTAAAAAGTAATCCGATATGCCCCCCCCCCCCTCTCCAAAAAAATCCTTGTTTTGGAATTTTAGGCTCGGCAGGGTTTCGCTGAGATCAGACCAGGCCTGTTAAAAGAAAAAAAAGTGCGCTTATATTGATTAATGCTGTTAGAAGACACATTTAGTATTAATAGTAAAAGCAAAGAAAACAAAAACAGACTCACGCTTTCTATCTTATTTATTATTCTTTTAAAATGTATCTTTATATAACGAACATATTTATATTAAGAATAAGAAAACTTAGTTTTTTCTTCTTCTTCTCGATTTCGAAACGAGTAGGGACACAGTTGTTTCCCCTTAAGGCAGTGATTCGTGCGCAAATAGTGCGTCGACCGAATCACAGCGCGTACTAATTCCAATGTCGTCTTAAGTTTCAATGGCCGTCGACGATTTGTTGTCATGTCGTGGAAGAAGTATCCCTACTGATTTCGGGATCTTTGCGGCCTCTGCAGATCAATCTAGGTAAGCAGACGGATCTCAAATGGCATGCCACTAATTTCAATTGCTTTGGTCACGCTTGTAAAATGCATGCGCTTTCATAGCACCCCACGCTTTCAACATGTTATTTCGATTTTATTGTGATGGTCGACGAAGTAGTAGCTGTTGTAGTAGATCTCGGAAATGTGTTTCATTTCGCCATATGATGTCGACTTGATCTTTTACTTATTTATATAAATATATATATATACATCTCGCTATTCTTTCGTGGAATCGTCTGCAGTTTATCAATACGATTAATATTTACTTTAAATATTTTCTTGTGTTATTTTAAAAATGTAATTATGCACAAAAAGAAAGTCGGTTATTTATCGAATTATTTCATCGTAGAACAAGCACCTGCAATTTGAAAATATGAAACTTCTTGTCTGTATAGATCGGACCCCATGGCTGCTCAATGCTCAGATTGGCTTGACGAGTTACGACAGCAGCAGAAAGTCGACCATACAAAATGAAACCCAGGTTCCTGAAACGATAAAACACTTCCCGGTTTACATTTTATTTTACTCATATATTTACATTGTTGCATTTTATTATTTTTTTTTTAAATTGTTGCTTTTCATTTTTGTTGTTCTAATTGCTTTCATTGCATGCACACATTTTATTTGTTTTTGTAAATTGTTGCATTTCACGCGGACATGCCACCCCCAAAATATTTTTGGCAAAAATCTACATTATCTACCCTTTTCCAAAAAATTGAAAAAAAAGTTTCTGACTGTTGAAAGGTGAACCATTCCTTGAATTTCAGGCTATAACAAACCACGTAGAAACCAAAAATAACAATAAAACGCAAATAAACTGTTCGTGTGACTGAAAACACAAACAATAATTACGACAAAAATAAACAAAACGCAATAATTCACACCCGCAAATACAAAGTAACAATGTAAATAAAAAACGAAACTAATCGCAAACATTTTGCAGCCATTTTAAAGCTAAAAACTTCAATTATAACTTCCAACGTAAATAAATCTGTTTTTCGTTTCCGTTTCAGAAACCCGGGTTTCATTTTGTGTGGTCGTTTTTCAGCTGTCGTAATTCTTTCCCGGATTTGACTCAGCCTATATAGGCAGCCATGGGGGCTGATCTGTATAAGCACCAACCACCTTTTAATCCGAGAAAACATATTGAAATTTTAAATGAATTTTGAAGCATTTAAACTCTTAAAATTTCCCAACAGATCCTTATATATTGAAAGTTTTGAAATCTATTTACATTCAATAATTTTGTAAATAGATATTAAAACACCATTAGTTTTATAACAATTTGGTCCAATTAATAATTTAATGACCAAACGATATGATAATAATTAAATTTAAATCTCAAAATCCTATCAAAAAATAATAATTTGGGAAAACAATTTTTTTTTCAACTATTAATAAAAAAAAAAATTAAAATGGATGACTTATTTACGATGAAACCGAAATGAATTCGGGTGGACATAATTTCGTAATTAAATGTTATGTAAAATAAGATGTTAAAAAATCGTCTTCACACTATTGCATATTTTTATTTCAATAAGTTATCAACTAGTAGTAAATAATAATTTGAAAAAAAAAAAGTAAGTTACGTAGAGGCGAGACCCACACAGAGGCACAAGAAGTGGTCGCACAATTTTATTTCTGTAGAGATTTAAAGCAACCCTTAAACACTATTGTTTACACACTGACTCAGTTGACGGTTAAAGAAAACGATTTTTCGCCTCGAATGCTGAAAACAGCAACAGAATTGCACACAACGGATTCTAACGCCCCCATAAAAAGAGATCGACAAATAATAACACATTATTGAAGCTATCACTTTGACAACCTTTCATATATTATTCGTTGTGTTTCGAAAAATGGGATAAGACGAATACAAAACTCTTGCGTATACCTGTTGAGCTGAATTATTTAAAGGCTGAAATGAACGGGGGACAGACATATCCATCGTTCCATTATGAACACATGGTTGGGTCGAATTTGCTTTTCTTCTCAATATATATACATATATATATATATATAATGTTATTAAGCTGCGGGTAATATTACTGAACGAGCGAATATTTAGAAGCGGGGCTGGATATAAACAAAGTGATAAACACGGATCGTTAATCAAGTAGACGCCTATATTAGATAGCCCTTCTTCTGAGACACAGGTTCGAATCCTGTACGTGTCTCATTTGTCATATATATATATATATATATATATATATATATATATATATATATATATATAAGATAAATGAAGGAAGAGAGATAAAGATGTATGGATGACAAATCTATATCAACTTCGATTGTTCAATGCAAGGTGTACTCTATAAAAACATGTTTATTTTTCTTTCCTTCAATGTATTATTTTCAAACAAGTCCTTATTTACTTGCCTTTCCCACTGCTAGATAAAAATTGAGCCCTCCTTGGCTGCAGCAAAAAAGGAATGTGCTGTAAAGCCGTGTATATACTAGCTGTCCCGACCCGGCGTTGTCCAGGAGTATTTGTACTTTTATATTTGTTTCACATTTAAAAAAAAAATTATTTCGTTTATATTCTTGTACCAAAACAATATTTTGAAATCTATCGACGTATTTGCAAACTTACATTCAAAGCTTATCTAAAATCACGGATGTTATGGTGTGCGTATAGAAAATTCCCTCTGAAATACAGGTTACCAGTGATTTTTAAATCCAAGAAAAACATATTCTTGTAAATGGTTTTAAAATAAGGAGGATAAAAAGTGTGTTTATGTTGCTAACAATTTAACGTTTTGTTTATGTTTTTCAAATCAGAGAAAAAGAAACGTTTTGGAATTCTTTAGATGAGGATTGATTAATTGGACTACTGTTCTCATCTTGGATGTTATTCTCGCAACGTTTCAGCCGATGTAACCTTCTCCCTTCTTCAGGTGCATCTTGTTGAACTTGAATCTGTACGGTATTTTGAACGAAACCTTTATTTAATCCACGAGGGTAGCTTGCTCTTGTTAGTAATTCATTATTGTATTCTTAGTATGACCCAGTGAGGGTTGAGGACATGTGTTGCATGGAGAGAAATTATATGAGAATGATACGATTGCTGTGTAATGTGAGTCTTAAAGACCCGCTTAGTTCTGATGACCTCAGAGGAAGATTAAATCTGGACAGCATAGGGAGATGTGTGGAGAATTTCTTAAAAGCGTCCAACGCATGTCACCATGTAAAACGGACGTTAAACCAAATATGATGATGATGATGATGATGATGAATTAGCTCAGCCTTGGTGTTACATGTGATACAGTTAGTGTTTTTCTCAACTGTGCTCCACACAAAATAGTTCATGGGTTGGCAAAATAGGCCAGATTCTGGGACTAGTGTTTTCCCAGAGGTGTGACATGGAGCTGAGTCCTGCTGTCACAATGTCCTACTCGCAGATATCCTCTCTACCCAGCGTGTGACAACAGTAGACAGCAACTCAATATAGCCATCTAAATTGAATCTTGGTATCTTTGCAAAGATGTGGGATGGTATGGCTTTGCTGGAAACAGACCATAGTTTTAGAGAATGTGGTGTTCATGACATGTGAGAGTTCGCATGGACTGTAGGCTAGCCACATGTTTTTCTGTACGTTGTCATATTAGTCCTGAGTAGAACCAAAGCATCTCCATCTCGAATAGGTGTTTGACCTTGTTGAGGCATTTCTTTGTTTTCATAAAGCGTTTTTTTGGGGCCTTGGCAGTGAGTAGTTGCCCCTTGTGACTCTTGTATGTGGAGTATTGATTTACCTCCTCTCCAGGAGGTTAGGCATAAGGCCAGTTTTATCTTACTCCCACAAGGTAAGATGTGACCCAAGGTCGGGTCGGGAAAGTGGGACTTGAAAAGCCAGCGCCCGAGAAGGTGAGCACTCTGGCCATTAAAAATTGCCTGGGAAGCCCCGTCGGCATTCCCCGGTAGGGATGCCTCAGGCAGTAAGCAATAAACTTACTCCTCCCCAAAGAGGGGAGGCAAAGCCTTGGAGGGTGGACCTCCTAGAACTGCACAGGACAAACCCATAGACCGGCGGAATCAAGCCCCAAAGGCCAAGACGATACCAGTCTATGGGGTGCAGTATCCATCGGAACAGATACTACACTTTAATCTTGGCCAAAAGACCAAGCGAAGATCCTCATTCAACACTTTCTTCATAATGTCAACTTTGACGGCCATCTCTTGCCGCACCTGTTTTTTCGCAACTTCTCAACAAATTTTGTTGACACAATCAGAAGCCTGCTATGATTCTTCCTGCTAGACACTATTTTCACATTCCCATCAGTTCACATCTTACGTCCTTTGAGAAAGAATTCTAGGAGTGCTGAGCTATAGCTAAGATTTACAAATTTTTTTAATCCAACACGAATCATGATGACGCAGGTCACTCTCTTCCAATATTCCGATGCTTTGCAGTCGTCCATTATCTCAAACTCTCAGAAACACTAATAGTAGACAGAAAATGCTATCCATTGCACTTTACTGCTATTAAATACTTCCAATAGTTCTTAAATGAAAGTATACAAAACAATTATCAAATTTGTCTCAAACACCCCGTATATATATCAAGACAACTTTTTCCGCATTTTAAAAAATTATTTCATGATGACAATCGCAAAGATCAAAAGAGATAGAGGTGGCCAATGCAACAATGTTGGTCGGACCATTACTCCACCAGCTAATCCCCAATTGCTTGCAGAGTTGAGAAATAAATTTTAAATAAGGAAAAAATAATTTTTTAAAGTTCGCATTTCATTTCCTTCCGCATCATCCTACAAAGAATGGATCAGTGCATTATTCACACAACCACAGTCACTGAACAGGTTATGGGCCCAGTAACTTAGCATACATATATGCTAGAAGAATACTCATCTCATGATGGGTAGAATGAATTCTCCAAACAGAACAGTTTTGCACCACTTTTGTCTCCCTTATAAAAAGTAAAATCAGGATATAATGATACTAGACCATATGCCTAGAATCCTTATTCCAATTTTCATCAAAATCTATTACATGATTTTTATTCTAGAAATGTCTAAAATTCAAGGCTTATGAGGTCTTAAGAAAAAATTGAAATTTAATGAATCTGTAATTGGTGTTTAATGACTAGGAATCAAATTCAATGCAAATCTGAAATATTTTAATTTTAAAATTAGAGGTTGTGTCCATATTATACTTCCTAAAACCCTTTAAAATCGCCAAAGAAACTGAAATTAGGGAAATATTTATTAATTGATGTCTAATACCTATTGTTAAAGTTTCAGAAAAATTGGAGGTATCTGAATTTTCACAAACGGCTTAACCCACTTTTTTCTTGCTTTGCATAGAATTAAATTAAATATAGCTCTCATTACCCACCTTTACATATAGCAGCTGTGTTCAAAAAGTCATAATGATCGGTTTATTAGTTTAGGAGTTACTCCTGTACATATCAAATCACACGTTTTTTTAAATTTGAAACACCTACCATTTGACAAAGAGGTCTTCCTCGAAATATATTATGGAACACGGTCACACAGATTACATCAGTGTTGAAGTCAAGTAAGATTTCCTATATGAAAAAAAAAAAATTATTAAAAAGGTTTTTGAAAAATGTATAACTAAAATCACTTGTTTTGTCTTACTTCTCAACGCCGACATATTTCTATTTCTTGCATTGTGATAGCCTTCTAATACTCCTCTATATACGTATTACACACAATGCTTCAAGCAAACTACCTTTCCTTATATCAAATCAAATTTATTGGCAAAAAATAGAAAAGTGCAACAAGCCATGTTAGAAGATGTGTACGTCAATATATCGTGTGAATGTTTTGTCCGAGGTGACTTTCATCCTGGATATGATAGGCATCATCACTACCTCTGCTACGATGTTCCACGAAGTAAAAACTACGGACAGAGAAAGAATACTGCCTTTTTTCTAATGAGATGAAAGCGACTATGGTACATATTTTGCTGGGCTCCGTGGAGACCACAACTTGACGCTGGAATAAAAAAACTCTTCGAAAGGTATATTTAAATTCTGGTTGCTGAATCGCATCCCCACACATCCTCTGCTGCTCAAATGAGGGGTGATTATCCAAAGATCATGGGCTATGATGCATCCAGCCCCACCTTGAATTGTTTTTTGTCATCTGCAGACTGACCACAGCTTCTAGCAGCCTGTTTCATAGTGCAGCATCCCTAATCGAAAAAGACGCCTTCTGACAATTAATCAAAAATCGTCTCAGGTACGGGATCTCTAAGTTTCCACGAAGCCCTCTCTGTGGAACTAATGTTAAGAAGAGGTCATAAGACACATTGAAGTTGCCGCCCATGATATTAAAGGCGAGGATGAGGTCTTCACGCACCTGCGTACACTCCAGTGAGTACAGGTGGAGGGCCATCAATCATTGTTCATAGGATTTTGTGTGGAATCCATGGCCATCCTCGTCACAAGTTCAAGCTGCTGGATATACCGAAGGGGACTAGCGTTTTTATTGAAACATCATCTCTTGGTAATTTCCTACCAAGGCTAAAGAGCGCTTCACCTGCCTTTCACTCATCATTAGTAAATATGTCAACGATTGGCTCAATGAATAGAATCAGCAATGGCGAGTTCAAATTCATTCATCTTCAAATGTTCAATTTCAATAATCTTATTAAAAAAATACAAAATTCTGAAATAATGCAAACCCTTATAGATCAAACAATATTTCTTTAGGATTTTTGTTTAAATAATTATTTAATTAGAACCTGTTGTTCTACAGCACCTGTTCCATACTGGATTGCATCACACATTAAATGTTAATTTTAGTTAAACGTTGGATTTTTAAAATGTTTTAACATTTTCAAAGAATTAAAAAAATTGTTTGAAAATCAAAAATACTAAAAAAAACTAGTTAGAATAGTAGAAAAAAAGACAAATTTAGCCAATCAAGAAAAATTTCTCCTCTTCTGACCAAGAACAGATACTACAACTTGATCTGAAGACTGAAGAAAGGTTGGTTTAAATGTGAGGAAAATTCAACTGCACTCTGAACTGGAAACAATAATTTAAAATTGCTTCAGTCTAGAAGGATTTCTTTTCCTCTGACTGAAAACAGACACTACACTTTGATATAAACTCAAAAGGCCTAATTTCTTTACCTATCTACCTTTCACAAAATAAGGTTAGACACAAGGTTATTTTATACTAGGAATATAGCACCCCGAAAAGCCTGACCGGTATGGTCATGTATAGTGTGTCATCACTTGCATCAAATCCATGTGTCTGGATCTGAAAGGCAGTCAGGAACTGAGAAAACCTGGTTCGAGTGCATCTATGACTGAGTGATATGATTGCATCTATGACTGAGTGATATGATTGCATCTAGGACTGAGTGATATGATCAGTGATATGATTGCATCTATGACTGAGTGATATGATTGCATCTATGACTGAGTGATATGATTGCATCTAGGACTGAGTGATATGATGAGTGATATGATTGCATCTAGGACTGAGTGATATGATTGCATCTAGGACTGAGTGATATGATGAGTGATATGATTGCATCTAGGACTGAGTGATATGATGAGTGATATGATTGCATCTAGGACTGAGTGATATGATTGCATCTAGGACTGAGTGATATGATGAGTGATATGATTGCATCTATGATTGAGTGATATGATTGCATCTAGGACTGAGTGATATGATGAGTGATATGATTGCATCTAGGACTTAGTGATATGATGAGTGATATGATTGCATCTAGGACTGAGTGATATGATTGCATCTAGGACTGAGTGATATGATGAGTGATATGATTGCACCTAGGACTGAGTGATATGATGAGTGATATGATTGCATCTAGGACTGAGTGGTATGATTGCATCTAGGACTGAGTGATATGATGAGTGATATGATTGCATCTAGGACTGAGTGATATGATTGCATCTAGGACTGAGTGATATGATTGCATCTAGGACTGAGTGATATGATTGCATCTAGGACTGAGTGATATGATGAGTGATATGATTGCATCTAGGACTGAGTGATATGATGAGTGATATGATTGCATCTAGGACTGAGTGATATGATTGCATCTATGACTGAGTGATATGATTGCATCTAGGACTGAGTGATATGATGAGTGATATGATTGCATCTATGACTGAGTGATATGATTGCATCTAGGACTGAGTGATATGATGAGTGATATGATTGCATCTAGGACTTAGTGATATGATGAGTGATATGATTGCATCTAGGACTGAGTGATATGATTGCATCTAGGACTGAGTGATATGATGAGTGATATGATTGCACCTAGGACTGAGTGATATGATGAGTGATATGATTGCATCTAGGACTGAGTGGTATGATTGCATCTAGGACTGAGTGATATGATGAGTGATATGATTGCATCTAGGACTGAGTGATATGATTGCATCTAGGACTGAGTGATATGATTGCATCTAGGACTGAGTGATATGATGAGTGATATAGTTGCATCTAGGACTGAGTGATATGATTGCATCTAGGACTGAGTGATATGATGAGTGATATGATTGCATCTAGGACTGAGTGATATGATGAGTGATATGATTGCATCTAGGACTGAGTGATATGATTGCATCTAGGACTGAGTGATATGATGAGTGATATGATTGCATCTAGGACTGAGTGATATGATTGCATCTAGGACTGAGTGATATGATTGCATCTAGGACTGAGTGATATGATTGCATGCAACCTGACTGATGTCAACCCTTTGGATCGAACTGCACTGCATGGAGAGCAAATGTGAGACGTTACCTGATGTTACTTATTCCAGAGTCCGGGACACTCGCAGCATCGTAAATACCAAAACTGGATGATGATGATGATGATGATGATGGTGGTCTTCACAACACTTCCTTGCGTTATGAAGGCATCTCAGGCGTATAAATCTATTCCCCCTTCAAAAAGTAAATGAAGGGAGTGGGTTGTAACACCCTTTGCCGCCTTCGAAAGAAGAAGGTAATTCCTGGTGAAGATTTTCCCCTGAGATATAACATACTTTACTTTGATCCCAGTCCAAAAGTTTGGATTAGTTAGTTTCATGGCATATTATTAGCCCCAAACTCAATTGTGGATTGCGCATCCTTGTGCTTGTTTTACAAGTACTTTCACGGAATGTGCTATGATGAACCTACTACACTTGGTACCCCCTCAATGTTAATACCCCTGATCAATCTGACTAGCAGCAAAATCCCACCCCTTCACTGTAGAGGTCCCCAGATTCCAGAAAACTTTCAACTCTAATAGCTTCTTTCTTCGCACCACTTGCCTTTGGAATTCCCTCCTTGCTTCCTGTTTCCCCGACTGTACCAACATACAGAGGTTTAAATATAATGTGAACAAATATCTTGCTACACAGCTCCTCACTTAGGATGCCGCCTATGAATTTGACCCCTAATTCATAGTAGCCCCTTACGTCTCAGTTGCAATGTGGCCCCTTGTTTGGCATAAACCAAAGGGACAAAAATGCACGTGAAGAAGGTCGGAGGTTAAATGAGCCGAAATGTTGTGAATATACCAAGCAAGATTAGAATAGTAGTGCAACTAATCTAAATAATTTAAACATTGTTCTAGGCAAAAATGGGGGATCAGTTTAGGTTAAATTTAAACAGCAAACTGGACCCTCACGTAAAAATTGAACCATGTAATTTCTGAAGAGTTTGATGTTTAATTAGTTATCATTCAAAAATAGCAGAAAAAACATCAATTTGTATATGAAATGATAACAGATGTCATAGTAAATAAATATGAAAAGTTAAACTGATCATTTGAAGAATTTATATAAAATAATCTGATTAATCTGGTATTATATTTCTTTTTCCTATTTTACGTAATTACCCCCAAAAGTTTTCCTTTGGAAAAATAACTCGACAAAACGTCCTCAATTCATTATTTTTACATGACGCTGAATGTCGTTGTTGTTTTGTATGGCAACACATTTTGTGAGTTTATTGGAGCAAATAATGATGGAATAAACACATTTCAATCGGATATTATATTTAGAACAGGAACATAATTGCGGCACAGATGAATCCGGTTTTAAAATTCATAAACGAATTACAGTAGAATCCCCCGAAACATAGTGTTCAAGGCTGTGGATTCGGAACACAAAACCTTTAACTCCGACTTTTTGCTTTTAACACCTCCTACTCTGACTCATCTGTATGTAATTGAGTTACTATGACCTGCAGATCTCATGAAGCCTATGCTGTCACTTTTAACTTGTTTCCGTTACAAAAAAAATATGTACACGTTATTGATTTTTAAAGCGTAAATAGAACATACTGTGTAACAAATTTCGTTTCGCCGGCGGGAGTTCTTTTTGATAGAGTGGACATGGAAAGTCACGTCTTGTTTATAGGAAGTCAGAACAGCTACAGAGATGGAAGTCTTGTTTTCATTCTTGACCACATGGTGGCGCAAGCGTACAAAAAATAATTTCATACTCAGAGGGAGATTTGGCTTGAGTCCTTTTTCTCTCCCAGGGAGATAACTCTGATCTGGGAACTGGTTTCATATGTTTATAACTGGTTTATATAAAACAAGATTCTCTCCCCGGTGTGCGTGGGTGGCACTGGTAGTAGATCTGAGTCCAATTTTCGTTATGGATGACCAATTTAAAAATAAAAAAGTATGCGACAGGACTAAATATTAAAATTAAAGAATGGGAGCAAAGCTAAAAAATATTTTTTCTAACATAGACCAAGTTGTGGAAATTAAACTGAAAAGATTTATGTATGTGGTTTCTGTTACGGAAATTATTGAGTACTCATGTAGGGGGTGGGTTTGACATTACATTATATATTAGATAAAAAACTAAAGGCAAATAAAGTGTGAATTCAACTGATGTTGTTATAGTTTTACCGACTCTTAGTCATTTCCACAGCCGTAGTATTAAAAAAGTGAACATACGTGTGTCCAGCTCGCTTCAATAATCACATATGCAAATAATCACATATGCAAATAATCGGATAATAAAGAAATAATTAAAAAAAGTCTTTCACTTTTAATAGACACAATGTTTTATTTGCAGATTAGAGAGAGAGAGAGAGAGAGCGGATGAGTTTAGTTTTTGATTTATTTGTTCTTTTTGGTAAGTTTTACCTCAAATAGTTGTTTTGTTATTTTACAGTAAGATTTAACTTGTGCACGACAACAGTAGGAAATCAATTGTTATTGAAAAAAAAAATTACTACTTTCCCGGGCAACGCCAGGTTACCCTGCTAGTTGAAAATAATACACTTCAGTAATATAATGATAATTAACCATTGATGTAAATGAGAATCACCTTTCTATATTTGCATTGTATGTGCGTGTATATATATGTATATATATATATATATATGTATATAATCACCGAAAGTGCTCAAGTTTTTTAGATAAATAATTTATTTTAAAAAACAAAGAAATGCGTTGTCCAGGTTTTTCTAAATATTTTTTTCAAAATATTCTCCTTATTATTGCTATTTCATCAACGCTTCCAGGTGTGACTTTTCATTCTCTCTCTCTCTCTCTCTCTCTCTCTCTCTATATATATATATATATATATATATATATATATATATATATATATATTAATCAAGTTCAAATATGTTGATAAATAAACTAAAACCAATTTTTTCAAAAGTGCTAAATACAAAGTAGAGCTTTATAAATTGTATTTTACGAACATTAAATCAGCCTACACTAATTAATTTCTGTGTCTGTACTAGGCGTACATCATTCAGGGCTGGCTGCTTTGACAATAACAATTATTGTCAAAGCAACCAGCCCTGAATGATGTACGCCTAGTACAAACACACAAATTAATTAGTGTAGGCTGATTTAATGTTCATAAAAATACAATTTATATATATATATATATATATATATATATAAACAATAAAATGCAGATTCCAGCGACTATATCTTTATTTATCAGTGAAAAGGTTCATTCTTTACAGTCGTTTCATCATCTATCCAGAAAACAAGGTATACAAACATATTCTGAATTTTCCAGTATGATGATTCATTGGGTGTTTTTCTTGGTCTAAGGTTAGATATAATGAAGCAATTACACTTTTTAGCTAGAAAACATATAAAATGAATACTTAGGAATTAAATCTGATTAGTGTTAATTTTTAATTTTATTTTAGAAAAAATATAAAAATTAATTTTTCAATCTGAATTTTAGGTTAGGTACATTTTTCTGCGAAACTTGTTTATACTGGATGGCATTTTGCACTAATTGTAGTTTAGTATTAAGCATTAGTATGAATATGAAATTTTCTGAGGGGGATATTTAATTTTCAGGATTAAAATAATTTCATTTTTTCAGGGTTTTTTGTGGGAGATTCTTATCTGGGGGTTTAGCTTTGCAGTCAGGTAGGTTGATGCTAGCTGAGTTGAATTTGGTTGTTAAAAACTGTTTGAAGAGTCGTTTTAAGTTTTGTGAATAAGATTTTATTTGGGGAGGTCCCTGAATCTTTGTCACCATTTTTCATGTGCGTTTTTTCTGTGTATTTTGACTTGCCATTACCTTTGTCAAGAACTTTAAAACTTTTCCAATCTTCATTTCTCATGTCTTTGGAATGAGGTTTTTCCTATTACTATTGAATGAACAATTTCTCTGATCAACGAGGTTAAGATGAAGACTATGAATTCCTCTTGATTTTGCTGTGAAACGTGTGTAAGATGTAGAAAAAGTATTAAGTTTGGAAAGAAATAAACATAAAAAAATAAAATATAATGAACAACACAGAAAAATGATGTAGATGACTTGCTTATCAAAATTAAATATCAATCTGTCTGGTTCAATACTATTTGCTTCTGAAGCCGAACATCCTACCGACTTCATTTTATAAAGTAGATAAAAATATTAATGTACTTGCCATTGTAAAGACAAACCAAAACAAGTCCAATTATTTATAAACAATAATGTGAGAGAAAGAGAAGCAAATAGACAGATACAGACATAGGTAGATAGAGAGGGGGAGAGAAAGAAAAAGAAGCAAAGAGATAAATACAGACATAGGTAGATAGAGAGGGGGAGAGAAAGAAAGAGAGAGTCAACAGATGACGATTAGAACGGAAGTGACGCCACCGTTACTGACATAGCGTTGCCACGAACGATAGCCAGGGAGATGCGTTGGAACAACCAGGCTGACTCACGGGGCTCGTGCCTAGACGTTGAAATCCTCCGTCCAATGTCCTGAAAAAATTTAACAGTCTCGGGGCCAAGCACACCCGACGTTTCCACTGAAATTGGTTGAAAGACGAAACGGTCAGTGAGCGAGCTATATTTTCCGCGCTTCCTTGTTTAGGTGAGCAGAGCCGCCGTGCCGGGCTTCACCGCAAATTCCGCAATCCTTGCTGGTGAAAAGGAGTCAGAACAAGTGGCATCCCAGATCAGCGGCTTTCCGGCTCGGAAAGCAAACACAGTCATCACGTCAGGCCTGCGACTGTCGCCCCTGTCCAGGCCGACTGGTTCAAGGACTGATGCAAAACCTGCCGAGTCAAGACGAGACCTCGCCTGACTACGTCGTTAAGGGCAGAGTGGCGAGGCAGGCGGCCGGCACTAAATCGACAAGAGAGAGGATGCAGGGCAAACTCGTCAACGACCTGCCCACAGCGACACCGGTGTGGGTGGCATAAATGGAGTCCCAGCCGTTGTGAGACGGTGATCCGGATAGTGTCATTGTCCAAGAGGGTTCCAAGTGTCACCGAAGGGATGGCACTGAGCCAAGCACCGTTGTAAGGTGAAGCCGACGCTCTCAGGCAGGCAGCTCTATGCTGGTTACTGCTACAGACGAGTTCGACAAACATGGATTGACATTGACTGTCGTCCCAGGACGACTGATGTATGAGATCGGGTGGTTGCTGAAGGTTTGGCCATGTTGACAAAACGGCTGTCAAAAGATCTGAAGACAGGGATTCGAGATATGAGGAGAGAATCTCGTCAACGAGACCTGCCGAAGCGTGAGTCGAGGAAGCATAAGCCGGCAGCGCAGTATTGGTTGCAGAGCGCAAACCAAGGCCACCGAACCAAAACGGCAAAGTGGCCTGGCGCCACCCGGTGCCATCCAAATTTACATTACAAATTTCACTGGTCGAGCGACGTAAAATTTTGTCTAAATTTTCCAGAAGTTCGACTTTGTTGTAACATGGAGCACTTCTCGATGTGAATAGAAGTCATCCCATTGCAAAGCAGTTTTGCAGCAGGAACAGTGCTGCATGAGCGTCGATCATGTTGAGGCGCTCTGCCATAGACTCTAGCTTTGTAGACTTGTCTTGTAGGGATGCAGCTACCCCTTTAGAGCTGATAAGCGACCCAAGAATTATTGTGTTGTTCGGTTCAGTTATTGAGATGGATCCCAGGGCGAGTCGTAGGCCATCTATTCCCCGTTGAAACGTTCAAGTTGATTATTTCAGATTTGTTAGGGTTAACTAACAAACTAATTTCAGCCAGAGCTGGTACGATCCGTTCAATGTTGTGGATCACCAAATCGATAGAGCCGCATAAAGTGGCGTCGTCAAGATACCAAATGTTGATAAGTGACGAGGAAGATTGGGCAATGTCGTCGACGGCCAGAGAAAAAAGGAGGGGGCCCATTGGGTCGCCTTGCTGGACGCCTGTAGCCGACGTGATAGAGTTGTTTCCGCACAATAAGAGACTGGGTTCAGCGTAAGTTGTGTGGGCAAGACAGTAGATGTTAGGGACCTGACGATGGCACACGTTAAGAAAATGATCTCTGCGCACCGTGTTGAAGGCATTTGTCATATCTTACTTAACTAGTATGGTGCATTTCTTGCTGAAATTGAATGCTGCTCTGATGGCATGAGCCGCAGCCTCGCAGCCCATTGGGATACCGACGCCCAGTTGAACTGGTTGAAATTCGGGCGATAGATGTTTTGATGCCTAAAAACAGACAACTTTGGAAGCGAGTCTGCGGAAGGTGTTACTGACAGCTATTGGGCGTATCCCGCCGCATTTTTAATAAAATATAATTATATATATAAATTTTGTTTGTGAGACAAAGAAGAATTACAGGTATTCGCCGATATATGAAGATAAAGAAATTGAAAGAACAGATGAAAGTTATTTTTTATGAATTGATTGTCCCTATGGTCATTGGAATGCAACTATAAAATATATATGCTCTGAAGCTTGTAATACAACTTCATTGAGCTTGCAATTTGGAAGATTTTTGAATATTATAAACAGTATATATATTTTTTTTATAAGACCCCATAAATATATATATAAACAATAGAATGCAGATTCCAGTGACTATATCTTTATTTATCAGTAAAGAGGTTCATTCTTTAACGTCGTTTCGTCATCTATCCAGAAAAACAAGGTACACAAAAAACAAAACAAAAATACTTATATTTGTAAGCATTTCTATGGGTATGTCATTTTCCAAACACATTTTGTACACAAAAAAACAAAAAAATACTTATATTTGTAAGCATTTCTATGGGTATGTCATTTTCCAAACAAATTTTGTACACAAAAAAACAAAAAAATACTTATATTTGTAAGCATTTCTATGGGTATGTCATTTTCCAAACAAATTTTGTACACAAAAAAACAAAAAAAAATACTTATATTTGTAAGCATTTCTATGGGTATGTCATTTTCCAAACAAATTTTGTACACAAAAAAACAAAAAAATACTTATATTTGTAAGCATTTCTATGGGTATGTCATTTTCCAAACAAATTTTGTACACAAAAAAACAAAAAAATACTTATATTTGTAAGCATTTCTATGGGTATGTCATTTTCCAAACAAATTTTGTACACAAAAAAACAAAAAAATACTTATATTTGTAAGCATTTCTATGGGTACGTCATTTTCCAAACAAATTTTGTACACAAAAAAACAAAAAAAAATACTTATATTTGTAAGCATTTCTATGGGTATGTCATTTTCCAAACAAATTTTGTACAAAAAAAAACAAAAAAAAATACTTATATTTGTAAGCATTTCTATGGGTACGTCATTTTCCAAACAAATTTTGTACACAAAAAAACAAAAAAATACTTATATTTGTAAGCATTTCTATGGGTACGTCATTTTCCAAACAAATTTTGTACACAAAAAAACAAAAAAATACTTATATTTGTAAGCATTTCTATGGGTATGTCATTTTCCAAACAAATTTTGTACACAAAAAAACAAAAAAATACTTATATTTGTAAGCATTTCTATGGGTACGTCATTTTCCAAACAAATTTTGTACAAAAAAAAACAAAAAAAAATACTTATATTTGTAAGCATTTCTATGGGTATGTCATTTTCCAAACAAATTTTGTACACAAAAACAAAAAAAAATACTTATATTTGTAAGCATTTCTATGGGTATGTCATTTTCCAAACAAATTTTGTACACAAAAAAACAAAAAAATACTTATATTTGTAAGCATTTCTATGGGTACGTCATTTTCCAAACAAATTTTGTACACAAAAAAACAAAAGAAAATACTTATATTTGTAAGCATTTCTATTGGTATGTCATTTTCCAAACAAATTTTGTACACAAAAAAACAAAAAAATACTTATATTTGTAAGCATTTCTATGGGTACGTCATTTTCCAAACAAATTTTGTACAAAAAAAAACAAAAAAATACTTATATTTGTGTGCATTTCTATGGGTACGTCATTTTCCAAACAAATTTTGTACACAAAAAAACAAAAAAATACTTATATTTGTAAGCATTTCTATGGGTATGTCATTTTCCAAACAAATTTTGTACACAAAAACAAAAAAAAATACTTATATTTGTAAGCATTTCTATGGGTATGTCATTTTCCAAACAAATTTTGTACACAAAAAAATACTTATATTTGTAAGCATTTCTATGGGTACGTCATTTTCCAAACAAATTTTGTACACAAAAAAACAAAAAAAAATACTTATATTTGTAAGCATTTCTATGGGTATGTCATTTTCCAAACAAATTTTGTACACAAAAAAACAAAAAAATACTTATATTTGTAAGCATTTCTATGGGTACGTCATTTTCCAAACAAATTTTGTACACAAAAAAACAAAAAAATACTTATATTTGTAAGCATTTCTATGGGTACGTCATTTTCCAAACAAATTTTGTACACAAAAAAACAAAAAAATACTTATATTTGTAAGCATTTCTATGGGTATGTCATTTTCCAAACAAATTTTGTACACAAAAACAAAAAAAAATACTTATATTTGTAAGCATTTCTATGGGTACGTCATTTTCCAAACAAATTTTGTACACAAAAAAACAAAAAAATACTTATATTTGTAAGCATTTCTATGGGTATGTCATTTTCCAAACAAATTTTGTACACAAAAAAACAAAAAAATACTTATATTTGTAAGCATTTCTATGGGTACGTCATTTTCCAAACAAATTTTGTACACAAAAAAATACTTATATTTGTAAGCATTTCTATGGGTACGTCATTTTCCAAACAAATTTTGTACAAAAAAAAACAAAAAAAAATACTTATATTTGTAAGCATTTCTATGGGTATGTCATTTTCCAAACAAATTTTGTACACAAAAACAAAAAAAAATACT
This sequence comes from Sepiola atlantica, assembly GCA_963556195.1. NCBI lineage: Eukaryota > Metazoa > Mollusca > Cephalopoda > Sepiida > Sepiolidae > Sepiola > Sepiola atlantica. The sequence continues at coordinate 171,635,222 of OY744524.1, read as the reverse complement.
TATATTTGTAAGCATTTCTATGGGTATGTCATTTTCCAAACAAATTTTGTACACAAAAAAACAAAAAAATACTTATATTTGTAAGCATTTCTATGGGTACGTCATTTTCCAAACAAATTTTGTACAAAAAAAAACAAAAAAAAATACTTATATTTGTAAGCATTTCTATGGGTATGTCATTTTCCAAACAAATTTTGTACACAAAAACAAAAAAAAATACTTATATTTGTAAGCATTTCTATGGGTATGTCATTTTCCAAACAAATTTTGTACACAAAAAAACAAAAAAATACTTATATTTGTAAGCATTTCTATGGGTATGTCATTTTCCAAACAAATTTTGTACACAAAAACAAAAAAAAATACTTATATTTGTAAGCATTTCTATGGGTACGTCATTTTCCAAACAAATTTTGTACACAAAAAAACAAAAGAAAATACTTATATTTGTAAGCATTTCTATGGGTATGTCATTTTCCAAACAAATTTCGTGTTTATAGATAAAACTAGTAATTTAGCAATACCCCCTTCTTCCAATTTCTACATCAACACTATTTGTGGAATTTCCATCGGTTTTTGTTAATAATAAATAATAAAATTAAGTATTTGATTTAACAAAAAAAAATTATTGCTTGAGTGGGAATATAAAAGGATAGACAAATAGTGTTGATGTAGAAATTGGTAGAGGAGATTATTGCTAAAGTGGAAATATGTCTATTTACTGAAAGTTGAAGCAATTTAAACTAATATTATCTTCTTATAATAAAAATTGTCAGCTAAATAGTTTTTTCAATACATAAAACGAAAGTTTTTAATCTTATAATTTTTTTTAACAATTTAAATCTTTTAAAAATAGAAAAGTCTGTTAAATATTAAAAAAATAAGTAAAATAAATGTCACTTTAAAAAAAATCATTTATTTAAAATTGTAACAGTTTTTAATGTTGTAATTTTTTTGTAATAATTTAAATCTTTTAAAAATAGAAAAGTTGTTTAATATTTAAAAAATAAGTAAAACGGATGTCACTTTTTGAAATCATTTATTTAAAATTGTAACAATTAGCTGTTTATTCCAATTACATTACAATCCAAAACATGCAACGAACAGGCTTTTTAAAACTGATGAAATCGATTTGGGAACATTTCATTTTAAAACAGCTAAAGTCAGTATCTAGTGACATCGGTTTTAATTTTCAATTACTTCAAATCTTTGATTGGACGATCTCATTTTTTGGAAATTAGTGTGGAATGTGATGACGTACGTACAAACACAAATAATTATACAAATTAGTGGACATGACATAAATGGATTCTGCTCCAGGTTTGTAAGTCCTCAATTCCAGAAATTTTGTTCCTCATCAACGTATTCAAATAAGCATTTATTTCCAAATTGATTGGCAAATTGGAATAATACAAAACCATTATTTTCTACTAAACTGATACACTTTTTGTTTACAAACATACAGACACACCATCTCCATTATACTAAGCAAATATTAATAAAAATGACTTGATTTTATTGTTCAAGAGAAAAGAATTGCATGTAGATAATATTTATATCTACTAGCAAATATAAGCATCCTCTTGACGCATAGCGATCAATTTTATTGGCAAAAAATAGCAAAGTGCTCTAAGTCATGTAAAAAGACAGCTAGAGGATATTGCATCTATATACCGTCTGAACGTTTGTGCAAGGCGACTTTAAACATGGATATGGTAGGCATCATTGCGACCTCCTCTGGCAGGTTGTTCCAGGAAACAGAAACACTAACAGAGAATGCTGCCTTTCTTTTGTTGAGACGAAAACGATGATGGTACATCTTCTGCAGTTGATGCCGGAGACTGTGGCTAGGTGTTGGAGTGAAAAACTCCTCGAAAGGTAGATTTACATTCCTGTTGATGATGCTGTATGCCAGAATCAGGTCTCCTCGCATCTTACGTTGCTCAAGTGTGGACAGATTTAGTTTTTGAAGCCATTATTTGTAGGTAAGCATGGAGAATCCCGTCACCATTCTGGTTGCCAACTGTTGAACACACTCTACGTGTACAATATCTTTTTGAAGACATTTGTTTTAAATTATGAAGCGATTGCTCTTTTACCACATTACCTCGAGTGGAGTATATTCTATAGCTGACTCTTCAAACTTAAGTATTTTTATTTACCTCCTCTCCAGGAGGTTAGACACAAGGTCAGTGTGGGTTTTGATGAAAGTGTTTTTGTGGAACAAACTGGATTCGAACCCGACACACCCAGGTCCTCAGTCCGCGTCGTTAACCACTCAGCCACCGTGCCATCCCCATATATTTGCGATTAACCGTAATATGATACTTCCCCTTGTTATCCAGTATAAATGTTGTGTTCTTTTATCCCTTCAGGCTAGATATGGAAAATTCCTAACATTTTGCTGTTGATAAATGCAAGATGGAATGATCCATTTTTTTCCATGCTAAATTCACCTCAATTAACTAAAGTTGTTCCTTTTTTTATTTTTAATTGATTTCTGGTTAGATTTCTCAACAAATTTCTGTCTCGCAGTTGCAAAACTAAAACAAAACACTAAGAAATCAATAAAACCACATTCTTTTACTAAAAGCAGACTTTTAAAATCAATATGCAAATGAGCCGTCTCATTCAGTATCGAAACCGCCATTTGTGTGTGTGTTTCTCTATATAAACTTAGGTATGTTTATATGTTTATATATTTCTATGTATATGATTCTCTCCTAAACTAATTAACTGATCACAATGAAATTTGAAGCACAACTATTAGGCATAGGGGTGGGTAATGTGGGTTGTATTTAGTTTAATTTAGTTTTATGTAAAGAGGGTTAAAGGAAGATGGAAACCCTTTGTGAAAATTCAGATACCTCCGATTTTTCTGAAATTTTAATAGTTCTTAAACATTAATTAATAAATATTCCCCAAATTTCAATTTCTTTGGAGTATTTTAAAAGGTTTTTAGAGAGCATGATATAGGCACAGATTCCTATTTGAAAATTCAGACATATAAGATTTTCATTCAATTTTATTCATAGTCATCAGACACGAATTAAGCAAGATTTCCATAATTTCAATTTTTTTCTTAAACCTCCTTAAGCTTAAGCCTTAAATTAGAGGCATTTTCTAGAATCTAAATCATGTAATGGATTTTGATTAAAATTGAAATAAGGATTCTAGACATAAGGTTTAGTAGCATTATATCTTGATGTTAATTTTTTTTGGGAATGAATTTTACCTAGTATATATATATATATTATAAACTAGTGTACATGTACACCCTCCGTCAAACATGATGGAAAAACAAAATTATGCTTTGCTAGTGTTCATACTAAAAATTATATAAAATTATAGAATTACATCAGTAATTTGGTTTTTCATATATAAATTATTATCAATTCTGATGACCTAAAGAAAAAAAACACAAACTATTGACATTTTATATAGAGGGAAAGATTTCTTTCCGAATTCAGTGAGGGTAAGGGTTAGGGTTAAAAAACACAACTATTGACATTTTATTTATCGTGGTGGGGGTTGTCAGACTTGCTATTTGCTTTCTCGCTTCCCTTCAACACTTGAAATCATTTCGTTCAGCATCATTTTTAAAATCATTTCGTTCAGCATCATTTTTTACTCGCTAACTTTTTCATGACGTGATCGAAGTACATATATTTATCAATGTATAAATATGCAAATAAATACACATAGGTCTTTATCATAGAGTAGAGAATACAATTAAATGTTTAAAGAATCTGTAGAACACATTGCTACAGGACTGCTCACTTGCAGACTACAACATGGTTGTCTTCGAATAATTGTCAAGCTATCATCAAATTTTGTTCATTTCATTCATTTTCAATCTTCTCATCCAACCGACAATCCAGCTATTTAAGTTTATCCTCAGGTGGCTTTTGACCTTGGTAAGCAGTGACTCATTAGTAAAAGAAAATGTAGGAATTGGATTAGTGTGAAATCTAGATAAGGTCCAGGGTGTAAAAAATCTAGATAAGGTCCAGGGTGTAAAAAATCTAGATAAGGTCCAGGGTGTAAAAAATCTAGATAAGGTCCAGGGTGTAAAACATCTAGATAAGGTCCAGGGTGTAAAATACAGGGTGGTCGCTAAAAAAGCGGGAAATTTGTCAAACAGTAATTTATTTTTACAAAGAATAACTTTTATAAAACTTTTCAAAGACTAATATTATAATACACTCACATATGCTCAAAATGTCATCCTTGCAAATCATAGAAGCATGTTAACCTAGAAATCTAAGCTTGTGTGGCATATTGAAGAGTAACCTGATGGCAGGGCTTTACGGAGGCCTTCAAAAAGGAGTGCGCTCCAGGAGCACGCTCCTTTTTGCAGGAGCGAAGGAGAAGAGGGATCATTTTATATTCAGCGGGAGTGGAGTGTGAGCAACTCCATTTGGGACTAAAGAGCATGGTATTATCGCTCCACGCTCCAAAATTATTTGATTTTTCTTTTATAAACATTAGTTTTTTTATTCAGCAATAAAAAGGGAAAGGAAAAAAGTCTCAGCTAAACTCTTGGAGTTATTTTTTTAATTATATCTCTGGTAAATGTATATGAGAGAGAGTAAGGGAGAAAGAGAGGGAGAAAGAACGAGAAAGAACAAGAGAGTTACACATGAAAACAGAACATTTGAACTTCTCATTTTTTTTTTATAGACACAAGTAGATTGTTACATCTACATGTTACATTTTTGATAGGACAGTTTTCTTAAGGCAGGACACAATTTGGCAACAAATGTCTTCAAATGTGCCAATGAGTCTATAGATGTCTTTGAAGTTATTTTCTTAAAGACTTGAACTTTTTTTGTATTTATGACAAAGATGTTTATTGCTGATTGAATAAATAAACTAATTTTTCTTTTAATTTACAGACAATTTATTTTTGTACTCAATGTTAGTGCTATTATTATTCAAAGAAAGGTATTAAAAAAATCTTTAAGTGTAATAATAACTAAAGAAATGTTTGTTTTCATAACAATTGATTAAATACATCTGTTTTGAAGCCATTTGACCCCTACCCATTATACAGGGTGTTTCAAAAATCTTGGGAACATAACGATTTTTAATAACTCAAAAACTATTAGAAGTTGAAAAATGAAATTGGTACCGTTGGAAATGTTAAAGTTTCAAGTTTTGTGGGGAATCTTCAAAGTTGCTCAATATGAGCACCATTCGTCACACGGCAGACATCTAGTCGATAGTCCATTTCCTGCCAAACGCGTTCCAGCATCTTGACGTCAATGGTTCCCACAACTGCCGTTACTCGAGCCTTTAGTTCGTCAATATCTCTTGGAAGGGGCGACACATAGACGTGTTGCTTGACAAAGCCCCAAAGGAAAAAGTCACACGGGGTAAGATCTGGAGACCTAGGAGGCCAAGGCATGAGAACGTCATCACCTCGCCCAGATCTTCCAATCCATCTACCAGGCAGCCTTGTGTTAAGAAACTGCCTTACTCTAAGACTCCAGTGTGGTGGTGCACCATCTTGTTGAAAAATGAAGTCATCAGATTCTGCTTGTTCCAACTGAGCCATTAACCAGTCTTCCAGCATGTTGAGATAGGATTCACCAGTGATAGTTGCCTCTTCAAAGAAGAACGGTCCATAGACACCTTTCTTGGAAATTGCACAAAACACGTTCACTTTTGGTGAATCTCGCTCGTGCTCAAGAAGTTCATGAGGATTCTCAGTACCCCATATGCGAGTGTTATGCTTGTTAACTTTGCCATTCAGATGGAAGGTCGCCTCATCGCTAAAAACAAGCCGGTCATCAAAGCCGTTATCTTCCACCTTCTCTTGCATTGCAATGCAAAAGTCACGGCGAAGTGGCTTATCAGTGTCCTTCAACTTTTGGACCAACTTGAGCTTGTAAGGTACCATTTGCAGTCGTTTCCTTAAGACACGCCAGACAGTTGCTGGAGCAAGCTGAAGTTCCCTGCTGGCTCTTCTCACTGATTTACGGGGGCTCCGCTGAAAGGCTGTCCGAACTTACTCAACTGCATCTTCTGAAGTTGAAGGGCGACCTGTTCGCTTACTTGGGCACAAACACCCATCTTTCACAAATTTAGCATGCCATCTGACAATGGATTTCCTTTCAGGGGCTTCTTTTTTAAATTTCCTGCGAAATGCACGCTGAACACATGTCCACGATTCAGTCTTTGCAAATTGGAGGACGCAAAATGCCTTGTCTTGTTTAGAGAACGCCATTACTGCACCTGGAAAGATAACACGAAAATCATTAGTATGACCAAAAACTTGATTAAGCAAGCTTTAAAATGGCACCAGTTTCATTTTTCTACCTGGAATAGTTCATGAGATATACGCATTTGTAATGTTCCCAAGACTTTTGAAACACCCTGTATATTATTTCCCACCCCCAACGAAATAATACCACATATCGCTATAACTCTTGAAAATAGAACTGTGTTTTTGTCTGCTGTTCAAAGTGTAGTATCTTCGCAAGTGTCTCCTCTCCTGCTACACAGACGAAAATATTTTTTCGCCCCGAAACTGTAAGTTAACTAAAATTTTACATCTATCAACATCTTCTAAATGCCTATCCGTATATTGGTAAATTTTATACTTTCGACGCCGTAAAATATTTTCAACTGATTTTTTATAAATTCATTATTTTGTGATGTATTCTTCTTTATGATAAAACCGAGACTTTCTAAAAAAATGTATTTTTTTTATTTGTTCTAACATTGTTTTTAATACAAAAACTTGGTATTGCTGGATCATTTAGTTTAATCCATCGTATTTTAATTTTAGCATCAAATAAAAATGAGATTCTAATTTTTTTAGGCGATTACATGTAAACAGCCTGGGAAAATATCCGCAAAAAAGGAATAACCCCCCTCCCAATATTTTAGACTTTAGTGTGGGGGATCACTTTCCTATATAAATTTAACATAAAGTGATCAACCACTTCCAGACCAGATAGCGTAGGAAATCCGTGTAACCAATGAGAGTGCATTAAGATTAAACTTTTGTATTATAAATCTTAACTTATTTAAATATAAATTTTTCAAATAGTATACTTTAAAGTCCTCCTTCATGTAAATAAAAAAATAACATTCATTTTTCTAGTTAGGTGAAAATAACATTCTACATTCATTACAAAATTAACTTAATATCTACAAATATTCTTGACCCGATATTTTTTCAACTCTCAAGGTCTTTGTATGAAATTTTAAGACATTAAATGGATCTCTGAATTGTTTATTGACAATTTATTGATATTTTTTGGCCAATTTATGAAAAATATTTATTAAATAAACTTTGTTTGTTTTTTTCGCCTCAAATTGTACTATTGAAAAAAAAATGAATAAATCGATTTGTTTGAAAGTACTTGCGCGTTACTCTGTTGTAAATAATAATATACATTATACAATATTGTTACGTTTGTAAAACAAACAAATATGAAATAACAGCACAACGATTAATGTTGCCCTGGCTGTCTCTCCTCTCCCAGAGAAATGTTTTCTTTAAAAAGAAAATAATCACTAATAATGTTTAAAAATAAAACTTTATTTACTTAAAACAAATCTAAATTCCCTTCCAAAATAAATAGACAAATGTCAGGTCAAATTTTCTTTTCCTGAAAAAATAGGTTGTTAATGTAATGAAAATTAAAATTGTTTTAAAATACTTCAGGGATTTTTCTATTTCTATTTTATACCTCGGGAAACGAAAATTTACGTAATCCTATGCTTCGTCCGACATGTTCTCCTATAACCCTTAGCACATCTCAAGATATTAGCGAGATTTTGTCAAATATTATCTTATGGTCTTACACTTAAAGTGACATCCCCACCCGTATTGACGAGATCCTTTTAACGCCAACCCCTATCCTTCAGCCACTCATTGGCAGAATAGAACGTTTATGAAAGAAGGTACATTTTCATTATGGAGCGCTGAAAAAGAGCTGCTCCTTTTTTATAGGAGTTTGAGCTGGAGCGGCTCGTTTTTGAAAATGGGGAGCGTGAGAGGAGCCAGCTCCAATTTTGAGCATTGGAGCAGGAGCGGGAGGAGCTCTAAAAGTCGTGGAGCGCATAAATCCCTGCCTGTTGGTTATCATTCCAAGCTCTTGCCAAGCACGGTTTCAAATAGAGTCTTCTATGCCGCGTCGCCATTTCTGAGTTTCTGCTAATAACAAGCTCCAAACACAATAATCTATGACATTTAAGTCTGGCCTTTTTGAGGGCCAATCCTCCGGTGCAATGAAATCTGGAGTAGATTGTTGAAGAAATTGAAGCTCAAATTTTCCGCTTTTCTAGTGATCACCCTGTATGAATATTTGATATTCATATTGTATCATTTTAGCAGACCACGTGTTCTTCACTGTGGTCGCCATTATTCATGGGTGTTTATACCACACGTGGGTGTCAGAATAGAAAAATAGAAGGAGAGAAAGAATAAGGTATACACTTTTTAGAGTTTACCATCAAAGAAAATAAAAGAAGATTTCGATACATGTAATACGTAAATGGTAGACAAAGCAATAACTGCAGAATTGGGCACTAAACGAAGACAATCATTCCCATTACAATAAGAAATATACGTGTCGAGAGGCTAGAAAACGGAGCATATGTGCGAATACACTCAATATGTAAGTTATGTCGAAAATACTTCACCGCCAAGGGGTAGCTTGTAGATCAGAGTAGGGTCGTTGCTAAATATTGCTAAATCGCGACCCCACTCTGTCAGGAGTCAAGTACCAAAAAAGAAAAGGTTCGTAAGAACTCTTAATAGTGTAACAAAAAAAAATAGGAACTCTCACGCCAGAACGTACAACAACTGACCACCTCAGAAGAAAGAAAAAAGCTCTTAAATAATCAGTAATCACTGATATGCAAATTACTGTCTTCCGGTTTAGCTATAAGTACAGAGTTAAAATCATTCTTCACTTTCGACTTGATCAAGCCAAAGGACTCGGGAAACCCCAAGACACGTAAACCAACTAACCTATTTTTTTCTCACACTCCTAACAAAGCAACAACAAAAAAAAAAGGTCAGAAGAGAAAAAAAATCAAATATCTGGCTCAGAGAAGGAGTAAACGGACCTAGTGTCCCAATCACAGTTTGCATGGAGTAGACAGCGGTGCAGGTATCCTTTGGTGTTTTCAATAGTTCCTTAAAACATGAACTTCGCATCGAGGTAGATAATGCGACTGATTCAAATGCGCAACTATATGTATTACAACAGAAGTGCACTCGCATCTGTTGGTCCTACTTAAAATACCTGCAGTCTTATCGCCAGTGTACAACTGATGCGTCATATTGTCCAATTATTTTACACATTACGAATGGTTAAATCCCGCATCCTATTCCAGTGAATTCAAGAGACTTCTATAAAAGTGAAATACTGGAAAGATGTCAGTTCATGTGCAATCTCCATTGCTACGCTAAGAAGAAAAAGCGTTCGGATTTTAATTATCAGACGACCGAACGGCTTATAAACTTAATGTCACAAACATAATGGATATATAACCAAGCAGTAAAAAAAAAAATCCACACACCCAAGATGACTAAACTACAGAACTTATAAATATTAATATAATGGAGAGCTACTAAATTACATGGTTATTTAAACTTTAAGACACAGGATCACCTACGTTAGCAACAATAAAGAGTGAAGTCAGGTGTTTATAAGAAAACGGTAATCATTGAATATATTAGGAAATACATTAAAATGGCCATTATATTTTTTTAATAGATTTAGTTCATTAAACTACAACTTTTCCGTCATATTTAGTTGTAATTTAAAAAGTACAGAAAACTAGGTTTCGGGATAAGGTCGACAAAAAGAATCAGTCGAAATAAAAAAACTAAAAAGAAAAATAACGTCAAAATCAAATCTAGTTTGTGCCTAAAACGTTCTGAAGCATTATATTTAATCTTACTGAGAAACATTTGTTTTACTATCACTGGGTAGAGTGTACACAATTTAAAATAGCCAACAGGTGCGGCCCCACGTTTAGTAAATTGTATGATACTTCTAACAAGCATTGGTAACGTGAAGGTTTAGCTTAACAAGTTGGAACCATCATTTTCGTAAAAACAAATCGTCTGCCCGTTGGCAAGAATTGTAAATCATATACAAAAACTTAAAATAGAAATTGACCGAGTATTAGTCAAAGTTTTAAAGTCGTCAGTGTAGTGACCTACTCCAGTGTCCATTTAACCTTGCAGGAAAATAAGTCCCACTAGCAGGAACAGGTAGAAGGTCTCAAAGTGAAAGAACAATCCTCAGGAGGCAGCCGCGTGCTTGACAGAAGAAAAAGAAGGAATATAGTAACAGGGGAATTCTCCTTTAGGTGCTTTCGTCCGCTCGCCCGACGACATGACTTGCACCCCAAAACAGCCCCCCCCCCCTCGCACACATGCAACCGGGACTCATTGCTCCTTAAAAAGGTAACGGTTGCGTTTCAGCCTAGAAAATGTAAAAAGGTCTGGTTATCATCTTCAAATTAATGTTCCTGCTGTGATACATGATGACAGAATATGGAGATCGTTCTATAGAAGTCAGATTTTAAAAATAACGTTGGTCGAGTGCCGTCTTGCATCGTGGGAAAATAAGTCACATAGCAGGAACAGGTGAAAGGTTTCAAAGAGAAAAAACCATCTTCAGGGGCAGCCGTGTGCGTGACAGAAGAAAAATTCAGAGAAGGAATATGGTAACTGTGGAATTCCTGCTGTCAAAAACCGTCCCTCTATCCATGCGACTGAGACTCATTGTCTCGGCAGCCCCGGTCAGTGTCTCTTGCTCAGCGTCATTGGCCATACCAACAATACAGTCGAACGTCTTACTGGTGTAGACACAGAAGTGGGAATACTCTTTTAGCTGCTTGGTTTTGGTCCGCAAAAAGGGAAGAATCCTATTAGTTCTTTTTGCAATATGTTGAAAAAATATTTCATCAGGCCCATCCCAGAAGTGTGCCAGCAGCATTCGAGAGGTCATCCGGCTCATCCACCATAACGCTTAAACACAATAGCACAGCAGAAAAGGTGAACAGAGGGGTAACGCATTCCAATAACAAATATTTCGCATAATGCTGAAAATACTTCGATGCCAAGGGGTTGCTTGGAGATCAGAGTAGGGTCAGTGCAAAACGTTGCGAAATATTGCTAAAGCACGACTCCACTCTGTCAGGAGTCAAGTATCAAAAAAGAAAAGGTTCGCAAGAACTCTTAATAGTGTAACAAAAAAGAGGAACTTTCACATCTTATAGTTGTCGCCAGAACGTACAACAACTGACCCCCAAGAAGAAAGGAAAAAGCTCTTAAATAATCAGTAATCACTGATATGCAAATTACTATCTTCCGGTGTAGCTATACGTACAGAGTTAAAATTATTCTTCACTTTCGACTCGACCAAGCCAAAAACACCCGGCCCTTCTCTGATCCCCGGCAACCCCAAGCCACGTAAACCAACGAACCTATTTTTTTCTCTTGCATTGAATTTGTCTGCTGCGACGACACATGGAGAAAATATATGACAAAGTCGTTTTGTTCCTTCGCCAGTATTTGAGAGTCCAGTGACTCGATCGGAAAAGATAACCTCAGGAGCTTTGCCTGTGAGGGTTTATAAAGCATGCTCAGAAGGAGAGCTGGTCAGACATGTCCGACAGCTTTGTAAGTCACGCCAGAAAAAGGGAGAGTTTCATTCTGAATTTTCCAGACATGGGCAGAACGAGACTACAAACTATCACACTAGAAAGCGCCCTCTGTGTTGTCATCAAAAATGTATATCCAAGGGAAGATAACTGTGGCCCAATATCTATGGTATATATAATATTAACGTTGTGTCGCTGTCTGCTGATGTAAGTGAAAACAAAGCCCTATACCAAGATCAGACACAACCTTTTCTGAGTATTTTGCAATGATGGTATTAATTTTGTGTTAGGGCCTTTTACAATGTGGGTTTAGGGTTGGACATCCATAAACAGCAAAAGCAAAGGTTTATTTTAGAAATGATAAGAATGAAAATAGGGTTCAGGCTTGAATTAGTACAGGAGTCCTTATTTATTCCTGAGGAAACACCAAATGTACCTGCTAGTGAATAAATATAATAATTATATAAAACAAAAATTCTTAATATACAAGATTTTAAATAAGATCATGAAGAATGAGAATATGATGCAAAAACTTAGAGAATATTGATGCATGTAATAACATAGTTTCGGTTATAGACAGACACCACATTTTAATTATAATACGATAGTGTTAAAAAATGCATTTTAATTTTAATGCAGTTTTTCTTTTCTTTTTTTAACTTCTACTTGACATAACAAACATTGTCATTATTGAAGAAATATTCATATAAGTTTCATTTCAACAGCTAACACATTGGATCTTTTTAATATTTTTCATAGCAGATTAGAGATCAAGCTAGATTTTTCTTTTAATAGTAAATCAATAAAAACAACACTTAGATTTGGACCATGTAAAAACAGATAGAAACATCATTTGATAATAGGGAAAAAATTTCTGTAGTATTTCATTCAACTTGAACTTTTTTGTGAAAGACAACTTAAACCTCTATCTTAAGCCTATCATATTGATGAGTGGCCTTTTTTTAAAGATAGGATTATCTTTATATGTATAGAGATACACAATATTGTGCCCACCAAATTTGAAAAATATAAAAATAAATTGTCTGTCACTGAAAATAATAACCGAACAAAAAAAATGTTTTATGGCACAAAAAAAGAATTTATATAGTTTCAAAAAATTTCCATCAAATTTTGTCAAAATAACTCCCCAAATAAACGAGATATCACAATTGAATTTTGAAGGGAATTTCACTATGTTTACCCATTTTTTTTCACTCTAAACTCACCTGTTAGTGAAGGAAGGAAATATACCATTTGGTGATTCAGTTTTTATTATTATTAACTATCATTATTTTGATGTTGCGTAATATTTCCAGATTTAGATTCAACGGCTAAAATGAGGAATTTAATTTAGGGAAATACCTCTAAGACTAAATGTAGGTTATCATGTAATGCCATTCTATAAATATCTTCTATATTAATGGATACCCAAACTTTTGGGGGACAATCATTTTTCAAGTTCATCTAAAAGAATATGGCCAATGGCAAGAATGAAGAGAAAAGTAAAAGTTCCATGCAACTATATAAGTCTTCTTCAAAAATACTATTGTAAAAAGTAGGCCATACTTTATGTAGCCTCTAATAGCATAGAAAAGTGCTTCAAATGATATTGTCGATTGCGCATTATGATGCTACTACTTGTTACATGTGCAGCTTTTGACCATTATTTATGATAGTCTTAACTATGCCATATGGGAAACAATTCTCGTCTGCAACGCAATGTAAGTACTCTTGCTTTTATGGTGCGTCTCAGAAAGACGGTACCTTGAGCTCGTTTTTTTGGAAGTGGCATAGCACACTTTGCAATTTCATATAGTTAGACGACATTTCATCTCCGTAACTACAGATATGTAATCATTTCTGAAGGAACGATTTTTAAAGAATGGTTTGCAAGGCAAAGTTGAAGTTATGTAGGTAGGCATTAAAAACTCTTTCAATTTTTTATTGATAAAATTCGAAATATAATGAGTATGTTCGGTGTAATTCAAATCTGTTAATGGACTAAATAAAACATTTTTCCAGATAATATTTGATTAAAATGTCCATAAATACTTTATTAATGACATCCAAAATGCAGTTTTAATAATATTCTTTTTTTTTTAATAATATTAGTATACAAAAGAAACGCATGATTGATTTTTTTTTTTTTCAGCTGATACTAATTCCTTTCCAGATTTTCTCTCAGATATCTCATATTTCTATTATCGCTTTTTTCAAGAAAGGCTTGAGATATCTAGGGGAAAATAATTGTTAGAAAACGGATGGGTTATGCGATCTATTGTAGTTTTTCTAGCTTGCAACATTATTCTGAAATGCACACACAAGAGCTACCTCGAGAATATTATAGTTCTGGTAGCGAATATTGATGGAGCTTTTTTTTTCTTTTCTTTTGTCTGTCTTTACACAGCTTTTATTTTAATTTAACAAAAAAATATTTTTTCAGAACAATTCACCTTGAAGGGATAAAAAACATACAACTCCTTAATTATATTCAAAATGCATTTATTATATTCAAAATGCATTAATTATATTCAAAATGCATTTATTATATTCAAAATGCATTAATTATATTCAAAATGCATTTATTATATTCAAAATGCATTAATTATATTCAAAATGCATTTATTATATTCGAAATGCATTAATTATATTCAAAATGCATTAATTATATTCAAAATGCATTAATTATATTCAAAATGCATTTATTATATTCAAAAGGCATTTATTATATTCAAAAGGCATTTATTATATTCAAAATGCATTTATTATATTCAAAAGGCATTTATTATATTCAAAATGCATTAATTATATTCAAAAGGCATTTATTATATTCAAAATGCATTAATTATATTCAAAATGCATTAATTATATTCAAAATGCATTAATTATATTCAAAAGGCATTTATTATATTCAAAATGCATTTATTATATTCAAAATGCATTAATTATATTCAAAATGCATTAATTATATTCAAAAGGCATTTATTATATTCAAAATGCATTAATTATATTCAAAATGCATTTATTATGAGTTATTTTTGTTTGTTTGCTTTGTTTTTTAAACACAAGTCTACTAATGTTTTTCCCCCCGAGAGCATAATTACTCGATCGCGGCTTTGTATCTTTTTATTTGGAAACAGTTTTCAATATATGTTTTTCGTATGTTTTGCTTGTCATGCAGAAGAAGTATCTTGAGAATTGAATATCGGCAGAGAGATGAGGATATGGACAGCAACCATGAAAGAGGACTTGGCTCAACTCTCAGATGCGCAGGTGGTCACCTTGGAATAACGATTGGTTAGCTACCTTATGCGACCTTGCTCAGGATCGCCATGCATGGGCCACCATAATTCTGGATGTGGTGCAGGTTAAATGTAACAAGATTACTTCGGGAGGATTGGAAAAGGCAGAATAGTGAATGAAAACTGATAGATGGTAACGTGGTGTAGGTCAGGGATGTGGGTAGGCGTCATGTTTGGAATGTGACTGTGATTGTTTTTATTATTGTAAGGTTGAGGCTAAAATTTAAATTGTAAACATTGGCGGATCGTGGCTTTGTAGAGATATAGGGTAATGTCAGGTGTGAGAAGTTTACTAGCACGGTAGAGGGAGCCCACCTTCTTTGCAGCAGCCTTGGCAATGTCTTCAATGTATTTATTCCAATTCACGTTACCTGTGAATGTTAGGCCTAGGAGTTTGAACGTTGGACTGTCAGGTAGAGTGTTATTTGCCATGACAATCGGTGGTTGGAGAGGTTTCTTGTAGTTGTTGAAGGAAAGGAGCTTTGTCTTTGCAGCGTTAAATGTTACCATCCATTTATGACCCATTCAACTACAGACTAGAGGTCACTTTCTAAGGATTCTGCCATTGCCTTGGATATGTACGCGTCCCTTTTGCCCACATGATGAGAGTAGAGCATGGTATCGTCAGCAAATATACCCATTTCAGACACAATGCCATCAGGGAGGTCGTTTATGAAAATCAGGAACAATAAAGGTCCAAGAATCGCTTTGTGGGGTACACCAGCATTTATGTTATGTTGTTTGGATGAACAGCCATCGAGGACAACCTGGATCTTTCTTTTGGTTAGGAAGGATCTAATTATATTAAATATTCGTCCAGTAATACCGTATGAATGAATTTTTATGAGAAGCCCTTTATGCCAGACTTTGTCAAAGGCCTTGGATATATCAAGCACTACCGCCCTAGCTTCACCTGCCTTGTCCAATGTATGATATATACATTCAGAGATGACCGTTAGAATATCCGTAGTAGATCATGCTTGCCTAAATCCATACTGACGGTCAGATTTTCCAGAAATCGCGAGTACCTAGTTTTTGCGACTGAATGCGTTTTCTTGTCATCTCTGTATACCTTCTCTTTGCTTCATCTTACAGTTATTTCTTGACGCTATAAATTTCTGTCTATTCGCAGTTGACTTATGGCAGCTGAATTGTCGGAATGCTTGCTGACTCTGTGCAATAGCAGCTGCACATTCCAAGGTGAACCATTGTGGAGAGTGGGGCTTGCTGTAGAATTTTCACATGGGGACATATGCTTCAATGCCTGTTTTGACCCATTTAATTAACTCATTTTTACACTGATCATCAGGGAGTAAAAAGGTTTTACTCCATGGGGCATTGCTGATGTGATCTCTGATGGAATCAAAATCAGCCTGCTTGTAGTATCTCGTTATTTTCAGCAACAGCTCATCAGCTTTGGGACAAGATTTTTGCTGCACTTGTGTCAAGGTTAATAACCCCGACAAACAGCAAAATCACACCCCTTCACTGTAGAGGTCCCCAGATGCTGGAAGACTTTCTACTCTAATAGCTTCTTTCCTCAAACAACTTGCCTTTGTAATACACTACCTGCTCCATGTTTCCCTGACTCTACCAACGTGCAGAAATTTGAATTTAATATGAACAAGCATCTTGCTGCATTGTTGATAAAAGCATGAAAAGAAAATATCTTATCAACCAAATGATTTTGGGTTCTCTTTCACATTTAGTCAGATGAAACCATTTTCAATCAATCTAACATATAAAGTTATCTTGTGAAATTCTCGCAATCAGACCTAAATAGCATTGCATTTGTCAAATCGATATTTGATTATGTTTGGCTAATTAATTACAAAATTTTGCAATTCGAATTATTCATATTTTTTTTTTTAACATAGTTCACCCCAAACAAGGCAGGCCACCACTGTAGACGTGAGAGGCTACTGAGAAAAAAAGGGAGAAGGTTTGTGGGAGGTCAACCTAAATTGGGATCTGCGCAGTGAGATGTCTGTTTACATTAATTTTGAATTTCTGCATGTCAGTACTGTTGGGGAAACAGGGGGCAGGGAGAGAGTTCCAGAGGCCAGTAGTGCGAGGAAAGAAACTATTTGAGTAGAAAGCTCTCTGGTATCTGGGGACCTCCACAGTGAATGGATGGAATTTAGTTGATTGTTGAGTTGGTCTAGTGAATTTACATCGAGGAGGCACCAGAGTAGCCAATTCATCGGAGCATAATCCAAAGAAATTTCAATCTATTTCATTATCCGGTTTGATAATTCTTTCACAGCATAAACTGTGGGAGATTCTGTTTACTTTCATTTGAAAAGCAAGAGATATGTTTCATCAATGATATTGCTCCATTTCTTATAACTTTATTGTATAATAGTAAAATTGTCTGCTTTTCTGTCTGTGTTGCACAATGCTCCTGCACTTGTCGCAGTATTACATCCCTGTGCTTGTTTTACAAGTACTTCGATGGAATGTGCTCTGATGAACTACTGCACTTGTGCCCCCTTAACGGAAATACCTTTGACCCACCCGACTAGCATTCAAATCCCTCTGCCTCACTGTAGAAATCCCTAGATGCTGGAACATTTTCTACTCTAAAAGCTTTTTTCCTCTGACCGCTTCCCTTGGAATTCCCTCCATGCTCCCTGTTTCCCCAACTGTAGCAACACGCATAAATTTAAATTTAATGTAAGCAAACATCTTGCTGCTAAACTCTCTACCCAGATTGCCCCCATAAATCTGCCCCCCTATTACACTAGCCTCTTACACTCCAGTGGCAATTTGCCTTGTTCGGGATGAATAAAAGTTTTAAAAAATAAAAATGTTATTATTGCCTCTGTGATATGAGGAAATTGCCAAGTGACTGTAGGGGATCATGTTTGAAAATACTGCCTGAAATAATGGATGATTTTTCAAAACGGATTATTTGCTTAGGCGTAATGAGCACATAAAAAGCAACAAGTGCTTAATCATGATCTGCGAAGAACATTTTTATGATTCGAATGAAAAGTGAAATAAAATGGATCTATATATTTATATGTAACCACTACTCTCTATATATTTATATGTAACCACTACTCTCTATATATTAATATGTAACCACTACTCTCTATATATTTATATGTAACCACTACTCTCTATATATTTATATGTAACCACTACTCTCTATATATTAATATGTAACCACTACTCTCTATATATTAATATGTAACCACTACTCTCTATATATTAATATGTAACCACTATTCTCTATATATTAATATGTAACCACTACTCTCTATATATTAATATGTAACCACTACTCTCTATATATTTATATGTAACCACTACTCTCTATATATTTATGTAACCACTACTCTCTATATATTTATATGTAACCACTACTCTCTATATATTTATATGTAACCACTACTCTCTATATATTTATATGTAACCACTACTCTCTATATATTTATATGTAACCACTACTCTCTATATATTTATATGTAACCACTACTCTCTATATATTTATGTAACCACTACTCTCTATATATTTATGTAACCACTACTCTCTATATATTAATATGTAACCACTACTCTCTATATATTTATATGTAACCACTACTCTCTATATATTAATATGTAACCACTACTCTCTATATATTTATATGTAACCACGACTCTCTATATAAATATGTAACCACTACTCTCTATATATTGATATGTAACCACTACTCTCTATATATTTATATGTAACCACTACTCTCTATATATTTATATGTAACCACTACTCTCTATATATTAATATGTAACCCCTACTCTCTATATATTTATATGTAACCACTACTCTCTATATATTAATACTTACCTATCTTCTGACTTAATACATATGTAAACAAGATATTGTCACACTTGGTGTCTAGCAGTAGCAACCACCCGACCGAGAACACCTACATGCATACATATGAAGAGGTGGGATTTTGCTGCTAGTCGGGTGAGTCAGTGGTATTTACATTGAAGGAGTACAAGCACATCGGAAATATTTGTAAAACAAGCACAAAGATGCAACACTGGCGATGTGACAGGGACTGGAGCTTGGCCGATAATGCGGGACCTATTAGGTTAGAGATTCTTTTTTGCACCCTATTTAAGAGTGAACGACTAGTGGTTGGTGCACCAGCCAAGATGTGACAGCAATACTCCATGCATCGGTGAATGGTGTCTTCATAGAGATATAGGATACTGGCAGGTGTGATAAGTTTTCTAGCACGGTAGAGGAAGCCTACCTTCTTTGCAGCACAGTATCTTCTATATACTTATTTCAATTCATATTGCCTGAGAATATTAGGCCAAGGAGTTTAAAGGTTTGACTATCGGGAAGGGTGATATCGGCCATGGCAATTAGTGGTTAGAAAGGTTTCTTAAGGAAAAGGAGCTTTGTTTTGTAACATTTTTAGTCCGATTCTACTACAGAATTTTAGAGGTCATTTTTTAAGGATTTAGCCATTGCCTTGCATGTGTGGCCGTTCGATTTGCCTGCATGTCGAGAATAAAATGTGGTGTCATCAGCAAATATACCCATCTCAGATGCAATTACATCAAGGAGGTCGTTTATGAAGATAAGGAATACTATAGTTTGAAGCATCAACCCCTAGGGCATACTTGCATTGATGTCATGGCTTTTTGATGTACAACCATCAAGTGCAATCTGGATCTCTCTTTTAGCTAAAAAGGGTCTGATTATATCAAATATTCTCTAGTCTAAATGTAACAATTGATTTTCCTGAGAAGACCTTCATGCCAGACTTTGTCAAACGCCTTGGATATATCAAGTGCTACCGTCCTAACTCCACCTGTCTTATCCAGTGTGTGGTATATGTAATCAGATATAACCGTTAGAATATCCGTAGTAGAACGGGATGGTCTGAATCCCTACTGTTGGTCAGAGATTGAAATCTCACGATGGTGTCAGCTAAATATCCTTTAAATCTATAAAAATAATGTCACTTTCATCTTCAAATTCAAATTTATTGGCAAAAAATAGCAAAGTGCAAGAAGCCCAGTAAAAGGAAAGTGAGAAGACGTGTACATCTATAAACTGTCTGTTTGTCTAAGGTGACTTTAAACCTCGTCACTACCTCTGGTAGGCTGTTCTATGGAGCAGAAATATAAACAGAGAATGCTGCCTTTCTTCTAATGAGACGAAAGCGCCTATGGTACATCTTTTACTGGGTCCCTTAGAGACCATGACTTTGTGCTGAGTTAAAAAAACTCCCCAAAAGGTATATTTAAATTTCAATTGATGATGTTTTACACCAGAATTGCATCCTCTGCTGCTCAGATGAGAGGTAATTATCTAAATATTATATTATATTAAATGTTCGATTTTGGAAAAATTCATTTTGAAATGTGAAAAATTTAAATTTGGGGCAGTTAGTGACACCAGATAATCATCAATTACTGTTTTGCATTTCATCTTTGACAATCGGAAAATCTTATTTAAAAAACACATAGGTGTAAAAGTTGATAACGTATGTACAAACGAGGGTACAAGTATGGTATATAGATTCCTCCCATAAAATCTACATGAAAATGCTATGAAAATTTCAGGTCAAAGTAACTCTGTTCCTATTTGAGGATTTATTGATGGAGAATTGAGATTCTTTTTTTTTTTTTTTACTGAAATATCAGCATTTTCGGATGACGATATCAAAACAAAGCTTGGCTGTCTTTATTCTGGCGAATTTATTGTTTATTAAAAATTGTTTCAATTATTATAAAAATGCTGTTTTAGTAAAAATGCAGCAGACAAAGGAAATAATTGTGAATTACTTTCTTATCAGCTCTCAGTTTTAACAAAAGGAACATTTTTATATCAGGCATTTTTAAGTCGAAAAAAACAAAAAACAAGCTACTTCCTTGTACTAAATATTACTTTTTTTAATTTAATTTTATTTATTTGGACTTGTTTTTAGTTCTGAATATTTCCATATATTGAAATGGCTTGATAATATCAAGTTTCCCCATCAGTTCGGTAGGTAGGTTTTCTTAAAACAGGATTTAAGGGTTAGTCTGAGTCTGAATTTAAAAATTAACTTCTGAGTCTGAATTTAAAAATTAACTTCTGAGTCTGAATTTAAAAATTAACTTCTGAGTCTGAATTTTAAAATTAACTTCTGAGTTAGTAGTTGCATTTTTGTCAACTGATTCTCTACCTCTGAAGCAATATTTTTGACAGTTGAATCCTGTTTTTTTTAACTGACTCTCTACCTTTGGACCGAAGATTTCTTTGTTTCAACCATGCTACCAATTCGATGGCGCTGCTGATTCTTCTTTGAATTTGGTCCCAATTGGTCAATTGTATTTTTGAAAAACTTACCTACAAACTGGTATGATTATCTACAAATGTTTGTACAATACATCTCTGTTGATTATCATACTAGGTTCCCCTTCCATAAATAAGGCTGTAAAAAAAGTTATGCTTCACCAGTGTTCGCACTCGCTATTTATCTAGATAGATTACCAAAATATTCATATAAAATCATAGAAGTACGTCAGTAATTTAATTATTCAAATATGAATTATTATTATCATGTCTGATGAGAAAAAACACTGTTGACTTTTTATTATAGAGTGAAGGATTTCTTTCTGAATTCATTTTGGGTAGCAGGGTCTTAATTAAATTGAACTTTTGTTTTGTGGGACAAAATGAGTCCCAACAAGTAAAGAGACCAGTAAAAGTTTGTTTCCGAAAGTAAGAAAAACAGAGGAAGCTTTGTAAACTAGAACATCAAGAAAGAAAGCAAAGAATTGTCTTAAGGGTTGGATGAATATTGTTGAGGGACATAAAAAACGTCCGCTTCTGTTTCATTGTTGAACAAACAAAAGATGTCGTCAATATAACCAAAGTAAACGTCTGTTCTTTTAAAACCAGATAACAGACCTTCTTCATGAAAATCTACAAAGATGTTGGCCAATGCCGAACCCAAAGGAGAACCCATAGAAACCCCATTAATCTGTCTACATAATGTCGTCAAAACTGAATTCAACAGACATTGTGGCGAATTTCATTAATTCCACGAAAATACTGTTGGGAATAGGAGGAGTGAGTAGTTGACTATGATATAAGGCATCCACACATATATTAATAGTTTCTCTCTCTCTCATATATATATATATATGTGTATATATATGTATATATATATATATATATGTATATATATATATATGCATATGAATATACCCATATTAGTGTGGAGTTACAAATAATGTTAATATGAATTTATATTTGTATGTACGTATATATGTATTTATATATATGTATTTATAAAATGTTTATACAATAACTGTTGCTTGTACATTAGCATTGCTTTCAACAAAGCCTTCATCAGATGATGACTCTGGGTTCAGACATGATTTTGGGCCCGAAGCATCATTACCACTAGCCCAGAGTGCCCCAGCAGTATCTTACGATACTCCCAGACTTTGTGGGATTGGCATCATCTGTGGGATTGTCATGTCCACGCTGATGTAGATAGAGCCTTGTCCTGTATTTTCTGTATGTATTTCCTCTTGTCTGATAGGGGGAAAGACTAAGATAATTCAAGAACACGGCGGTTGAGTTGGCAATAAAACCTCTGCATCCGACTTCGATAAGAAATACAATGGTTTTTCAGCCATTTCTGACACATTGTTCTCGTAGATCTTCACATCTTTCCAACTTGCGCTGGTGTGCCTAGTCAAAGTTTTCCTCAAATGGAACTGCTAATTCAATGGCAAAAACTTTTTTCAAATTAACGGACCAAATTACAATATCCGGACGCTGATCCGTTAACGTTATTTTAGTTGGAAATACAAGCTGGCATTCTAAGTCGAATACGATGTGCCAACTCATGCAGCCATCAAACTCTGCCTATTTTTACACAAAGATTTGAAGTATTTCCTTCTTTAACAAATTAATCGCTACTGGTGACGTTGAGAGCTTTATTGGCAGTCTCACAACATATCTTTGAATCCTCTGCAACAATCTCCAATACTTCATTGTTTCTCCACGTGTAACCCCCAGGCATGAAGGTTAACTGGTGTTAGTAAGATATCATAGACTGCCTTTATGAGAAAACTTTATTTTTGAGGCTCTATATATTTGAGGTCACACGATCTGATTTGCACTCTTCCACTTGGTCCATGTGCCCTGTAGTAAAGCACATAGCTTCCTCAAGATGATGAGTTTCTTCTGAAACCATTTTCCTTTGGTTTACAGGGGATTCTTCAGACCACCAAAACTGTGAGTGGAGGCCTAGACCTGCTTATCCACATGCCACAGCATCAGCTATTTCTTTCATCCTAAGGGTCGATTCTACATCTACAGTTTGTTTTGTCTTCCATTTTTGGTCATATTTCCAAGGTTGTTGTTACTATCAGGATGGCTGTTGAGAAAAATCTCTTGTTAGCTGTTTAAATATCTCAAATGATCAGCATATCAAAGCGCCTAGGGCACTAAGTTCAGCTCCTGGCCTTCTCGTGGCGGAAATATTTGGTAAAGATAGAAGGGGTGAAAAGCAAGTTACTAACACCTTGGAACTAATTTGCTTTCGCTTGACAGAGCTCAGTAGTCTTGGATAACTGTCTGTCCAGGAGAAGGATCACATTGATTTCAAAAGCGGAGATCAATGGGCCTCCACAGCCAAGTCTATGGCAACCTATCTCGCAGAAGGAAACTATTGTAAAACTTGCAATCAGAGTGATTACTAGTCAACTTGTCTTGGCATGTCACTGGGTTATAATTTTGGAGGCCCAGAGAGTTGTACTCATGCTGTCACTATAAATTATAATCCAAGATTATCAAATGTTCTATGGAAATGAATTGACAATATTTAAAATACACCAAATATGTCCCCCCCACCCCAAAAAAAAAAAATTTGTGTAAAAATTCGGCTGCTTTTGGTACGCATCACCTTCAAGAAGGTTGCCCGCCTCATGATATGTACTTTCCACTTTTTACTACTGTGTGGATTATTGTCTGTTACAGTTTGACTCAACAATAATTATATTCCTTGATTAAAAAAAAATGATAAAATGTTATCACAAAAGCTGTAACCACGCATGATTAACATTAGAATACAACCAGAAAAGAAAACACTCATTAGTTTAATGCATTTTTTTGTTTGCCTTGTCGACAGAAGTTGTTGAACTAATGATATTATGCTATTAGTGACAGTGAGTAACATTTTTCTGTATTTGGTTTGTCTCCTCTACTGTCATAAGTATGTGTGTGTGTATTTAACCTACATTAAAAACCGATTTTGTGTCTAATTTCGGCCCTGTGCATATGCAAGTAAATTAAGACATCTTTTTACTTTTGTCATTGGATATCTGAAGAAGGTAGATAATATACCGAAACATCATATGAAATGAATGAAGTCTTATTTACATAAAACAATTTTCTGGTCAAATATATTTTTGTATATAAACTAATCTTATAGATTCACAAAATATTAAATACTAGCTTAAGTACTTGTCTATGGGATTAATAATACAATGGTTAATAGCCTCTTATTATTTATAAAATGAGTAGTTACACAAAACAAAATTCTATAGTTATTAGGCGATTTAATTTTATACTTTTCGTAATACAACAGTTAATAGCCTCTTATTATTTATAAAATGAGTAGTTACATAAAACAAAATTCTATAGTTATTAGGCGATTTAATTTTATACTTTTCGTAATACAACAGTTAATAGCCTCTTATTATTTATAAAATGAGTAGTTACACAAAACAAAATTCTATAGTTATTAGGCGATTTAATTTTATACTTTTCGTAATACAACAGTTAATAACCTCTTATTATTTATAAAATGAGTAGTTACACAAAACAAAATTCTATAGTTATTAGGCGATTTAATTTTATACTTTTCGTAATACAATGGTTAATAGCCTCTTATTATTTATAAAATGAGTAGTTACACAAAACAAAATTCTATAGTTATTAGGCGATTTAATTTTATACTTTTCCTGATACAATGGTTCATAGTCTCTTATTATTTATAAAATGAGTAGTTACACGAAACAAAATTCTGTAGTTATAAGGCGATTTAATTTTATACTTTTCGTAATAAGTCTGATTGCTTTACAAATAATATTAACATTGCTTAATAGATTAAGATACTAAAACCAATGCACTTTCATGTTTTTGTTTTCGTAAAAATTTCAGCTACTTTTATATTGGTTTATTAGTTTTCAAATAAATAAAAAATAAAACTGGCTCCCTGGTTTGAGACTAATACTTTCATCAGTTGTGAAGAACTTCTATTAGGACTGAGGGCAGAACAGATACTACAATTTTATCCCAATCTATAAGCCTGGCACCTTTAAGTTACTAATTGTTCTTATTGGGACTAATAAATACCTTGCCTCTTAAAGTATTTTTACTATTATGATTGGGAACAGAACGGATACTACACTTTTATGCCAGCCCATAGAATTGACATCCTGAAGTTTGCGGAAAGTTGCTAAAAACAAATAAAATAATGCTTGCGAAAATAAAAAAAAGCTTAAAATAGAAGCTTACTTTTAATAACAGACACAGATAAAGCTGTATTTTAAAAAATTTTTTTTTTTTTTACTATTTGTCAATTTTTTAAACAAATTTCTACACCTGGGCAACACCAGGTAGGAAAAACTAGTGTATATAAAGGAAAGCCAATTTATTTGTTGATTTCTGATCATCAACACAAAATTTAAGCAAGGACACAACATTTTTGACATTTCTGTCACATTCATTAATGAAAGTAAAAATAATCCTGGGCAACGCCAGGTTGGAACAGCTAGTATATATATATATATATATATATATATATATATATATATATATATATATATATATACACCAATATCAGAAAATCATACCGTAAACTAGTAGTAGAGAAGCCCTTACCAACAAATAAAAGCAAAATTTCCAAAATGATTAAGAAAAATATCATGAAAATCAGCGATTCTTGCGCACAAAATATACTACAAATGATAAAAAAACCCAAAGAAATAACTATAAAAACCCAAATACCCACAAACAAAAACTAACATGCAATTATAGAAACAAACCTTTTTGTCTGCTAGACAGATTCTGCCTTAGAAATGTAATATAGTTAAAATGCAGAACTCAAAACATAAAAACAATTTTCAGTTTTCTTTTTTTCATTTTCTTAACGTTTGATTATTAATTCCATAACTATCATATATATATATATATATATATATATATATATATATATATATATATATCCTTCATTCTATTTTAGTGTAAGTTTTCAGAAATAAAGGGACCCCTTCCTGGGCTAACACTTTATTTCTATATAAGATACATAGATATCTGATTGTTCCATTAAACTTCTCTTTACCTGTCAAATGTTGGGTTAGTAAAAAATTAAAGAACATTAATTTTCCTCTCCCAATTGACCAGTTAACTATATCTTTTTTGTGGTCTTTTGGTCTTACCGGAATCCAGAGCAAGAATTCATCTAGTCTGGTGGAGTATCCGGCTTAGTGCTATTACTAGAGGCAACACCATTTGGAGAAGGTGCATCATTCCTTGTATGAGCCAATGTGTAGCCATACCAAGGGGATCTTATTTGGGCTTTGAATACTATGTTATTGTTAATATTTGGTCAGTGTTTACTTGTAGGGGGGGGGGGCGTAGCCTCATGTCAGGTTATCCTGACAAACCCGCGTAAAGAAAGACCTTAGACAATCAAGGTTAGTGTCTGGTAGGCATTCAAATTCTCTCCTAAATAGAGGATATATACATGTATGTGTGTTAATAATTGTTTTCTCAATTCTTTAAATTGAAATGTGTAAACTTTTTCAAAGTGTTATCACAGTTGACCTCAATATACCCACTCTCTCCCATGAACTGGTTACCGCAACTCATACGAAGGAATCATTGATTATATCTATAAAAATGTGAATTCGTATGAATCATCATGGTACAGCTTTTGACCGGATTTAATCTGTTGTTGGCATTGATTTCTCCAGTATTTTCTAGAATCAAGTACTTACAGGAAGGGTTGCGACATCCATAAGTGAAAATGGTCTGACTATGGAACGGACAGGATTCTAACTTGGCACGCCTAGGTCACCAGTCCATGTCAATATCCACTTCAACAGTGCCACCTCCCAATTATACATTGTATATATGTAGATAATCGATATTACCAATAAAACTTTGAAATGTACCACCTCACCTATTACCCAAAATTAACTTTATTCTAGACCCTCTAGGTATTATCTAGTATATAAATACAGTCACTGTTCACATAGATGACTCAAGGATGATTTTACCTAAACGCACGTAAACAATCCCAGTCCTTTATCACGGTTATCTATTAATGAGTTTAAACACACACACACATAGACGTATGTGATGTCATACCACAAAGGTGAAAGAAATCGTTTGTTAGTAAAATGATGAGAGCAGTTCAAATAGAAAATAAGACTTGTGAGAACAATAAAGGATAAAGAATTTACATTGGAAATTTTTATTTTAATTTGACTAATAAATAAGATTTAATTTTTCAATATTCATTACCAGGTCCCAGAGTAAATAAAACAAAACAACAACATTTTACTCAACCATCAGAATCTAAAACTTAAAAAACAAATTTCAGGTTTGTTCATCTTCTTTCACTCAATTTCTTTACATAAGAAACATACACACATATATAAGTGTACACCCACTGTCAAAAATGAGAGAAAAAACCCAGAATTATGCTTTGCCAGTGTTCACACTAATATTTATATAAAATCATAGAATTAAGTCAGTAATTTAAATATTCATACATAAATTATTATTATCATTTCTGATGACTTTAAGACGAAAAATAAAAAGAACACCTTTTTGTTTAGAGTGAATGATTTTCTTTACGAATTCCTTTTAGATGGTGGTAGGGTTAGGTTAGGGTGGGTTGGGTTAGGGTAGGGTTGTCTGACATGCTATTTGATTTCTCGTTTTCCTCTAAACATTTCAAATAGTTTCGTCAGGCACGTTTTTTACTTATGTTCTCCACAGTTCCAACGTTTTCAATTTAAATTCTGGGATGCCAGAATTAGCGTCACAGGATAAATTGTATTTATATTAAACATTTTAAAGTGTCTGTTATAAAATTGAGATTTTATTGATCTGAAAATTAAAATAAAAAATCCTCCGACTACCTGTAGCGGTGAACAGAGTACACGTTGAATTACTTTCTTTCTTTTTTTAATAAATATTTCATTTATTTGACAAAATCTTGCGTCAAGTTTATTATTAATTCAACTTGACAACAATCCTGGCAAGTTAGTGAGAGAAAGAGGGGGAGAGAGACAGATACAGACATAGGTAGATAGAGAGGGGGAGAGAAAGAAAGAGAAGCAAAGAGACAGATACAGACATAGGTAGATAGAGAGGGGGAGAGAAAGAAAGAGAAGCAAAGAGACGGATACAGACATAGGTAGATAGAGAGGGGGAGAGAAAGAAAGAGAAGCAAAGAGACAGATACAGACATAGGTAGATAGAGAGGGGGAGAGAAAGAAAGAAGCAAAGAGACAGATACAGACATAGGTAGATAGAGAGGGGGAGAGAAAGACAGAGAAGTAAAGAGACAGATACAGACACAGGTAGATAGAGAGGGGGAGAGAAAGACAGAGAAGTAAAGAGACAGATACAGACATAGGTAGATAGAGAGGGGAAGAGAAAGAAAGAAGCAAAGAGACAGATACAGACATAGGTAGATAGAGAGGGGGAGAGAAAGACAGAGAAGTAAAGAGACAGATACAGACATAGGTAGATAGAGAGGGGGAGAGAAAGACAGAGAAGTAAAGAGACAGATACAGACATAGGTAGATAGAGAGGGGGAGAGAAAGAAAGAGAGAGTCAACAGATGACGATTAGAATGGAAGTGACGCCGCCGTTACTGACATAGCGTTGCCACGAACGATAGCCAGGAAGATGCGTTGGAACAACCAGGCTGATCACGGAGCTCGTACCTAGACGTTGAAATCCTCCGTCCAATGTCCTGAAAAAATTTAACAGTCTCGGGGCCAAGCACACCCAACGTTTCCACTGAAATTGGTTGGAAGACGAAATGGTCAGTGAGCGAGCTATATTTTCCGCGCTTCCTTGTTTCGGCGAGCAGAGCCGCCATGCCGGACTTCACTGCGAATTCCGCAATCCTTGCTGGTGAAAAGGAGTCAGAACAAGTGGCACCCCAGATCAGCGGCTTTCCGGCTTGGAAAGCAAACACAGTCATCCCGTCAGGCCTGTGACTGTCGCCCCTGTCCAGGCCAACTGGTTCAAGGACTGATGCCAAACCTGCCGAGTCGAGACCTCGCCTGACTACGTCGTTAAGGGCAGAGTGGCGAGGCAGGCGGCCGGCACTAAATCGCCAAGAGAGAGGATGCAGAGCAAACTCGTCAACGACCTGACCACAGCGACACTGGTGTGGGTGGCATAAACGGAGTCCCAGCCGCTATGAGACGGTGATCCGGATAGTGTCATTGTCCAAGAGGGTTCCAAGTGTCGCTGAAGGGATGGCACTGAGCCAAGCACCGCTGTAAGGTGAAACCAACGCTCTCAGGCAGGCAGCTCTATGCTGGTTACTGCTACGGACAAGTTCGGCAAACACGAATTGACATTGAATGTCGTCGCAGGACGACTGATGTATGAGATCGGGTGGTTGCTGAAGGTTTGACGACGTCCATGTTGACAAAACGGCTGTTAAAAGATCTGAAGACGGGGATTCAATGAAGCATATACCAGCAGCGCAGTATTGGTTGCAGAGCGCAAACCAAGGCCACCGAACCAAAACGGCAAAGTGGCCTGGCGTCAACCAGTGTCGTCAAAATTTGCATTACAAATTTCACTGGTCGAGTGACGTAAAATTTTGTTGAAATTTTCCAGAAGTTCGACTTTGTTGTAACATGGAGCACTTCTCAGTGTGAATAGAAGTCTGGGCATTTCAAAACAGTTTTGCAGCAGGAACAGTGCTGCATGAGCGTCGATCATGTCGAGGCGCTCTGCCATAGACTCTAGCTTTGTAGACTTGTCTTGTAGGGATGCAGTTACCCCTTCAGAGCTGATAGGCGACCCAAGAATTATTGTGTTGTCCCGTTCAGTTATTTTAAAATGTTGTTACGTATTCATACACAAAAATACTTGAAGCCATCTTAATTACCTTCAGATGCGTCTTTTCAAACGCCAGAATTTCTACAGAATTTCCAACTGAACCCTTTATTTAATCCACAGCAATAGATTATTCTTGTTCTGTCAGCCATGACATTGTAAGTAATTTTTATTATTATTCTTAATTAGTTTCCCCTGTAGTGAGGATTGAACCTTCAACCTCCATAAGACTGTCACTTAGAACTGATTTTTACTTAACACCTTTATCCGTTATGCCACATACCCATGTAAAAGTTACATCGGCCAAAACGTAAGAATAACATCCAAGATGAGAACAGTAGTTTCGATACTCCAAATAGGTTGTTTATATTTATTCACTGGAGTCACTTTTTTCTTCTTCCACAAAATCAAATGATCTTTACTTAACCCACAGTATCACAGGGCTGCTTCCCGGCTGACTAGAACATTGCTGTTTTCAAGTTCAATGTAAACAAATTAAAATTTTTTTTTTTTTCACTTAGTTTACCCCAAACAAGGCAAATTACCACTATAGACGTAAGGGGCTACTGAGAATTAGGGTGAAAGTTTAGGGGGTCATCCTAAGTTGGGAGCTGTGCATCGAGATGCTCGTTCACATTCTTGTTGAGCGGTATTATTAAGTAGTCAATTTCTGACCAGTTAGAATCATCGTTAGTAATTAAGGGATCATCAGTTGTTTACCATGAAAAACTGTTTCATATATATATATATATATATATATATATATATATGATTCTAAATCGTTTTTTTATACTATTGCATTTGTGTGTTAATGATGGTATGTTTTGTTTTTTTATCCCCATTCATATTGAGCATTGTAATTGTTTTCATGTGAAAAACAAATCTCTTGAAATTCACAAAAATTTAAAGCTTTCAAAATCGCCTTTGAATTGCGAATGGTCAGAAATCAAAAGACAGTAAAATTTAAAAAAAAAAGGAAGCAGATTTCACTTTATAAACATTATTATAACATGTCTGACTATTCGTTGCTGGAAATAGTAAAAATATACACAAATAAATAAAAAGCTGTTCTTCTGTTGAACATGCTTCATAAACATATGAAATATAATAAAATAGTAAAAATGTACACAAATAAATAAAAAGCTGTTCTTCTGTTGAACATGCTTCATAAACATATGAAATATAATAAAATAGTAAAAATATACACAAATAAATAAAAAGCTGTTCTTCTGTTGAACATGCTTCATAAACATATGAAATATAATAAAATAGTAAAAATGTACACAAATAAATAAAAAGCTGTTCTTCTGTTGAACATGCTTCATAAACATATGAAATATAATAAAATAGTAAAAATGTACACAAATAAATAAAAAGCTGTTCTTCTGTTGAACATGCTTCATAAACATATGAAATATAATAAAATAGTAAAAATGTACACAAATAAATAAAAAGCTGTTCTTCTGTTGAACATGCTTCATAAACATATGAAATATAATAAAATAGTAAAAATGTACACAAATAAATAAAAAGCTGTTCTTCTGTTGAACATGCTTCATAAACATATGAAATATAATAAAATAGTAAAAATGTACACAAATAAATAAAAAGCTGTTCTTCTGTTGAACATGCTTCATAAACATATGAAATATAATAAAATAGTAAAAATGTACACAAATAAATAAAAAGCTGTTCTTCTGTTGAACATGCTTCATAAACATATGAAATATAATAAAATAGTAAAAATATACACAAATAAATAAAAAGCTGTTCTTCTGTTGAACATGCTTCATAAACATATGAAATATAATAAAATAGTAAAAATGTACACAAATAAATAAAAAGCTGTTCTTCTGTTGAACATGCTTCATAAACATATGAAATATAATAAAATAGTAAAAATGTACACAAATAAATAAAAAGCTGTTCTTCTGTTGAACATGCTTCATAAACATATGAAATATAATAAAATAGTAAAAATGTACACAAATAAATAAAAAGCTGTTCTTCTGTTGAACATGCTTCATAAACATATGAAATATAATAAAATAGTAAAAATGTACACAAATAAATAAAAAGCTGTTCTTCTGTTGAACATGCTTCATAAACATATGAAATATAATAAAATAGTAAAAATGTACACAAATAAATAAAAAGCTGTTCTTCTGTTGAACATGCTTCATAAACATATGAAATATAATAAAATAGTAAAAATGTACACAAATAAATAAAAAGCTGTTCTTCTGTTGAACATGCTTCATAAACATATGAAATATAATAAAATAGTAAAAATGTACACAAATAAATAAAAAGCTGTTCTTCTGTTGAACATGCTTCATAAACATATGAAATATAATAAAATAGTAAAAATGTACACAAATAAATAAAAAGCTGTTCTTCTGTTGAACATGCTTCATAAACATATGAAATATAATAAAATAGTAAAAATATACACAAATAAATAAAAAGCTGTTCTTCTGTTGAACATGCTTCATAAACATATGAAATATAATAAAATAGTAAAAATGTACACAAATAAATAAAAAGCTGTTCTTCTGTTGAACATGCTTCATAAACATATGAAATATAATAAAATAGTAAAAATGTACACAAATAAATAAAAAGCTGTTCTTCTGTTGAACATGCTTCATAAACATATGAAATATAATAAAATAGTAAAAATGTACACAAATAAATAAAAAGCTGTTCTTCTGTTGAACATGCTTCATAAACATATGAAATATAATAAAATAGTAAAAATGTACACAAATAAATAAAAAGCTGTTCTTCTGTTGAACATGCTTCATAAACATATGAAATATAATAAAATAGTAAAAATATACACAAATAAATAAAAAGCTGTTCTTCTGTTGAACATGCTTCATAAACATATGAAATATAATAAAATAGTAAAAATGTACACAAATAAATAAAAAGCTGTTCTTCTGTTGAACATGCTTCATAAACATATGAAATATAATAAAATAGTAAAAATGTACACAAATAAATAAAAAGCTGTTCTTCTGTTGAACATGCTTCATAAACATATGAAATATAATAAAATAGTAAAAATGTACACAAATAAATAAAAAGCTGTTCTTCTGTTGAACATGCTTCATAAACATATGAAATATAATAAAATAGTAAAAATATACACAAATAAATAAAAAGCTGTTCTTCTGTTGAACATGCTTCATAAACATATGTGGAATGCGAAATAGTGAAAATAATAAACTTGTACAACTCCACAGCCATTATTTATGTGTGGACGTTTGTTACGATTTTGAGCAGAAAACAGTCAGGAAATTGTGAATGAGTAAACACATCTATAATAAGTGTTTGAATTTAATTCTGAAAAGGTAATCTCAATGTACATAAAATGAAAGCTCTGAATAGTTACTTATCAGTGAATCTGGATACCATTTTGGATTTTCCATTTATAACAAACAACGATTTCATTAAATAATCATCTTTGTTGATATCCAACAAAAATAACCAAAAGAAATATCTGATCGGATATAGTATATAATCGATGGAATTGATTAGAATTAAAAAAAATTATTTTTGAAAAACAAATGGAAAATTTCCGTAATTAACTGGCTATTCAGAATCAAATACTGATTTGTCAGATTCAAGGTTATTGATATCTAACCCCAAGAAACAGACTGGCTTAATTTTATATATTAGAGATATCTGTATTTGAGTGCTACAAATATTCATTATAAAAGTATAAATAAAAAAAATATATAGAGTTAAAAACCTAAATAGTTAAACATATAAATAAATAAAATATAGGTTAATTAATATTACTTTAATCAATGATGTGAGATATTATATTATAAATTTATTATTTTCATGTTATTGGCTTCTATACATTATTTAGAATAGATCTTCAAGTCACACACGTCTGCCGACAAGATATCTTTAATACCCTGATGATGACTTATGGAAGTCGAAAACGTGAAGAAAGATAAAACAACACATGGATTCTGGATGTTTCTTTTATTCTTTATTGTAAGAATTGATAAAAAATATTTAATTCCTGGAAAAAGTTGAAAAATACACCTATTATGAGACATGCGTTTTTTTTTGTTTTTTTTTCAACAATGTTTGGTATTTCTCTCTCTCTCTCATATATACATCTTGGTCATCTACAGACAGCTGTTTCCTTGTTTATGACTCATCAGTATTGCTAAATAACCACTATGTGAATGCCGATATTCGAAAACATAACCACCACTGTCATATTTTAGTATCTTTCCTCTGCGCCAACATGACGACCATTAGTATTAAGAGAAGTGATAACGTTTTTATATTTTTTTTCCTTTATTTTACATTCTATGCTACTTGTAAGTTATGTCAAAAACCCTGCTAGAGTGCTCAACCTACAAGTAGGGAGCGCATGCATGTATAAAATATTGATCATCCACAGACAACTGTTTATGAGTAATCAGTGTGGCTAGATACAGCCAGCATATCAATGCCGGGATTCAAAACTACGACCATTGTAATCATGTATCTTTCTTCTGCGCCAACACGCCAGCAAATGACTGGAAGAATCCTCTAATGTGGAATAGGCTTTATTCAATTCATATGATGTTTCTATATAATTCAAATCTTCTTTGGCTAAGTACAAAGCAAAGAGAAAGAACGGTTTAGTATTCAAAGACAACATTACATGGAATATCGTCTTTGAATTAATCGTTTTTTTTATCTTTTGGCTTTTATAATTCTGAAGAAGCAGCTTTAAATCGAACAGAAACGTCCTATCAATTGAATAAAGTCGATTTCACATAAGATGATTTTTCTAGTTTTTCTTTATATAATATTATGGATATTTTTCTCTTTTTTTCTTCTGCATTTTTGTTGTATCTTTCGTACTTTGCAGATTTATTTTAATTTTTGGTGTTTATTTTTCTTCTCTGTTAAATAAAAATATTTTGTTTTCTCAGAAAAAAAATGGTTTTATTTTCATTATTTTTTTCCAAGTTTGGTTTTCTTTCTCATTCTTGTGGTTTTCTGCTTTTTCTTTCTTTCACAATCACTACATTTTTGTCTTCAGTTTTTTGTGTCTTTTTTTTTTAGTGTGTCTTTTTTTTTTTTAGTGTGTCGGCCTTGTGCGTTGTTTTTCTTTTCTTGGTGTTCAGTATTTTTTGTGCATGAATTTTTTGTGGATTTTCGTGATCATGAACAAAAAAAAACCTTTGCTATGAAATATTGATTTCTTTCTGTTCTTTGGTTTTGGTATTCATAAAATGTTTTTTTTTATTCGGTGATAAGTCCAATATTTGAAAATGGGTTTTATTTGTCTCTTTGCATTTTATTAATGTCAACGTTTCTCTTATATACTTTATGTATTTCAAATTGTAAATTTAAGAAAAAGCAAAATATTTATGTTCAGATTGGTATTAATGGAGATATATACATAGGTTTTAATTCAAAAGTCTATTTTGGATATTATGATGTTTTTATTTATTATATATATATATATATATATATATATATATTCATATACACTTAAAAATGTTTTTAGCAAATTGTTTTGTTTGGATTCCCCTCTGATTCTCTGTGATGTGTTTTTATTTTCAATAATTTTGATAAATTTTAACCATCGTCTGATTATGCAGATGATGTTGTGCTACTCAATAAAAAATTTGCTGATGTCTAGTCTCCAGCTATTCATGAGCTTAAGCATGTTGCATCGTAGATTGGGATCAAGGTGGTATCAAAGTGCGAAATGACCTTACATGTCATGCCTTCAGCCGACTAAATTCACAGCACTAGTCAAGATCTGAGATAAGGCGCCGCACTAAAATAAGGATTCACTGCCAAACGTTGGGGTGAACGATCCTCCTTTATGGCAGTGAATCCTGGCCAATGAGAGTGGAAGACGTTAGGCAATTGGAAACTTTTGATCACCACTGCCTGTGCCGCATCCTCCGTGTCTGATAGCAGCACTTCCTCTCAAACAACACAATATGTTTCTCCTGCAAAATTAACTCCCTCCGATAAGTCATCCTCATGAGAGGTCTATGCTGGCTGGTCATGCCCTTCGCCATCACCAGAAGAGTTCATCTATGAAGGAATTGCCCCATCTTTTCGAAAGAGTTGGAAAAAGCGATTGCCCCATCTTTTCGAAAGAGTTGGAAAAAGCGATTGCCCCATCTTTTCGAAAGAGTTGGAAAAAGCGATTGCCCCATCTTTTCGAAAGAGTTGGAAAAAGCGATTGCCCCATCTTTTCGAAAGAGTTGGAAAAAGCGATGTGGTGGATAAACAAAAACCTGGCTGATGATAGTTAAAGCTGACGTGTAACACAACCTGGGCCATCAAATCTACGGAGTTCGCCGTTGGAACAGCAAGTGGCTAGAGATCAGCTGATTGTTGACTTCAAATCGTCAGGCTTGGTCAGCCTTCATGATGGATGTAGTGGCGAGGATGGATGGAGCCGGCTCAACCCACTTCGGGGGTTGAATGCTGTTTCAAGTTCAACTACATCGTCGTCTAATTGTGGGTACATTTGCGTCAAAATGCAATTGTTCTATCTACATCTACATTCCCTCGTAACATGATTCATTTATATTTATTCTTAGACTATTTTACTCTTATTTGGATTTTATTTATTTCTATGACCCTGCTAAAGGAAAGTCTCTGGTGATGTGATACTTTTATGATACCTACGTTTACGGACTATATGAACTCTTCCGATTCACTATAAATACGGTATTATGGTACCTACCTTACGGGCTACATGAACTCTTTCACTTCATTATAAATACCGGGAGCACATGCTTCTCGATGTTGGAACCACCCCAGTCTAATACTGGCAGGCAGACAGACGTTCAACCACTCTCTTTATTTGCTGTATTTATACTTTGTTTAAAATACCTTGCTTCATTTAATCC
Source organism: Sepiola atlantica (assembly GCA_963556195.1). Taxonomy (NCBI): domain Eukaryota; kingdom Metazoa; phylum Mollusca; class Cephalopoda; order Sepiida; family Sepiolidae; genus Sepiola; species Sepiola atlantica. The sequence goes on along the minus strand of OY744524.1, from coordinate 171,598,254 downwards.
TGAGTTTGTGTATTCTTTCCGGACCTATTACAGGTTCAGAATATTGGTGACGAGAAACATTAAGGGACTTTTATTTGAGAACCTTAAAAAGGATGCACGTGGAGAAATCAATGACGAAATTACCTGACAACCTCCAAAGTTCTAAAAACAGGCTTTATCGGCGGACCTAAAAAAAAATTCTGTTGTTGAATTTTTTTAGCCAAAGTGATTTCTCTCTTTTTTTGTCTTACGAAGAAACCAACGTATTTCTCTCAAAGAAAGAAGAAAGTCAGTGATTTCATTATTTCTATTCCAGCACTGTGTTAATTTTGAACAAGAAAGGAATACAATATTTTTTTCTCTCCAAAAGAAAAAAAGTACTATGTCAAAAAAAAATGACTCAGACTTCTGTAAAAATTGCTGATTCCAATTACACAACCGAAAAAAATTCGAAAATGGATAAAGAAACAAAATCAAAACCCACCTGCTCTTAGAAAAATGACTTTATTCACCCAAATCTATTTGGAACATATTCCAGTTGTAATAAATTAGCCGCCCAACACATGCCAGCATGTAAAACTAACATTAAACTTAATATGATGATGATGATAGTGATGAAAGACAAAGTGATGTTTTATTGCCACATCCCCCAAAAAAATGAACAATAAAGATGAGTTATTTTTCATTTTGATAACAATTGATGATAGTTCATCGGTGGGAAAGCAGCTCTTCAAGGTTAACTAAGAGACAAGCCAGGGTCACTAGGTGTCACCAAGTATTTCTTAGGCAACCACTTTCCATCAGATTCTGGCAAATGCAGACATAATCATCATAGTTGGAGCCTTGATAGATACTTATATCTCAAGCAAGAATGAACCTGAGAACAATGGCAACTACCCAAAACTGCCATACTCAAGCCTCATCAAAGCTGGATGTAGTTTTACGTCATATACATATTTAATGCTGAACCCAGTTTTACGTCATATCGAAGACCCTGGAATCTGAGTAAAAAATAGCACTTATTCAATACCACTCACTTGTTTTGGGAAAAAACTGATACAGTTGTCAGGTGAAAACCTTGCTAACCGCTGTGAGGTCTGAACTGGAAATAATCTCTGGACCAACAGTTAATGGAATCCAACGCTGGATGATAGAATGGGTCAGGTGAACTGCACATGTCCAGGCTGGAATAGAGTAATTTGTGAAACTACTTAGTCATTAGTAAAAGGTCGACTCAACTTACCCAGGATGGATAGTCGTATATCATCATTATGAGATTATTAGCTTTTAATACAATCAGAAAACAATTAAAACAAGTTTACAAACTTTCGTCTCAAGAACCTGAAAATACAATTTAAAAACAAATGCAGTAATTTTTCAAAATTTTATTCTGATTTTTGTTACATGAATCAGCGTTTACTTTGTTCCACCGAAGATAAATAAAATACTTATTCTTCCCAGGATGACAATCCAAACTATCAGATGACATCTACAAATGCATTTGTTTCAAATGGATTCTGCATTAAGAACATAATCTGCTCTTTTTTACTTGTACTTGCAATGGTGTTCACTCTGACCAGCTTGAACAGGCTTCTTCCCTGGCATGTGCCATGTTGATCCTGAGTAAGGTCACAAGAGATGGTTAGCCAATCCCGATTCAACCATTGAACACCGACCACTTATGGATCTAGCCATGTCCTCTAGCATGGTGGTCACCCATGTTTTCAGCAGCCAATGCTTGCGCCACCCAGGCAAAGAAGTATGGAGTATTATCTTACAAATTAATTCCCCATCTTATCGGCAAGTTATATACCCAAACTATCAAAGATATTATTGTAACAAGAAGGTATATTTAGCGTATTTTATATTATAATATAATGCTTAAAATATGTTTATGAAACGCAAACAAATATTACCTCCTTGAAATATTAAGTTTGAAAATAAAACTAAAAAGAAAAATTAGCAACATCAGATTAGTTGGATTATTCGGACTGCTGTTCTCATCGTGGATGTTATTCTCACAATGTTTCGTCCGATTTAAACTTCGACCTTCTTCGTGTGCATCTTGTCAAACTCGAGAATAATCCAAACAAATTCTCATCTCAAAAATTCTGAAACGTTAGATTAATATTGAATTACTTTCTTTGTATCCGAATGAGTCTATGATTCCAAATGGAAAGTAGTCCGTGATAGCACGGTTGTACTAACGTAGGAACAAGAGTATTATTATATAGGAGATAATCGTAGATGACACATCACAAAGATGAGAGGGGGAAAAATAGTCGATTTCTCTTTTGAATTCTCACCTCAATTCTCTTTGGGCTAAATTTTCCTCATTGTTTGATTACTTCCCTTTTCTTTTGTTTTCTCTCGGTAGCTTTCTCATTTACGACTTTTACATTCAACTTTCAGCTTATGGTATCCTGTTAACCAATGGCGAGTGGGAATTCCAAAGACTGCCAACTCTTCGATTGTGGGTAATCAGCTAGGTTGAACCATGTCGTCGTCATCCTCATCATCACCTCTACGACCACTACCACCATCATCTTCATCACCGTCCAGTTTCCCCTCCCCTGCTCAGTCACTAGCGACAGTCACGAATGAGCCATGTCTTCAACAAGTTAGCGAGATAACTCCTACAGTATCGCTCTTACAAAATAGTCGACATTCCACGACACAGATTTTTCAAGATCCCACGACAATAAGTAACAACAATAACAATAATAATAGCAACAATAATAATAATAATACTGCGACTACTAATAATAGTAATAGTAAAAATACCAATAACAATACTATCAATAATACCAGCAACAACAACAGTAATACTACTACTACTACTACTACCAATAATAATACTATTAATAATAATACTATTAATAATAATACTAACACGAATAGCAATAATCTATCAACAAATATCCTTAATATTCCTTTCTCGTCGGCCGCAGGACTTGTCTATACGTTTACAGAAAACAGTACGGTGAGCATCCAGCGGTTCTTGTCTGCTGTGACCCCCCAGGATAAAGATGGAAAGGGTGGAGCGCAGGGCCCCAGATTGCTCGTTGCAGCTGCCAATGTTAACCATAGACAACCGCTTAGCGGACCACAATTTCAGAAGTTTAGCTTTGCCCAAGCGCTGCCCACAGCTGGTGCAATTGCCAATAAACCTGCAGCGACCGTCAAAGTTGATCAGGGGGAGATAACTCATAACCAGGAGGAGAAAAACATGTCCTTGTCGGCCCTGCCCGTGACGTTCACAACCAGCCAACCGGCGCCGGCGCAGCCGTTGGGTAACATGATCACTGTTGTTGCACCAACTACAGGTGTTGTGCCTGTCGGTACAGGGACAGCTACTGCCAGCAACGCCTCACAACCGATACCATTTCTGACTGATGTTACAGCTCCAGGCTCAACTAGTGAGACCGTAATGAGTGCGGCTATCAGTTACAATGATGGAGAGATACTTCCTGATGGAACTTTTGATATATCTGTTAGAAATAATCTTCCAACTCTTGAAGAAGGAATTCTTGGTAATTATTCCGTGTCTTTTTCCGTTTTCTTTTTACTTTCTTTTTGTGTTGTCTTTTTTATGTTTTTGTAATTTTCCGAATTCAGGAAAAAGATTCTTTAAAAAAAATGTATATATATTGATCTTTTGGTGTTAAAATAGTTTTTGTGTGGCTTCAGAAAAAAAATAGAACATCTCGTGTTTTTGTATCAGCAACAGTCGTCGTCGTCGTCATTGTCGTCTGTGTTTATTTTATCTATTCTATTGGTGAAGTCTCTTACATTTTTTTCAGGATTTGAAAAAGATTTATTGTCTTAGAATTTCTATTATTTGCAACCAAATGTGTATCTTCATCTTTTCTACTGTGTGGCAAAAACCAAATAGAAACAGTTTATTTCCAAACACTTCCTGTCTGTGGAACATGTTATCAGTGGACTACTTCCCTACAGACTACAGCATGCCCTCTTAAGTAATCAAATTTTATCCATTGTTTGCAAGCCTCTCATAGTACTATCTCATTATCCAAACCGACAATCTCATTAAACCATTCCTTGAGTGGCTTTCGGCCTTAGTAAGTGATTACTGATCTCTATCTCTATAAAATTAGGTCTGTTTATATATTTGTATGTTCGGAATTCACTCCGAAACAAATTAACTGATCGTTATAAATTTTGGAAAACAGTTGCCATATGTAAGACATACAAATATTTAGTTTTATGCAAAAGGAGTAAAAACGAAGTGGAAATATGGGTACCTCCGCTTTTTGTGAAATTTTAGCAATAGATAACTAGACATCAATTAGTAACTATTCTCCAAATTTAAGTTTCTTTTGAGTATTTTAAAGGGTTTCTATGGGCACAACCTCCCATTTAAAAATTCAAATATTTCAGATTTGCATTGAATTTAGTCCATAGTCATTAGACACCAATTAAGCAAGATTCCCTGAAATATAATTTCTTCTTAAGACCTCTTAAGCTTTAGCCTTAAATTTTAGACGTTTTCTCAAATAAAAATAATGTCATGTATTCTGATCAAAATGAGAATAAGGATTCTAAGCATAAGGTTTAGTATTATTATATCTTGATTTTCATCTTTGTAAGGGGGACATAAAAGTGGTGCAAAACTGTTCTGTTCAGGGAATTTTACCCGTCCTGGAACGGGTATTTTTCTAGTTAAAAAAAAAAGTTGTGATCTAATGACCCTGTGATCAGCATTGTCTGAGAACATGAAACACGTTTAAAATTGTGTTGATGTTTGAGCAAAAGAAGTTGAATGCGTAATGGAATTGGTTATACCAAATTCAAATCCAACTTCTACTAATGAGTCACCGCTTATCAAGGTCTGAAAGCAACTCGAGGATAAGGGTTAATAGGTTTATCAGGTTGACGGTGAGACAACACCTTGAGGATTGGTTGGACCTGGGCAGAATTTGATTATCAGAGAGGACAGCTCAACAAGAACTTGTTAACAATGAACTTGAAAACGACTATGTTGTAGTCAGCTGAGAAGCAACCCAAAAGTATTGTGTTCCACAGACTGGCAGTTCTTGGAAAGAAATTCTGCTCTCGGAAGTTCCACTTAGCTCGAGGTACACATAGGAAAAAAGGAAAACTATTTATAGTGGTTTAACTAAACAAGTTTTTACTTAGATTTTTTAGAGGGGTAACCAGAGATTGGAGCTCAGTCGAACCCCTACCATGGAAATTACAATAAGGTAGCGAAAGACTAGCAACGTTTCTTCTGCGAGAAAGAAGCTGCGCGTAAGAGAAAAGGACGTCACCCACTAGATTGTCAAGGTGGGTTAGAGTGGTCTGAGCAGCACCTCCCCAAATAACATTACTCCATCTTAGGATGTATCTGACTCTTATTCAATCGAGGATTGCATCAGGAATGAGATACTTTCTGGAACGATAGAATGATCCAACAATTTTTCCAGTGTCCTTAGCAATATCTGATGTACGTCTTCCACTTAAGGTCTTTAGTGAAAGTCAGTTCTAGAAACTTATCAAAGCAGGGGACCTCCTTAAGGAGAGAGCTATTCATTTCAGCTGGGGCAAAGTGAGGATCAGAGCGTTGGTGGTGAAAGGATAGAAGCTTGCTTTTAGAGGTGCTAAAAGCCACTCTTCCTCCTATTGAAGCACGTATTCCAAGTGGAGAGAGAGAGAGAGAGAGAGAGATAGCTAGCTAGCTAGCTAGCTTGCTTGCTTTTAGATGTATTGAAAATAACCAGCCACTTTTATTCCCATTGCAGCACATGCTCAAGGTCGGAAGAGAGAGAATCAAAAAGATCTTGATCATTAATGTTCATCAAAGTGCTGCCATAGATAGTTGTGTCATCTGCATAAATGTCAATGATTGTAGAACGTGATTTGGGAGATCATTAATGAATATTAAGACGAGGGTTGGACCTGGAATGGATCCTTGAGGCACACTGGCTTTGATATTAAGCGCTTCAGACTTCTGCCTATCAACGATTTCTTTTGAGAGAAAGGATTTGATGGTTGAGAGGACATTTACAGATATTCTATAGTAAGCAATTTTGTGAAGCAGACCTTTGTGCCAAACACTATCAAAGGCCTTTGGTATATATCAAGAGGTATTGCTCTAGAAATGAATCCCCCCCCCTCCTTGTCAACAGATTCATTGATCCTGTGTAATATTAGTCAGCATGTTAGCTGTTGATCTTGCAGGATGAAATCCATATTGCTTGTCACTGAGTAGATTGTTTTTGCTAAGGTGGTCGACAACTTTGTGATTTATTACAGATTCAAACAACTTACTCATGACGCAAAGGAGACTGGTCTCTATTGAGATGCAGAAGACAGATCTGCAGTATTTTTAAATACTGGGCAGACTGACAAAGTTTTCTAAGATGATAGGAAGCAACGATTGAACAGCTTTGTAAGAATAGGAGCTAGTTCCGGTTGCAACTTCTTAAGCATTATGATTGGAATGTTGTCAGAACCAGTTGCTTTGCTGACATGAAGGTTCTTGATAAGTTTGACAACATCCCGGACAGATATATGGATATATCTCGCTCAGTGTGTTTACAGTGATAAGGGGAAATTCAGGAGGTAGGCGGTCCTGATCAGAAAAGGTGGAATTTGATGCCAAGATTTTTGCGAAAAGTTTGGCTTTATTATATGCTCATGAGATCACCTCTGGTCCATTGATGATGGTCGGAATGGAGGTCTTAGATCTGTTTAGGATCCTATTTGTTATTCTCCAAAACTCGTTGGAACCAAGCCTCTGTTCAGCCACTCTTTAATGTATTGGGCGGACATAGGACTCTTTTGCGTTCTCTATAACCATTTTGAAGTGATTGCAGACAATTTTAAAGGCCGCTTTGTTTTCAGAATACCTATTTTTATTTACATACTAATACTGTTGGGGTAGGTATGAAACTACAGTTCTCCCCTCGGTAAAATAGTAATTTGTGTTCAATTAATCTCGTACAAGGTAACCTTCCCCAAAAATCCCACTCCTCCTCCTCCTCCTCCTCCTCCTCCTCATCATCATCATCATCATCATCATCCGATTTATTTTTAACAGGCCTTTGATTAGTCCTCTATAAGAGGGTGGGGCCTGTCTTATTTGTACTTAATAATAGAGAGTTACTTTTCACTCACCCTGTAAATCAGAATGACAACACTGTCCAATGTTTGGGCGTGCCTCCCCATCATATTTAACTGATGAACAAACTCCAGCACTACCCCCCCCCCCTCCTCTCTCTCTCTCCCCCTTTTGGTAAAATGTGATCTGCATATATTTGAAACAAAATTACTAACCAGCAGTGTGTTACCACTGTCGACCAAGGGAAGAGTCTATCAGACATGTATACGCAGTGTGATGATGCATGGAAATGAAACCAGGCCAGTGAGGGTTGAGGACATGCATTGCATGGAGAGAAATGATATAAGAAAGATACAATAGTTGTGTAATATGAGTCTTAAAGATAAGCTTAGATCTGATGACCTCAGAGGAAGATTAAATCTGGACTCTATTAAATAATAGATGGGAGTTCTTGGGTTAGTAGATGTAGAACAGTTGAGATAGCAGGCTCAGCTCACAAAGGAAGACCAAGGAAAACATGGGAGGAAGTGATAATAATGAATTTTAGAGAAAGAGGGATAAATGAAGACTTGGCTCAAGATAGGTTATTTTGGAACAGGGTATCTATTGTCTATCAGGCAGAATGAGGCCAGCAGTGTCTTGGATGACAATAGGTCTAACAGGATTTGAATGCATCAGAGTGGATTCCATAGGCCACAGCGGTATCCATCAGGCCAGCCACACACCACCAACAGATAAACATGTCTAATCTATAACAAATAGCAATAATTGGTAACCTTTAAAATTTCCAGAGTGACAGATGTCTGCAAAAGACTGGAATGTGTAGCTGTTGAAACGAGATCAGCACTTTGATTGCAAACAATCTCAAATATGAAAAAAATAAAAAATTGTTTGGTTTGTTTTATTACTTACTAGCTGTACTTGCCCGGCGTTGCACGGGAGTGTATTTACTTGCTTTTCTTTTTATTTTAAGCTATGTCTTTCTTTCTTTCTTTTTTTATTCCAATCAAAGTGATGTAACTCTGTATAGACGAATACAGAGTTATGTCCCTTCTCCCCCTTTTTTAGATGAAGGCCACTTCGTTTTGAAGGATGAAATATACTTTTCATCCTTTCATCAAGTCAAGTAAACCCACTTTTGAAGAAATTCAGCCTTCTGTTGCCTCGTCTGTTATTTCTCTCTCCATTATTTTCTTCTTCTCTGATTTGTATTTTATATTTTTTTTTTCTAAACTTGTTCCTTTTCTTTTCATCATCTTGTTAACCTATTTATGAATTCCCCGTTTGGATTTTCTTTAAATTTTACTTCTGACATTCCACGAAATGTTTTCAAGTATTTTTTTTTCTTCAAAAAGATAACATGTACAAATAACGTACACTTTTTATTTATCTGTTTGCGTGTTATACATCTGGGCAGCACACAAAGAGGGGAGTATAGAATGCAACTTTGAGTCGGGAAGCATAAAAAACTGACTACATAAATCAAGTTGGATACTTAAGCAACAATGATGTGGAGTTGGTAGCCAAAAAGCTCATTGCATGCAATTTAAAAATGTCGAACACCAACCATTTTACACTAGTAATCTTATATATAGCCAAATTGTTCAGATGAAAATGCTTAATAGCTTTTTTAATACAAGGTATGCACTGATAATTCTGTTTTGCCAGTTGTTCATGGCAAATATCGGGCTGTGTTCTTATAAAAAAAATGTATTTCTAATAAATTTCATCAATTACATTTTTTAATTTTGTTTAGTAATATTTCAGAGGAAGAAGGAGGAGTTTTTCTCTAATATAAGTCAGTTATTAAAACCGGATTTTATTTAATAAGAGACATATTTTTTTATGCACCGATTTTTGCCCGAGTTTTCTGTTAGACAATCGATGTAAAATATTATGATTATGAACAATCGCTGTGTTTGTTCCAAATTAGTGGAAGCCTAAAACTGAAAATGCATTTAAATTACTTTAGACAATTTCACTTCATTGACTAAAAGTTTTTTCTTAACATAACTGAATTATTTAAAATTAAACTTCAACTTTTTTGTTTATTGCTTATTAATTCTAAAATCGTTTAAGTGACCTATTTTTCGTCAGATTTTATATTCTGTTTCTTTGGCACAACGATTAGTGATACAGAATGAAGACCTAGAGGTTGATGGTTCGGTCGTCACCGACTCCTTTTTTATTCTTTTTGAAAAGGGGCGGAGTGAGGATGACGACCTCGGAAGATGGAGATAATACTTTTAATAGAAATATGTTACATTTTGCGTTGATGAGGGGGCAACTATGGAAGAGAAAGCTTTTGCCCTGAGCAACCGGGGAAGAGAGGGATTGTTACACTTTTGCCCCGCTAAAGATAAAAAAACAAACAAAAAAAAACAATTATTTTATAATATAGAGTGGAGGATCAGTTTCACATATAGATTTAAAGTAAAATGGTTACCCATTACCGGGCCAGTTAGCGTTTTTAAGGACATATAATCGAATATATTTTTTTAAAAGAAGATAAATTGTGTGTGTGTATTTTTCTTTTTGGTGATAACAAATCTTAGGCATTTTTTTATGACGATTGCATGTAAACAGCTTGAAAAATTGTTCGCTAAAAATTTAAAAAAATATTTATTTGAGAATATCGCGTGGGGAATCAGTTCCACATACAAATTTAACATAAAATGATCACCCATTACCGGGCCAGTTAGCGTTTTTAAGGACAAGGGTACCCCTTTCAATGTTCATATGTACTAATTTAGAAATAAAATGCCGACTTATTCCTCAAGGAGAGTTGTTTGCGTGTATGTCCAGAGAGATGAAATGGGCTAGGCAGCAGAGAGGGAGGAGGGGGGGGGGAACAGGGTGTGGAAGAGCCCCGGGCAATGCCGTGTACTCCTGCTAGTCTATTATATAAAAGGCAGTTGTGTGTGTGTGTGTGTGTGTGTGTATGTCCAGCTAAAGGTCCAACACTACAAAACAAAGACCCACAAAGTTGGTATATTCTTGATCAGCATTGCCCTGAATGAATAATATATTAAATTAAAAAAATTATTCATTCTTTGGGGGTCAACTGACCTGATTTAGGGGGGAGGGTTCAGTCATTTTATTTAGCCATTTTATTTACTAAAGGTAAGTAGCTGATATTTTATCCCCCCTTATGCCGACTCATTCCTCGAGGAATCTAGATAAAGGAGAGTTGTCTGTGTGTATGTCTGTGTATATGTCTGTGTGTGTTCAGCTCGAAAAGAATGGGCACAGGAGAAAGATGTGGTTGGGGAAAACGGGGGAGGGAGAAAGAGAAAGATAGACAGATGAATATAGAGAGATAGAAGTTTTAATAGAAATATGTTACACTTTTGCCCCGGGCAACGCCGGGTAGCCCTGCTAGTCATTTATAAAAGCCAAAACAAATATTCTACATCACAATCCGGGCAACACCGGTTAAGTACAGCTAGTAATTAATATATAATCATCATCATCATCATCATCATCATCATCATCATCATCATCATCATCATCATCATCATCACCACCACCACCACCACCACCACTACCACCAATACTTACGCAATTTAAATACCTCCGACCCACCCAAATAACAGCAAAATTACACCCCTTCACTGTAAAGATCCCTAGATGCCAGAAGATTTCCTACTCTTATAGCTTTTTTTTTTTAACATAGTTCAGCCCAAACAAAGCAGGTCGCCACTGTAGACGTAAGGGGCTACTGAGAAAAGAAAAGGGAGACGGTTGGGGAGGAGGGGGGTCAACCTAAATTTTGATTTGCGCAGCGAGATGTCTGTTTACATTAGTTTTAAATTTCTGCATTTCAGTACTGTCGGGGAAACAGGTGGCAGGCAAGGAGTTTCAGAGGCCCAGCAGCACAAGGAAAGAAGCTATTTGAGTAGAAAGCTCTCCGGCATCTGGTGACCTCCACAGTGAATGGATGAGATTTAGTTGATTGTCGAGTTGGTCTAGTGAATTTCCGTCAAGGGGACACTAGAGTATTGATTTACTCCTCTCCAGGAGTTAGGCACAAGGCCAGTTTTTATCTTACTCCCACAAGTAAGATGTGACCCAAAGTCGAGTCGGGAAAGTGGGGTTTAAAAATTGCCTGGGCAGCCCCGTCGGCATTCCCCGGTAGGGGTGCCTCAGGCAGTAAGCAATAAACTTACTCCTCCTCAAAGAGGGGAGGCGAAGCCTGAGAGGGTGGACCTCCTAGAACTGCACAGGACAGACCCATAGACCGGCGTAAAATAAGCCCCGAAGGCCAAGACAATACAATACAAGGGGGCACTAGAGTAGCCAATTCACCGGAGCATAATCCATTGAAGTATTTGTAAAACAAGCACAAGGATGCTACATTGCGGCGATGGGACAGGGACTGGAGCTTGGTTGACAGTGAGGGACCTATTAGGTTGGCGACTCTTTTTTTTCTTCCCTGACCATAGCAAGATGTAGAAATTGAAATGTAAACATCTTTCTGCCCAACTCTCCAACCAGGTTTCTCCTTATAAATCTGACCCCTATCACAGTAGCCTCTTACGCTTCAGTGGCAATATGCTGCCTTGTTATGGGTGAACAAAAGTAAAAAATAAAATAAACTTACAAACAAGCAGACACTGTGCATGATGAAAAATGGCTGATAAAAATATCAAAATGTTTGTCATTATTAAGTTATGATGGTGCCCTTTTTTCTTTTTCTTTAATATTATTCTATTTTTCTTAGAAAGATGATCTTTTTGGCATTTATTTTTAAATCTGAGTTGCTTTCACCAACTCTGACTCCTACTAAAGTTATGCATTTACTTTGACTCCATTTAAGCAACACTAAAGACAAATATATTTGGCAAACATTTGTTACTCACCTGAGTTTGTTGTCATTACTTTCTGGGATTTTTACCACCATATTGTCGTGTAGCCAACTTAGTGTGTGTCGTTTTACACATATGTAACATTATCATGGAATCAATCTTAATCCTTTGACTCTTCAATACAAAGTATCAGGTGAAAGGGAGACAACACAACTTGCCTTTTCATTTTCTCGTTGGTGCAATAGTTGCTTCCCTTGGTATACAAACAAGGCAGAGTTTTTGTTATAAAAAAGAATGCTTTCATTTTGTTCATTCAAGACATTCACAAATGGACAAACAGACTTAGGCACTTTATTCTAGACTTCTTGACAAATCTGTTTGTCTGCTAGCCCCCTTCTGCCTGACTTGTCTGCTTGTCTGCCAGTCGCCTTCTCCCAAGTCAACCTGTTAAATAAGCTTTGTTTACGTCATCTGAGATAAGTTTTGTCATTATTGTCGGAGACCTGATTCCAATTACAGCTTTTTCAGACAATAACATTCTCCTGTCGATCGTGCATTCGAGCTACTAACATCACAGATAAAGGAACATTTCTGCTTTGTCATTTGTTTCCAAAATAATATTTTGTTCTCTTAACCCAACATCTGGGTTCTAATCCATGTCTTATCCAAAATAAAGTTATACATGCATTGGAAAGAAAAAAGTATAATAGAGAAGAAACAGTTGGATACAGTAACATTTAATTTATTTACCGTTTGTCATAGAGGAACATAAAAGAAGGTTAAAAGACGTGTAATACATAAACAGTAAACAAAGGAATGGCTAAGAAATGAGTACTAAATAAGATTGTTTCCATTACAAAAGTGTTGAGAGGCAAGAAAATAAAGCATATGTACAATAGCATAGAATATGTTAATTGTACTTACATTGAGATTTCTCCAGCAATGACACGCAATGCAGCGAACATGTATAATAAAGTCATTTGGTTCTTTGACCAGGATCTGAGAGTTGATTGATTGCATCTTGAAGATACCTAACGTTGAAAGCCATGCTTCGATAGAGAGTTGATTGGACAGAAGTCTGTGCATTTTGAAAATCATGCGAATATGAGGAAGAGTCTCATTCTAAATTTTCCATGTGAGTAGAACAAAATTGCAAACTCATGCACTTGAACCTGTGTTATTACCAAAAATATATATCCAAGGGAGATAACTGGCCTAACACCACTTTATGTGTTGTCTCTCTTTCTCTTTTATTTTGTCTCTTTCCTATCTTCTATTTCGGTTCTATCTCTGTTTCCCTTTTTCTGCCTCTCCCTCTCTTTCTGCCTCGCTTTCTCTTTCTGCCTCACTCTCTCTCTCTTTTTCTCTCCCTCATCTTCTTTCTCTCTATCTCTTTTCTGCATGCGTGTCTCTCTCCATCTCCTTTCTGTCTGTCTGTTCGTCTGTCTGTCTCTTTCTCTCTCTCTCTCTCTCTCTTCAAATTGTTCAGGTCTAAGTGGTTGCTGTCTTTGTTACATAACTATGATATAGGTAACATACTCTGCTGACATGGTTGTTGCAATATAGTGGTCATCACTTACATCATAATCCCAATCATAGTCTAAAACACTGACATATTCACAGCCACTTAAAACTCTTTGGTCAGATTATTTTCCTCATTCATAGACAAATATTAAATGCACTCACAGATTCACTTTTATTTCTATAGATCTAATCTGATATTCAATAATTTGATGTCAAATAAATTTTGTGGAATTATAGTTCATGGAAAGATCAATTAAGAAATTAATTGCTTCAATTACTTCTTTGAAACTTCAAAATTATCTTTTGTGAGTTTGGTGAGAAACCTTCTTTCATTCATGGTTGAGACACAACTTATGACATATTACCGACAGTCGAGATGCAGATAATTTAGTCTAAACATTTTTAGTTATGTTTTAAAAGTTTTTTGTTTTTTTTTAATCTTTTGATGATATTTTACTTTTTTGTTTTCTGTTGTACTGATGAGTCACCACTTATCAAGGCTAAAAAGCACTCAAGGATAAGGATCAATGAGAAGGGTAGATTGATAATTAAATGATGATGCATATACTATGAGAGGATTGAAAATCTTCAAATACCATCCACTCAAAACAACAGTTCTCCCCCCTTTGTCAGAAACATCACTTATGGAGTGTGAGGATTAAAGGACAGAATAGAGGGAAGCGAGAGTTACGAGGCTGCTGAAAGTAAACTCACGGTTCACTTTCTACTTTCAACAGATCCGCAAAAATGATGTCAACAGACTTTGTCTTCTTATCTTGATATTTAGCCATTAATGTTGAAACATAACAATCGTTTATTATGAAGATAGATATGGAATAAGATCTAATTTGTTCTGAGAGAGTCCAGAGTGGTGCAACAGACATCGGATAGCGGCTAATCCAAGTTAGATCTTGTGCATTCAGTTACACTATAATATCATCGGGAAAGGTATGGATACCAACCAAGGTGATCCATAATACAGGCCTAGCAAACACGCCTATGTGAAGACCAAAATTACTACTAAATAATAATTACAGAGAAAAGTTTTAGTAAGAAATTTCTTAGTAATGTCCAGTAATTAAAAACTATACATATTATTAGGAAGCAGCTTACAATAATTGATTTATTTCCATCAAATCAAATGTAAAAAGTACAAAAATATGAAAGAACTAAATTCACAAAAAAATCACTTTATTCACCATGAATTAGACACATTTTTGAAAAAGGGAAAAAAAAAGACATCAATAGCGATAAAAAAAATAACAAAAATAAAAACGGTACTTAGCCGGGGTCGTGGTTGGGTATATTATATTGTTTGAGTGCGATTTTTGCAAGATGTTTGGTTAAGGAGTAAGAGTCATACCTGAGGTTAACGTTTGGTAAATTTAGCAAAGACAAAAATAAACCGTTCCATCTTGAATGTTTTATTTGCAGCGCACTGATAGGAATCTTCCATTGTTAGTCTGAAGGGGTGGATCTCTGTTTGTACCGGATAATGAGATGCATAATTATTTTACGGTTATGAGTAAATATATGCATGTGCACACCTGGGCGTGTGGGGGGGGGGGGTGGTCATATATCTGCTGTTTGTTAGTGCACATGTTTCTACGTGACACATACAAAGCAGGATAAGAGATATATTTGAAATTCGTAGAGCGATGGTAGGAAGAGGAGGATCGTTTTTAGTTTTGATTTCGTTGAATTCTTTTTATCTGCTACTTATCTCTCCCTTCTACATGTTTATTTTTATTATTTCTCGCCTCTTTGCTTTTTTTTTTTTTGTAATAAATAAGTGTTGGCAGGTAGTAACATGTGGGAGGGAGAGGTGAGGAATTGTTAAAAAAGAAGAAATAACCCCCCCCCTCCAATCCTACAGTCTTACAGTGTTGAATAGTATTATATGTTGAGTGCTATAACCAAAACTAAAGGCAATATAAAGAGGTGTTCACAAAAGTCTCTGCCTTCTGCGTTAATACAGAAGAATTCAGCTTCTTGCAGATTTAGCTGTAAGTTTACACAGATTGGCTTTTTGGCTTTGAGCAAAGTGTAGTATCTGTTATGATACTACACTTCATCTGTTCTATCCTCGGTTAGTGAACGAGATATCCTTCTAGACTAAGGAAATTAAAACTTTTACCATAATCCAGAATGTCCCTACATTGAAAACCAACCTTGTGTCTAACTCTGCCCTCGTGGAGAGGCAAATAAATAGGGACACGGATAAACTTGAAGCGCTCTATTTTACAAAGTATTTCATTTTTAATTTTTTTTTTTAACGTAGTTCACCCCAAACAAGGCAGGCCGCCACTGTAGACATAAGGGGCTACTGAGAAGAAAGAAAAGGGGAGACGGTTGGGGGGGGGGGGGGCGGGTCAACCTAAACTGGGATCTGCGCAGCGAGATGTCTGTTTACATTAATTTTAAATTTCTGCATGTCAATACTGTCGGGGAAACAGGGGGCAGGGAGGGAGTTCCAGACGCCAGCAGCACGAGGAAAGAAGCTATTTGAGTAGAAAGCTCTCCGGCATCTGGGGACCTCCACAGTGAATGGATGGGATTTAGTTGATTGTCGAGTTGGTCTAGTGAATTTACGTTAAAGTACTTTTGTTTTATGAATCGACTTAGTTCCATTTTAGTTTTTTTTTTTTTTATCATTGGGATAGCGTGTTTCATTAATAATCCCCCACTCCATAATAAAGACCAATGTGTATTTATTTGTATATAAATAAATCTAAATCTATCCCATCACACAAAAGTTAGTGAGTAAAAAAAACTGCCTAACGAAAACATTTTAAATGTTTAGGGAAAAGTAAAAAGCAAATAGTCAATCCGAAAACCCAACTAAAATGAATTTGAAAAGAAATCCCTCACTCTAATTCCATAATGGGAAGTTTTCTTTTCCTTTCTTTCTGTACCGATTTATACGTTTTTTCTTTTTAAAACTTTTCAGTTAAATACCTTTCATATTTCTTTTTTTAACTTCATTAAATATTAATGTAGACACTAACGAAGCAAACAAATTTTTCCCATTATTTTTTGATAGAGGGTGTACACGCGTATTGAATACAATTGAATTTTATTTGTTTTTGAAGTTCATAAACATAAAATATGTCTGATCCTTTGTAATAATCCTGCAATGAATACAAGGTTTTATTATTTTTAGTGAAATTCTTGGCGTGAGTACTCCAATACTCATAAACTCTTAAAATATCTGTGATTTTAGATTTTATTTTATTATAATTGTAAATTTTACTTATTACGTAAGATTACGTAAGATTATGTGTCGAAAACAGAATGGAAAAACAGACACAGAAAATTAAAAAAGAACTAAACAAGAGATTGACTTATTTTCTTCAGAAAAAAGTGAAGATTTGAAATTTATTGAAAAAAAACAACAAAACAGGCGGAAAGAAAAAGGAAAACAAAGGAAATCAATAGCGATTTAAAAAAAAAAAAAAAAAAAAAAAAAAAAAAAAAGAATAGTACTTAGCCGGGGTCGTGGTGGAGTATATTATATTGTTTGAGTGCGAT
Source organism: Sepiola atlantica (assembly GCA_963556195.1). Lineage (NCBI taxonomy): Eukaryota > Metazoa > Mollusca > Cephalopoda > Sepiida > Sepiolidae > Sepiola > Sepiola atlantica. The sequence continues at coordinate 171,581,328 of OY744524.1, read as the reverse complement.
TTTTGCAAGATGTTTGGTTAAGGAGTAAGAGTCATACCTGAGGTTAACATTCGATGGTGATGAGAGTATGATGAGAGCGCTTTCGATGCGCTTGTAACATGTGGGAGAGAGGATTCAGTCTTATAGAGGGTGAAGTTTGTAAGGTCGAAATTGTGTTTAAAAGGATTCCTGTTTATGACTAATTCATTAGTGGAGTTATTGTGTTTAAGGTTCTGTTTATGCTCTTAAATGCAGAGTTTGATTTTAAGATTATATGGATCACCATTGTGTTTTAAATATAGCAACACAAAACTCTTAGTATTTTGACTTCAGTATCAAATATAGTTAGCGCTTTTGTGCTACCATAGTTTTAATATAGATACAAACTTGGTGACATCCATACTTACTGTAAGGGCAAAATTATCTGAGTAATCCCCCATAGACTGATATTCGAGATCTCCTTAGGATTTATTCTGCCTAACATTAGAGAGAGTGTGCTTTTTTGGCTATGAGCAAAGTGTAGTATCTGTTATGATACTACACTTCATCTGTTATCTCCTCGGTTAGTAAAGGAGATATCCTTCTAGACTAAGGAAATTAAAACTTTTACCATAATCCAGAATGTCCCTTTTTGGGGAGCTAGATTTTGCCTACATTGAAAATCAACTTTGTGTCTAACTCTGCCCTCGTGGAGAGGCAAATAAATAGGGACACGGATAAACTTGAAGCGCTCTATTTTACAAAGTATTTCATTTTTAATTTTGGAAGCTAAAGAAAACTCCCGCCTCCCCCTGATGTGGAGAAGTTAGAATGAGATATTACTCCCCTTATGATGCATCTTTCAAGTCCGCTGTATGTGATCCAACTGGCTGTCCATCTTTGTATGATGATGATAAGAATTTAAAAAAAAGTTGTGATTAGTGTATCATCATCATCATCATCATCATCATCATCATCATCATCATCATCATCATCATCATCATCATCATCATCATCATCATCATCAGTTTAACGTCCATTTTACATGCTGGCATGTGTTGAACGGCTTTTAGAAATGGATTTCCTCAGTAAACTGGATCTGCTACCTCAACTGTTCCATATCTGCTAACTCAAGACCTCTCATCCATTCTTTCAACATCGAAGTCTCTTGTTCTGCACACGTCTGTTCACATTTAATCTTCCTCTGAGGTCATCTGATCTAAGTCTGCATTTAAGACTCACATTACACATCCATCGTATCATTCTCATATTTCTTTCGATGCAACACATGTCCTCAACCTTCACTGGCCAGGTATCACTTCTATTCATTATCACACTGCATACATATGCCTGATAGGCTCTTTGCTTAGTTGACAGTATTAACGCTCTGCTGGTTAGTAATGACAGAAGTTTCCTGAACTTATTCCATCCACTCCTAACTCTTGCAATCAAACTAGCACCTGCCCCACCCTGTCCTCCAATTGTATCACCAAGGTAACAAAACTTCTGAACAACCTCAATAGTTTTGCCATCCAGATATACTTTCTCTATATCTGAGTTCTCATCCATCTCCATTGTCTTACACTCCTTGAATACAAACTGGTTATCTTCTCTGAACCTACCAGTAATTACACTGCACTTAATAAATTAATAATGCAATTCATACAACTTAAAATATATACATTTATTTTCAAACATCAGAAGTTAATAGTAAGAGGATTTAAAAGTTCATACGACGATAAAGTGGAGTCCAGAATATTTCGGTTGAAATAAATACAGCAAGTGGTCGGCTTCTGCTGATTGTGTGAGTATGAACAGTTCAGCTTGTGTGTATTTTTCTCCCACGAGTTGTTGCAAGTAGTGCTTATTTGATATGAGAAAAGTGTGTGTTGTTCAAACTGTTAAATGTTGTATGTTATCGTGGTGACTAGTTATTGAATACTGGACTAAAGAGAAGATATGTTTATTTCTTATATAATGTGAGAAAAGGCTCCCAGCTTTAAATTTTTAACAGATTCTTTTTTATGCTTTTGGTGGAAATATTTTTCACTGTTCTCATTGGCTGAAAAATGTACATTCTATTTTGAAAAATATAAAAGCTTAGAAGCCATTTACAATGAATTTTTCTTTTAAATTTGAAGCTTAAATTTTGGGAGTAAAATCACATCTTCAGTTTTTTTTTCTTTAGTGCGGTTGCTAGTTTGAATAAATCCATAAGTTTGTGAAAAGAGTGTTCGAAAGTTTTGTTCATTCTAGAAGCATTATTTAAATTAAAAAATATGGAAGCTTCCATGTCATTACTGTTCCACATTTGAAGGGGGCATCCTAAGTGGGGAGGTGTGCAACAAGATGTTAGTTTACATCACATTTAAATTTCTGCATATTTGTACAGTCTGGGTAGATGTTAGTTTAACATTTATAACAATTTTATCACAATTAAACAAACTCTTTGAATCCTTTATTACGAGACCGATGTTACACATATTATATCTAAGTATATATAACTTCTTGGTTTTTCATCGAATATTTCTTGGAGTTCATACATTAGATCCATTTCTCTTTCTGCTCCTCATAAAGTCGCTTCTCTCTATCGCTCTAAACATTTTCTCACAACGAAGACTATTCACTATCTCTACAAATCTACTATCAGACCATGTATGGAGAACTGTTGGCTGGTGAATCTCTGTCCTATTTGAGAGTTTTTGATAACGTGCAGAAACATATCTGTAATTTGATTGACCCCCACCCTTTCTTCTTCTCTGCACCCTCGCTCTAACAGACGTGATGTTGCTAGTCTCTGTCTTTTTTATAAATGCTATTATGGCATATGTTCTTCAGAATTATGTGATCTATTCCCCCCGCTTCTTTTGTTCCAGCTCGTTTGACTCGTTGGTCTAGTGGTCTCCATCAATTCACTGTTTTGATACCTCATTGCAATACCGCTTCCTATTCCTGTAGCTTCTTTCCAAGAACTATAGGCTTGTGGAAGTCTCTTCCTGCTGACTGTTTTCCTCCTACCTATAGTCTTGGTCTTTTCAAGACTAAGGTCAATAGGAATCTCCTATCTTTGCGATAATCATCTTTCGTTCTGGTTAGCTCCTTACATCTTCATGCTTTATCTTGAACGATTTCCATAAAAAAAAAAAAACTAAAAAAAAAAACTTTGTAATTTTGAAAAACATTTACTGCTCAGTTTTATTTTTGTATTGAATTAGGATTTTATCTTTTATGGCTAGATAAGTGCGTCGGGAAAACATGGACTCGGAAGTGCGGTTTTAACAAAAAACATTTCTGAATCTAGTATCTGTATGGTATCATAGCAACCTATATTAGTAGGTAATACAGAAAACACTTAAAGTTACTATTATGAAGAAATAAAAACATTTGCAGCTGGTGCAGATAAAGGAAAATAACGAAAAAAAAAAGACGATGCTCTTTAACAGGATAAATATATACCAATATGATGTGTGTGTGTGTAGATATTTTTAGGCTATTCGACGTACGAACTTGAAATTATCCCTTCCTATATAGTTGGTTGTAATGTTTGATTCTTTTTCTTAAAAAGTGGTCTCTTATTTTCTTTTGTTTAAGATTAGCATGGCCACTCGGTGTTGCCCGGGAACAACAAAATAGAAGAGTTAAAGTGTGTGTAACATCTTTAAAACGTCTATATCTTTCCCTCTTCCACTCTCTCTCTATTACAAGTACCATTTCACACCAAAGGTCGATAGAAAAAATCGCTCTAAATACCCCCCCCCCCATGTATTTTTTTCCTATTGACCCCCAAAAGAATGAATTTTACAACAAAAATTTGGGTCGATATTCTGTCCGAAGTTCTAGGAAAGCAACTTAGTTTTTGGTACAGAAATGTGAAATTAAGGAAAGTTCTTTATTGTGGTTCTAGCTAGGTGAGTTCTAGCTGTGAATGTTTTACAGGGGGTGGGGAATAGGGATGGGAGCTCAGTCAAGCACCTATCATAAACATAAGGATACAGTAGAGAGAGGCTAGCAATATCTCTTCTGTGTGAAAGGGGATGTATAGAAGAGAAGACATTACCCCCCCCCCCCCACTAATAATAATAATAAAAATTAAAAAAATAGTAGTCATAATAAAAATAATAAAAATAATGATAACAATAATAAAAATAGTAATAATAATAATAATAAAAATAGTATTAATAATAAACGTAGTAATAATAATAATAAAAATAGTAATAATAATAATAATAAAAATAGTAATAACACTAAAAATAATAATAAAATAGTAATAATAATAAAAATAATAAAAATAGTAATAATAAAAATAGTAATAATAATAATAAAACTGATAATAATAATAAAAATAGTAGTAATAATAATACTAATAAAAATAGTAATAATAAAAATAATAATAATAAAAATAGTAATAAAAATAATAAAAATAATAATAATAAGAATAGTAGTAATAAAATAGTAATAGTAATAATAAAAATAATAATACTAATAATAAAAATAGTAGTAATAATAAAAATAGTAGTAATAATAATAATAATAATATAATAATAATAAAAATAGTAATAATAATAATAATAAAAATAGTAATAATAATAAAAATAGTAGTAATAATAAAAATAGTAGTAATAAAATAGTAATAGTAATAATAATAAAAATAATAATACTAATAATAAAAATAGTAGTAATAATAATAATAATAATATAATAATAATAATAATAATAATAAAAATAGTAGTAATAATAAAAATAGTAATATAGTAATAATAATAATAAGAAAATGAAACTGCCAAAAATTCCCCCCCCCCTCCCCACACTTCTTAATACACAAACAAATACATGTGGTGACACCAGTCTCAGCTGGTATCACAACAAAATAGTCATGAAGGGTTCCCTGCCAAAAAAAAATTGGGGAGGGGGGTGACATTCTCCCCTCCTCTTAAAAAACGAGTGCGAACGCAGACCCCAAACTATATCGAAAACCCAGTTATTATACGATCATTCATTGCTAACTGAAAGAAATGAAAAAAAACATAAAAATAGAATCATACTTCTTTTAACCCTCCGACAAGTCAGAGATTGACTTATAGACTTCTACTAAATATGGTTGGATTGCAGAAAGCATTGTGAATTTTACTAACGATTCCATGGATGGTTGACATTTTTAGGGGTTGACCTATATAAATAAATGCTTGTAGGAATACCCATATAAAATCCTAATCTAAAAGATTTTTTTTTTGTAAACAGGCTTACAATTTTTTTACTTTTACTTTTTTATTTTTATTTTTTAATGGAAATCGCTTCAAAGAAGGCATGAAGCCGTTTTATGTAAGAAGCTAAAAAAAACAAATTACTTGAAGGTCAAAAATTAGCCAATGGTAAGTGTCATATGAATAGATTCTGACTCAGAAAATAGCAATACTTCCCCCTTTGTCAGAAACATCGTTCATGAAATGTGAAGACTAAAGGACAAAATAAGGGAATTGAGAGTTATGAAGCTGCTGAAAGTAAACCCAGGGTCCACTTTCTACTCTCCTTGAAAACTTCTCTTTTTTATGTTTTTTGAATTGTGCATATTTCGATATGCACACTTCAAAAAACAGAAAACAAAAGTTGTTCTTTTCTAAGCTTTAAACTTATCAAATTCGATCTGTTCGAGAACCAATCAGTTTTTATTTTCCCATTTTATCTTCAGATTTTCATGACAAATATTTCCCTTACAATTTAAATGTTTTTCATTAAAAATAAAGCCCTATAATTATCATATAAAATATGCGTTCAGAAAATTGAATAAAAAATACGGTTTTTCACATGAGATAATCAGAGATGCTGATAGCTATGTGTCCTACATCCGGGATGCATGAAAATCCAAAAGGACGCAGTAAAATCTTATCGATGCATCGCAGGGTCGCATGTCAATTTGTTCATTCAAAAACAATACATCGAAATGCACACAGCAAATCTGTTAGGGGAGTGGGCTTTCTGCTAATCAACAAAAGAATTTGTTTAATAGGAAATGGTCACCAGTGAGTTTTCCTCCATTTTGTCCCCCACCACATCCCACCCCACCCCGTTGAGCGAAGTGTGAAGACAGTCGACACTACCAACCCACCGTTTCCTTAGTAATTGAAAAATTTCAGGAAATACATTTTAATATTAAAACAAAAAAACAGAATTGGGTATAAAGTGGGTTAGGGTTAGGATTCACACATAGAAACATTAAAATCAAATCTGTGGGTCCCAGAATTTATTTAATGAAAATCTATCAGAATAACCAAATTTGATTGTTCAAGCATTTCTCTTTTTATTTCACATGTCACACATTTGAGCACAGGGTAGAGTATTGATTTATCCTCTCCAGGAGTTAGGCACAAGGCCAGTTTTTATCTTACTCCCACAAGTAAGATGTGACCCAAGGTCGGGTCAGGAAAGTGGGGTTTAAAAATTGCCTGGGCAGCCCCATCGGCATTCCATGGTAGGGGCGCCTCAGGCAGTAAGCAATAAACTTACTCCTCCCCAAAGAGGGGAGGCGAAGCCTGGGAGGGAGGACCTCCTAGAATTGCACAGGACAGACCCATAGACCGGCGTAAATCAAGCCCCGAAGGCCAAGACGATACCAGTCTATGGGGTGTAGTATCCATCGGAACAGATACTACACTTTGATCTTAGCCAAAACGCCAAGGGTAGAGTAAGTGCTAATCTGATTGCAAGAATTAGGAGTGGATGAATTAAGTTCAGGGAACTTCTGCCATTACTAACCAGCAGAGCGTTACCACTGTCAACCAAGGGAACAGTGTATGCAGTGTGATGATGTACGGAAGTGAAACCTGGCAAATGAGGGTTGATAACATGCGTTGCATGGATAGAAATGATATGAGAGTGATACACGATGGATGTGTAATATGAGTTTTAAGGACATGATTAGATGCGATGACAGAGGAAGGGTTAAATCTGGGCAGTATAGGAGAATTGTGCAAAACAGGAAACTTCAATAGTGTTGGAAGAATGAATGAGAGTTTTTTGGTTAACAGATGTAGAACAGTTGAGGTAGCAGGTCCAGTTCATAGGGGAAGGCCAAGGAAAACATGGAAGTAAATGTAAGAATGAACATGGGAGAAAGAGGGATCAATAAAGACCTGGTCAGAAATAGGTTAGTTTGGAAGTCAATTTCTTAAAGCCATCCAACGCATGCCAGCATGTAAAACGAACGTTAAACCGAATATGATGATGATGATGATGATGTAATATTATTAAAGATACGATAATAAAATCGAATACAGTCTCTTGATGCTCACACGTGACGTCATTGAAAGAAGTAAATATGTAAAAATGTTCAATGGTCGAAATGCGCCAATCCAACGTAGCGTTTTATGTGATGGACACATCTAAAACTGGAACCCTATATCTCATTTTTGAAAAAAAAAACCCTGAGTTGTTCATACCAGTTGAGGATGCATCCTTGACAATCAGTCTGACAGTCTGCACCATTTTAAAGATGGTGACTTTGGTATTGTCGAGTTGAGGTAGGGTTCTGTGCCGTTCTAAGAGGTCCACCCTCCCAGGTTTTACCTTCTCCCTTTGAGAATGGGTTAATTTATTGCTAATCGTCTGAGGCACTTCTATCTGGGAATGGTGACAAGGCTGCTCAGGCGTTTCTTGTGCGCTGACTTTTGAATTCCCACCTTCCGACCTTGTGTCACATCTTCCCACGGTGACGAAATACAAACCGATTTGAAGAGAATCAGAAAACTACTAAAATAACAGATTGAGATTGTGGATGAAAAATAAAAAAAAACAAAACAAATTTCTCGACTTTTTTCGTACGTTTTTAATAATGGAATGTTACATAGAAAAACAAGAATATGTAAAAATATGCACAACACATTTTTGTAACTAGCAAAAGTTAGGGTTATTGTAACTAGCAAAAGTTAGGGTTATTGTAACTAGCAAAAGTTAGGGTTATTGTAACTAGCAAAAGTGAGGGTTATTGTAACTAGCAAAAGTTAGGGTTATTGTAACTAGCAAAAGTTAGGGTTATTGTAACTAGCAAAAGTTAGGGTTATTGTAACTAGCAAAAGTGAGGGTTATTGTAACTAGCAAAAGTGAGGGTTATTGTAACTAGCAAAAGTTAGGAGTAGGGTTATTGTAACTAGCAAAAGTGAGGGTTATTGTAACTAGCAAAAGTTAGGAGTAGGGTTATTGTAACTAGCAAAAGTGAGGGTTATTGTAACTAGCAAAAGTTAGGGTTATTGTACCTAGCAAAAGTTAGGGTTATTGTAACTAGCAAAAGTTAGGGTTATTGTAACTAGCAAAAGTTAGGGTTATTGTAACTAGCAAAAGTTAGGGTTATTGTAACTAGCAAAAGTGAGGGTTATTGTAACTAGCAAAAGTTAGGAGTAGGGTTATTGTAACTAGCAAAAGTGAGGGTTATTGTAACTAGCAAAAGTTAGGAGTAGGGTTATTGTAACTAGCAAAAGTTAGGGTTATTGTAACTAGCAAAAGTTAGGGTTATTGTACCTAGCAAAAGTTAGGGTTATTGTAACTAGCAAAAGTTAGGAGTAGGGTTATTGTAACTAGCAAAAGTTAGGGTTATTGTAACTAGCAAAAGTTAGGAGTAGGGTTATTGTAACTAGCAAAAGTGAGGGTTATTGTAACTAGCAAAAGTTAGGGTTATTGTACCTAGCAAAAGTTAGGGTTATTGTACTTAGCAAAAGTTAGGGTTATTGTAACTAGCAAAAGTGAGGGTTATTGTAACTAGCAAAAGTTAGGGTTATTGTACCTAGCAAAAGTTAGGGTTATTGTAACTAGCAAAAGTTAGGAGTAGGGTTATTGTAACTAGAAAAAGTTAGGGTTATTGTAACTAGCAAAAGTTAGGGTTATTGTAACTAGTAAAAGTTAGGGTTATTGTAACTAGTAAAAGTTAGGGTTATTGTAACTAGTAAAAGTTAGGGTTATTGTAACTAGCAAAAGTTAGGGTTATTGTAACTAGCAAAAGTTAGGGTTATTGTAACTAGTAAAAGTTAGGGTTATTGTAACTAGCAAAAGTTAGGGTTATTGTACCTAGCAAAAGTGAGGGTTATTGTAACTAGCAAAAGTTAGGAGTAGGGTTATTGTAACTAGAAAAAGTTAGGGTTATTGTAACTAGCAAAAGTTAGGGTTATTGTAACTAGTAAAAGTTAGGGTTATTGTAACTAGTAAAAGTTAGGGTTATTGTACCTAGCAAAAGTTAGGGTTATTGTACCTAGCAAAAGTTAGGAGTAGGGTTATTGTAACTAGAAAATGTTAGGGTTATTGTAACTAGTAAAAGTTAGGGTTATTGTAACTAGTAAAAGTTAGGGTTATTGTAACTAGCAAAAGTTAGGGTTATTGTAACTAGCAAAAGTTAGGGTTATTGTAACTAGCAAAAGTTAGGGTTATTGTACCTAGCAAAAGTGAGGGTTATTGTAACTAGCAAAAGTTAGGGTTATTGTACCTAGCAAAAGTTAGGGTTATTGTAACTAGCAAAAGTTAGGAGTAGGGTTATTGTAACTAGAAAAAGTTAGGGTTATTGTAACTAGCAAAAGTTAGGGTTATTGTAACTAGTAAAAGTTAGGGTTATTGTAACTAGTAAAAGTTAGGGTTATTGTAACTAGCAAAAGTTAGGGTTATTGTAACTAGCAAAAGTTAGGGTTATTGTAACTAGTAAAAGTTAGGGTTATTGTAACTAGCAAAAGTTAGGGTTATTGTACCTAGCAAAAGTGAGGGTTATTGTAACTAGCAAAAGTTAGGAGTAGGGTTATTGTAACTAGAAAAAGTTAGGGTTATTGTAACTAGCAAAAGTTAGGGTTATTGTAACTAGTAAAAGTTAGGGTTATTGTAACTAGTAAAAGTTAGGGTTATTGTACCTAGCAAAAGTTAGGGTTATTGTACCTAGCAAAAGTTAGGAGTAGGGTTATTGTAACTAGAAAAAGTTAGGGTTATTGTAACTAGTAAAAGTTAGGGTTATTGTAACTAGTAAAAGTTAGGGTTATTGTAACTAGCAAAAGTTAGGGTTATTGTAACTAGCAAAAGTTAGGGTTATTGTAACTAGTAAAAGTTAGGGTTATTGTAACTAGCAAAAGTTAGGGTTATTGTAACTAGCAAAAGTTAGGGTTATTGTACCTAGCAAAAGTGAGGGTTATTGTAACTAGCAAAAGTTAGGGTTATTGTACCTAGCAAAAGTTAGGGTTATTGTAACTAGCAAAAGTTAGGAGTAGGGTTATTGTAACTAGAAAAAGTTAGGGTTATTGTAACTAGCAAAAGTGAGGGTTATTGTAACTAGCAAAAGTTAGGGTTATTGTACCTAGCAAAAGTGAGGGTTATTGTAACTAGCAAAAGTTAGGAGTAGGGTTATTGTAACTAGAAAAAGTTAGGGTTATTGTAACTAGCAAAAGTTAGGGTTATTGTAACTAGCAAAAGTGAGGGTTATTGTAACTAGTAAAAGTTAGGGTTATTGTAACTAGTAAAAGTTAGGGTTATTGTAACTAGTAAAAGTTAGGGTTATTGTAACTAGCAAAAGTTAGGGTTATTGTACCTAGCAAAAGTGAGGGTTATTGTAACTAGCAAAAGTTAGGGTTATTGTACCTAGCAAAAGTGAGGGTTATTGTAACTAGCAAAAGTTAGGGTTATTGTAACTAGCAAAAGTTAGGAGTAGGGTTATTGTAACTAGAAAAAGTTAGGGTTATTGTAACTAGCAAAAGTTAGGGTTATTGTAACTAGTAAAAGTTAGGGTTATTGTAACTAGCAAAAGTTAGGGTTATTGTAACTAGCAAAAGTTAGGGTTATTGTAACTAGCAAAAGTTAGGGTTATTGTACCTAGCAAAAGTGAGGGTTATTGTAACTAGCAAAAGTTAGGGTTATTGTAACTAGTAAAAGTTAGGGTTATTGTAACTAGTAAAAGTTAGGGTTATTGTAACTAGCAAAAGTTAGGGTTATTGTACCTAGCAAAAGTTAGGGTTATTGTAACTAGCAAAAGTTAGGGTTATTGTAACTAGCAAAAGTTAGGGTTATTGTAACTAGAAAAAGTTAGGGTTATTGTACCTAGCAAAACTATGCTTACTCTGGTCACGTTTTTGCTATCTCATGTAAGTGTTGAGATAATGAAGACAATTTCTTTTTGACATACGCTACCCTCCTTCAGGAGAAGATAATGTCTGGGAGGATGCTCATGACAACAGAACAAATACTACACTATCCATCCATCCAAAGTAATGCCTGAGAGGATGGTCTCATGACAAGAGAATGGATACTACACTAACTCTCCCCTCCCCGTCTCTCAAGGAGGAAGTAATGCCTGGGAAGATGATCTTATGACAAGAGAATGGATACTACACTAACCCGCCATCCCAAAAAGAAAGAGGTAATGCCTGGAAGAATGGTTTCATGACAACAGAACAGATACTACACTACTCACCCCGAATTGAACATTGAACGATATTACAATAGTAGATGAATAGAAGTATAGTTTCTGCATCAGACAGACAGATACGAAATCTCCATTAGTAATAATAAATAGATTTTACTTACATTTTCATTTCGATTCAATGACTGCATTCTTTTTTAGTTGAGCTTTTTTTGTAATTTTTTTTATCTTCTTTATCAGAAAATATTTAATATTTTTTTTCTTCAAGATTTTACTTTCGTCACTTAATTTCATTCAAATGTGAAATAAGATTTTACTTTCGTCACTTAATTTCATTCAAACATGAAATAAGATTAAAAAAAAACTTATTTAGTTTAATCCTTTGTTTGATGGTATGGCCCCTTTAAAAAGAATAGATGAGAATTCTTGGGTCAGTAGATGTAGACCAGTTGAGGTAACAGGTTCAGTTCACAGGGGAACGCCAAGGAAAATAGGGGAAGAACTGATTAGAATGGAGTTGAGGGATAAATAAAGATCATACTAGGGATAGGTTAGTTTGGAAGTCAATTTCTTAAAGCCGTCCAACGCATGCCAGTATGTAAAACGAACGTTGAACATAATGTGATGATGACGACGATGATGATGATGATGATGACGTCACCAGCATTTCATCAAGAAAATCATTTTTGAAGTGTTTATAAATAACAATGCTGACATGGTTGTGCAAAGGTCAAGCGGATAACTATAAACAGAATTACAAACAAATTTTATTATTGGATGTTTCTTTTCTTAGTTATTTTATTTATCTTATTTATTTCGAAAAAATTTCTTTCTTTCCATCCGTTGTTAACTGTCGTTGCGTTGGCCAAAGTTTTAGTTGACCATTCAGTTTGTTGATTGTCAAGGTAACTTTCCAAAAAAGAGTCCATTTTTTTTCCTCACACGCCGCAAGATGGAAAGGAAGTTGTTTGTCTTTCAACTCTCACTTTGTTTTGCAAGTAACAATTATTAAGAATGTTCTTGATTTTTTTCTTTTCTTTTCCAGAAGTTTCTTTTATATAATCACAGTTTAAGATTTAGTTTTTAGCCAATTGACTTTTGAAACATTTTTGAGAAGAGATTTTTGTTGTTGTTTGTGGAGTTCCAAGTTTTATTTTTTACTTTTAGTCAATTTGTTTTTATAATATTTTTGCTGGAAATTTTTTGGAGGGAGTGAGGAAGTATATTTATACGGATAATGATGATACATATGCTCAGACACTACATTCACTGTGTGATTTTTTTTTTTCAGGGAGAATTTTGTTAGCCAATGTTATCTATATAATAAAATTCGTTTGTCTGTGGCAATTCTCATTCAAATGTAACTTTTTAAATTAACTGTTTTTTTTAAGTATGTTATAATTATAGCCTGACAATTCTCTGCAGGCACTGGCGTAGCTAGGGGGGGCGAGGGGGGCGGGCCGCCCCGGGCGGCACACCTGAGGGGGCGGCATTTTGAGAGGGTAAAAATAGAAAGTAGAGAAAAAAATTAAAAAAAACAAAAGTTAACAAAAAATATGAAATTTTATACTATAATTTTATATAATAATAAATTTAAATGAGAACATTTGAAAACCTGAAAATGTTATGAAATGATAAAATCATTTTTATTTACTTTTTTGTCGTTTGGGCTGATATCACAGTGTAGTATCTGTTCTAATGATACACTTCTCCTTTTCTGTCGTCGGTCAGTATGGGGAAATCGTTCATGACTGAGAATTTTTATTTTTGTTCCTATCCAGAGTGCCCCTTTTTGTGGAGCTGGATTTTCCCCACATTAAAAACCGGCCTTGTGTCTAACTCTGCCCTCGTGGAGAGGCAAGTAAATGGGAACAATCGGCAGTCGTTGCCAAACCGACCTCAGCTCTAATTGTACACAAGATCTAATTTTAAACAAGACCATTGCTATATTCGCTTACGGCCGTTTGCCATTTTCGGCTCTCATTATGCTCAACATTATGGGAGCATTATAATAAATACGTATTTATTTTATAACTATATATGTGCATATATACATATATATGTGCATATACACATATATTTATACGTACATATACATATATACATACATACGTGCATATATACATATATACATATATACACACACATACACATATATAAATACGCATATATACATACATATATATGTATATATATATATATATATATATATGGCTGGTTTTAATTCTTGAACAAAATTTCCATTAATTGAGAATAAATTGCTTTAATTCATTTCAATCACTAAGTTTAAAAAATGCAAGCATTAATTATTTCTGGAGATATACTCAGTGACCGGCTGACCTAACAGGATAGGGCCAAGCCTAGGCTTCGGCCAAGCACCAAAAAAACAAAATGACCTCAGAAAGATTTCATACTTAAAGGGGAACTTTCATATAAATTTTACTACCGCCCCGGGCGGCAAAAGGTCTAGCTACGCCACTGTCTGCAGGGATTAAATATAGACGCCTCTGTATAGTTTAATTCCCATAGATATATATTCATACTACTACATAAATATATCTAAATTTTAATTATTGAAAAAAATAAAACTCTTAGAAAGCCAGGCAATGTAATTTTTTAATTTTAAATCTTAAATTTTCCCGCAATATATGCCTTTGTCAGATTAAAAGACACTGTTTCAAACATTTTATTTAACGAAAACGTTATGAAACAGTGTCTTTTAACTCTGATGAGGGCGTATATTGCAGAAATAAAAAAATTCATTATATGGCCTTCTAACGATTTTATTATTTTTCAATAATTCAAGTTTCTATAAATCAACAGTACTTTATAAATAAGAACAATCCTCAATTTATATATATATATATATATATATATATATTATTAGTAGTACAAAAATATACTTATGGCAAGAAAACTATACAGAATCGTTTGTGTTTCATCTTAAAGAAATTTGTCAAGCTGAATGCACTTGGTCTGGCGAATTCCTTTGGGGATGAAACCGGCATTTTTGTGTAGCTTGCTTACCATACGTATATTTATAGGCTACTACAGAACTCTCCTCATGTATTGAGCACTATTGATGTAAATACTGAAACAATATATACATAGTATAAGTATAGTATAAGTCGGCTTCTACAAGTTCTAATGTAGTACTTGTAGAAGCCGACATATACTATAAATCCGCATATTGCAGACTTAGTACAATCTAATATATGCAAATTTAGTAAGTATCCCAAGAATTTAAACCCCTTGGAAGCCGTATAGTGTTAGGATAATACCGCTGTTACTAGGAATACGGAAGAGGGGAATGCGCCTTTATTGTTAGCAATGGAGGCTGTTTCCGTGTCTGGCCTATATAAATTGAGGTTTCCTCACTTGCATTGTATTATTAATGTTGAATACGTGTGTGTGTTTTCTGTGTATAAATGACTAAACGTTTTTAACAAATATATATGAGCATATATGTATGTATTTATTATTTGTAGTCAAACATTGAAGGTTTAAGCTCAATAGATATTAATTTTTAATTCCATAGCAAGTATAAATAAACAATAGAATGCAGATGTTTTATAGTTTTTTTTAATGTAAAAAAAATATTTTTTAAAATTTTATTTATTTTTGAATGAGGAATACATATAATTTTAGTTTTTTAGGTATTTCAGATGAAATTTGTTTTAAAAATGATGAACACACAGAAATGTTTACAAATGTTAGTGTTTTTTTTTTTGTTTTTTTCTTCGGGACTTTTATGGATACTGTTCTGGTATTTTGGTCTGATGAATCATCATTCTGCAAAATGTAGAATATGTTTGTATACTTTGTTTGTCTGGATTGATGAAAAACGACTGTAAAGAATGAACATTTTCACTGATAAATAAAGATATAGTCGCTGGAATCTGCATTCTATTGTTTGTATGTATATATATATATATATATATATATATATAACTTAACAAACACACACATGATCACATATATAAATGTGTGTGTGTATATATATATATATATGTGTGTATATATATATATATATATATATATATATATATATATATATATGGGGTAAGGTATACGATAAGTCATGAAAATGAAATGCCGTGGTAGACAAAATGTGTGAAAAATGACAAACGGAAAACAGGTTAAAGTGCAGGAGAAAAACAAAAACAAGAGATTTGACCGGTTTCGTTCATGTTAGCGAACGTCTTCAGAAAAAGTGAAGATTTGGAAATAATTTTATTTTTGAAAGGCACAGACATGGGAGAAGGAAAAGATGATCCGATTGTACCATATGAGAAGACTTTTAGTTACATTGAAATATGACAAGTGGGTGACACATTCTTCTTTATTTCTTATTCTACTTTTTATATTTTTATGTATTTTCTTTTTCTTTTTCACTTTCATACCTACTGAGCTAGTATAGGGGAGGCGGTAGGTGGAGGGGTAAAGGCGATAAGAGGGAAGAAGACAGAGGAACTAGCTAGGATAAACACACTTAGGAGTGGGCATGAAATTGATACACCCAACGCGAGCACCCAAAAATTAATAAGAATATATCAGAAATAGGTCAGCTAATTTGTCTCATATTAAGTTTTAAAAAGCAATAAAAATCTTAAATGGACAGTCTAGAAAACTGTGAAAGTGTAAAAGAAAAAAGAAAATCAATAAAAATATAAAAAGTAGAATAAGAAATAAACAAGAATGTGTCGCCCACTTGTCATATTTCAATGTCACTAAAAATCTTCTAATATGGTCCAATCGGATCATCTTTTCCTTCTCCCATGTGTGTGCCTTTCAAAATAAAATTATTTCCAAATCTAACACAAACGAAACCGGTCAAATCTCTTGTTTTTGTTTTTCTCCTGCACTTTAACCTGTTTTCCGTTTGTCATTTTTAACACACACACACACACATATATATATATAAACTTAACAAACACACACATATATATATACATGTATATAAATATATATATATATATACATATATATATATGTATATATATATACATGTATATACATATATATGTATACATATATAAATGTATATATATATACATGTATATACATATATATGTATACATATATAAATGTATATATATACATGTATATACATATATATGTATACATATATATATATGTATATACATATATATGTATACATATATATATATATATATACATATATAAATGTATATATATATACATGTATATACATATATATGTATATATATATATACATATGTATACATATGTATATATATATATATATATATATACATATATGTATATACATATGTATACATATATGTATATATATATCTATATCTCTATATATGTATATACATATGTATACATATATGTATATATATATCTATATCTCTATATATGTATATACATATGTATACATATATGTATATATATATCTATATCTCTATATATGTATATACATATATGTATATATATCTATATCTCTATATATGTATATACATATATGTATATATATCTATATCTCTATATATGTATATACATATATGTATATATATCTATATCTCTATATATGTATATACATATATGTATATATATCTATATCTCTATATATGTATATACATATATGTATATATATATCTATATCTCTCTATATATATATACATAAATATACATATATATCTATATCTCTATATATGTATATACATATATATACATATATATCTATATCTCTATATATGTATGTATATACATATATGTATTTATATATATATATGTATATAAATATTAAATTATTAATACCTACAGACGCTAGCGTTTCAAGCTTATTGCTCTCATCAGTGCAGGAAAGTATCAATTTCAGATGGTCGGGAGGCGCGAACCCGGTTCACAGAGTCAGCCTAGAATCTGACAGGCAGTTTCCATATTCACTTGGCCAACAGAAACTGTTAGGTAATTAAGGGAAAGTAAGATATCTATGTACCTAGAAGCGGGCACAGATAGAAGATAGGTCGAGAGTGTTCTACGAACGCATTCGGAACTTTGCATTAGAGCTTTTTGACAATCTATTTTTAACATCCCGAGAGTGCTCAACTTTAATTTCTTAAAAGGGCTTAGTATAATATTTATAAATAAATATTAAATTATTAATACCTACAGACACTAGCGTTATAAGCTTATTGCTCTCATCATATATATATATATATATATATATATATATATATATATATATATGTATATATATATATATATATATATTTGGATTTTTTACTTAGAAAAAAGATTATTCAGTGAAGACCGGGATTAGTCCAATAAAAACAAGCTCGATGATACTCGATTACAGGGTACAGAGCATTTATATGTGATTTTTTGAAAGCTTACCAAAGCATTCCGTTCAGGAGCCCAATCAACACCACAAAAGATTTTTTCATTCAAAAATTATTTATTCATCATTTTTCAAATGAAAGACTTTTTAATTTGAAAAATGATAAATAAATACATTTTGAATGAAAAAATCTTTTGTGGTGTTGATTGGGCTCCTGAATGGAATGCTTTGGTAAGCTTTAAAAAAATCACACACACACATATATATATATATATATATATATATATATATATATATATATATGTTTCGGTAGTACTCTTCACAGTGAGTCAACCTCTTTAGACTAAAGAAGACAAGGACGTGAGATGAATTTGGAAAACTTTCCCCTTAAGTAAATCTTTTTTTGGAGATGGGGTTAAGGCTAGGGTTAGGGTTTTTATCATTTTTCCCCGGGTTACATCCTTTACTTGTTAACTCTTTCAATTAGTTTCTATCTTTTTTATCATTTTTGTTACCTACCGTTCCTTCTATTTCTTTCGTTTTCTATTTTTTTATTACCCACTTAGCTTGGATTCCTTTCTTCTACATTTAACACTTCAAAGTTTTAATCTATGGTACATATGTAACCAATAATGTTTGTATAAATTAAAATTTATACTAAAGAACAGCTCTAATTGCTATTGAGCACTTTTTACAAACACTGGAGTTTCAATACGTATACTATATATATATATATATGTAAAGGGGTAAGGCTACCAACATTTGTAAAAAGTTTTTTTCAACATTTATTTATTATTTTGTTGTTTTATCATTTTATATAACACGTTTCTCATCAGATATGTAAATCCATTTGAAGAAATGTGTTTTGATATTTTTTATTTTTATTATTTTTTTCTGCTTCTCTGGGTCAAAGTCGTGTGTGTTTATTAAGTATGTGTGATTCTGACCTTTATTTTATCGGTCATCTCCATTTCTTGAAGTGTTTGGATTTTCTTTTGAAATTTATTATTTTTTATTGCCCTATTATTTTTTATTGCCCTGTCGCTGAATTGGCTGTCATGTGTGTGCGGTTAGTTCTGAATCTTGTACATAGGTGAGTGATATGCATACACACCCATACACACACATATACATATATGTACATACACACACAGGCGTATGGTTAGATAGATGGATAGAGATAGGTAGAGAAAGGTTGAAAGAAGTGCAGTCCATATGGTGTATAGTTTAAATTACGATCTGTTAAATGCTGGATTGAATTTAAATATAAAGTTTTTTCTTATGTTAGTAAGTATGTGTAATCTTGGTATTGGAAAATTGGCATTATTTCTATAGAGTTCATGCTTAGGGCTCAACTGTACGACCAGTTGAGCAGCAAGATAAGTCAGACTGTTGAGCAGCAAGATAAGTCAGACCGTTGAGCACATCAAAATGCCTGTTTATAACAAGGCTAGAATGTTCCATTATGCTCAGAAGGGAAAGTCCATTCTCTGTGTTCTGATTGACTGAGATTCATAAGTGGCCATTTTAGTGTATAAATGTTCATTCATTCGAACAAGCACTCCTTCGTGAGATGGATGTCAGTTGAGGCCCTTATGCCGGTAAGTGTTAGTTTCATTCTATATCTCCCCCCCCCCTCCCCTCAGTACGCGAACGCAATGGTCTTTGGGGAAGAATGAGTTCCTTCTGGCCTGGTTGATTGTGGGGGAGTAACCTGGACAATGCCCGGGCAGATTTCACTGGCATTGGTTTAGCAGTGCCGGGTGATGTTGGGTGCCTCGGCGATGTCATTACATCTCCTCTGCTATGCGGCAATGGTGTACCAGGTGTATGGGAATCACAAGGCGTTGGATTGGGAGATTCAGTCGAAGCACTGGGAATAGGGACTGGAATTACAGGTGTTGCAAGTTTTCTGAGGAATCTGCGGTTTCGCAAAGTGATTCTGCCTGACCCATCAATCCTGATCCGATACTGACGGTTAGGGAGAGTTTCGACAACACGACCTGTTGTGTCCCATCGACGATTGTTTGCACGTTGTATTGATACTCTTTTTCCTTCTTGGAGTGGGCATAAAGTATGCGCTTAGCGATTGTACCGCTCGGTGAGGGGAGCATTGCGCTGAGATAAGCTTATCTCACGGTTCCTAGCTGCAGCTATCCATTTTGCATGTGGTTTATATAGTGCGGGTTGGGATGGTATGAAGTCACGAATTCGGCGGTGAAGCAAGAGTTGTGCTGGGGATAGACCAATGCCTTGGATAGGGGTGTTGTGATATTGCAGGATGGCTCTGGCAACACTGTCATTATTCAATGAGCCCTGGGGACCTGTATTTCCATGAATTATCCTCTTCACTGTTTTTACAGCTAACTCTGCTCGGCCATTAGATTGAGGATATGCCACTGAGGACTGTCTGTGCTTCACACACCATGTTTTGAGGAACTGCTGAAACATGTTGGAATTAAAAGATGGGCCACCATCGCTACTAAGTTCTTCTGGGGTGCCATATGTGTGGAATAGTTTCCGACAAATAGATATTAGTTTTGAGGTAATGGCATGACCTGGTTTAAGATGATACAAAATAATCCAGCCAGTGAGTCTGTCTGCACAGACAAGGTATGCAATGTGTTCGACGTAAAAAAGGTCCATCACTATCTGCTGGAAGGGTCAATCTGGAGCTTGGGTTAATACGAGTGGTTCAGGTGGCTGACTTGGGGCAATGCTTGTGCAGATGAGGCAATTGGCTCGAAAGTTGCATATTGATGCATTCATACCGGGCCAATACACTGATTCATTGGCAGGGGCTTTCATGCTAACCACACCCTGGTGGGCTGAGTGTAGATAACGTAGTACTTTTCCTCTGAGATATTTGGGTACCACGATTCTCGCATCCATCAGTGCTAAGCTCCTGTCAGTACTTAGTCGATGGCATACATCCCAGAAGTTATGGATTTCCAGTTCAGTAAGTGAACGTTTGGATGGAAAACCTAGTTGTAATGTGTTGATCAGAGTCGTGTAAGATGGATCATTTCGGCCTGATGCACGTACGTGATCAGCTGACAGGATTGTATCGTTCATGGCCTGCTGAGTTGCTACCTCCACCATAGCATCTATTTTATCCGAGAGATGGATGTCTTCAGAGGAAAGGTGTGTGGAAGATAGGAATGTAAGGGCACTCATTGTAGGTACTGGGTTGCGAGAGACGGCATCGGAACCCTGATGCAACTTTCCTGGGCAGTGTTGGATGGTAAAAAAATACCTGAGTGATTTCTCTTTAAGCTTAAAGAGGCGCGGGTTATGTATCTTGCTCAGGTCCCTGTCGCCAAATACTCCTAGTAAGGGCTAGTGGTCTGTTACTACTATTACGTTAGGGCAGCCCATAATAAATATACGGCATTTGTCTAATGCCCAGGCGATTGCTGCTGCTTCGCCTTCAATGGGTGCATATCGGCGCTCCGCATCTGTGCAAAATCTGCTGCCTGCAAATACGATGTGCCAGCCCTCAGGACAACATACCGGTGCTTTCTCAGTGGAACATATACAGTGTTTTTGTAATAGCAGGAAACCCATATCTTCTTTACTCCAGTTCTGTATTGTCTTAGTCTCACCCTGTGACATGGAGGCAAAAGTAAGGCGATGAACGATGGGATTCGACCTTTGAGTGACCAATGCCTCTATCATTCCTAGTAGCTTGTCTGGGTCAGTGGTGAAGAATTTAGGGTGAGTGTTGACTATAGCATTCTGGACAAACTCATCAGCAGAACTGTATAGCTGTATATTGGCCTGAGATGTTGGCATACCCGTCATCTTGGTGAATACTTCCCAATCAATCCTGAATTTTCTGAATTGTTGGGGGGTCATTTCAAGATGGAGCTGGGGCAGTTTAGTGGCTGGTGCTTTAGCGTATGTTACCTCAGCAGAAAGTTCCTTAGCTTCTTTAAGGATTGAGAGAGCTTCTCCCATTGTCGCGATCCCTAGCTCTTTCAACATGGCCCAATCCATCATTTGCAGGTTCTTTTTTGTCAGCTTTTCACTTGCAAATGTGGCAGCATAAGTTCGAGCTGAGCTAGCAAAGATCCCTGCTTTGAGGAGGTACTGTTCCCAATCTTCAGGATCCATATATCCTGTTTGTAGCGCCATATAGAGTCGATGCTTAGGGCTCAACTGTATGACCAGTTGAGCAGCAAGATAAGTCAGACTCTTGAGCACATCAAAATGCCTGTTTATAACAAGGCTAGAATGTTCCATTATGCTCAGAAGAGAAAGTCCATTCTCTGTGTTCTGATTGGCTGAGATTCATAAGTGGACATTTTAGTGTATAAATGTTCATTCATTCGAACAAGCACTCCTCCGTGAGATGGATGTCAGTTGAGGCCCTTATGCCGGTAAGTGTTAGTTTCATTCTATAATTTCAAATTTTCCTTGGCTGCATGAGTGCACATGTTGGGAGACGAATAATTTATGGTTTTCTTTGATTTTAATGTTGCTTTTATGTAAAGATACTCTATTATTAAATGTTTTGGTGGCACCTATGCAAGATTCGTTGCATGTTGTACATTCTAGCACATACACAGCGTTCTTGGAGGTGCTGTTAAGGTCTTTTTTTATTGTGAATGTTTGTGTTGGGTTTTTAAATGTGTATGAGTTCCCCTTTATTATCATGTCACAGACTCCACATCTTTCATTGTTGCATATTGTGACCCCTTTTATTGTGTGTTGGTTGAGTTTAGATGAGGTTAAAAATGATTTGAGGTTTTTTGGTTGCCGTTTGCTTTTTATTATTTTCGTTGTTTTTAATATGTAGTTTAGTTGTTTTGATTTAGTAGGGTGAGGTTTCTTGTTATTTCTGTGAATAATTCTGGATTGTTTTTGTTGTATGTAGAGATGTATGCAAATATCTGTTCTTTGTTTCGTTTTTTGGGGATTCGTAATTGTTCTAATGGTATGTTTTCTGCTAGTTCTATACCTTTGTGTATTATTTGTAGGGGGTATCCTCTTCTTGTTAAAGATTTCCGTAGTTCCTCCAGTTGGACAATCCGGAGGTCTTTGTCACTGACTATAGTACAGATTCTGCGTGTTAGGGAGTAGGGTATAGATTTTGTGTATGTATGTTGCTCACCTATGTACAAGATTCAGGACTAACTGCACACACACACGCACACACACGGGCACAACAGCCAATTTGGCGACAGGGCAATAAAAAATAATAAATTTCAAAAGAAAATCCAAGCAGTTCAAGAAATGGAGATGACCGATAAAATAAAGGTCAAAATCACACGTACTTAGTAAACACAGACGACTTTAACAGAAGCAGAAAAAAAAATAAAATAAAAAAAAAAATAAAAATATCAAAACACATACACACACTCCGCAAACCCACACATGCGCAAAAACGCCAAACAATAACACATTTCCTCAAATGAAACAACACTCTTTCAAATCGAAAAAATATTTCTTCAAATGGATTTACATATCTGATGATAGCGGACCACCGCTTGAAACACGTTATATAAAATTATAAAAAGTTGGAACTGCACTAATACTGCACTACCCTCTTTTATATATATATATAAATATATATATATATATATATATATATATATATATATAATAATCCAGGTAAAACATCCACAGGGTAGTAATCCAAAGAATTTCAACCAGGTTTATAAAAGTGCTCAATATCAAATAGAGCTTTTATATATGATTATTTTTATTTACACAGACATGTACAACATCTGCAAATCTGGCATGTCGATGTTATCGATCAACAGCTATTATAAACTGAGATCTCATCAGGAAGAGTTAGAATCTGATCATATTTGGAAAGAACCTTTCCAAATATGATCTAAGGTTAAGATCAGATTCTAACTCTGCCTGATGAGATCTCAGTTTATAATAGCTGATGATCGATAACATCGACATGCCAGTGTTGCAGATTTTGTACATGTCTGTGTAAATAAAATAATCATATATATATATAGCTTCAGGAAATGATGCACATACACTTAAGTACAACAGAACAAAATATCTTTGAAAATTGTTTGTTTGAGCATGAAACTTTTAACGATAATGATAAGAAATTTTGCATACTTATAATATATATACGTACAAATATACACACATAAATATATAAGTATATATACACATATATTTTACTCGTAGTAGTTGACCATGAGTAGCATCTAATATATATATAAATAAGTAGTGAGTTAAAAAAATTACTTTGTAGTGAAAATAGACTTGATATTTGATTTTTAAAGAATGGAACAATATTGTTCCACTACATTCATTGCTGTTTTTTTTTTCAGGGAGAATTTTGTTAGGCAATGCCATCCATATAATTAAATTGTCACACAACATATCGTCTGTCTACGGCAATTCTCATTCAAACATAACTTTCTAAATTTACTTTTTTTTTTAAAGTATGCTAAACATTTTTGTTCAATTTGCCTTTCTTGTAAGAAAATATTTACTAATGACAAAATGTCACCATAATCTGATTTAAAAAGAAATAAAAACGGTCCGGCGTACAACAGCTGTTTCAAAATAATATTATTTTGTGAGATGTAGAAGATAATAGAAGAAACAACACGAAAGAATTTATGCGATTTAAATTTCAACATTTTGTAAGACGTCTTCTCAGTTTTGGCAGAACCGATTTTTGTAATCACGTAATTTGTTAAATTATCTTGTAAATATTTTCTTACAAGAAAAGCAAATGGCTTCAATAAGCAAAGCAAAACAAAAATGAGATTAAAAAGACTCGTTGGCAACACCGAATAGATAATTTGAAATGAAATCACGTCATTCTGAGTCCGTATTAATTTGCAACGTCTAATTTTAAGCTTTATCAACCTGAAGAAATTTATTAAGATTATCTTTTCGAAAGATTAGTGTACCAATATATAATTTTTCAAAAGATTAATGGACCAATATATATCTATATTTTCTTTTCGAAAGATTATCTTTTCGAAAGATTAGTGGACCAATATATAATTTTTCGAAAGATTAATGGACCAATATATATCTATATTTTCTTTTCGAAAGATTATCTTTTCGAAAGATTAGTGGACCAATATATATCTT
>OY744524.1:171509106-171554106 GCA_963556195.1 Sepiola atlantica | reverse complement strand
CTTTTTCTTGCTCTTCTTCTTACCCCTTTCATTTTTTAGTTTTTCATCAAGACTCACTCCAGATTTAGGATTTCATTTTTGAGCATTTTTTTTTTGTTTTATTTTATTCTTTTTCTTTGAAATGATCTAGGAAGTATGGGTCCCCCTGGAAATATTCGCTTGCCGGACAATCCTAATTCCACTTCCGCATTTGACCTGTTTGACGGTGAAGGCAATGTGAATGATTCCTACAACATTGACGCTTTGCCCCCTCACATGTCACTCCACGAGCATCATGGGAATTTTGGCTCTGGCATCACTGAAACTAATGCACTTATAATTGCTGAATCAGAGACGGCTTCATATTCGGGTAGGACATGTTCAACTACCAATTTGCTTTCTCTACTAACCTCAGTCCTCATTCAACTACTAACACTACCAATATTGACTATTCTTTCGTATTTGTTCACCATCTTTCTCAGATTAGGCGTCTTTGTTATTTACATGTTTTCGACTGTTGTTCTCTTTACAACGTTTCGGCAGTTGTTCTCTTCGGCCTTCTTCAAATGCCTTTTATCATAGTCGGTAATCTCATGAGAATTTCAAGCCGCTCGTTATTTAATCCACTTGGATTAACTGATCTTATTCCGCATTTCATGCCTTTTAATTAGTTGTTCTTAATCCTCTCACCAGGGATTAGTCGCTAATAATCTTGTATCTTTTAACACAGGTTTAGATCTCATTAATATGGATTCCTTCCATATTATTTTTACTGATTTGAGAAATATTTTCAGTTTGCGATAAAAAAAAAAATCTTACCAAATATAGTTGATAGTCTGCTACAATTCGTGAAATTTGGTTTGAAATGTGAGCATAAATGACGGAGCCTTTTGATATATGAATGCACATTTGTTAATTTATTAGATTAGACGTTTTTATCATGTGTTTGAGGTTATTGTAATTATTTTATTACTTCAATTTTGAATATAATCTTGGAACACAAGTTCAGTCAGTTAAAATAAAAATTTGTAAATACGTGTAAAAAACACAAAACTTATTGTAAACGATTAATTTAACAAAAGTTAGACCAGGTTGTGACGAAAGTTCCGTCCATTTTTTAAAACACAGAAAATCAAATATCTGTAATCGTTAATGTATTCCCCATTCCTCTCTATGACCCCTTTCCAGCTATGAATAAGCATTTCAATGTCACGGTCATAAAATTCCTTAGATTTTGAACTGAAAAGAGAAACTAACTCATTTTCGATTTCTTCTCTTGAAGTAAGTCAGAATCAACTCAAATGATTTTGAAAACTTCTAAAGAGATTGTAATCTGTTGATGCAATGTTTGGAGAATATGGTGGGGACACATAATTCCCAGATGTAAACTGTGTGAAAATACAACTTGATTGAAGTTATGGGCTTAGAAAATTGTGATTTTGTGGAGTTAGTCTTAAAGTTATGTCTTAAAGTTATGTCTTAAAGTTATGTCTTAAAAGGATTGAAATTTAATCCAATTTTGAGAGTCAGTGTAAGTTTGTGTAATCAGTATTTTTAAATTTTTTACAAACTTTGAAATAATAATAATATGTTGTATTAACGTTGTGTCATTTTCTCCTTGTACACAGGGATTTGACATTCTCTCGACTCTCCACATCAAAACAAAGAAAAAACACTAGGAGCCATTATAGAGAATCATACCTACAAAATTTCAAGTTCTTATGTCTAATAACCTAAAAGTAGATAGCAGACAAATAGACAGACAGTCAGGTTCTTTTATGCGACGCGGTTGTGTAAGAAAATTAATTTTTTATCTGGTTTAGGAGCATAAATATACTATGATACTAGACTTTTAAATTCAAGCCAAAATACTAGTTTCTATTCAGCAGTTTAAAGACTTAAAAATTACTTTCAAATTTCAAAGAATTATAATGTAAACAAATATCTACCATTTGTTTTTAATCTATTAAGAATAAAAAATAAAAATGACTTTTATTTACTTATTACATTGCAGGCTTCCAAAGTAATTTTGAAGCCTTTAAACTGACGAATAGAATGAAATTTCTGGATTGAATTAAAGTTTAAAGACAAAAGTCAAGTATTGTGGCTTATTTGTGTTTTGAAGGCAAAGGAACATGTTCATTTTCTCATGTAGCCTAACCCTAACCCTAAGCCTATCAAAGAACCAACTGATGCACAGCTCTCATATTCGCATGGATTTAATAATGATTTATCTGTTTATCTTTATGTTAATATGTACACCTTTTACCATCTATATATTAATATTTATCTATCTTACGACTTTGTAGATAAGTACAAATCTAGCAGCAGTCACCTACACATCCTACAGACATCTACATAGATGCGGAAAGAGAGTAATTCATATTATTCAGTGTTAATATATATGGCTTGAATTACCAGCCTTAATTGGTGCACTTTTCATATAATTGTTAACATTTATAAAGCTGTGTATAAAATTAATTCCATAATATTTTACTACATTTGTTCTTCGTGTGTATAGTAATATGTACTTTTGAGAAGAACAAAATATGCCATAAAAACAGAAATAGATGAAAATACAAAAATAACACATTACTTTCTAAGTTAGGGATCAATAGTTTCTCTTGACTATATATATATATATTAAATTCCTTCTAACTTCCAAGCTAATTTGTGGTGGCCAACGGGTAAGACTCTTGACTGCGAATCAGTGGCGATTTGTGATCAAAGTTTGCGCCCGCCGACCGTCGGAAATTAACTTCCTGCACTGAAGATTGCATAAGCATGAAACATCGATGTCTGTAGGTAATAAATAATTAATATTTATTTATAAATATTATATATATATATATATATATATATATATATAAATGTTTTGAGGTACAAAACTTATAAATACATTTAAAAATGATACGCAGAAATCTCTCTAAGGCCCTTTTGACTATCATCTCGTCAGGAGAAAATCGATAGTTTTAATTAATAATATTGTCGAAAGAAAGAGCAAATGGGGAAGTTGAAAGTGCCAAAATTAGTGTTAAAGCGATTAAAAGTCAATTTAATGATTTACTTAAAAAGCCGATTAAAAGGCACTACGTTAGGGAACAAAAAAAAAGAAAAAAAAAAAAAGGGAGGGAGTTCAAAGTTCCCCAAAGAGATTTAGCAATCTAATAAATTCCTTTTGCCGGCACAAGGAAGGTTTTCGAATAGCAATAGAGACAGATTCCAATATTTTCAAATGGTTCTTGGAATCTGCTCTATGCAAGACCTCAAAACGGTCTATTTTATAGCTACTGGCACAGCTTGGGTTTTCAACCAAATGCTGGCCAAAGCAAAGTCCAAAGAATTAGGGGAGGGGTAACACAAGGATCCTACCCTTCATTAAATTGACTTTTAATCGCTTTAACGCTAATTTTGGCACTTTCAACTTCCCAATTTGCTCTTTCTTTCGACAATATTATTAATTAAAACTATCGATTTTCTCCTGATGAGATGATAGTCGAAAGGGCCTTAGAGAGATTTCCACGTATCATTTTTAAATGTATATATATATATATATATATATATATATTAATATTTATAAATAAATATCAAATTATATTTACCTACGGACGGCGTTGTTTCAAGCTTTTTGTTCTCATCAGTGTAGGGAAGTGATAATTTCAGACGGTGATAAGGCGCAAACCCAGTTCACAAAGCCACCTTTGATTCTGCACACTTTCACTCTATCCTCACGGCAACAGGAAATTATCACGTGATATGGGGAATTTAAGTTATATTTATGCCAATTACAATATAAACATCAAGACAGACTAGAGAACTCAACGAACTTACTCGGAGTCTTGCTTTGTAGCTAAGTGAATATCTATTTTAAATATCTCTTAACAGTGCTCAACTTTAATTTTCTTAAAGGGGCGTTAATAATAATATTTATAAATAAATCTTAAATTATATTTACCTACAGACGACGTCGTTTCGAGCTTTTTGCTCTTATCAGTGTAGGGAAGTGGTTATTTCAAACAGTTATAAGGTGCGAATTCACACCTCTATTCTCTCTATCTCTCTTTATATATATACATATACATATACATATATATATATATATATATATATATATATATATATGGGAGTGGGAAAGTATTGTGTTGTAACTTTTAATGTACTATACAGCCTGAAACCGCCTTAACTGAAAATGATGTTTGTATTTTAACCCGCTCAACAACACATTAAATAATAACCTCTTGTTTAAATCTATTTTTAAAACAGTGTAAAAGTTCCCAAAAGAAGGGAAATAGCTCTTCTCTAGTCAGTGAATATCAAATGAAGAAGTCCCCTCCAAAAAACAAGGTATGAAAATTGGAGTAAAATAATCAAGAAAAGACGTCTACATTTCATAGGGCATGTCATAAAACTGAGTGAAGATACGCCAATAAGAATTACTTTAGAAGAAGCTCTAACTCTAACTGATATGAAGAGAGGTCACCCAAAAGATTTGAACTGCAGTGGCTTTGCTATCAACACCAAACATCCTGAGGAAATGATTCACTCACTAGTAAGCATCACAGAAGACATGAGATGGTGGAGAAACAGTGTAGACGATATTCATACAATAGTGAATTGTGAAAGAGGAAAGCTGATGAGTCATGGTTGGGCTTACTGATACTTATTTTGATATTTCATCATTTTCATTACGGTTAGGCAACTTTTTTGCACATGTGTTATTTTGAGAGAAAAGGTTATTAAAAAAATGTCTGCTTTTAATGATAACTCAAATACTTTGTTTGATGAATTATTATTTTTAATGCAAATGCCAACATCATATTTAAGAGCAATGGCAAGTTTCATAACAATCTGTCCAAAAGTAAAGAAGGGATTATTTTTATTTAAATGGAAAACAAAAACAGTTTTTAGTCATTTTATTTGGTAATTCCTAACAAGGCTGAGACTTTGGACTTGGACAATTTACAACCAGATGTTAAGAGTTTCAAGTCATAAAAATATATAATGTTAGATGTACCGCCATTGGCTGCGATGCAGTGAAGTCATTATAAGTTTAATTTGTTTCCACATAAGCTGAACAACTTGTGAGTTATTTCTTTTGCTGATTTTTAGTTTTAGGTGATTATTTAAAAATGTTTCATATTAGCTGTCGTCTGGGCTGAACTAAGTAATTTTTAAATAGATTGTAGCGAAGTACATTATTATATTGCCAATAAGTAGATCTATAACAAATGAGGGTGCTGTTATAGATCACGCACCTGATTTCCGTGACTTCGCGTCGGCAACGATCGGGCAGGTCATGAAAGCGCCGAGAGTTGCCGAGACGCAAACGCCAAGCGTTAATGGAAGACTTGCAGACGATAATATAAGACGAATAAATTCAAAGAAAAAATACATAGATAAAAAGATAAAAACCGAACAAACTGTAGGGTGGGGGTGGGGGGGTTCAAATGAACCATTTTCAATCAAATGGGTAGAAAGAAAAAAAAATTTTTTTTTTTGGGGGGGGGGTGAATTTTGTCAATTTTTTTCTTTTTCATTTGTTTCGCTGTTTTTCTTTTTTCTTTTTCTTGCTAACATAAAACAAAGAAAGAAAAATGGGTTAGGGTTCCCGTTCTTAGCGATAGCCAAGCTCTGTATTCAAGCTGCCAAGCTCTAACTGGAAGACTGGCAGACGATAATATAAGACGAATAAATTCATAGTAAAAATACATAGATTAAAATCATTTTTTTTTTTTTGTGAAAATAATGTTTTTTAGAGGGTGGGGGGTAAAATTTTGTCAATGTTTTTATAAGATAAAAGAAAGAAAAAAATGATATTATTCCATCAGCGCTCGTGCGCTTCCGCAACATGCCCGATCGTTGTCGACGCGAAGTCACGGAAATCATAGCTTGATTTGTCAGCTTAAATGCTATTTGGGTCTGATTTGAAAAAATCCTACAAATATTAGAATTAAATAAAAAAATTAAAACCTAATTCCTTTCTACTGGTAAATAGTAATTGATTTGATGTTTGACATTCACCATGAAATTTCCTTGATTCCTGCTCGCTATTTTTGATAGACCTCCTCAGTCGGTTAATTTTGACTATTTTTTTTTTATTGCCCATAATTCTATCAGCCCTTTTCGAATTGAAACTCGTCTTTTCTTTCTCCTCTTCTATTTTTAACCTGCTTGTGTTGTGTTGCTACTAATTTCATTTCATGTGAGCATTTGTAGGGGAACCAATCACGTCTGCAATCAGGCAATTCTCAACGCAATTGTGGAATCTGCTTTTCTTTTCTTTTTTTTATGAAACTTTCCATAATAGCAAAATTAATCATTTTGATTAAAAAATTTTTTTTTTTAAAACCTGATAAATTATATATCTGCGATTTTGTTATTAAAAATGTTAATAAATAAACATAATCTGCCAAATACCATCCATTCACTGTGGCGGTCCCCAGATGCCGAAGAGCTTTCTACTCCAAAAGCTTGTTTCCTCGTGCTGCTGGACTCTGGAACTCCCTCCCTGCTCCCTGTTTTCCTGACGGTACTGACATGCGGAAATTTAAAACTAATGTAAACAGACATATCGCTGCACAGCTCCCAATTTAGGTTGACCCCCCCCCCCCCCCCCCCCCAAAAAAAAAACTCTCACCCTTACGTCTACAATGGCGGTCTTCTTTGTTTGGGGTGAAATATGTTAAAAAAGAAAAAAAAAATTATATTATTTGGTACTTTTCAACTTTATTGACTGGAGCAATTTCGTTTCGGTTAATTTGGAGCTTTGTATTACCTATTGTATTACCTGGTGTTACAATATTTTCTTTACCTTAAAAAAAGTAACGAAAAAGATGATTTTTTTTTTCTGGTACATTTGTAGATTAACACTCTTCGCTGAATCAGCCCCCTCCCCTCCAAAAAAACCCCCAAAAAACCCCAAAAAACAATATTTTACTTTTTTAGGCGTTTACATGTGAACACCCTGAAAAACTTGTGTAAAGAGAAGAAAAAAAAAACAATCATTTACAATTTAGAGTGAGGGATCAGTTTTGTATATAAATTTAACATAAAATGTTCCCTCATTTCCGGGCTATTCTAGCATTTTAGGGCATTAAATCTTTTTATAATTAACCCTAAGTCCGAGTGGCTGCCAGTTAGGTTTAGAATTAGGTTAGAAGACTTTTAACAAATGTTTCAAAAAATAATTTACTGGTGCAAAATAATTTATTGAAATGTTTTGAAAAATAATTTATTGGCGAGGGTGAAATGCAGCTCTATCATTGCAAATTTGATCGAAAATGTTTTTGTCTTCATGATTGTGTTGCCACAGAAAGGGTTAATATTGGGTACAAAATTGACTTAACATCGATAAGAGGAGACAATATAAAACGGAGAATAACCAAAACGAAATTGCTTGCGTCAAGAAAGTCCAATAGCACCATATATTTATTTTCTTAAAAGTTATTCTTCAAAATATTTCTTTTAAGATGTTGAAAACAATTAAGAACAAAAGTTTTTTTATTAATAAAACAAAAAAATAGTAGATGGAGTTGAGACATTGGGACCATTGCTAAAGAGAAAATAGAAGAAAAGACAAATTTGGATGAGGGGGTAGATACAATGATCTTTGTTTAGATTTAATAAAATTTTCAATTTTGTTTCAATAATTATAACATACTCGCAGGACCGATGAAAATTCCACAGTTGTATCTTCATCTTTTGTATATTGCTAGCATGTTTAAAAAATATTTCTATTCTATGGACGTCTGACATGAATGCAGACCCCACAATATTTGTTCAAACTGAAACAGGCTTATCTAATTACTCTAGTTAATGTAGTCTCGGAATATATCTGGTTATGAGGGTGTGTCTCCGAAACCCTTGTAGGAGTTTATGACATCTTTCCATTCTATGGATGTACGATGCAAATGCAGACCACACAATATTATTCCATCATCTTTGGACTGAACAGATACTACACTTAGTCTGAAGTGTATTTTAGTTCAAGTTTGACACAAGGACAACAGCAGATGAAAATTACTTTTTTTGCATTGCATCTGTACTGATCAGTCGATTCCATCTTTAAAAAAATTGCCGTAGTATATTATCAATCAATCAATTTACTGGCAAAAACTAGAAAGTGCAGCAAGCTATGTGATACCCAATTAGAAGATATTTCATCTACATACCATCTGAATGTTGTCCAAGGCGACTTTAAACGTGGATAGGGTAGGCATAATCACAACCTCTTTTGGCAGGCGGTTCCAGTGAGCAGAAAAACGGGCAGAGAATGCTGCCTTTTTTCTGTTGAGACAAAAACAGTGATGGTACATTTTCCGTGGGTGACCAGGGAGAGCGCAGCTAGGTGTTGAGATAAAAAATTCCTCTAATGGTAGATTTACATTCCTGTTGATGATGCTGTATGCTGAAATCAGGTCCCTCTACATCCCTATCTGCTCAAGTGAGAACAGATTTAGTATTTGAAGCCACTCTTTGTAGATAAGCGTAGAGAATCTTGTCACCATCCTGGTTGTCAACCGTTGAACACGCTCCAGGTGTACGATATCTTTTTGAAGATAGGGATTTGTTGCTTGGATGACATTCTCAAGAATGGGTCATATCAGGCTTATGTATAGGGGACGAAAGCGTCTGCTGCTAGGCTTAGAAAGGATCTCCGCCCATGCATGGAGTATTGTTGCCACATCTGGACTGGTGCATCATCTACTAGTCTCTCCCTCCTTGTAATAGGTCCCTCACTGTTAAGCAAGCTCCAGTCCCTGTCCCATCGCCGCAATGTAGCATCCTTGTGCTTGTTTTACAAATACTTCAATGGATTATGCTCCGATGAATTGGCTACTCTGGTGCCCCCTCAACGTAAATTCACTAGACTAACACGACAATCAACTAAGTCCCATCCATTCACTGTGGAGGTCCCCAGATGCCGGAGAGCTTTCTACTCAAAAAGCTTCTTTCCTCGTGCTGCTGACCTCTTGAACTCCCTCCCTGCTCCCTGTTTTCCCGACGGTACTGACATGCAGAAATTTAAAACTAATATAAACAGACATCTCGCTGTGCAGATCCCAATTTAGGTTGACCCCTCAACCTTATCCTTTTTCTTTTTTCTCAGTAGCCCATTACGTCTACAGTGGCAGCCTGCCTTGTTAGGGGTGAACTATGTTAAAAAAAAAAAAAGGTAGAGAATCCGCCCGTCTTCGCTCGCCATCTTGATACAGTGACATGTTGGTTTGAAGGAGTTGGACCTTGAAACAGTTGTGGACTTTGCCTTAACAACGATGTTGAGTGGTTGAGGTGGAAAACCATTGGACAAAGAGAGGTGGGCAGTAGGCAGAGAGTCAATAGGAAGATGACTGCATTTTGCAGAGTTCAGAAGTAAATCCCAGTTTAAAGATTTATTATATAGATTTTAGAAGAATTTTTTCATGAAATATTGTGTAAATGTAAAAACTGAATTTCATAAATATAAAAATGGAATTTACCGAAAATGGATCTGGGGTTATGGAAAAAAAGACACCCTACACTTGTTACCTTTGACCCTCTGTTACTTTTTTCATTTTGTTTTGTTTGCTTTTTTTTTTTTTGCGAATGTTATTTGTTGTATTTGATAGTCAAAAGGTTACGAGATATTGCCTGAGCGAATGTTGGATTAGAATGCATTTCTTGTTAATTTTGTTTTACTTTTACTTTGAATTGGATTTTATTAAAATGAATTAATGAATCGTGGAATAATTATGGTCACTCTGATTTTAATATTTGATTAAATTAGCCCCACGATAACATTATAATCATGTTAATGTGTGCCAAATTATACATTTCTACAGTGTTACAGAAAGATTGATATTGCCTGCATTTGTAGAGGGAAAGGCAATATTAAAAATAAAAACTAACAAAGTCTTTCCATACAAAAAATATATCAATTTTTATTTACAACTTTTTTAATACTTAGCAAGGCCAAAAGCCACTGAAGGATAATGGTAAATGAGATCATCAGTTGGATGATGGAACAATACTATGAAAGGATTGAGAATAATGTTTGATTAATTCAGAGGACAACTCTACAGATATTTGTTGACATTGGACTTGAAAACAACCATTTTGTAGTCTGTAGGGAAGCAGTCTCATGCTACCGTGTTCCACAGGTGGGAAGTTATTGGAAAGAAACTCTGTTCATGGAAGTTCTGTTTGATTTTAGGTACACAGAAGAAGAAAGGAAAGTTCTTTGCAGCGTTTGCAGCAAGATCAGTTCTTGCTGAGAAGGTTTTATGGGGTAAGGGTGGGGATTGATATCCATAGAGTATTGATTTACTCCTCTCCAGGAGTTAGGCACAAGGCCAGTTTTTATCTTACTCCCACAAGTAAGATGTGACCCAAGATCGGGTCGGGAAAATGGGGTTTAAAAATTGCCTGGGCAGCCCCGTCGGCATTCCCCGGTAGGGGCACCTCAGGCAGTAAGCAATAAACTTACTCCTCTCCAAACAGGGGAGGCGAAGCCTGGGAGGGTGGACCTCCTAGAACTGCACAGGACAGACCCATAGACCGGTGTAAATCAAGCCCCGAAGGTCAAGACAATACCAGTCTATGGGGTGCAGTATCCATCGGAATAGATACTACACTTTGATCTTAGCCAAAAGGCCAAGAAGGTAGAGTAGGAAAAGACTAACAATGTCTCTTCTGTGAGAAAAGGGCCATAGGGAAGAGAAGAAATGATCTCCCAGTAGAATGCGCAGTCGATTTTGTATTCTGTTCCAGCTCTGAGCAGCACCTCCCCAGATGTGAGCAGTACTCCATCTTGAGTCGTATCTAACTCTTATACAGGTAGAGGATTGCATCAGGTGTCAGGTACTTTATGGAGTGGTGGAATGATCCAACCATTTATTCCAGCGAATTTAGCAACAGATTTTATGTAAGTCTTCCATTTCAGGTTTGAAGTGAAAGTCAGTTCTATGAGCATGTCAAAGCAAGTGGCTTTTGTTAGAGCAATCAAAAATTAAGATTAAATGAGAGTTCAGTGTCTAGGAACGTTCCAAGTGAGCAAAGAGTTGTTTAGTCTGTAAGAATATGAGCAGACATGTTTATTTTGGCTGTTGCCATGTGAGTTTGCATGTGACAGTGTGTAAGTTTGATAGATTTTGCAGGCGATGTGCGTATGTATGCTTGCCTTTGTTTAGTCAGTGTATGTATGAACTTGTGTGTGAGTGAAGAGTCTCTAAATGAGAGAGGAAGGATTGATTTAACCTGTACGAGAGTATGGGTAAACTTGTGTGTACTGTGTTTAGTAGTATGTGAATGTTTCTTATTGTATCTGCTAAGGGCCTTCCACCTAGGGGCCTAGGCTGTTTTTAAGGGATGTATTCACGTGTGTCAGTTTTAAAAGAAAAACCTGAAAAGAGAAAGCAAATGCTGGTGTTTGGGTTTTTATAGTACGTGCAAGATTCGGAGGTGAATATTTTTATGCCTGTGATTGGTTAAAAGAAGCTGCTGATTGGAAATTTTGTCCAATCAAGTGTCGATACTTAAAAACAACATTTGCTGCTGCTGCTTCTATAAGTTTTAGTGCAAACTTAACATTATTATCACAAAGCCACTTTACATCAAAGAAATTTCACACAATTAAATGCTGTTTTTAAAAAACAAATTTTGTTTTCCTTTTGTCTATCTCCCTTCTCCGTTTTTGACCTTCTCATGTCTATTGATGTCTAAAATTTGTAATTATTTCAGATTTAAACAAACTCTGTAGAAGTCTTTTGGTTAATAAAGATTTAATGTTGCACTTCGCTTACACTTGCATGTATAAACGATTATACACCCGCTAGGAGCCCAAGTTCTATTCGTTTGCTGACCAAACGACTCGAACGCCGATGTTAATTTATTAAAAAGGTTTATTAAAAAGGCAAGAACAGTCACAAAAAAAACATCAGAGTTTATTTACTTACTTGCGCGTGCATGAGAGAGAGAACGATAGATGGATAGCTCACTTTGTTACATCTGGTTACATTGTGTGCGCCCACACCCCCTTGGCACCTTAAAAACGTCTTCTCTACTTGAAGTGTCACCATAAAAGAGATCGACTTCTGTTCTGGGGTCACCTCTGACCCCTAGATGTCACTCAAACTTTTCCATTCAAACAATGTGTTAGAATCGAACAGAATGACAATTTAAGCTTCAGTGTTTTTCTTCATTCATACCTCAATTTTTAGTTCAGTTTCATTTTTTTTAGTATGTTTTCGATCTGAGGAAGCCATTCATTGTGGGATGATGATTAGTCATTATTCCATGTCTCGTTGAATTATGCTACTATTTCAATCACGAGTTGGTCAATTTGTGACTCGATCAGTTTCTTAAGAAGTTAACTGTTGAAAAACAACCTTCTATGATTCTTTAATTTCATTTTCAAGATTTAACTTCGTAAAACTTTGTGTGTATGATGACAGTATCTTAAAAATAAAACTTTGAACTTTGGTTTTCTTTTCTTTTCGACTAAATCCCATCCATTCACTGTGGCGGTCCCCAAATACCGGAGAGCTTTCTACTCAAATAGCTTCTTTCCTCGTGCTGCTGGCCTCTGGAACTCCCTGCCCCCTGTTTCCCCGACAGTACTGACATGCAGAAATTTAAAACTAATGTAAACAGACATCTTGCTGCGCAGATCCCAATTTAGGTTGACCCCCCCCCCCCCCAACCTGCTCCCCTTTTCTTTCTTCTCAGTAGCCCCTTACGTCTACAGTGGCGGCCTGCCTTGTTTGGGGTGAACTACATTAAAAAAAAAAATAAAAATAAAGAAACTCCTAAAAAACCTCACAACTCCACAATTGAAGACTTAAATGCGATCTCTAGAGAGATCGATTTTCCACGACAGAATCATAAATCTGAAACAGAATGTATTTTTAAGTAATTTCTATATTAATGCAATTTTGTGATCACTTCTTGTGTGTACGTGTTTCTCGCATCTACAGGACTTACACATTATTATTTACTATCAATCGAATATTTAATGGAATCATGACGGCAATAATATAAAATAAAACCAATTCTAAAATTCTATTTAGAACGGTAATTTAATTACATAATTAAATCCACCAGAATGCTTTTCTATTTGTAAACAAGTCAGCTATTTGAATCTTTTGTTAATAGTTAATAAAAAGAAGGATGTATTAATTTGGGACCCTTCAAAATTTCAAAAGAATTGAACCACATTTAAACTGGCCTCCTGAAGAACATGGTAGACAATTAAAGCTAGCTGTATGCAAAATTTACGATCATTTGATATCAATTCTTTGATATTATTACGGTGTTATTTAAAAAAAATATTTTTTTTTACATATTGTAACCATTTATCAAGGTCCACAGGCCAAGGGTTATTGAGTTTGATAGGTAGACACATCTAGGGGATTAGTAATGAAATTGACTATTTCAAATGATTTAAAAAAATTTTTTATTATAACATAGTTCACCCCAAACAAGGTAGGACGCAACTGTAGACATAAGGAGCTACTGAGAAAAATGGGAAAAGGTTTGGGGGTTCAACCTAAATTGGGAGCTGTGCAGCGAGATGTCTGTTTACATTAGTTTTAAATTTCAGTACCGTCGGGAAAACAGGGAGCAGGGAGGAAGTTCCAGAGGCCAGCAGCATGAGGAAACAAGCTTTTGGAGTAGAAAGCTCTCCGGCATCTGGGGACCTCCACAGTGAATGGATGAGATTTAGCTGATTGTTGAGTTGGTCTAGTGAATTTACGTCGAGGGGGCACCAGAGTAGCCAGTTCATCGGAGCATAATCCATTGAAGTATTTGTAAAACAAGCACAAGGATGCTACATTGCGGTAATGGGACAGAGACTGGAGCTTGCTTGACAGTGAGGGACCTATTAGGTTGGCGACTCTTTTGGACCTTGTCAAGGAGGGAGAGACTAGTGAATGATGCCTCAGCCCAGATGTGACAACAATACTCCATGCATAGGCGGATGGTGGCTTTGTAGAGATACACGATAATGTCAAGTGTGAGGAGTTTACTAACACGGTAAAGGGAGCCCACCTTCTTTGCTGCAGCCTTGACAATATCTTCAATGTATTTGTTCCAATTCATGTTACCTGTGAAGGTTAGGCCGAGGAGTTTGAATGTTGAACTCTTAGCCAGGGTGCCATTTGCCATAACAATCGGTGGTTGGAGATAATCGGACCAAAGTATAATTCTCGTCCCATAAGTCGCATCACCTTGACTAGATCCCTAACTCAACATTGTGTAGTTGTTTCAGATTCTTTGCTGTGTTCTAACTCATTGAAACCATCAGGGTATGAAGTAATAAAAAGAAATATCTGCCATTTTCTGATGTTCCTACAGTTAGTAACTCATCCAAACAGAATTTGATTAACTCGTTCGTGAATTGCCGCAAACAACTTTCAAACAACTTCACAATCTCTTTCTCTGTGCTAGAGTTGCTTCTTGCTAAATACAACAATTCTCTCCGCTAAGTCACCAACTGAGATCATGGTATTCACTTTCTACTGTCTGGCTGCATTCTACCCTAATTTTTGATTTGTTATATGCAGCCTATTCCGGAAATCGAATACTTGCTTTTTTAATTAACCTTCTCTAGAATTGAAATACAATCTTTATCCAACTTTAAGATGAGCATGGATATAATTAGATGACATCACCAAGTCTGGCTTTTCAAACAATTCATTTTTCATGCCCATCTCTCCTTTGGTCTCACGAAACCCTTCAAGGCCAAGAAATGACAGCTGGATTATCTATTAGCTTAAAAGGAAGACTAAGTTTTGTCTGTTCATTTGAAACTGCATTCAGTTTAAATGCAGTCGTTAATGGGGAGAGGCAGGGTTTGGCTATCCTATGATATCACTCAAGGCGGTTTTGCCTAGGTGGGGAGGTCAACCTTATAGTATCAGATCTCTATATAAAGTTAGATATGTTTATATATTTGTATGTACATGATTCACTCCTAAACTAATTCACCAATTATTATGAATTTTTGAAAACAGCTGCTCGACATAAGGAATCAAAATGTAGACTATATTTAGTTTTATACAAAAGGGATAAGACCTTTGTGAAAATTCCGATTTCTCCAATTTTTGTGAAATTTTAACACTAGGTATTAGATCTCAATTAATAAATATTCTTCGAATTTTAGTTTCTTTGGAGTAATTTTAAGGTTTTTTTTAGGTGGAATAATATAGGCACCACCTCCCATTTGAAAATTCAAATATTTCAGATTTGCATTGAATTTGATCCATAGTCATTCGACACCAATTAAGCAACATTCTCTGAATTTTAATTTCTTCTTAAGACCCCTTAAGCTCAAACCTTAAATTTTAGACATTTTCTAGAATCAAAATCATGTAATGCATTTTGATCAAAATTGGAATATCAATTCTAGGCATAATTTTTAGTATCATATCTTGATTTTAATCTTCATAAGGGGACATAAAAGTGATGCAAAACCGTTTTACCTGCCTCATGATGGGTATTCTTCTAGAATACATATATATATATATATATATATATATATAAATATTTGTTATTGTTTATTTATCTATGGACGTATACGTTTCGTCTCTTTTCAATCAAGACTCATCAGCATAGAAGTATGACTATTCACTACCGGTCACTCGATTCGAAACCCTGGATTACAAGTATTTTTCAACCCCAATCCAACATCGCTAACCGATAGGCCAATTCTGAACAGCTTATAAACAATGATAATTTTAACACATTTAAAGCGGCGAGACTTACAGGCATTCAACTTCTATAAGTGAAGGAATGATGCATATAAAGCAAGTGACGTCACGCTGTATTATTACTACAATTTACAGTGCTCTACTTTTTAACGAGGAGCTTCAAATATAAATATTTGTTATTGTTTATTTATCTATGGACGTATATATATAAACAATTTATTCTTCATCAGACAGCCGTTTTGCCCACAGAAAATTATATATATATATATATATATTTGTAAAATTGGGCAGCATTTTCTCCCTTATACATTTTGTATATGTTTGATTAAACAGGAGTGCCAACTTCTGCTTTTGATCTGTTTTTTCTAGTCTGCACGCGACAGATTTGATGTTATAATCCAAGGAGTGTAAAAAATCTCTGTATGAGGGGGATGGGGGTGAAGGTGTATTGAAGTGCTGTTGAAATAATTAAAAAGAGCGCCCTCTTGATAGATTCACCAATTTATTTCATTTTGCAACCGCCTGATGACGACCGATGTCAGTCGAAAACGTTCGCACAAAATACGGAGATTTTTTACACCTCTTGGATTATAACATCAAATCTGTCATACGAAGACTAGAAAAAACGGATCAAAAACTGAATTAGAAGTTGGCACTCCTGTTTAATCCAACATGTGTATATATATATATATATATATATATATATAT
Source organism: Sepiola atlantica (assembly GCA_963556195.1). NCBI lineage: Eukaryota > Metazoa > Mollusca > Cephalopoda > Sepiida > Sepiolidae > Sepiola > Sepiola atlantica. Next base: position 171,537,730 of record OY744524.1, on the reverse strand, counting down.
ATATATATTAATAATGCTTGTCCAGAAGTATTCATGGACATACCTTATTAAAATGTATTTTCATATCTACACGAACCAAAAAACAATCCATGCAAGAAGAAAAAAGAACAAAGCATAAAACTTGTGAAACCAATTTTCAAACAATGCACGCCATTCTTGCATGTGTTTTTAAAATAATGGCATTTCTCTACAGATTTTCATCATTTCATATTTGGTTGAAAAAACCAACAGGAGTTGATAAAAATTTTCAATCCTGCGATGGGAAAAGAAAAAAAGAAATAACAATATATATCTATCATACTTCTAAAAAAAAAAGGTCCAATCAAACTGGAAGGATTTAATAAAGAAAACGATGAGTTCCAGCTATCTGTAAGTGATTTGTTTTTGTTATTTAATTTCTACAATAACATATAAGTAATAAAATGCATTTAGCTTTAAGACTTTACTGCCATTTCACAGTTTTATCCGATTATCAGAAGTGAAGCATGTGTTTTGGTATCAAGGTGAGTTTTTTTTTTTCAATTTAAAATTTTGTTTTGTTATTTCGCTAAATGTCTGACACAAGGACAAATTTTAATTACATTTAAAAAAAATTTAAACAAGCATCTTTATTTTGTTTAAATTTTGATGATTTCATCCAAATGTGTTACTCATATTTTCTTTCTTTTCCGCTGGTAGCAGGTGGCAACCGTATTTCCACTGAATCGTCTCCTATTCGAGCTGCTACGACATCGACTGGTGCAACTCGCGGTAAAGGACGTTCCCCAAAAGGGTCCAATTCCACCCGCCCGACTGTCCAGTGTCCGATCTGTCAGAAGACACTTAACAACTCTAGTGCCTTGGTGAAACACAAGTTGACACATAGTGACGAGCGGAAATTTGTCTGCCAGATTTGCTCAAAGGCTTTCAAGAGACAAGATCACTTGTAAGTAGCCCCCCCCCCCTCCACTCCCCCATTTGGGGAGGGGTTTTTTTTTTTGTTTATCTGTTCACATGGGTTATTCAAGAGTCATTCTCTGCATTTCACTGTTTTCTCTTGAAACCGGTGGATCTTAATCTGTGACAGTTCTAGCATTCTTGGTTGCAGATCCACCAAATTGAAATAATGAATCAGTTGTTTCTTCTAAAATGTTGTATTACACCAGAAAATGGTATCACAAATGAGTAATCATATCAAATAATTAATAGGATTCATGTATTATATAAAAAAATTAGCTCTACCTACTCGGTTGTTGACGTCGTCATCATCGTCGTCATCATCATCATCATCATCGTCATCATCATCATCATCATCATCGTCGTCATCATTATCATCATCATAATATTTGATTTAACGTCCATTTTACATGCTGACATGTTTTGCCTAGAATGCAAAGAAGTCATTTTAGTTTTTAACTTTTATTTGTTTCAACATTTTTTTTAACTTATATAGAAAAGGGCAATAAAATTTTAGTTGTAAGGGAAACAACTTCTTTATATTCTTAAATAAAAAAAAAATGAATTATTCCCCTTGATGATTTTGATTTTTCAGTCATAATTGAAAAATATGTTTCCATATTACCAGACGGAAGTACATCATTTTCAAATTAACTGCAGTGAAGTACATTATAATGCCAATAACATGATACAAAATACCAAATGAAAATTGGCTCGTCTGAATCAAAATTTGATATGTCAGCTCAAGAGCTATTTAAGTTTAACTTTTTAAAATCCTGCTTGTTAGATAATACCAATGATTTTTTAACTTTTAATGTCAATCTTTGTAAAACCTCATCATTCATCTTACAATTAAAATAAAATAACTTTGAAATGATAAATTTAAATGTACGTCCTGTCAGCAAGGATTGTAGAATATGCTGATTTCACCTCAGCGGAAAGGTAAGACTCCCCCAACACGGCTATCTGTTGGCTGTGGGTAATAACCTGTGATTTGGTGGCTGAGCAATCTGTGTCTTAGTTGCCTAAATTGTCACATAACACTACACTTTGGCCCTTTACTTAGGCTAGACTGGACGTTGGAGAGGTTCGATCTGATTGGCTAGTCACGACATGCTCTAACAAAAAAAAAGAACAGTTAATCTCGATTGTACTATTAAACCTGGTCTTTTTTTGATCTTTAACTTTTAGATGCTAGAAGGTGGTGGCTGAGGATCCATCGTACCAAGGAAACAAAAGGCTTCATGTTACTAAATATTAGTTTCTGGGTACTAATTCTGAAACTGTCAGCGACTCCAAACTGTACTTGGTGCGAGTATACTGTATCCTTGTCTCAACCAAGTTGATTAGAAGCACAGAACCAGTGAATAATTCTACTTTTTTTAATGGAAAAACAAATTTTTAAAAAACTTAAAGGGCAGGTGAAACGCTCTTTAGACTTGGTAGGCAATTACCTAGAGATGGTGTTTTGATAAAAGCACTAGTCCCCATCACCTCACGGGATTGGCGTGAGGAAGATCATGTAGCTTATAAAAATGTTGCCTCAAATAAAGAAATGACTTCCAAAGAAAAGCGGTTAAATTTCAGGTGATGTCGTTTAAATGTTGGAAGCTTGCGTAAAAGGTTATTGTTGCCACATCTGGGCTGGTGCATCATCCGCTAGTCTCTCCCTCTTAGACAAGGTCCAAAAAAGAATAGCTAACTCGATAGGTCCTTCACTATCCACCAAGCTCCAGCCTCTGTCCCATCGCCGCAATGTTGCTTCCTTGTGCCTGTTTTACAAGTACTTCAATGGATTGTGCTCTGATGAGCTTGCTGCTCTGGTGTCCCCACAACGTAAATTCACTAGACCAACCCGGAAAATCTGCCAAATCCCATCCATTCACTGTGGATGTCCCCAGATGCCGTAGAGCTTTCTACTCCAAAAGCTTCTTTCCTCGTGCTGCTGGACTCTGGAACTCCCTCCCTGCTTCCTGCTTTCCTGACGCTACTGACATACAGAAATTTTAAAACTAACGTAAACAGACATCTCGCTGCGCAGCTCCTAATTTAGGTTGAATCCCCCCCCCCCCCCCTTTTCTTTCTCAGTAGCCCTTTACACCTACAGTGGCGGCCTGCCTTGTTTGGGGTGAACTATGATAAAAAATTAAAAAATTAAAAAAATTGTTGAGTTTCTTGAGAGATATATTGACCTGTGTTGTATCCAAGAAACTCGTTGGAGAGGTAAATCTGGTAGAATGGTTGTGGGAATGCAAGGTATAAGCTGTATTGGATTGGAAATGAAAAGGGAGCAGGTGGTGTTTGTATTTTTATTGCAGAGGGATGGGTAGAGAAAGTGAATAAAGTTAATTGTATAAGCAAGCAAATCATACTGATTAAGTTGCTGGTTGTTGAGAAAATATTTACAACTATATCTGTTCATGTACCACAATGTGGCTTGAGTGAAGATGCGAAAAATTAGTTTTATTACAGGCTTATTGCAATAACTAGTAAGGTTGATGAGAAGGAAGTACTTGCTGTGACAGGAGATTTGAATGGTCGTGTTGGAAACACCCCTGGTGATTGTGAGAGTGTTCATGGAGGAAATGGATATAGTGATAGGAATGCAAAAGGAGAAAGAATTTTAGAATTTGGTCTTGCTATGGACAGGATGGTTGCAAATACTGTTTTTAGGAAAAAGAAAAGCCATCTTGTTACATATGAATCTGGTACAGCAAAGACTTAAGTAGATTATCTGCTGGTTAGGAAAAAGGACAGAAAATTCTTAAGTGATGTGAAAGAAATACCTGGTGAAGAAATTGTGACGGCACAAACCGGTTATTTTCAATTTCAAGCTGAAGAAGGCTCAAGAGGTAGAAAGAAAGTTTATCCGCAAGAGAAAGGTGTGGAGGTTGAATGAAGAACATGGGTAATGCGAGTTTAGAGACCAAGTGAAGAAGCGTTCGGCTACTAGATCCACTACAGGAAGTGTGGAAGAACAGTGGAAGATGCTGAAGGATACACTGTTGTTGGAGGTAACACACTAGACATGTGGATGGATGAAGGGGCCCCCTAGACATAGGGTGATATGGTGGTGGAATTAAGAAATTGACAAGTGTATCAAAGAAAAACAAAAGCGTAGGAGTCAGTGGATAAAACGTTTAGTGAATAAGGATGTGTATCTGGAGGCAAAGAGGGAAGCAATAAGATCAATATACAAAGCCAAAAGGAGGCTAAGAAAGTCAGGTTTCTAGATACACTACAAAGGAATGACCAAAAGAATGAAGTATTCAGGACAGTTAAACAAATGACAAAGACAAATATGGATATTGTTGGAGAGAAGTACATTCGAAATGACAATGGAGTGTTAGCAAGAAATGAACAGGTCAAGATAGATGCTTGGAAATGCCACTTTGAACAATTGTTGAGTACTGAGTTTTCATGGAATCACAGACCTGACAAATCAGATCAAAAAAGAAGAGGTTATCCCATAAGACCGGGAACTTAGTACAATTGTGAATTGTTACAAGGGTAATGGGGAAGCTCTAGATAGAGGTAATTACAAACATCTTATGGATCAGGTCCTGAATGTGGTTGATAGAATAATTGAGCAGCAAATAAGAAGTCAGATAAGCATAGATGAAATGCAGTTTGGTTTTATGCCTGGGCAAAGTACCACTGATGCTATATTTATCCTGAAACAAATGCAAGAAGAACCTGTATCTTGCCTTTGTAGATCAGGAGAAAACTTTTTACAGAGTGCCAAGAGAGGTTGTCTGGTTGGAAGTCAATTTCTTAAAGCTGTCCAACATATGCCGGCATGTAAAATGGACGTTAAACTGAATATGTTTATGATGATGATAATAATTAAAAAGAAAAAAATCTAATTGTTACCATTAGTAAGCTTAGAAGAAAAAATTTAAGCAAATCCCATAAATAATGAGCTAATTCCGTATAAATTCATTTCAAAATATTCATTATTTATTTAAATAGATATGTTGAATATATGGTGTTCAAAATAGTAAAGTCTGTTAAAAAATATACAAATTCAGTATTAAATTTTTTTTTTTGTGTAGTTTGAAATTCTGAAGTGATGTCCTGCTATATGATTTTGTTTATTCCTAATAATCTTATTATTACATTTTGTGTTGATTAGCAAAAACTTCTGCTCATGTAAAGTTTACAGATATCATTTTCCTTACAAAATGTTGCTACGGAGATACTGAATTAATATATATATATATATATATATATACATATATATATATATATATATATATATATATATATATATATATATATATATATATATATATATATATATATATAATGTAGAAACGACTAAAAGGAAAAAGCACACACAGCTTAAGAGAATGACAAACTCTCACACACACACATACACACACACACACACACACAACACTTTCAATAAAAAGAATTAATTCAGTATTTTCAAATCAGTAAAAGCCTGAAGATAGCAAGCATGCTTGAAAAATGTGTAGCTTTAGAATATAAAATTTAAATACGAATTATGAAAAATGGGAATTTTTGAAAAATATTAAATAATAAAAAATAAAAATGTTGGAAACCTCATTAGTTGATATATATATATATATATATATATAAACTTCCTCCATAAAACACCTCCTCCCCCTCCCTTCCTAGCATCGGCCATAGCTCATTCAACTAACCCTATTACCCGTTATGCTTTTTTATTCCTTCCCAATCCCCCTCCATCATTTGGCCTCGTTTTCAACTAAAGGATTTCGTTTTTTCTTGGAATTGCTTTTATATAACGCGTTTCAAGCGGTGGTTCGCTTTCATCAGATATGTAAATCCATTTGAAGAAATGTCTTTCGATTTGAAAGAGTGTTGTTTCATTTGAGGAAATGTGTTATATATATATATATATATATATATATATATATATAGACGCCAAACAATAAAAAAATTCTTTTTTTATGTGTACCCATTTATGAGCGATAAAATATCCAATAATTAAAATTAATTTATATATTGAAACTGCTTTATATACTAAAAGTATATCCATAGGCAAGTACGTGCTTTTAAATACATTTTTTGCTTGAAAGTGGATCTGTGTGTGTGTTCATGTTTAGATGTGTGTGTATATTGATGTCTGTTTATTTATGTGTACTTATGTACCTATTAAATCTGTTTATATGTGTGTATTTTACTGATAGATAAGATAAGTGTGTTTGTAGGATTTGGGAATTCAAATTGGGTTGAAAAGTAGCCATTGCTAAGAGGGCAATAAAAAACAGGGATGGTTAGGTCGTAAAAAAGGATGAACGGTCAACAAGTAAAATAGGTAATCCGATACCAATTCATAAGAAATAGAAAGAATAACCAATCCGAAACAAGGATTTATTTTGAAAAAATCTGCAAACCCATCTCATTCCTCTGAATCCTTGGTCTGATGAGGTTGACTCTCTGCAAAGAGTGCAACCGAAACATGTATGCACTTATGTAACCAATAATGTTTGTATAAATAAAAATTTATTCTTATAAACAGCTCTACTTGTTATTGAGCACTTTTTATAAACACTTGAGTTTCAACGGATTTACATCTACAGAAACTAATACAATACATGTACTATATATATATATATATATATATATATATACACACATATGTAAATTAATAGATATATAACTAATAATAAAACTATAAATACGGCTCTTAGTAATAATAAGACACAGCCTCCTGAAGACGGTCGAGAGACCGAAAGCGCTAGAGGAATGGCCCACGATACAACGTTAGGGGCCATACTCCACCAATTAACACCAGAAAACCGACGAATTGCTCGCCGTGTCGAAAATTAACAAGAAAGATAGCAAAGAGAGAAAATTCTGTGGTCTTCAACGACGCATGTATAATAAATGACTTACTGCCAAAATATACATATATATATATATATATATATATATATATATTTTTTTTTTTTTTTTAAACATATATATATATATATATATAATGTACTCCAAATATATATACAAAATATACATAGATGTCGTATTAGCAAAAGGAAAGAAGAAGATAAGAGCAAAAAGAAACAAAAAGAAGAAAATCCAAAGGACATAATTTAAAAGTGTCTACGTTTATATTGTTTTCATTAATGATAGCTTTAGATAGGTTAAGGTAGCCATAATAGAAGCCCATTCTTTCTTTAATTGTATTTGTTGAGTGGGCTATAAGAGCTGATTTGATTAATTGTCGCGTAGATTTGTTTTGTATTTGTTTAATTAAAGTGGTGTTTCTAAAGTCAAAACCGGTGATCATATTTCATTGTGTGAGAACATAAGGCGTTGAGTCTGTTGTTAGTTTTGATGGCTCTTTTGTGCTCGTAAATTCTCTTGTCCATGTTGCGTTGGGTTTCCCCAATGTAGACTTTATCACAATCTAGACAAGGGATGGAATATATGTCGGCTTTGACTGTAGGTGTAGTGTTGAATTTAGTAGATTTTCAGACTATATCAATGATAGTTGATGAAGTTATTTGGGCTATATTAACACCTAGTGTATTCAATTTTGTGTAAAGGGTTTTTTAATGGTGTTAGCTGGTAAAGCTAAACGTCTATTTATTATAAGGCAAAATTGTTTTGTTTGCTTTTTGAGTTCTGTTGAGTCGTCCTGTGAATTAATCATAGTTCTCGGTCCTTTCATAATACTGTTCCATCATCCAACTCAAAATCTCACTAACCCTGAACCTTGAGTGGCTTTTTGGTCTTAATATGTGGGGAACCATTTCTATAAAAAAATCCTCAAAAGTTCTGAAACATTTCGTTATTCATTTTTGTTTTTCTTTCCCGAGCAAGTTGATATTATTACACCTTGCATTCTTTTTTAAAAATAATATTATCTTTCAATATTCTTATTTAATTAATTATCTTTTAATATTCTTATTTAATTAATTATCTTTCAATATTCTTATTTAATTAATTATCATTCAATATTCTTATTTAATTAATTATCTTTCAATATTCTTATTTCATTAATTATCTTTCAATATTCTTATTTAATTATCTTTTAATATTTTTATTTAATTAATTATCTTTCAATATTCTTATTTAATTAATTATCTTTCAATATTCTTATTTAATTAATTATCTTTCAATATTCTTATTTAATTAATTATCTTTCAATATTCTTATTTAATTAATTATCTTTCAATATTCTTATTTAATTAATTATCTTTCAATATTCTTATTTAATTAATTATCTTTTAATATTCTTATTTAATTATCTTTCAATATTCTTATTTAATTAATTATCTTTCAATATTCTTATTTAATTATCTTTCAATATTCTTATTTAATTAATTATCTTTCAATATTCTTATTTAATTAATTATCTTTCAATATTCTTATTTAATTATCTTTCAATATTCTTATTTAATTAATTATCTTTCAATATTCTTATTGAATTTCTTTACTTGAATCTTTTTCTTTTTCATCAGAAATGGACATTTAGTGACGCACCGTGCTCAGAAACCATACGTATGCAGTGTGGAAGGGTGTGACAAAAGTTACTGTGATAATCGATCCCTTCGACGGCACTTAGAGAACCACCACAACAAGCCGACGGAAGTGAGCAATGTTGGTGGCGGAAATAGCAGCATAACCAGCACCGGCAGTGTCATCCCTCCTGCCACCACAAATATCAACATTATCCCTAACTCAACCGCAGCAGTTGCCTCGGCCCTCATTCCTGCAGCATCAGTAGCAGCCTCCGTGTCTGTTCCGGCCCAAACTGTAGTCCCTGTTTCAACTCTTGCACAGACTGTGACTGCTCTTCCAGGACAGGCCACTGCTCAGACCAGCATTCATATTGCTCAGTTGAGCCGTAGCCAGCCAATGGATTATCAAGAAACCGGTGCCGTTGACAATAATAACCTCTTTGCTGATGCTGGTTCCAACAACAATAACAACAACAACAACAACAACAACAATAACAACAACAACAACAACAGCAGCAGTAATGCAGCCAGTCGAATACATTATGCCCCACCACCTTATAATTCAACCGTGACGTCAGAAGAAAATCAACAGTTTGTGAACACGCAGCCAAAATATTTTCAGTTTGATACAGTTCAACAAGTACCGCAACTTCAGCAGCAGCAGCAACAGTCACAGCAGCAACAACAGCAGCAGGTACTGCAGCCAGCGTCATTTGAAACAGCTAATTGGCCGCAGGACCTTATTTATAAGGTTTATGATGTAAAGAAAGTTTTTTTTTTTTTTTTTGGTTACTGTTTATTTATTTTTTACCATATTGCAAATCTGTCTTATTTGAAATGTTTGACAGCATTAATAGCCATTTTGAGTTCATCAATTTCACAAGGTGTAGAACTCACATCTGTGAGTTCTACACTTTTTGTGAAATTTCGCCTTTTTTTTAAATTCTGAAAGGGCGGATTTCCGCTTCAATTGTTAGAGCATCTCATGGATGTCAGTTCTCCGCTTTTTTTTAGCAGAAATCAGCTTTTATCTTAAGTAAGAAAAAGCTGATTTCTGCAAAATCTCTAGAGCCTTACCTCCTTATTTTTGCGTCACTATTTGGCTACAGTTTCTTTCTCTTTTTCTTTCTCTTTTCTAGTTTTTTCTTTTTCATCTTTCTCCATCTTGTCTTGCCTCACATTCCTTTTCCATTTTATGACAGTTCTCTCTGAAAACTGAAAATGTTTATTTTGCCATGAAGTTAAAGACTCCAAACGATTCATGAAGAGTGTAGAAAAGTTAGATGATGTTTGTTTGATAAAAGAATGATTTCCTAGACTGATATGAAGTATCAAAAAGAATTTTATTTTTAAAATTTTATCACAATCTGTAATTTAAAAATAGCATAAAACATGGAATAAGAAATGTCTGCCACAGTCGATTATGAAAAGGTTTCAGTTTTAAATTCCTGGAAGATTCCCAACTATGGCAAAAGACAACTGAAGAAGACCAAAAAGTGCCATGGTCAAAAGATTATGAACGTAACCATGCCCAAGATTAGAGCAACAATCCAAAACCTGTGTATAATGTAAATAGCATTTAATGTTGTGTTATATAAATTTCCTGCTATATATATATATATATATATATATATATATGTGATATATAACTTTGCTGATATATATGTGCTATATACATTTCCTGGGATGATTTGAATAATTTCTTTGGTGTAAATCAAATACAGAGCTCATCTAGAAGTTGACCTGGGTTCAGTTGTGGATTGGGGTACGAAATGGCTTGTTTCGTTTCATCCAGTTAAGACTCAGCTCGGTTCTTTCAATCGTAGGCATGCCCCTTTTCTTCCTGAGATTCTCATGGATGGTTCTGCTCTTGAGGAGAAATCGACCCTAAACTTCTTTGTCTTTCTTTCTCATCAAATCTTTCTTACATTAGAGCCATTGCTCTTTCTGCTTCTCGTAAAGTTAGTTCTCTCTATCGCTCCAAACACTTTCATTAAGGCATGTGTTTTGGTGTCTTGTCGAACCCAGGGTCAGTGGCCCTGGAAAATGTCTGTTGAGAGGGGGGACGTATGTTTGACAGTGTCAAAGTAGGAAAGAGAGAGAAGTGTCATCTCGTTCCACAGAAGAAAAAGAAGAGATGGCGGTCAGGTGTTTATATAATTATGCTAGCCATCCGAGATTCTCCTAAAAGAAGGCCACTGATTGGTCAAGCGAAGGAAGAAGTAGTTTGCTGTAACCAATCAGCAGCCAGCTAAGAAGTCATTGATATTTAAACAATATGGCGGATTGTAGGAAGCTGCTACACTTTTAGATTTAGACATTTTTTGTTATTATCTTTTGGCATTATTTTAATCATATTTAAATATGGAAAAGACATCACTATATTAACCATACACATGAAGAAGGCCTGAGAGCATATCAACCAAACTAGTAAAAATATAAGTATCAATATTGATAAGTAAAATAGTTGAAGAATAATGACGTGATTAATCGTAATTTCACACCCCAAAAATTCTGACAAAAATTATCCATGAATTTGAGTTTTCACTTTTTTTTTTTTTTTTCGATTAAATTTGATAAATCTCACATGCATGACATTGATTTGTTTCGACTTTTTCTCAAGAACCAGATAAAAGCAAATATTTTCTTTTTCTGATTTTCTCCTCCACCCTCCATTTTAGAATAACCAGTTCGTTAATCAGAATGTAGTCAGTCAGACAACGGGCCAAAGCAGTCCAAGGACAGAACCCGATCATTCTCCTGGCTACTTACAACAGATCAGTCCTATCAGCCCAGCGCCGTTACCCAGTCAGACCCCAGCTACATTACAGTTATCAACCCAACAACGGAACTCTTGGTGCAAACCAACAAAATCAGGAACTGAAGTGAAACCTGTCAAAACGTAAGTACAGTTTTCTGTTTTTTAAAAACATTTTAAATCTATTTTTAGCGTTAGATTTTTGCTTGGCTGTGGAAGAAATTTGAAAATAAAATATTTAATTTTCACTCTTTAATTTAACAAGGGGAGAAATTAATGTGTTTCTATTTATTTATTTTTTTAAACCATTTAAACTATTTTGGCTTTCAAACCCTACTGCAAATTATTAAAAAAAACATTTAATTCAATTTCTTGAAGGAATTGTTCAGTTTTCTATTTAATAACAAACAGAATCTCCATGGTGAGTTATAGCGGGAGACAGTTGATATCAACACTAGTCTGGACATCTTGCATCTTCTTGTCTCTCAACTGATTGATATTGTTGGTACAAGTGATTGTTGAGTTGTACGAGCTGTATCTGTCTATACTTTGGCATTGGCTTTACTTGCTATTCATCATCTTTCATTCGAGCCACTGTCATTCTCATTTTTTATGGGGTCAACATTCATGCCGGACGTCCATAAAAAGCAAAGACTACATTATACTATATTTTATTTATAACAAATCTCTGTAATAAGATTAGAAATCTAATACTTATAATTAGCTTTACTTGATTTTTGGAAATTTGCAATAAAATCGATTGTAAAAAGAAATTGAATGTTTGAATATCAAAAAATGACTAAAACACCTTAAGTTTTAACTCCATGCGCTCACTGACGACCTTACCGAAAGTTGTGACTTGCTACAAGCGAGGCTAGAAGGGAGAGTGTGGTTGTCTTGCTCGCTCTCTCTCTCTCTCTCTCTCTGCCCCTTTCTCTCGACCTCTAGCCCAGTTTTTACATTTTCTGTGAAAAATAAAAAATAACTTTTTTTATGAATTAAGTTAATGCCTAATTTATAAATTTTAACAACAAACTTATTTTTTTAATGTTTACAAAGACCTTTTCAGTATTCTCATTGAGAAATAAAAACAAAAGTTTAGTAGCACTGTGATCTGTCCAGATTACTAAAAAAAATAGAGATTCATATTTTGGTATCATTGTAGATTAACATCCCCCCCCCCCCCCAAAAAAATAAAATTTCTACCTTTTTTAACTTGATGGAAGGAAGAAAAGAAAAAAAAAATTATTTTATAATTTAAAGTGGGGAAAATTTTCGTATATAAATTCAATTTTTCAGGCCAGTTTTAGGACAGTTAACTAAATTCATTTTTGTTATGGGAGTTAAATCCCTTGCATTATTTTTTGGAGGAGGCCGCTACTTTTTTAGATTGCGTGTGGTTTTATAACCCTGCCACTCGAACTTAGTGATAAAAATTTTTGTTAAGTTCCCTAAAAAAATACTATGGCCCGGAAATGTGAAAACATTTAATGTTAAATATATATATAACTGATTCCTCACTCTAAATTCTAAAATATTTGTTTTTCTTTCTTTCCGTTTTCCATGGTGTTAACACATAATCCCCTAAAAAAGCAGAATGTAATTTTTTTCGGGGTGGTGTGGTATTAATGGAGGGTATTAATGTACAAATTTACCCATATTTAATTTTTTTAAATCTTATAAGATAAGATGCTTATTTCTTCATGATACACAGTCTTAATAATAGAATCAACTTATGTTAACAAGAACATAAAATCAATAAAATATATGTAAAAAGGGGAGAAATGTAAAACATATCTGATAGCTGCTTGGGAAATTTATGAATTTTGCTTGTGGGTTGTGTCAGGTTATATGCAATTTTGGGTGAAAAAATGCTCTATTATTTGTCTCCCTTTCTTGTTTTGCAGTGATGAATCGAAGCCAATCAAATGCAACACTTGTGACAAACGATTCAAAAATGTTCCTGCCCTAAATGGACACATGAGACTTCATGGTGGATATTTCAAAAAAGTCAAGGTAAATTGACTCATCATCTAACCCAAGTTATTGAATTCCTATTTGGACCAAATTGTTATTGTGAAGTGCATTCCCATTTAGACCAAGTTGTAATTGTTATAGTATTATCTATAAAAGAAATTGATTTTTTCTGTGTGCTATATGATATATCACTTTATAGATTTGTATCATTATCTGTTCTAAATATCATTTTTAGTTCATTTTGAACTATAAAAAATTTCACTAAAAAAAACAGCTGTTATGGAACGTTTTTCTCTCTAGAAGCAAAGCAGCCTCTTTCAGATGTGCTTGCATCATCCTGAGTTTATAGTAAAGCAAATATTCTGTAATTTCCATGTACACTTCCCCATAGTCAGCATTGCATAAGTCAATTGACAGGGAAACATCCAAGATGACTGGAATCAACAGTGAATTTAGCAAAATTCCCAAGATTTTAACACTAGCATAAAAAATTGGACGATCTTGTAGATTCCAGCACTCAGATCTTCCCTCATGTTCTAGTTTCATCACATTCCATACAGTAACTAACTCTAACTTTAAATCTTTCTTACGTCACATTTTCAAGTCAGTCAATCGACTATCAACCTTTTACACAGGTTCCAGTTCATCCCACCCACTATTTACCCTTGAAAAAGGCTCATTGGACCAGTGTTTGAACCCTGTTTTATCGAGTTAAACACAACGGATGACCTGACCCACTCCTATGACAAGACGCAAATCAATCAACAGTTATATAAAAAAAAAAATCGATCGACCATAGTTGAAGGTGACTCGAAGGCTCCTTTTTCGTTGGTTATTACACCAAAATGTAGGAGAAGAGGCCACTTCTTTCCTGGATTGTTCCACTTACCCTTGATCCTCTCCTTATAATGCCAAGTGTTTTACAAGGAAGCATTAAGTACCATTTTTAAAGACTTCAGTATGACTTTACTGAGGATTGAACCCGGGTCTTCTGTCCCATTAGTTATACAGTTATACACTCAAAATACCATTTATGCACCTGGTTAGAGGGTTTATTTACATTATTACGATCTGAGCTAAGGAAAAATTATACGTAGAGTTACTGGTTGCGTCAGTAAGGCTGGAGAATCCTAGTCAGTGCATTAAAAATCCCCAAATACATGTAATTGGGCATTCAAGTCAAGTGAGAGTGCTCTATCTATGCTTTCAGAAACAGGGTTTAGCAGGGTACAGTCCTGGGTCGAAGGTGAAGGTATAAGAAATATAAGTAACTAACGCTGTGATGCAAAGTCAATCTAAAGCACATGTAGGTTTGGTCATCTGATTCTAACCTATGTTCTCTAGTCAGGGGGAGAGTGTTCCGAACATAAACTCTTAGAGGTAGTCAGTCATGTCAAAATGGTGAGAGGAGGTTGTTTACATTATTAGTATTTTTTCAAATGGTCACAATCTGAGTTTTGTCCAGTTTCAACATTGCTTAACTTTGGTGATGTGATGACAACCGGTGTATCAATGTGATTTGGCTGTAAATTCTAATTGTAACATATCATACTCTTAATAACTAAATAAGGGATGGCACTGTGGCTAAGTGGTTGATGATGCTGACTGAAGACCTGGATGTACCAGGTTCGAATCCTGTTCGTTCCACAGAAACACTTTCATCAAAACCCACACCTGACCTTGTGTCTAACCTAGAGAGGAGGTAAATAAAATACTCTTAATAACCACATTTATCAGTGTTTTTTTGTTTTAGTGTGTTGTGTTGCGATATTACTAGTTTGGTTCATAAACTTCTGACATTGGCTTATTTTTGTTTGGATTTTCCATTCCAGATAGATTGCTGTTATGGCTTTTTTGATTCTAGCTATGTCAGAAAGTTGAATTTATAGTTAATCTTCTCTTAGATTGGTTGCCTACTCAAAGCTTGAGAGCCCAGTTAACTTCATTTCACTTATAAAAAACTTGTCTTCCAGCTTAGATTAATTGGTGGATGATATGTTCAATTGAAATCTTGCATGTGCATATCATTTAGTACAATGACCATATCAAAGTCTTTGTGGCCCCTTCTATATCAAATACTACTACTACTATTACTACTATTACTACTACTACTACTTCCTCCTCCTTCTCCTCCTCCTCCTCCGGTTTTGGTATTTAATGTGCTGCGAGTGTCCTGGACTCCAGAATGGGCAACACCAGGCAACGTCTCACACTTGCTCTCCATGCAGTCCGATCCAAAGGATTAATATCAGTCATGTTGCAAGCAGTCAAATCATTTCGTACACACTCAAGCTGGGTTTTCTTTGGTCTTCTATGACCACTCGTGCCTGGGGTATCCATGCGTGTTATTGTCATGAGGATGATTTGGCATGGTCGAATTTTTCATTCTGTCCAGCTATATGAGGACTCATGGGTTATGTAGACAGGGCCGTCATTGTTGGACACAACTGACAACCAAACAGTGAAACTAAACAAGGGTGAAGGCAGCATGAACGAAATTTCATGAACTGTTGCCTCCAATGACATCGCGAGCTTTCACCCTCTACATCCGGGGTAAATTTTATGGCGGCTGTGTCAGGTTACATGGCAGTGAATGCTGGGTCCTCACTCAGTCCTTTCTGGTCTGACTGCAGCACAATGACAGATCTATAATTAGATGAATCTGCAATGTGAAACCTGACCAAATCCAATATATTAGGTCAGAGGATTGACTGAAAACACTACATTTTCCCAGCATAGAGGTCATCCTAAAACAAATCAGTTACGCTGGTACAGTCATGTGGAGCGTTCGACCACTTTGATAAACTGTTGCAGAAGCATGGATGTCTTGAATCGCAGGAAGTTTGGCTGGCCAACGAAAACTTTGAAAGTAAATGATTAGACAAGACCATACAGAGTGGAATTTGGAGACAGTTGATTTGCTGAACGGTGAGGACTAGAGAACTATAAAAAAAATGTTTGACCCCGTTAAGTAGAGAGAGAGAGATAAAACGTAAAGAAAAAAAAAAAAAGTGATGGTCCGATGTGAATATCTGAATTATTTTCTAATTGGTTGAGAATAACACAAAACGTTCTATTTGAACTTCTGCCATTACTAACCAGCAGAGCATTACCACTGTTGATCAAGCATGTGTATGAAGTGTGATGATGTATCAAAATGAAACCTGGCCAGTGAGGGTTGAATGCATGTGTTGCATGGAAAGAGAAATGATATCAGAATGATGTGATAGATGTGTAATCTGACTCTTAAAGACCGGCTTTAATCTGATGACCTCAAAGGAAGATTAAATGTGGACAGTATGAGAAGATGTTTGCAGAACAGAAGACTTCGATGGTTTGGCCACATTGAAAGAATGGATGAGATTTCTTAGATTAGGTGTAGAACAGTTGCAGTAACAGGATCAGTTGGCAGGAAAAGGCCAAGGAAAACATGGGAGGAAGGATGACTTGAGAGAAAGAGGGATAAATAATGAGGTTAGTTTGGAAGTCAATTTCTAAAAGCCGTCCAACACATGCCAGCATGTAAAACAGACGTTAAACTGAATATGATGATGATGATGATGATAAATAAAGTTTAGTTTTTTTGTTTTAATCTCAGGACTTGAATATTAAAGACATGAATGTAAAAGACATGAAAAACGTGGTCCTGAAGGATGGCACGAATCAGACGATCACTTTGACGGCTGAACAACAAATGCAGCAGTTTCTTCAACAACAAATACAGCAGCAACTGCAGCAGCAGCAACAACAACAGCAGCAGCAGCTCCAGCAGCAGCAGCAACAACAACTCCAACAACAACAGCAACAACAGCAACAATTGCAACAACAACAAAATATTGCTGACATTCAAGCTTTAGCTGAGTCTTTACAAAAAGCCGTCGACCAATCTGGACAAGCGACCGAGTCAACGTCTGTCAGTGCGCAGCCGATTGTTTTCCAAACGCACATCCCATCACAAATGTGTCAGGTGAGCAAAAAAGAATCACTTTTTCCATCTTATTTAATCTACAGGGTGATTCATAAGTCACTTAGCTATTTAAAATGATTACCATATGAAGCACAAACATACTATGAACTTTTGATAATTGTTATCTTACTCTCTAATTACTGCTATTTGTTATTTTAAATTTGTTCGTTTATATATTTGTTTCTATATATATTTATTTTTATTTATTTAAATTTGTGTAAATCATCATATGTGCTTTTTTTTTTCAGGCAGTATGTCATTTACAATTGAAGAGCGAATTTTTATTGTTATTCATATGGCCAAATTTGATGAATCTCCCACACTTGTTGAAAGGCAATGACGACATCAAATCAAAAATCACTGCCGAGTTTGTTATAATGAATCAATCAAATATGCTACAAAGAGTCGTAAATTCCTTGCAAAAAAGAATGGAGCTAAGCATGCAGAACGAAGGTGGAAATTTTGAAAATTTGTTGTAATTTTATACTCCCATGAATGAATTTGTTGAATAAACTTTCTGTTTTGTATTACCGTATTTTTTAACTTTAGAATTTCAAAAATGAATAGCTAAGTGACTTATGAATCACCCTGTATATCTAATGTCAGTCTTTTGTATGTCTGCTCATCTGTCCTTTCCCATCGTATTAATATTAATATCTTCTTTTTCTTTCGTTTGCTTCACGGCATCTCACTGTTAGATCACCAGCTTGGTTGAGAAAAGCCATGTTAATGTTTTGTTGTCTAGCGCAGCTATGCCCGCTTTGCCGTTGGGTGGTCGATAGTTAAGGCATGACTCGATGATGTGGTCTACTGTCTGTTCAGAGTGACCACAGTCGCAGACAGCCGAGTCTCTGAGTCCCTATCCTTTCATGGTCGCGGCGAAACGGCCGACACCTGTCCTGAGGCGGTTGAGCATTGTCCACTGCCGGCGATGGAGGTCCATGCCTGGTAGGTTATCCGGGTTCTCCACAAATCTGAGCAACCTTGATTTATCTGCTGCCTGCCATTCCTCCGTCCAGCAAATATGATAGTCTGTCAGTCCATCCACATTTCAGTTTGTATATATCCGTTAACTACTTTTAGCTCATTTGACCTAAGAATTCAAATTTTTTAGTAACACTTGTCTACATATACAAATTCTCCTACGTATGGTCATGATCAACAGTCCACACGTATTCGGTACTAACCCCCCCCCCCCCCCCCCCCGCCCCAAGATATTTATTTAGTCTAATAAATTTGTATTTTATACAACCATCATTGGTTGGATACATATGTGTATACACATTTTATGTGCAGCCTTATTTAGGCTAAGTTTTGATTGTCTTAAAAGTTTCTTTTTCATTTTTAATCTTTTTATTATAAATTTCTGGTAATTCCAGTCATGCGCGTATGCGGATTCTAGCTTCTGAAAGTTTTTGTCAAAATCATTTTCCTTTTCATTCTCACAACTTGGCCTGAAGAAGCTTAGCCTTATAAAATGCAATATTTAGACATTAAAATGTATGTATGTAGATTAAAACTTTGAAGTGTTAAATGGAGAAGAAACAAATCCAAGCTAAGTGGGTAATAAAAAAAGAAAGAAATGGAAAGAACGGCAATTAAAGAACGAATGGTGAAGGTAATTAAAAGAATAAAGTAGATAGAAACTAATTAAAAGAATGTAATCCGAAGCTGAGATTTTGACCAGTGAAAATTATAAACATATCCCATCCCCCTAAAAAATTATAAACATATCCCATCCCCCTAAAAAATTATAAACATATCCCATCCCCCTAAAAAATTATAAACATATCCCATCCCCCTAAAAAATTATAAACATATCCCATCCCCCCCTAAAAGATATACTTAATAGGAAAGTTTTCCAAATTCATATCACTTCCTTGTTTTCTTTAGTCTGAAGAGGTTGACTCTCTGTGAAGAGTACAACCGAAACATGTATGCACATATGTAACCAATAATGTTTGTATAAATAAAAATTTATACTATATATATATATATATATATAAATAAAATTAAAGTCAAAAGTATAGACTTGAGTAGAGTATAAATGGACAATAGAAAAAAACAACTTAAAATGTAATGGAAGCTGGAATAAAATGATGACATTCAATATTGAAAATACTGCAGGTATTAAAATCAGCTCAATTATTGAACCTTCAGATCAAGCAGAGCTATTGTAGAGTAAGTTGAGACAAATTTCTAACATTATTTATTTCAATTGAAAGAATTCAAGATCAACAATGATAAGGCATACAATCATTTCTAATATGATAAGGATTTTTTTGTTCCCCTGATTTATAAAATCAGGGGACTTATGTTTTGAGGCATGTCCGTCCGTCCGGATTTTTCTCCGCAACCATCCATTGAACTTCTCTGAAATTTCGCATGAAGTTGTAACTTTGGTCAGGTTAGAAAGTGACATTCTCCAATTTTTGAAAAAAAATCTGGTTAGCCCCCCAGGGAGTCAAAAGGCCCGAAATGGCAAAAAATGACATTTTTTGCCCCATAACTTTTTATCCATCCATTCAATTTCTCTGAAACTTGGCCAAAATGTGGAGGCAATTGTTTCTAATAGAAAATAAGTATCGCTGACCTTGGAAAAAATCTGGTTCGCGCCCCCAGGGGGTAAAAATTCCCCAAAATGGCAAAAAATGATGATATGCATATTTGAAGACAACTTCCAAAGCATTGTCGCTATTCTTCTTAGATTCGTAACGGACATTTTATTCGAGTTTGTGAGTTTTTATACAGTTTCTACCACCGGCTGTATGTCCGCTCTGTTCATTTCTATTTTTTAGACTGACGGAATTAGCCAACATCAACTTCTGCAAACACAGCAGCTTTTTCAGCAACAATCACAACAACAGCAACAACCTGATCAGCAGCAGCAACAACAACAACAACAACAACAGTTACAACAGCAACAGTTGGTACAACAACAAAAGCAGCAGCAACAGTTACAACAACAGCCTGATCAACAACAACAGTTACAACAGCAGCAGTTGGTACAACAACAAAAGCAGCAGTTACAACAGCAACAACTACAACAACAGCAACAATTAACCCAACAACAACAGCAGCAGTTAGCTCAACAAATTCAACAACATCTAACTCAGTTTAGTCAACAACAACAATTACAACTAGCACAACAACAGCAACAAAAGCAACAACAACAAAAGCAGCAGCAGCAACAAAAGCAGCAGCAGCAGCAACAACAAAAGCAGCAACAACAACAACAGCAGCAACAACAACAACAGCAACAACAGCAGGTCCAAATTCAGGTAAACAATTTAAAAAATTCTTTTGATAAATATTTCAAATTTAATAATTTGTACTTTGATAACTTCTTTACTCAGACTGCATGCTTTTGGAATTCCCTTCCTGTTCCCTATTTTCTCAACAGTACCAACATGCAGAAATTTAAATGTAATGTGAACAAACATCTTGCTGCCCAACTCCCCACCCAAGTTGCCCCCTAAAAATTTGGCCCCTACCACTACTATGGTCCCTTATGCTTCAGTGGTAATATGCCTGGTTTAAGGTGGGAAAAAATCCTAAAAGAATGAATGTGTTCAAGATGGCCCCATTCAATCTCGGCGTTAACAATGAAAATTTGCAGAAATCCATTTTTTTTTTCAACATCGTTTTTCTTTGCTATTTAGCAAACATCAGCTATTTCTCTCTCTCTCTCTCTCTTTCTCTCTTTCTCTTTCTTTCTCTCTTTCTCTCTCTCTTTCTCTCTCTCTCTCTCTCTCTTTCTCTCTCTTTCTCTCTTTCTTTCTCTCTCTCTTTTTGTCTCTCTTTTTCTCTCTCTCTCGCTCTCTTTTTCTCTCTTTCTCTCTCTCTCTCGCTCTCTTTTTTCTCTCTCTCGCTCTCTTTTTCTCTCTCTCTCTTCCTCTATCCCTTTCTCTCTTTTTCCCTTTCTCTCTTTTTCCCTCTCTTTCTCTCTTTCTTACCCTTACCCCTACAATTTCCTCGCAAGTGTATATCCGTATCAGCAGCATTGATGACAGTTGTCTTTGAAACTGAAAATTTTAATTTGCGATATGGGTGGATGAGTTATATGCTGCTTAAACTTTGACTTCAAATGATTTCAATGTTTTTCTTAGAAACGAATATAGACAGTTGCAATAGAAAGTATGGTTCAAATTTTCTGCTTCTTTAACTCCTAAAAGAATTATGTTAAAAACTTGTATAATAAAAATAATTATGTTAAAAACTTGTATAATAAAAAGAATTATGTTAAAAACTTGTATAATAAAAATAATTATGTTAAAAACTTGTATAATAAAAAGAATTATGTTAAAAACTTGTATAATAAAAATAATTATGTTAAAAACTTGTATAATAAAAATAATTATGTTAAAAACTTGTATAATAAAAAGAATTATGTTAAAAACTTGTATAATAAAAAGAATTATGTTAAAAACTTGTATAATAAAAATAATTATGTTAAAAACTTGAATAATAAAAATAATTATGTTAAAAACTTGTATAAAGAATTATGTTAAAAACATGTATAATAAAAAGAATTATGTAAAAAACTTGTATGATAAAAAGAATTATGTAAAAAACATGTATAATAAAAAGAATTATGTTAAAAACTTGTATGATAAAAAGAATTATGTAAAAAACTTGTATAATAAAAAGAATTATGTTAAAAACTTGTATGATAAAAATAATTATGTTAAAAACTTGTATAATAAAAAGAATTATGTAAAAAACTTGTATAATGAAAAGAATTATGTTAAAAACTTGTATGATAAAAAGAATTATGTAAAAAACTTGTATAATAAAAAGAATTATGTTAAAAACTTGTATGATAAAAATAATTATGTTAAAAACTTGTATAATAAAAAGAATTATGTAAAAAACTTGTATAATGAAAAGAATTATGTTAAAAACTTGTATAATAAAAAGAATTATGTTAAAAACTTGTATGATAAAAAGAATTATGTTAAAAACTTGTATAATAAAAAGAATTATGTAAAAGAACTTGTATAATAAAAAGAATTATGTAAAAGAACTTGTATAATAAAAAGAATTATCTAAAAAAACTTGTATAATAGATAGAATTATGTTAAAAACTTGTATAATAAAAAGAATTATGTAAAAAACTTGTATAATGAAAAGAATTATGTTAAAAACTTGTATAATAAAAAGAATTATGTAAAAAACTTGTATAATAAAAAGAATTATGCAAAAAAACTTGTATAATAAAAATAATTATGTTAAAAACTTGTATAATAAAAAGAATTATGTAAAAAACTTGTATAATAAAAAGAATTTAATGTAATTTTGGGTGTATTATTAACTAGAAAGACTTTCATGATTTTTTTTTAAAGTTTAATTTTAAAATATTGAGCTTTTTAAATTTAAGGCTTAAGCTAAAAGGGTCTTAAAA
This sequence comes from Sepiola atlantica, assembly GCA_963556195.1. Classification (NCBI taxonomy): domain Eukaryota; kingdom Metazoa; phylum Mollusca; class Cephalopoda; order Sepiida; family Sepiolidae; genus Sepiola; species Sepiola atlantica. The sequence continues at coordinate 171,515,231 of OY744524.1, read as the reverse complement.
AGAAATTGAAATTCAGGGAATTTTCCTTAATTTGTGTCTGATGACTGGGGATCAAATTTAATGCAAATCTGAAATGTTAAAATTTTCAAACGAAAGCTTGTGCCCATTTTACGCCCCCTAAAACTCTTTAAAATACTCCAAAGAAACTAAAATTATAAATATTTATTAATTAATATTTAATATTTATTGTTAAATTTTCACAACAATTAAGGTAAATGAATTTTCATAAAAGATTTCCACTTTTGCATAAAACTAAATTAAACTAAATATTGTCCACATTACCCACCCTTACACAAAATGATTGGTTAATTAGTATAGTAGTGAATCCTTTATATAAATATATGCACATACCTAACATTATATAAATAGATTGGATGAAAAATCCAACCGTTTATAGTTTATAAATATTATTAATCCAATAAACAATATTCAAATTATTAAAAGTTCTTTATAGGCTTATATAAATGCTGTTTCAGCCGTTGAGATCTTCTTTAGGGTATCATATGATAAACAGTGTCGAGCAATTTATAAAAAACTTACCTCCTTCCCGCGTTTAAAACTTTTACTTTGGACGATTTTTAAATCTATTGAATTTCATATGAATTATCTTTATGAATTGTAGTTGACATCTGGTCAAGAATTAAATTTATTTAATTTCATATGAATTATCTTTTATGAATTGTAGTTGACATCTGGTCAAGAATTAAATCTATTTAATTTCATATAAATTATCTTTTATGAATTGTAGTTGACATCTGGTCAAGAATTAAATCTATTTAATTTCATATAAATTATCTTTTATGAATTGTAGTTGACATCTGGTCAAGAATTAAATCTATTTAATTTCATATAAATTATCTTTTATGAATTGTAGTTGACATCTGGTCAAGAATTAAATCTATTTAATTTCATATAAATTATATTTTATGAATTGTAGTTGATATCTGGTCAAGAATTAAATCTATTTAATTTCATATAAATTATCTTTTATGAATTGTAGTTGACATCTGGTCAAGAATTAAATCTATTTAATTTCATATAAATTATCTTTTATGAATTGTAGTTGACATCTGGTCAAGAATTAAATCCGCAATCTCAGCAGAACGCAGCTTCAGAGTTCCACACAGAAAACTTTCAACAGGTCACACCCCAACACCAAATACAGCCGACCATTCGTCAAACACTTGACGCCCTTACTCTTCGTACAGCCACAGTGGAGACTCGTCCAGCCAGCAGTGATGCTCTGGAGCCCTCTCTATCTTTGGTGTACTCACAATCAAATCTGTCAAGATTTTCTATGATTGAGACGATTACTGCCCAGGCTGGGACGAATAGCCAGTCTCTGGCCTCTTTAATACGTGATGGAAATATCCAGTCATTTCCTTTGCTTCAGCTCTCAACCAGTGCTAACCCAACTCAGGCTACCAGCGACCCAATCACAACTATTGACCTGAACAGAATTCCAAACTCCGTCTCGCTTAATTTTGATCCAAATAATTTACCAGAGCAGCAACAGGTGCAACAGCAGCAACCCGAAGAACAAAGCGGTGAGACGTATACGATTCCCCATGAGCCGTCTTCTTCTAAGTCCGAAAACAAAGTTTTGAGTGAGATTACTAAATCAAATCTGGACGCAAAAGACTCTTTCATTTTTTCCTCTTCTGATAACCAACCTTCTCTTTTCTCCTTCCCTGCTCCGGGCAACACTATATCATTCGAGGATACGTGTGGCCCGGATGAGCTCATTCATCGATCCAATCCCTCCGGTCTTTTTCGACCCATCGGTTGTGACGATGATCAAGACAAGTTACTCTCCGAATTTGCCTGCAACATATCGTTGAAAACTATGGACTCGATTTTGCTTCCTGAGTCAGGCATCGTCTACTCAAGGAGCTCGTCGCTGATCGAGCTGGAGAAAAACCAGAAAAACGGAGAGGACCACAAATTACAACGGTCGAAAAGTGAAGACCACACATTTATGCGCCCCCAGAATCGAAACGATGACATCCTCTACCGACCGCGCAGCCGGAACGAAGATCCTGTCAGTGGGAAATGGCGCAGCCACATCAGCGAGGAGCTTTTATCGAAGACCGAAGGTGGTGGAATCTTCCGAAACCCCAATCTCGGAACGAGTCCTGTTCGTACCAAGCGAAAACATCGGCCAGCTCCCTTGATCATACCGCCGTATGTGAGCAATAGTGGATTCCAGAGCCGACTACGATCCCCAAGGATACGAGATGGGAATGAAGTCCGTACAGTTTCGCCGCCCCCGTACACACCTCCTCCCATGCTGAGTCCTGTTCGAAGTGGACCTGGTCTGTTTTGTAACATTCCCACACCCTACAGATCAGCGTCCCCTCGGTTGACGCCCAGTATAACTGCACGCATGCCGATAATGAGCAGGAGAAGTAAGTATTGAGTATTATTATTATTATTATTATTATTTTATTTTCATTATTATTATTATTATTTTATTTTATTTTATTTTCATTATTATTATTATTTTATTTTATTTTATTTATTTATTTTTTATTGTTTAAATCAAACTTTAAAAGTCTCTCTCTGTACATTGTGTGAGTGTGTTCCTCTATATATTTATACACAAGCAGGAAGACCCGACGTTGCTCAGGATTTAATAAGAAGCACTGTCTTTCTTCGCTATGCTCATACCATTACTTTCTTTTGTTTTTTTAACCTCCTCCCCCACACCTTTTTGCAAAACTCTCACAATATGGTTTCAATGTCATTAAAATCGGATATATGTATTTAGAGATTTTAAGGGCGTTCTGCCTCCATACCTCCTTTAGAGAGGGCACTTACAGATTCGGCACATTGAGGGGCATTTTTGTAACCACTTCCATTGTCTTCCCCGGAGAATTTTATATATATGATCTAAATTTCATCAAAACAGGATGTATTTAAGTTTTGAGAGGGGTTCTGCCTCATGAGCTCCCTTGGGTGAGTGGGGGCACTTAGAGATTTGGGACCACTTCCATTTTCTTTGTCAGAAAATTTTACATAGAAATGTACTTTCAGTTTTTATGTAAATTCTCTAACCTTTCTTTCTATAGGGAACACGCAAACTTTGACATTTATATAGATAGAGAGATTTAGATTGATTTCTTTCTCTATGAGTCTGTAGTCCTCGTTTCTGAATCCTAAAAACCTAATTCTTCATGTTCTTTCTATCACTATCACCATAATTGTGTTTTGGGTTGATGACACTGCTTCACTTGCACATTTTGGTTTCTGAAATCTATTAAAAAAATAACATGACAAATGTGTTTGCTTCTTGGAGTGAACATGGAGGGGAAAGGGTCAAATACAACAAGTTCAATTATGATAAAATTGATAAAACCCGAAAGAAAATGAAATATATTATTGATATGGAAATATATAATTGAGAAGTTACTTAAAATTTTCTCTTTTCTTGTTTTGAGTCATCCATCAATTGATGGTGAAACATATGTTTTATCTAATGTTGATTGTATATGCAGTTCGCCAAACCTGTACATAGTCCATGGTACTCCACTAACTGAAGTAGTTGTCTTCCCATTGTCAAATATATATAATCATCTGCAAAGCAATGCTGTTCTCAGAACCAGATCGTCAGTTTGTCGACTGGAACTATTGCTACCCGTCGAATATCAAGATTTGTAGTCAAGGTTTACTCCTCTAGATCAGCCGTGTTCTGTCTATGTCTATGAATATTAACAGAGTAATCTTGAGAAGGATGTGGTTCCTTAATATATGCAGATGGTCATTCACTATGGAGAGGCTATATTTTGCGCATCACATAGTACTAGGATGCATGAAGACCAGTCGAGGACACTCTTAGAGGCCAACTCGGAAAGATTCTACCCATCTTCAAACCATTTACTTTACCTTTAAATCTTATTAAACATTTACTTTCACAAAAACGGACAGAACTTTCGTTCCAACCCTTTATATGTTTATAGTTCTAAATTTAGATATTTGCATTCATCTGTGTGAGATGGCCCCTGTCCTCTCCAAACAAATGCCTTGCTGAATCTTGCTTCCCTGATAGCTGGAAAATTGCCTCTGTGGTACCAGTCTTCAAGAATTCTGGGGATAGAACAGATCCTCAGAACTATCACCCAATCAGTCTACTCCCGATCTTTGCTAAAATCTTTGAATCCTTAATCAATCTAGCGATAGTCTGACACCCAGTTAAATTTTTTTTGACCATCACTATGGATTTAGGCAAGCACGATCTATTGTGGATATCTTAACGGTCATCTCTAAACACATATATCATACACTGGACAAGGCAGGTGAAGCTAGGGCAGTAGCGCTTGATATATCGAAGGCCTTTAACATGGTATGGCATAAGAGGGCTCCTCCTAAAAATTCACTCATATGGTATTACTGGACAAATATTTAATATAATTAGATCCTTCCTAACCAAAAGAAAGATCCAGGTTGTCTTCGATGGCCGTTCATCTAAGCAACATGACATAAATGCTGAGGTACCCCAGGGATCCATCCTTGAACCTTTATTGTTCCTGATTTTCATAAACAGCCTCCCTGATGACATTGAGTCTGAGATAGGTATATTTGTTGACGACACCACACCCTACTCTCGTCATGTGGGCAAAACAGACGCGTACATATCCAAGGCAATGGTTGGAGGTCACTTATCAAGTGACCTCCAGGCTGTAGTGGATTGGGGTCATAAATGGTTGGTAACTTTTAATGCCGCAAAAACAAACTTCAATAACTACAAGAAACCTCTTCAACCACCGATTGTCATGGCAAATAACACCCTACCTGAGAGTTTAATATTCAAATTCCTCGGCCTAACTTTCACAGATAACATGATTTGGAACAAATACATTGAAGATATTGCCAAGGCTGCTGCAAAGAAGGTGGACTCCCTCTACCGTGCTAGTAAACTCCTCACACCTGACATTATACTGTATCTCTACAAAGCCACCATCCACCCATGTATGGAGTATTGTTGCCACATCTGGGCTGGGGTATCATCCACTAGTCTCTCTCTCTTAGACAAGGTCCAAAAAAGAGTCGCCAACTTAATAGGTCCTTCACTGTCAACCAAGCTCCTGCCCCTGTCCCATCGTCACAATGTTGCATCCTTGTGCTTGTTTTACAAATACTTCAATGGATTATGCTCTGATGAACAAGCTTCTCTAGTGCCCCCTCGATATAAATACACTAGAATAACCCGACAATTAGCTAGGTCCCATCCATTCACTGTGGAGGTCCCCAGATGCCGGAGAGCCTTATACTCCAGTAGCTTCTTTCCTCGTGCTGCTGGCCTCTTGAAATTACTCCCTGCTCCCTGTTTCACCAACGTGACAGCCATGCGGAGGTTTAAAATAATGTAAACAGACATCTCGCTGCACAGCTCCCAACTTACGATGACACCCAAAAGCTACTCCCTAATTCTCAGTAGCCTCTTACGTCTACAGTGGTGACCTACCTTGTTTGGGGTGAAATATCTTTAAAAATATATATATATATATATATATATATTTTACATATCTTAGATCTGAAAACAAAACAAATACATAAACCTGAAAAGTATATTTTAAAAGTTAACTGACAGAAGATGCCTGTCATTTTTAATAGAACATGTGGTAATCTTGCAGTATAATTAACAGCCGAGAAATTGAAAATAAAAAATAAAAGTTACATCTAATAACTTTCATCAAATGCATTAAAATGTAATTTTCTACCGACCTGTATTCTTTTAAAATGTGTAAACTGCTTGTAAGATTTGTTATCGTTAAGTTGACTTATCAAAACATGAAAATTTTTTTAAATGGTGTTGATTATTTGGTAATGGTTGCTAAGCTTTGGATAATTTTAGGCTGAAAAGTTAGTAAAAAAAAACAACACTAACTCTTACCGGGGGAGGGTGCTACTTGGATTTCAGGTTAGTGGTAGGGTTAATCATTTTTATTTTACTATTTTTTGTAAGGAGTGGAGGACCACCAACAACATAGGGCCAAACTGCCATTTTGGTTTTCATGTACAGAAAGAGAGAAATTTGAAGGAATTCTAATTTTAAAATAACAAAAAAATTGAAAATAGTGTTAGAACGTTAAAAGTATACAGGTCTGTGGGAAGTACAATTTTAA
>OY744524.1:171324106-171506606 GCA_963556195.1 Sepiola atlantica | reverse complement strand
TTTTTACTAGTGATGGCACAAGTCGCATCGCATGGCCACAGTTGCAGGTTTCTGCACCAGAAATAAGTCTGTGTGCTTGCAAAAAATCAATTTGTTTTGCACTGTCTGATGTAAAATACAGTATATCTTCGAATTGAAAGAGTTAAGATCCATGATCCCAATTTCAGAGAAAATCGTGTTTAAAATTTGTTGTAATGACAGGGCAATGGTCAGATGGATATGTTTGGTGAGGCCTGAACAGTACGTTTCTTTTGAATCCCTGCTCTCACAGGTCGACTTGAAAAGCCTTGCGGACATCATGCGGAAAAACAGACTGCATTGGTTGGGTCACATTGAGCGTAGCGATGGCTGGATTGCTAAAGTCCGACAGTTGAATGTGCCAGCAGAGAACATCACCACTGGCAAACCCAAGTTGACTTGGGAGGACGTAGTCAAACGTGATAGGAAGGCCATGGGTATGGATTTCATCAAGCCTTGCCAAAAACAGGAGTGGAGAGGAAGACTTAGATTTCGAGACTAGATAATCAGGCCCCACCCTCATCAGAGGATTTTGTGGCCTGATTCAACAAATAAACCGGTTGATGATGATGATGATGAAGCACCCAAAATCTTAATGTATAAAGAAAGAAATGAAACTAACAATTGAAGCATAGTATCAACATAGTATTACTGTTCAATTAATAAACATCCGGGCAACTCTTCTTCAAATCATTTGCCCTGCAGGAAAGTTTTCTTCTATATCACCATATCACTTAAAATACAGATTGAGTATTGGTAATCTGCTAACAAGTATCACTTCAAAAATATTAATGTCCAAATCATATTATGTCATTAGAAAAAATTATCGATTAAAAATATTTATATCTAAAATCAAGTTCATCCAACCATTTCGTCATGCGTAAATAATGTTGTCTATTTAAAAAAAATGTTTATTTAAGGTTAATGTTAACACATCACTCAATAAGTCCCGGCCATAATGCCACTAATAAAAAAATTCATATGATTTTTATAAAGTACTAGTCTTCAAATGGCACGTGTAAAAATTTAAGCCCAATCAGATAACAAATTTCAGTTATTTAAGTGAAGCTACTGTTTCAAATTTTCAAAACAATGAAAAATTCTGAATTTTGTGTGTTGATAAAGCATTGCTTTCTGATGGGAAAAATACTGTTCAAGCAAAGTAATGGATTGATGTGTTATTTAGATTCTGTTCTGTCAGAAACAACAGTTAAAAGATGGTATGGTCACTTTAAACGTGGTCGTACAGTCACGACTGATGCTGAACGCTCAGGTCGGTCAAATTCGTCACTTGTCCTGAGAAACATAACAAAAGTTCACAAACTCGTTTTAGCCGATTGTAAATTGAAATTGCGTGAGATAGAAGAGTTAAAGATATCAAAAGGCATTCACCATTTTGTATGAACATTTCTGAATGAGAAAGCTGTGTTCAAAAAGGATGCACGTTTGCTCACAGTAGATCAAAAAGAACAACGCGTTGACCATTCAGAGCATTTCTGTTTGCAACTGTTTCAATGCAACAAAAATGAAGTTTTTGCATCAATATGTGACAATGGATAAAAGATAGATCCACCATTTTACCTCGGAGTCAAATCAGCAGTCGGCTGTGTGGATAGCAGCAGGTGAAATCTGTCCAAAAGACACAAACATCAGCAGGCAAGGTTTTGGCCTTGGTATTTTGGGAAGCGCAACATATTTTGTTCATTGATTACTTTGATAAAGGAAGAACCATCAATAGCGAATATTATATCGCATTATTGGTGCGTTTGAAGGAAGAAATCGCCAAAAACCGGTCACAAATGAAGAAGTAAAAAGCACCAAGACAATGTAACCTGTTGCAAGTCGATTGCAACAATTGTTTCCGCACCCACTATATTCTTCAGACTCTACTCCAGGAAAAGAAATTTGGCTCCAATGAAGAAGTGATATTGGAAACTGAGAAATACTTTGAGACCAAAGACAAATCTTTCTACAAAAAAAAACATTGTTGTTAAACAAAATTTACCTTATTTGAAAGTTTTACTACATAATTTTTTATTTTGCAGTTTATTTTTGCAGTTTATAAAATATTTGTAAATAAGAATAAATAAAACCAACAAGGATACGAGTAGAAAATATTTAAAAATGAAAGAAAAAATCAAATCCTCACATAAGCAAGGCAATGGCTAAATTCTTGAAAAATGACATCCAATCTGTAGTAGAATGAGGCAAAAAATGGATGATTGCATTTAATGCTACCAAAACAAACTTCATTTCCTTTAACAACTATAAGAAACCTTTCCAACCACCGATTATCATGGCCAATAACATTCTTTCCGAAACACTCCTCGCTCTGACATTCTCAGGCAACATGAAGTGGAATAAGTACATAGAAGATACTACCAAGAAGGTAGGCTCCCTTTACGCGGCTAGAAAACTTCTCACACCTGCCAGTATCCTATATCTCTATAAAGCCACCATTTGTCCGTGCATGGACTATTGCTGCCACATCTGGGGTGGTGCACAAACCACCAAATTCTCCCTCTTAGACAGGCTGCAAAAAAGAATTTCTAACCTAATAGGGTCCCACACTGTCTGCCAAAGTCCAACCCCTGCCGCATTGTATCCCTGTGCTTGTTTTACAAGTACTTCCAAAGAATGTGCTCCGATGAACTTGCTGCCCTTGTACCCCCTAAACATAAATATTCCGAACCAATCCGACAATGAGTAAAATCATACCCTTTCGCTGTAAAGATCCCTAGTTGCCGGAAGATTTTCTGCTCTGATTGCGTCTTTGCTAGGACCACTTGCCTATGGAATTCCATCCCGGCTCCCTGTTTCCCCAACCATGCCAACATGTAGAAATTTAAATGTACTATGTGAACAAACATCTTTCTGTCCAACTCTCCACTCAGGTTGCCCACTATAAATCTAGCCTCTATCACAGTAGCCCCCCACGTAGCCAGGGGGGGTGCCAGGGGGGGGGGGGGGCAAGGCCACCCCTGCAATTACATTTGCACCCCCTGAAATTTGTGATTCAAAAAATATTATAAATATAAATACTCTTATATTTCCTAGTCAACTATACTTCTTCATTATGAACCAGTATTTACTTTTGTGTAATATATTTTACAGCAGGGCCGGATTAAGTGGCCCTGGGCCACCCACCAAGAGGGGACCTCCCACCAATTTTTAACATAATTTCCGATTTCAAAAACGCTTCTTTGGATTTTATTTTGTTTAAAACTTAATTTTCCATTCCTGGTACTAATGATACCATAATAAATATTTACGGATTTTAAACTACCAGTTAAAATAAATCTATTGACCATAATAACATCTAAATATGATTTAAATTTATGTTACCTTGTAAACAGAAAAAAAATTAAAATGTACATGTTCTCAAACTCAAACATAACTTCGCTAGTTTCAGATCAAGTGGTGAGGGAAACAAAGCCTTGATGCTTTTCACCTGTTTCCTGCTTGGTGAAAGAGATTGTCAGTGTATCTGTCTTTTTTTTGTCAACTTACCAAATATATACTTTTAAATATTGTTAAGTCACACTATTTAATATCATAAATTATCAATTTCATAATTATAATTCAAATGATATAATATAAACACAAAATGAATTCACGTTGTTGTTCTGACAGCTTCTTTTAAAGAAATTTTTTTAATTTATAAAAGAAAGTGTTGTCTTCATTCAAAAGATAGAAATGAATACTAGCAACCTAAATTATTTTCAAATGAAAGTGGGAATTAGTTTAAAATATTATTTTTGTATTTTATCACAAATCTCAAATACGTTTTTTTTCTTTTTGTTGTCCGTTGCAACTATTAATTTTAAAAATTGTGAATGTTACATTCAACATTTTTGAAATTAACATAGAAAAAAATCCCAGATTTCACCCGAGATGAAGTTGAAAGAAAAAACAGCATTGGTAGGGTATAAACCCCACGTACAAATAGACGATTATAATAGAATTCTGTAGAGCTAGCAAGTAGCTACCTTATTTTACGAACTTTATGTTATTATTACTGTGTTTACTATGCTTTATGTGCTTTACTATGCTGATGTTGTTATTTACATGTACCTACCGAAATACACAACAATATATTTAAATTATATAAAAGAAATTGAAATTTTGTATCTACTTATTTATATTTATATATCAGTGCACAGACACACTGAACCAAAACGTCACTCATATTAGAATATCAATATTAGTTTTGCCCCTCCTAAAAATGCCTTGCCCCCCCCCCATAAAATCCCCCCCCCCCCCCCCCCCCCCCCCCAAGTTAGAAGTCTGGCTACGTGCCTGCAGCCCCCTATGTTTCAGTGGCAATATCCCTTGTTTGGGGTGAACAAAATTTAAAAAAAAAATGTTTTATAAATGTTGTATTTCACAAAATTGTTGTTATCTTATTCACATGTTTTGGATTATTGTCCAAATGATGCATAAACGTTTCCTTTTTATTCAGACATGTCAATATTGGTCCAAATTATCAAGCTGAGTTGCCTACTTTTAGAGGTAAGTATTCTGTTTCGTATCATATACTGTACTCGTGGGTGTGTTACATTTTTGATATACACAAGATCTTACAGGTAAATCAGAGATTTTCTGGATATAAAAAAAAACGGATATCTGTTTCAATCGCTAGAGCTTCCCATGGATGAGAGTTCTCCACTCTTTGGTCGAAATCCACTTTTTTTTATCTTCCTCCCTCTGTCTTGATTTGCCTTACCTTCCTTTTCCATATTATGAAAGTTGTCTTTGAAAACTAAAAATGTTATTTTTTCCGTGAAGACTAAGACTTCAAACTATTCAGGATAACTTCCTGCATCCTTCCCCCAACTGAATTTTTTTCAAGAAATTTTTTCAAGAATTTTTTCATCAAGAGAAAAAAAATAAAGAAATTTTTTCAAGAAATTTTTCCAAAAACTCCCCCCAACGTGCGCACAGTGTCTTTCATTTTGATTTCCTTAGTTGAAACTGATTGGAGTTGTTTAGTAAAAAAAGTTTTGTTTTTATGCACTGCCCTTTCCACACACACGATGCTGTGGCACCATAGGTTGGTGAATTCATTGCTATTGGCTTTCCTGGTAAATTGAAACCAATTTCAAGTAATTGTTTTAATGGATTAAGATGTGATTTTTGTGCGAACATTTAGTTTGCTTAAATATCTGTTATGACCCTTAGTTCCAGGAAAACAGTGACTGGGTTCGATCCCACATAGAAGAATCGCTCATACATTTTTGTTTGGAGTTGCACCAGACACTGTACTTGAGTTCATCAAGTTGAAAACGTCCCTGAAGATCGCAGCATTTAATGTATACATGTACGTTAAAGTAAGAAACATGAACCTCAAAATGATTCCAAACATAATCCGAGTTTGCACATACCTTCAATTAATCTTAATTGAATTAATTCCTCTTCAATCATCTGTTCTTCTTGTCAGAGCTTTTCAAACTCGCAATATCTACTTACATTTCATAGATGGGGTAGATATTTTATGATTTCTTGTTTCATCGACATGAACTTTGTTCTTGCTGTCACAATCGACCTTTTCTTGGATGTCATATTTCTTATGATCTCGCTTATTTTTTTGAAAGTTAAGCCTTCCAGGTTTGTGGGATATGCCATGGTGGATACTTTCATCCAGCTATAGACAAAAAGAAATCCATTATTCCATTTCTCCTGCCATTTCCTTGTTGTCTTTTAATGTTTTAGTTATTGCACTGGCAGCAAAACATTGTCGCGACAAAGTCAAAATCTTCGAGAGACAATTGAAATCCTATCGGTGACACCATTGTTGTAAAGTGAAAAGTTAGTGGTAGCTAATCAAGCTTCCTTCCACTCTTCTTAGAGAGAGAATTATATAGGCTGTTTCCTACTCTTTTGCTAATTAGGCAGACTGAATTGCCAGTATCATTACACTAACCCTAACCCTAACCCTAACCCTAACCCTAATCCTAACCCTAATCCTAACCCTAACCCTAACCCCAACCCTAACCCTAACCCTAACCCTAACCACTAACCCAACCCTAACCCTAACCCTAACCACACCGAATGGATGACACAACAGGTCACACTTTTTCTTCCTCTTCCGCTAACAATTCTTTTTGATTATCGTGTAGAGATGGAGACATCCTTCGTATTAATGGTTCTCCTGCCACTTTACTAGCTTATTGCATGCATGGTTGATCTCACACCAGATTTCCCTCTGGGTCTGTTCGTGGGGTCAAAATTATCAAGGGTCCAGGCAGTAATGTCGTCTTTGATGACGTAGCACCAAGGCTTCTTGTGTCTGCCAGGTTGACGTCGGGCATCCACGGATAGTTCCAGGGCATGCTTGATAGCTCCATCAGATTGTTGAACATGCCCGTGCCATCAGTTTTCTCTCTCTACTTAATGTCCAAAATACTAAGTCTAGATAATATTTGCTTTAACGCAGTTGATCTGATACATTCACATATGACATTGCAGATTCTTCTGATCATGGCCCAGTCATTGCGTTGAATGCAGAGCATGTTGCTCTTATATATATATAGTAAGCTATTAAAATATATTTATGGCAATTAAGCTACACAGAGGCTCCCGCGTTTCATTCCCGGGGGGAATCTTCAGGCAAAAATGCATTTTAGCCTGAAGATTCCCCCGGGATGAAACGTGGGAGCCTCTGTGTAGCTTAATTGCCATAAATATATTTTCATAGATTACTACCTGGCTCTACTTACATATCGAGCACTGTTGAAGTAAATACTGAAAATTGATACATAAAAAATTATATCTCCTTATAAAATTTTATGTGGATACATGAAATAGTAATATATATATATATATATATATATATATATATGTATATCTAGGCAGCATATTTTCTTAGAAGGCAAGTATTGTTAAATATAACAGACAACTTATGTCTGGATATCTTTTCGTATGTCCTTTTCATTGTCCAGATCAGAAACTTAGTTTCGGGGGGGGGGGGGAATTGGCTGATGAATCTGCCATAGTTTTCATTTGTGTCCCAAGTACTTTCAGACCCATCCGAGTCCATCTTCAGGGGAATAAGGATAATCAAGTAAAGACCATGTGTTCGAATTATAGATGGTTTTGGTGGGAATTATATGATAAGTACGAAACTATAGTTAGCATTATAGTACTAACAAACAAAAACTACATATATTAGAATTCCTATATCTAAAAACAAAAAAAACCTAATTAACAGAATTAACTTCAATACCAGCAATAATATACTAAAATGTCTATAATTCTAACTATAGTTTCATACTTATCATATAATTCCCGCCAAAACCATCTATGATTCGAACACATGGTCTTTACATGATTCACCTCATTCCCCTGAAGATGGACACGGATGGGTCTGAAAGTACTTGGGACAAAAATAAAAACTATGGCAGATCCATCAGCTAATTGCCGTTCAAAAGTACGATTCTGATTCGGACAATGGAAAGGATTTACAGAAGGATGTCTAGACATAAGTTGTCTGTTATATTTAACAATATATATATATACATATATATATATATATATATATATATATATATATATATATAATTATTATTGATAAATAAATAAATATTTTTATATCCATAGACGTATATATGTTTTGCATTTTCATTTTACGCTCGGCAGTATGGAATTATGTAACTATATCGCCCGTCGGAGTGCTCAAACCCCAAATTCATGTGTTATGGATCCTGGTTTCATAATCATCAGTCCACCAAGCCGATCGTGCTTTTAACTCGAGAAAAATGCATTGTATATTTATGTAAACACAAGTAGTGTGATTCTAAAGATGACTCAATCTTCCAAGGAAGAGAATCATGCAACAAGACTAATTTCTATGAATCAGCAATTTATTTACTCTCGAAAGGGTTCAACGTAATTGAAACTTAATAATTATTTATAAATAAATAAATATTTTTATATCCATAGACATATATATGTTTCGCATTTTTATTTTACATTTATTTATGTTTATATATATATATATATATATATGTATATATATTTATGTGTATGTGTATATGTATATGTATATATTTATGTGTATATATATATATTTATGTGTATATATATATATATATATATATATATATATATATATATATAAGGTTAATACAACAAAAGATATAAGAGGCAACTAATATCTTCAATTAGTGGACATCCGGATAAGAATAAAGCTCAATATACTGGATAGAGCATTAATAGCAATAGATAAAGTGAAAGAATAAAATTAGGTACGAATCAAATTTTATTACTGAACTTTGAATTGTAATAAAATTTGATTCGTACCCAATTTTATTCTTTCACTTTATCTATTGCTATATATATATATATATATATATATATATATATATATAATATAATGTGTGTATGCCATGAATATTATAACTGTCCTGTTTTTAAATCTCTGAAACAGTTACATGGTAAACAGCTGATGATCCCCGTTTTAATATTTTACGCTTAAGTTAAGGTCCCCTGTTTTTGTTTCACTGTTAGATACTTGAATCCCCCTTTTTGTTTTATTTATGAATTTTCCAACGAATGCTAAATCTGCAATATCTTTGATTTAGTTAGTTTCTCTAGGAATTTAAACTGCATTTTCTCTTTTTTTTCATTTGTTTAAAATGACTCAAACTTCTTTAGACTATATATATATATATATATATATATATATATAATGAACTTAATAATTTGAACAATAATCACCGTTTTTTTAATAGGTTTTGACTGCTAAATTCTCAAAACAGCTGCTCAATAGTTTGTTCAAAATAATTTGTAATATAAATGTTTTCGACTTCGCTATAATTGAAAATTCGAATTTTTGAAAGCTGAGGCCCAACAAGTTCACTTTAAGAAGGGAACCCAACTAAAAAATGTTATTACATCAAGGGAGATTATTCCTGTAAAAAGAAAATTGTATTTATGCCTTAAAAAAAATACTTTTGTTGGTGATTTTTACAAAATTTACATGATCATTGAATTTGATTTTTATTAACTTCATTTTTTAAATCTTTTTGTATTTTTACAGAGAATCGGCGTGCTGTTTTTGCTGTCAAACCAAAAGAGGATCTGGTTTGGCACCCGTCTGTCTTGGATGATTTATATTCTGAAGACGGTAAGCGATTTTTTTTCTTATTTTTGTCTACAATTTATCTGCTGAACAAGTGATTCTCAACCTGTATTGTATACCATCAACTTTTTTAGCGGGTTTGACAAGATGATAGTCCTATGAGATTAAGAGATTAAAAGATGAGACTTTCTTGGCCGGTTAGCTGGATTTGCTTTGGCTAGAACTGATGGTAAATTATTGCAAGAATAAATATTACTCTTCCAATCGTAATTGAGTCCACTGAGTTTATTTCTCCATAATGATAAATTTATATTTACATATATAAGTGTGTTTCTCGGCTAACAATAATGAATTTCTTCACATTTGACTAATAAAAAAATAGCCTTATGGAAAACGTAAAAGCATGTAAAATTATAGGTGATATTAGAATTTAAATTTTAATATTTCGAGCAGTCTTCAGCTCTTTATCAAAAAATGTATTCTTTGATAAAATGAATAGAAATGAAACCGTTGTAAAAAACTGTACATTTTCAACTTTGGGTTTAAGTATTCATTCTTTGTCTTAACATTCGCGGAGGGCTTTGTTGTAGTATGGAGCGGCAAATCTTGGAGCTGGATTAAAGGTGGGAGATTCTTTGGCTTATGTTTAGTATAAGGTTTTTAAAGACAAGAGGGAGTGGCAGGATAGGGTGTTGACATACCTGAGCTGTTCGCTGAGTTTCTGGTATGTTCTAGTGGAGCTGCGAGTTAGGTCCAAGATTGCGTCTAAGAAGTCCACACTAGTGAGATTGGTATCTATGGTGATATTGAGTCCTAGCTCTTTGAGGAATGCTGTTAGTTGGTTTCTAAATCTGCCGAGTTCCTCAAAGAGCTAGAATTCTCCAACAAGCTGCCCATATTACAACAAAGCTCTCTGTGAAAGCGGTTATAGAGAAGAAATCTCTTACATACCCACCCAACCTACCAGACAACACAGACACAGTAGGAAAAGAAACATTATCTGGTTCACTCCCCCTATTCCCTCAGTGTAAAATATAACATAAATAAACAATTCCTCCAATTAATAGATAAACACTTTCTACCATCTAAATAAGCTTCATAACTCTTTAATAGAAATAAAGTAAAAACGAGTTATTCTTGCTGTCCATCCATAGGATTCCTTCTAGCCTGAAAACCCACAACTGTAATCATTCCCCAACCCCCACTGCTCATATAAAGGAGAGGAAGTGTGCCTCTTAGGAGTGGGTTGTCCAATTAGATCCATAGTGTACAAAGTCTTTCATGTCTGGTGTGAGGGGGGGGCCCTCAAATTACATCAGAATGACTCAAGGAACTTTCAAACAGAAGCTCTACACCCACAATAACACCTTTAAATAACGCCTCCCTAGCAACCACTATATGGGCGCTCAAGGAGTCCAGTACCTCCTATAAAATTAAATGGAGGATCATTGATAAACAAAAGCCTTATAGCTCTACAACCAGGAATTGCCAACTATGCATCACTAAAATGTTCAGGATCCTATAGGTAATCAATAACCCTTCCATAATCTGTGTGAGCATCAAAACTGAGGTCTATATAGATATATGACTAACATTTAAACCTAACTGATTCACACAGACCCTCCGATCGGCTCATAAGCATGTATTTAATTAATTCTGTTAGCTTTTATCTAATAATGTTTATGAGCCTATCAGAGGATCTGTGTTAATGGTGGGGGTATCCTTATCAGTGGAAAAGTTACTTAAGGGGTATCAAATTAACTTGATGGCTCAATATAGGCTTGCTATTATCTTGCAAAAGAAAATAAAAACATTTATCTTTTGAAAATATTTTTAGTTAAAAACGGAGATCCAAAAGAGGCACAACAAATAAAAATAATTTTATATCAAACAGTCGATATTTTCTCCTATCGTTTTGTTCTTTCATACGAAAAACGAAATTCCTTTTTGTTTTCATGACAAAACAAAGAATGCATTTTTGTTTTGATAAAATATCGGATGGTTCAAAGAATTTTAATACTATTGTGTTTTAATGTTTCAGTTCAATCCTACCAACAACTGGCCAGTTGCTCGGCCGTGAAAGGAAATGGATCTAATGTAGAATATGCCATGCATCTGCTGTACATGACGAAAGGAGATATTCAAGTAAGTAGCCTCAGCTTTTTAAAAGAATCAATTGGCATGAAAATGTGTAGTATTGGCATGAAAATGTGTAGTATTGGCATGAAAATGTGTAGTATTGGCATGAAAATTGACAAGATTTGACAACAACCTTCCAAGAATTCCGCTCGCTGCCTTTTCAAAATATTTTAACAAAATTTTATTCTAAAATGCCTAATCAATATTAATGTAAACTTAAAAAAAAAATAATTCAAAAGAAAGCTAAACATTCATGTGACCTTTGCTCCGACGGTCAACGATTATTTTAGCCCTACTGTCATTTTTGTCTTTTTCAAAGCAATACACCATGGATCATAACTCAACTATTAACAATATAAGAATTCCTCATTCATACTTGGCCCAGAAAGTTAAACAGATAGTTAAACTAGAATATGTGAATACAGAAATGTAAACATGTAAGTTGAGTTGCCTTATCGGCAGGCATAAAGGTAATGTAATTCCAGTTGGTCTTGAGTTTATTCTCACCGCTTATCACCATAATGATGCTAGTCTGTCTACGTTGAAGTCTCGGCTCGAACTGCTCTGTATTTGTCCGGGAAAACAGCTGGGCAGAAATCAGGCTTTTAGTATGCTTGTCAATGGTATGCTAATCGCCTGTGTATCAATACGCCGACCAAATCACAACTCAACATAATGCAACTGTTACAATGTCAACACGTTATACATTCTTCCATTTAACAGCGTTAATTTTTCTTCAAATTATCACCTTTACTTATACAAAATGGTTCGTTATCAGATTAGGACCCAACGTAACTTTGACCCCTAACGCTAACCCTGACCCTGACAACAGGGTCAAAGGTAGCTCGGGCCCTAACCTAAATAAGCACCTACAAAATTATAGATTTCGATTTCGGAATATGAAAAATACCATATACAATAAACCTTTTGTTGATTTTGTCCAAGTTAATAAAATGTAACTATGTTCAAACACAGTCAATTTCCTTGACATTTAAATATATCAAATAATACCATGACAATCATCTTTTTGTTGTTTTTCTCCAAATTACCAAAATCTGAAATGAAGATTTAAAAAAAAAAAAAAATTTTTTTCTGCAAAGAAGACTACAGCTAGATTAATTGCTGCCGGGGAGAGGGATAGTTTTTTTTGCTAGTGTTATATAAAAAGAAAATTAAAAGTTGCTCACAATCAGGATCAATGGTTTGGGCTCTAGTCATTTGAGCCCGATAATTTAACTAAAATCCTAATAACATGAGTCTGGCGAATATGTCTTTATCTTAACTATTAAAAATTATCTTTTCAAAGCTCAAATGATTTTAATTGCATGTTTTTTATGAATGTCAGTGTCAAACTTTAAATGATGACTTTATATGAAGTTTTTTTTTAAGATAATTTTATATTCTCTAGTAAAACTATAATAAAGTCTGTTTGCGTTTACCTTGTTTGATTTATTGCTCAAAGAAAAAATTAATGGCTCTAAAAATCAAACCAAGTCATTTTAATCCAGTAAAATAATTAAAATCCTTTTGAAAATGAGTCTTAAATTGAAGTGCAAATCGCCTTCAAAACTCAGAGGTGAATGAGACAATCATAATGATTTTACAATGATCACAGTACAGATTCTACGCATGGCCTTAAAAATTATTAAATCCGTGATTTACGTAGTTTTGCCATTTCCTACTCGCATCCGTAAATGAATAAACAGACTTTTCTAAATAAGCACAAAATCATGATGGAGGCCCCTTTAAAAATTGAAAATAATAAAATATTTGCAACTTTATAATCGTGAAATAATCGAAAATAAAATAAACCGGTTTTTATATTAGACGGATTGTTAGAGATTAAAGACTTTCAACTCTTATTTCAATTGCAGGATGCCTTGCTGATGTTGATGGGGGATGTTCCAAAGTTGCCAAAATGCCATCCCTTGTTGTCTTTTATTTACCAAGGTAAGGTTTTGTTTTCTTTTACTTGAATTAACCCCTAACAAGGCATATTGCCATTCTTCTTCTTTCGTTTGCTTCACAGCATCTCGTTGTTAGATCACCAGCTCGGTTGAGAAAAGCCATGCTAATATTTTGTTGTCTAGCGCAGCTATGCCGGTTTCGTCATTGGGTGGTCGATATTTAAGCCATGACTCGATGATGTGGTCTACTGTCTGTTCAGAGTGACCACAGTCGCAGACAGCCGAGTCCCTGAGTCCCTATCCTTTCATGGTCGCGGCGAAATGGCGGACACCTGTCCTGAGGCGGTTGAGCATTGTTCACTGCCGGCGAGGGAGGTCCATGCCTGGTAGGTTATCCGGGTCCTCCACAAATCTGTGCAACCTTGATTTATCTGCTGCCTGCCATTCCTCCATCCAGCAACGTTTCAGCCAGATTCGTTTTATGACGTCACCGGGTGTTAAAAGCAGGAGCTGGTGGGCATGCTCTGAGAATGGGCATCATGACTTCAGGCGAGCTCGTGGAGGGGTATCTGTGGCGAGCTTGTGGAGAAGGTGGTCCTCATCGATAGTGGCCTTTCTTGATAGTGCAAGGACAGCCACCTCATGGCGCAGGGTTGGTGGTGCGATGCCGGCGAGAATCGGTAGTTGGTTGATTGGTGTGGCGCGCAAGCAGCCAGAGACTGTGCATAAGGCGGTGTTGCTATTGAGATGTAAGGAGCTACTATTATTAGGGGTCAGATCTAAAGGTGGCATCTTCAGTGGTAAGAGTTGTTTGTTCACATTACATTTAAATTTCTGCATGGTGGTACAGTTGAGGAGCAGGTAACAGGGAGGGAATTCCAAAGGAAAAAATGGTTCCCAGTTTCCAGCAGTGAGGAATGGCGGAATTTTATCAAAAACTTGACTTCTTTAATTGCATAATCCTCGAAAGATCTTCGCACACTTTTTGGATACACAATCCTTTCATCTTGTTCAGTGTTTAGACCATGTTTCCATTGTTAGCAAAGGAAGCTGTACATCGCTGTGGATCTGATCAGTCCAGCACTTTCGAGGCCTACCACAAGGTCTTTTATCAGGAAATTCTGCCTTGAATGCTCGTAGTCAAACCAGTTCATTCTTGTTTTCTTGATAAGCTTGTTGATATAATTTCGAAACCAAAGAATTTCTGTAATTTGGCTTATCCTACAGCGATCAAGTCTGGCTTTACCGATCATTGTTTTCAAACTGTAATCTTCAAATACAGAGAGTTTCTATCCTCTGCTTTTTACGTTCAAGCCTCAGAAGCTATTAGAACCACAAGGGTATTGTAGAGTATAAGTTTCAAAGTGTACGTCAAATCTTTTCCGTTCCAGATAGTTTTCTTTAGTTTGTCAAAGACAGTCGAGATTAACGCAATCCTTCTGTTCTCATCATTTGCTACATTTTGAACTGAGGATCCGAGTAAAAAAAAAAATTATCAACCTTTTCAACATTGTTTTGATTCATTTTAACGTCACAACTGATTTTGTAAGTCATTAATTTGCATTTTGCTGCATTCACTTTTAGTCCCCATTTGGAGTACGCATTTTTCAGTTCTATTTTGTTGATAATTGTAGCTATTTTTCCAATGATAGTTTGACCACAAAAAAATTATGAGATTGTCAGAAAAGACACAATTTTGAACTCTATAGCATTTTGGCTAAAAATACAGAATCCACTAAAGAGACTAAAAAGAGAAACGTTTCTCTGATTTTTTTTTTCTAAATTAAAAAAAAATTTTTTTTTTCTAAATTAAATAAAAATTTTTTTTTTCTAAATTAAAAAAAAATTTTTTTTAAGCATTACATTTATTCAATCACAAAAAAAAAAAAAGAAACAAATATATTACACTGATCCATTTGGTGAAAAAGTAAACTATAAGATTAATAATTTAATAAATAATTAATAAATCCCTTATTCCTCACTTGGACATTGTTTAGTTCAATATCGAGAAATCCTAATTCCTTATATATAATTGTATCACAGTCAATAGTTTTCGTCGAATGTCTTGCTGGCTTGGCAGGCCGAGAGCAGACTCAAGGTGTTTCCACGAATAATGGTGATAGAGAGGCGCGCGTAAAGCTAAGACAATTTGCGATTGTCTCCGGTGTTGTGTGTCATTAATAGACCACGGCTGCCGAGGAAATCGCGTGTGGCAAAGCTCGTCTTCACAGCGATCGGTTGAAATACAAATATGTCAAGAAGATTGGCATATTTTGATCGCTTGCGGTTCTCTACTGATGCTGCTGCATGTCCAGTGTTTGTTGCCGATTCTATCACTGACGAGGGCGTAAAAGTGTCGACATAAGTCACATCCCATATCAGAGACTTACTGTTTGTAAAGGGAAACACGATCAGGCCATCAAGTCGTTTGCTATCCCCTCTGTCAAGGCCAACCGGTTTGAGGATCGACGGAAAGCCAGCAATGTTTAGTGCTCATCGGATGACATCATTGAGAACATTGTGCCCTGGAAATCTGCCGGCGCTCCTTCTACATGAAAGAGTGTGGAGTCCATATATGTCGACCGGCTGGCCACAACGGCACCTGTGATTGCTGCAAACTGTGTGCAGAGCTACAGCGAATCTCATGCAATCGTCATCAACCAGGTTACCAACAGCCGATGATGGGAAGGCTGTTAGCCATGCACCACTTTGTGGCGAACTTGCAGCTTGAAGGCAAGCCAGACGGTGTTGGTCGCATGATGTTTTTAGGGATTCGACTCTGGTCTTCAATCTGATTGTGTCCCAGCTCTTCTGTCTTCCTGTCTGCTCTGGAATGATTAGCCCAACTCCCCTCCAATCGGTGGAAAGGTCATGGATCAGTTGGTCGAGGGGAGATTCGGATGCTTCATGTAAAATACTCTCAATCAGATTCTGACTTGCGTAGATGGAGGAGGTGTAAGCAGGCAATGCAACGTCGGTCATTAATCTAAGACCAAGTCCACCAAAAGAGATAGGAAGAGTGGCCTGGCGCCAGCCTACATCATCAAAATTGATGTTGTAGATTACCATTGCTGAGTCCCGAATTACGCAATCCAGCCTGCTCAGGTCGACTGGTAACATTGCGCACTACGTAGCGAAAATAAAAATTTTGGAATACAGAAGCAGTTGCGCAAGAGGAAAAATGTTGGATGCTTATCAGTGAGTAAGACCGGAATGACATGGAGAAGTTGGTAATTTTTTTGTTGATGTCAGCTTGGATCGCTGGTTTGAAAATTGCGGAGCCGAGGATTATAAGTTTGTCTTGATTGTTGATGTTACCCCTATCTAAGACTTTGCTGATTTGCGAGACAGCCACCGAGAAGGATTCTGTCGAACAGTCGATATTGACGACTTCAAACTTGGCAGAGTTTACCTCAAGCCCGATTGTAGCAAGGGCTGGTATGATTGTGGAGAGGTTCTCAACAACATTTGCCCAACTGCCTCCAAATGTTGCAGATGTTCAAAGATGTAGTCACTGAACAGGCCATATCGTCGACTCCCAGGACAAAAAGAAGGGGTCCCATTGGGTCACCCTGCTGTATACCATACTATGATCCAAGGGTGTGGTCGGCTGTAATCAGGGTGCTGGAACTGGCGTAGGCAGTGTGGGCCAAAGAATGAAGCACAGGGGCTCAATGGAGACAGGTTTCTAGAAGATGGTCTCGTCGGATAGAGTTGAAAACATTCTTCACATCCAACTTGACCAGCAAACGGTCTTGCTGCCATTGTTGTTGTTCCTGGATGAACACCCTAACTGCAGCTTCGCTCCACGACGAACTCCGACACCGAGTCGGATGGGGGACAGCTCGGGCTAGTGTGCGGATCACAGAATGTGTGGCCACTTTGGAGGCAGGACGACGAAGAGTGTTTCCAACAGTAATAAGTCGTAGTCTGCCGTCCTTTTTCCTTAGCGTTGTCAGATTTGCTGAAAATAGGAGCTCCCTCGCACTTGGAGGAATATCACCGGAGATGATTTTTTCACAAAATCTAGACAGGGCAGACATGAGATGATGACCGGCTTCAGCTGTCACAGAAGATGTCATAGAGAACCAATCAATATTATATTCACTTTTTTTTTTATTTCGTTTAACCAATTTCAGTAATAATAATTTTGTGGTTAATATTATTTTTATCTCTTTTTTTCCTTTCCTGTTTAAATTTAATAAATTTCATCTCCAATTAAAAAAGCAAAGCAAAAAAAAATATCTAATTATTTAATTAAAAAATACTTTTCTTTTGTAATCGAAAATTTGTCAATTTTAGTTTTCTGTGTTACATAATGAAGGATGTATTTAAATGGAAAAATTAATTTTAGTTTTCCGTGTTACATAATAAAGGCCGTATTTAAATGGAAAAGTTCGAGTGACACTTTTAATTTCCCAGGGTTCCCCCTCAAATTACCACCTGAGGTTTCCGGAAACTCACTATATTAAAAACCTATCGACCTCACTGATACAATATCATCATTCTATTTCAAAATATTTTTATTTTTCAGAAAATGATTACTGGACCACGGAAGAAATTGAAGCTTACAATGCTGCTCTGATGAAGTGCGATAAAGACTTCTTTAACATTGCCAAAGAGGTAAAATCAAGAAAAAAAAAAATGAATGTTATCAACATTTTTATTTACATCATAAGTGATGAGCACGATAACTTACTCATCAAAAAATGGCTGCAAACCATTTTGGAATTGATCAGGGAATATTTATTGGTGGCGGACGTTATACTAGTTAAGTAAAATATAAAATCAAACAAATGTGGTCACGAGAGTAATGGTGGTTAGAGGCAATGAGGAGGGAGAGGACGTGTATTGCGGATGTGTCCTACCAGTAGTGACAGTTTGAAGTTGATACAAATATGATAAATCAGTTCGCACATTGGTCACTCAGGAGTGAAATAGACAATGTACTTTTGAAGGAGGATTGTCCTTCTGTAATAATATTTACTTATGAGTGTGTAAAAATAGGGTTAATATGGTAAATTTCTATGTAAAGTTAAAAATTAGGTAAAGTGGAATTTTCCAATAAGAATTTGAGTAGGACTATGTAACGTCACAGAGACAGGAAGCTGCTAGTATGATGTGGTGAATGAGCAGGGAAGATCTTTCTCTTGCCACTGTATCACCAGAGAGAACAGTTGGGTTTTGATAGTTGCTTCCACTCTCTCCCACGAAGGAGAAGGAGGTGGGAGTCGTTTTATGGGTGTACATGTACATGATTATCATCATCATCATCATCATCATTATAATATTTGGTTTAGCATTTGTTTTACATGCTGGTATGTGTTGGACGGCTTTTAGAAATTGACTTCCAAACTAACCTATCTCTAGTCAGGTCTTTATTTATCCCTCTTTCTTTTAAGTCTATTTTTATCACTTTCTCACATGTTCCTTGACCTTCCACTGTAAACTGAACCAAAGAAATCTCATCCATTCTTTTAACATGGCCATATCATCAAAGTTTTCTCTTCTGCACTCATCTTCCTATGCTGTCCAGATTTAATCTTCCTCTGAGGTCAGCAGATCTAAGCCTGTCTTTAAGACTTACATTACACATCCATTGTATTGTTCTTGCATTATTTTCTCTCCATGTAATGCGCCTTAAACCCTCACTGGCCAGGTTTCACTTCTATACATCATCAAACTGCGTACACATGCCTGATATACTCTTCCCTTAGGTGAGAATGATAACGCTCTGCCGGTTAGTAATGACACAAGTTTCCTGAACTTATACCATTCTCTTCTTGCAAACATACCAGCACCAGCTTCTTCCTGTGTTTCAATGGTATCACTAATCTAACAAAACTTCTGAATAACCTCAGTAACTTTCCTTTCCAACTATACTTTCTCCATATCTGAGTTCTCATCCATCCCCATTGTTATTTGTCTTTGTTTTCCTTTGTATTACAGTTAATCAACTTTGTGCTTTCAGGTTAAGTCGAAGACGGTCAAGCAGTGCATACAGTTCTATTATCTATGGAAAAAAGTCTGCCCCGAGGAGTACAAGAGGTTAAGAAACATTCGTCGGAAAAAAGAAAATGAAGCCATGTATCGTCTTCGGAACCAGCAGCGAGAAGAGCCTCCCCCACCTCCCCCACCACCTCCACCTCCACGTGTCAACCCCGACTTCCAAAATGATTTGACAGAACACGTAAGTTTAAAGCTCGGGAGTTCATTTTTTACTCGGTGGATAATGAAGGGGGGAAATTTGTTTGTGTTTATACCTTTTGTGGCTCATACCTGACTCCTCTACGATATATAAGTTTTTTTCATGTGAATAATTGTAAATTTAAAAATGTGTCGTCAATGAAATTTGATGGGGGTATCGTTTCTACCTTGACTTCACGGGACATCAAACGGGACTCACAAAAAGCCAAAGTTCTTGTCAGGTTTTGGCGAAACATTAAGAAAAACAAAATCTCAACTGAAGAAAGCAACCTCTCCCAACTGGCAGTAGATGCAGACAGTAGAAACAATGTTCCACACAAGACTCGAACACACATGTCACAAAATAACTTTCCCTCAGACTCTGATCTGAACAGCATCAAAACCAGAAACCTAAAAATGGTGAATTATTCCTCCTTTTATTGTACTTAAAAACGATGCATTCAAATAACACAATTTGCTTTCAAAGAATGGTGAATTATTCCTCCTTTTATTGTACTTAAAAACGATGCGTTCAAATAACACAATTTGCTTTCAAAGAATGGTGAATTATTCCTCCTTTTATTGAACTTAAAAACGATGCGTTCAAATAACACAATTTGCTTTCAAAGAATGGTGAATTATTCCTCCTTTTATTGAACTTAAAAACGATGCGTTCAAATAACACAATTTGCTTTAAAAGAATGGTGAATTATTCCTCCTTTTATTGAACTTAAAAACGATCCGTTCAAATAACACAATTTGCTTTCAAAGAATGGTGAATTATTCCTCCTTTTATTGAACTTAAAAACGATGCGTTCAAATAACACAATTTGCTTTAAAAGAATGGTGAATTATTCCTCCTTTTATTGTACTTAAAAACGATGCGTTCAAATAACACAATTTGCTTTAAAAGAATGGTGAATTATTCCTCCTTTTATTGTACTTAAAAACGATGCGTTCAAATAACACAATTTGCTTTCAAAGAATGGTGAATTATTCCTCCTTTTATTGTACTTAAAAACGATGCGTTCAAATAACACAATTTGCTTTCAAAGAATGGTGAATTATTCCTCCTTTTATTATACTTAAAAACGATGCGTTCAAATAACACAATTTGCTTTCAAAGAATGGTGAATTATTCCTCCTTTTATTGTACTTAAAAACGATGCGTTCAAATAACACAATTTACTTTCAAAGAGTTTCCTATACCTTAGGAGACACTCATGATGACAATGGCTATTTAATATGAAGGTGACCCTGACCAGATAATATAGACATATTTCACCCTTCTTTTTCGTGTTCTTTAATCTTAGAGAGCAACAAACATCCCTGATCTATACCAATATGAAATATGCTGGTCTGTGTGTGTGTGTATCTGTCAACTGTAGCATGCCTTGTATGTTCTTTGATCCCCACAACAAACGTCTCTGGTCGGTGTTCTGTTCTGTTGACATGTCACAAATTGCTCTATAGATATTTCGTCACTTCAGCTTCTTTTTCTACTTTCCTTCTGGTAGCTGTAATAATGGAAGGAATTAAAAAACAACAAATAAGCCATTATTTCCTTTTCGGGTTTAGTTTATTTTATCCAGCAATTTACATCTAGATGGGCTGTAGTTTCCTGCTTCATCCCTGTAGTGGTGGTGGACCTTGGAAAAAGACGTCTGCTCAATTTTACGTTGTAAACCCAAAAGAAAGCAGAATCGATCTCACTTCCCTGCCACGTACTTCCTCTCATCACGTCATTTCCTGTGACGTAATCATAACTTGAGTCTGTCAACTTCTAATGGAATTTTCGCCTACTTTAACTTTATTTTTACTCTAGCCTCGTCACTTGTTCCTTTTTTTAGTTTGAATTATCAGTAAACATTTTTTTACTTTTATTTATGCAGATCAAACTTGAGGGAAGTTCGGAAGTTCAAATGTCAGTCGAAACCTGTAAATGCGAATTCCCTGATTGCGGTTTTGTAAGTATACGTTCATTTTTGGGCACATAATTTTATTCATTTAATAAGGTCTCATAAGCGGAAGCAACGACAAAATCAAATATTGGGTGTTGCATCTGCACCATGTGTGTTGCATCTTTACCATGGTGAGCCCCATTTGTTCCCTGGAGGCCACGTTACATAAGGCGAAATCGGAAGAACCACTTGTTCTTTTGTTGAAGAATTCTCCGAGCATCTCTGGAAGCATCTTTCCTGCAAAAAACTGGTTTACAATTGAAAACTTGAAAAACGCAAAAGGAATTTTCATCGCTTACTTTATTTTAATGTTACCAAGTTTTCTCACACTCTTCTATTTCGTGTACCGTGAGGGGGAGGGAGGGATCTGAGTTCCCACTCATGAGAGCCAGCCTGAAGACGTCTTTATCAAACTCGCTCTGACGTTTTCTTTTATTTTCTAGCTATTCAATTGTTTTTACTAGCTTACAAATTACTTGTTTATTTTTAAAATCTCACAATATTTAGTTTGCATTTCATCAATACATTATACTCCAAATTTCAAAACTTGACCTTGCACCATTTTCGTCAAAATTATCATCTTCACCTAAGGGCAAATCTTGTTGCACATCTATTGTAGTGATATCAACAGCGTCTTACTGTTATCGCCTTAAGTAGACGCAGCCAGAGTGGGGGCAATAAACTGAACCGGTAATACCTAATGTTGTATTAGTTCTGGTGAGGCTATGCCAGCTTCATCCGAAGGAGGAAGTTTACAAGGAAAAATCAAATTCACAAGCGGTCCCCAGTCGCATGTATATCCCGGCCATGGGAAAATGATATACAGCACCTAGCATTCCCAAATGATCACCCATCTGGTACTGACTAGGGTCCACGTCACTTAACTTTGGTGATCTAACAAGAGCGGATGTGTCAACAATTGTAATTTAATCTTGCTAATTGAGTGAATAACTGACACACACAAAGTTGACTTAGACTGAGGCTGACAGAACAACTATTCAATATCTATGTAAAGGATACACAAGAAAGCAGGAGGGAGGACATACCAAGTGTGCAATGATGGATGACATCAGCTACCCAGAACTTCAGCTTGTCGTCTTGTTCGTATGGAAGAATAAATTGTTGATGCATTTATTTCACAGACGACTGTGACAATTCAGAAATCTATGGCACATTTTCAAGAAGCTGCCCCTTCAATTCAATGCCGATCTAAGCTGGATCGCTATACTAGAAGAATGGCTGTGATTTTAACTGTTTGAGAAGACCGAAGCATCTTGAAAAACCTGCACTTAACAAATAAATATAATTATATTTAAATTAACTAAAATATATATATATATATGGCTGCGTTCAGACAAGGGATCATGTTTCTATCAAACAACCTAAAGTGGGAGAGAAATGAAAAGGCAAACATTCATTTAACACAACTTTATTTGAAGTCATCACTTTCAAAGTTGCTCTTACAGAATGCAAAAGTTACATTCATATTTAAAAATAAATATGATTAATTTACTTAATTCAATTTTTTTATGGATAAAATAAACATGTTTAAGAGATGCTGTTAGGTACATATAATGACCATCTGATGCAGAAAACTCTAGGAAACAGGGGGCAGGGAGGGAGTTCCAGAGGCCAGCAGCATGAGGAAATAAGCTATTGGAGTAGAAGGTTCTCCGGTATCTGGGGACCTCCACAGTGAATGGATGGGATTTAGCTGATAGTCAAGTTCGTCTAGTGAATTTACGTCGAGGGGGCACCAGAGTAGCCAGTTCATCGGAGCACAATCCATTGAAGTATTTGTAAAACAAGCACAAGGATGCAACATTGTGGCAATGGGACAGGGGCTGGAGCTTGGTTGACAGTGGCGCCTTTTTTTTGGACCTTGTCTAGGAGGGAGAGACTAGTGGATGATACCCCAACCCAGATGTGGCAACAATACTCCATGCATGGTGGATGGTGGCTTTGTAGAGATACAGTATAATGTCAGGTGTGAAGAGTTTACTAGCACGGTAGAGGGAGCCCACCTTCTTTGCTGCAGCCTTGGCAATGTCTTCAATGTATTTGTTCCAATTCATGTTACCTGTGAAGGTTAGGCCGAGGAGTTTGAATGTTGAACTCTCAGGTAGGGTGTTATTTGCCATGACAATCGGTGGTTGGAGAGGTTTCTTGTAGTTATTGAAGGAACGGAGCTTTGTCTTTGCCGCATTAAAAGTTACCAACCATTTATGACCCCAATCCCCTACAGCCTGGAGGTCATTTTCTAAGGATTCAGCCATTACCTCAGATATGGTCACGTTTGTTTTGCCCACATGATGAGAGTAAAGCATGGTGTCATCAGCAAATAAACCGATCTCAGACACTATGTCATCAGGGAGATCGTTTATATAGATCAGGAACAATAAAAGTCCAAAGATAGATCCCTGGGGTACTCAGCATTTAAGTCATGTTGCTTAGATGAATGGCCATCGAGGACAACCTGAATCTAGTACCGTATGAGCGTATTTTCAAGAGAAGCCCTTTATGCCATACCTTGTCAAAGGCCTTGGATATATCAAGCGCTACTGCCCTAGCTTCACCTGCCTTATCGAGTGTATGATACATGCATTCAGAGATGACCGTTAGGATGTCTGCAGTAGATCATGCTTGTCTAAATCCATACTGGCGATCAGAAAGAAGTTTATCATTAACTAAGTGCCAGAACTATCGCTAGATTAATTAAGGATTCAAAGCCTTTAGAAAAGATCAGGAGTAGACTGGTAGTTCTGAGGATCAGTTCTATTCCCAGAATTCTTGTAGACTGGTACCACAGAGGCAATTTTCCAGCTACCGCGGAAGCAAGATTCAGCTAGGCATTTGTTGTAGAGTTTGGAGAGGACAGGGGCCAGTTCAGCAGAGCATTTCTTTATTACTATTACAGGTATAAGATCAGGCCCACAAGCTTTGGAGGTGTCAAAATTTTTTATGATGTTTCTGACATGGGATGGGGTGATGACCAGGCCATCAAGTGTGGCCTTGGTCTGCAATGGAAACCTAGGGAGGGGGTGGTTTTCTGAGTCCAAAGTGGAGTTTGAGGCGAAACGCTGGCAAGTAGTTCAGCCTTATCAGTAGCCGTGCAAACGACATCATTGTGGTTTGATTGATTGACCATTGTTCACCACACTGTTGTAGATTTTCCAGAAATTGCGAGTACCTAGTTTCTGTGACTGAATGCGTTTTTTTGTTAACTCATTATACCTTCTGTTTGCTTCACCTATCACAGCCTTACAATTATTTCTTTACTCTATAAATTTCTGTCTATTAGTAGCTCACTTATGGCGGCCGAATTTACGGAATGCTTGCTGCCTCTCAGCAATGGCAGCTGCACATTCCGAGGTGAACCATTGGGGAGAGAGTGGGGCTTGCTAAAGAATTTTCGCATAGGGACATAGGCTTCAATGCCTGCTTTGACCCATTCAGTTAACTCATTTGCACACTGGTCAGCAGGGAGTGAGAAGGTTTCCCTCCATGGGGTGTCACTGATGTGATTGAAGTTCCATTACACTAGGCACATAGAGGGAGTGTCATAAGAAATGTCTAAGGCAGTTGATGTCAGTATTTCAACAGTACTCAACTATTTGAAATGATTTAGTAAGATTTATTTTTTAAATAACCTAATATCTGATTCCTCTTTGTTTATTTTTCGTTGTTTTTGTTTTTTGGTTGAAATGTTAACATGTACTGCTCTGCATATCCTTATTTACTTGCCTCCCCGCGAGGGCAGAGTTAGACACAAGGTCAGTTTTTAATCTTAAAAAAAAGGGCACTCTAGAATGGTCTTAGTCTACAAACAGAACAGATACTACGCTTTGTTCCTAGCCAAAAGGCCAAGAAAAACTGCTCTGCATGTTTTTTCCTTGTCTCAATTTCTTTTCATATAGATTTTGTTTTTCGTCTCTTTCAGATTTTTAGCTCAAGACAAGGCCTGAACATGCATGCCCGTATCCATAATAAACCAGGAAACCACACAACCAGCACAACTGCTGCAGCTACGCCTACAGCTATCACCACCACTGCTGCCACGACTAACATCAGTCACATTGCAATAGTAGCTAACACGCATCCAGCTGGAAACATAGCTCGGAAGACGTCCCATATTGCAACAGTTGTCCCACCAACAGACTTCCCTTGTAGACTATGTGGAAAGTCAGTATATTTCATCTGAAAATTTTATTTTGATGTAAATTTAATTGGCGCTTGCATACAATACATTCATCTTTTTGCTTAATTCTTCGGAATATTATCGATCTCAGTCGATATTAGTCGTTCCATTTTTATCAGAGTGGAGTTGGGGGTGGTGGGGGTTTAGTTTTCTACATAAGTTTAATCTAAAACTAGCAGAGCCCCATGGAAATTTAACGGTTTCTTTCTTCTTCTATCTTTATAATTTACTGTTAAAAATAATATTTTCCTTGTCTGTCAGGGTTAATAATATTAAGAAAGAAATTCTTTTTCTTTTTCCATAAAAATAATTGCCATTGTCAGCTAAATATTTTTTTTTTAATAAATAAAACATGTATGTCTCTTTATTTATTGAAAGTTGTAAAAAAAAATTAAAATCTTTTTCAAAGAAGTCTTCTATTTCTTACTGTAAAAATAATTGTCAGCTGAATATTCTTCAAATAAATAAAATGAATTTCACATTTAAAAATTTGAACAGTCATCATCATCATCATCATCATCATCATCATTATATTAAGTTTAACGTCTGTTTTACGTGCTGGCATGTGTTGGACAGCTTTTAGAAATTGACTTCCAAACTTATTTCTCCTCAAGTTTGTTTGGAAGTGATTTCCTTAACTTAGACAAGATTTTTATAGGCCGGATGTCCTTCGTGATGCCAACCCAGTGAGGTGATGGGGACCAGCATTTTGATCACGACACCATCTCTAAGTGAATGCTCACCAAGACTAAAGAGCGCTTCACCTTCTATTAAAAAAAACGGAATGAAGAAAATTATTTGTGCATTAAAATTACATTAAAATATAAAAGAATACAAAGACCAGGTTTTTAAAACTGGTTTAATCGACAGAATTCCATTTAGAAACAATTTATTTTAAAATGGGTAAAGTCGGAATTTCTTTATCCTAGCGACAACAGTTAATGTTCAATTATGTAATCTTTAGGGTGATTTCATTTTTTAAAGTGAATATGAAAAGTGATAAATATGTAAAAACATGAATAAGTGTATTATAATGCAAATGATTCCCAGACTTGGTTGCATTTTTACTTGTCTTTAGTCAAACAATCATATTTACAGACATCTTTTTGGAATTAAAAAAATTTAACAATGAAGTTTTCAAAAAAAAATGTTTGTACTCTTAGAATTTTATACTTAACTAGCGGAACCCGTCGCCCGGCGTTGCACGGGAGAAAGTACTACCTATTGCATGACGTTGAATGAAAAAAGAAATGGCCTAATGTTCTTTCTCCCCCCCCCCTCTACCGTGTTGGCGAATGTTTTAAATTAAAAGAAAAAAAAAAAGTGGCAGAGTAGAATGGGAACGAACGCTAAAACTGGCAATCATGAAACCTGCCTTCTTAACGACTGCGCCACGGTTACATGTGAAAATAGGCCAATTAAGCTAAGCTTGTTTATTGGCATGCGTGTTATGTTAAGATTTAGCTTCTGCCGACCAAATGTAAAGTTCAACAATCACACGGTTTAGGTGATTTGTAGTTGATGAAATAAATAGATTTGGGCAAGTTTTCTATAATATGCGTTTAAAGGTGTATGATTTTGAAAATGTAAATGTATCGGGGTTTACGAGTATCTTGGCGTTTATTGAATCAAATAGGAAGTCGATTCAATCAAGAAATTGTAGCCGCCATGTTGAATGATTAAATGTTGCAGGAACTGTGTTCGTTAATTTCATTCGCTTAATTCGGGAATGAATATAAATATAGAAGTCATAGGTAGAAATGGAAATAACGTAATCTGATATTCGCGTAAAATCATCGGAGTGAATGGGAGCGGTCATTAAATTTTTGCGTATTGCTTTATATTATGTATTAAATTAATACCAGGCAAATAATAAATAAGAACGGGAGTTTTGTGAAAATTCAACTGTGTTTATTAGTTCCCGGTGTCGATGAGTGGAGTGACAGTACAGAATTGTTAGGGAGAAAAGTTTTTGCTACCACCTATATGGAGTTGGTTTGGCGGAGAGTCGTAGATGGTGAGTCAAATGTAATATTTAGTGTTAGCTGGAAAAAAATAATAACAAATTTACTAAAACACGCTCGAGTGAATAAGTGTAATACAGTGGTGAGTTTAGTAGCCTGTGATGCATGTGGTTATTTTCCTATTCTCCGAGAAGGTACAGGGGAAAAATCGTCTTAACTTTATATATTAGATCAGATAGTATTTTGAAGAATAATTTTTTTTAAAAAAATCAGCAATGTTTACTTTAGTTCAATTCTGACGCATACTTTTGTAGGGTCTTAGTGTTTTGTAGATGTCGTAACTAGAAGAATACTCATCCGAGGACGGGTAAAGTTAATTCCTTGAAAAGAACAGTTTTGTACCACTTTTGTGTCCCCCTTAAAAGCAAGATATAATAATACTAAACCTTATGTCTATAATCCTTATTCTAATTTTGATCATCTCTAAACGCAGCTGCTAAGGGTCCAAATTTGTGCTTTAATTATGTTTAGTTTCATGCAAAAGAGGCAAAAAGGGAGTGGAATCCTTTTGTGAAAATTCAGATACCTGCGATGTCTGTGAAAGTAATAAATATTCCTCAACTTTCAGTTTCTTTATAGTATTAGTTGTTAGGGGCATAATATGGGAACAACCTCCCATTTGAAAATTCAAATATTTCAGATTCGCATTAAATTTAATCCGTATTCATTAGACACCAATTAAGCCAGATTCCCTGAATTTCAATTTCTTCTTAAGACCCCTTAAGCTTAAGTCTTAAATTTTAGATATTTTCTAGAATCAAAATCATGTAATGAATTTTGATCAAAATTAGAAATAAGGATTCTAGACATAAGGTTTAGTATCATAATATCTTGATTTTCATTTTTGTAAAAGGGCATAAAATTGGTGATAAACTGTTTTGTTTGGGAAATTAATTTTACCTGTTCTGAGATGGGTATTCTTCTAGTATATATTTATAGTATACATGTGATATATATTTATAACGTACATGTGGTATATATTTATAGTATACATGTGATATATATTTATAACGTACATGTGGTATATATTTATAACATACATGTGGTATATATTTATAACATACTTGTATATATTTATAACATACTTGTATATATTTATAATATACACATGTGGTATATATTTATAACATACATGTATATATTTATAACATACATGTGGTATATATTTATAACATACATGTGATATATATTTATAACATACATGTGGTATATATTTATCATATACATGTGGTATATATTTATAACATACTTGTGGTATATATTTATAACATACATGTGGTATATATTTATAATATACATGTGGTATATATTAATAACTAGCAGGCTACCCGGCGTTGCCCGGGGCGATAAAAAACAAAGTAGTAGAAATTAAAGAGTCTGTGTAACATCTTTATATAAAAACTTCAATCTCTCTTCTTTCTCTAGCCGTCTCTCTTTCCCTGGTCTCCATTATTTCCTTCCCTCCTTCAACCCTCTATTTCCCTTTTTCCCATATGATTCTTCTCTTGTTTAAATGTTTTAAAAACTAATAATAATGTAATTCATTTTCCCCCGGAGCCATCTGCTTGAAATGTAATAGTGTAATCTTACATTTATTGCTTCGGGACATAAAAAAAATAGAAGTTAAATAATATGTGTAACATTTTGATGTTAAAACTTCTATCTCCTCCCCCCCTCTCTCTTCCCCTAACCGTCTCTTTATATTTCTTCCTTTATCTAATACTGTAATGTTAGTAAGGAGGTATTCATAGAACTGCGAAAAGTATCGGTAAAATCAAAGTATTAAGAAAAATAATGTTAATAATGATTATTGATCTCGAACAATGCCGAGTAGAACGAATAGCCCGGTCTATACCTAATTTCTGCCCCCCCCTCCCTATTTCAGTATATGATGAAGATAAATGATGTTGATGAAGGCAATAGTCCGAAGAGATGTAATACATACCAGTTTCCAAAAGTAATGCTTTAATCTTAAAATTATTGATCCCAGACAACACCAAGTAGACCAAATGGTCCCGTCAATACCTAATTTCTTACCCCACTCCATTGTAACGTATGTTGATGTAGTCAATAGTCTTAAAGCGTTTTTCATAGGTGATGTAAACTGCAGAAGCACCTGAAAAGCGTTTTTCATAGGTGACCTAAACTGCCCGAGTGCAGATCAAAAAGCTGTGGATTTTCTTAAAGAAATATGTTATATAAACAAACATTTTGGATGAAAGTTATTAATTATTCTTACATTGTATTTTTTATCCCGAAATAAAATTACATTTTATTTTTTAAAGACTTTTAAATCGAACTTGAATGCAATGACTTAATCGCTGGCGGCCATGTTGTAATTTCCTATAATTTTCTTTTGTAAAATAGTAGCAATAGTTTGATTAGCGTTCGTCGCTTATTTAAAAAACAATACCAAAGAACTAAAAATTTAGAGGCG
Organism: Sepiola atlantica; assembly: GCA_963556195.1. Classification (NCBI taxonomy): domain Eukaryota; kingdom Metazoa; phylum Mollusca; class Cephalopoda; order Sepiida; family Sepiolidae; genus Sepiola; species Sepiola atlantica. Next base: position 171,476,654 of record OY744524.1, on the reverse strand, counting down.
CGTCCCTGGCGCTAAGAAACGTTAAATAAAATTAAAAGTTATTTAAAATTATTACATAATTAAAGCAAAATATGATTCAGGATTTTCAAATTACTATAAAATACAATGGAAAATAACTGAAAACGCCCCCCCCCCCTCGATGAAATATGCCCCATGGACCCCTAAGGGGTGGGTTTAGAGATTCGGGAATATTTCCATCATCTTACTCTGTGAATTTTACATAAGAATGCACTTTTATATGTTATCTATATTCTCTAACCTTTTTAAAAAAAACTAAATTGTGTTTTTAAACGTGAGTTATCGTTCTTCCTTAGCTATCCTCTAACAAATAAATTTTATTAAAAACCGTAAATTGTTTTATGTACTTGAGGTATAATTTGCCGGACAATGCTGAATACTTTTCTTATATAAGATATTATAAAATGTACATGTATTTGTGTAAATACAGAGTGGCGGACCATCGCATAATTTCTTACCCCCCTCTATGTAAATAGAATTGACGCTAAGAAACGTTAAATAAAATTAAAAGTTATCGCAAAGTATTACGTAATTAAAGCAAAATATGACTCAGCATTTTCTAATTACTATCAAATAGAATGATAAATAACTGAAAACGATAAACTCAGCCCCATAGACCCCTAAGGGGTGGGTGTAGAGATTCGGCAATACACCCATCACCTTACTCTGTGAATTTTACATCAGAATACACTTTTAGATTTTATCTATATTCTCTAACTATTTTTGTATAAGTAACACACACAGACACACAAACATACAGACATTCAGTTTTATATTTATAATATACATGTGATATATATTTATAATATACATGTGATATATATTTATAACATACATGTGGTATATATTTATAACATACATGTAGTATATATTTATAACGTACTTGTGGTATATATTTATAACATACATGTGGTATATATTTATAATATACACATGTGGTATATATTTATGATATACACATGTGGTATATATTTATGATATACACATGTGGTATATATTTATAATACACATGTGATATATATTTATAACATACATGTGGTATATATTTATAACATACATGTAGTATATATTTATAACATACATGTGGTATATATTTATGATATACACATGTGGTGTATATTTATGATATACACATGTGGTAATATTTATAACATACATGTGGTATATATTTATAACATGCATGTGGTATATATTTATAACATACATGTGGTATATATTTATAACATACATGTGGTATATATTTATAGTATACACATGTGGTATATATTTATAATATACACATGTGGTATATATTCATAATATACATGTGGTATATATTCATAATATGCATGTGGTATATATTTATAATATACACATGTGTGCATGTTAACTTTTATAGCTTTTATTGTTTACTCTGAAAAATTGTTAAACGCATGAATCAATGAAGTTGGTATTCGTATGATTTATTTTTACCATTTTCTATTTTCCAGGGTTTTTACAAAAATCAAAAGTCGCTGTGCTCACATGAAGAGTCACCGGATTGCAGAAACGGAAAGGAAAGTAGCCAAATTTCACGCAGCCCCAGAAAGCTGAACAAATAACTGAAGGAATAAAAAGGACAAAACAGACAAAATTGGGTGCATTTCTTGGTTGACATAAGTGATGGCGCTCGCATACGCCCTTCCCACTTTTTTTGGTCTTATTAAGTCCTTGATTTCTGAATACAGATGTATGTTGGCCCTCTGACGATTCAGATAATACCTAACTCCATCTCTTAGCGTGTGTGTTCAACCCATGATTTTTTCAATCTATGTTTTGATCATTGTGACGTTTTTGTTCTGTTTTTAATTAATCACTGTTAGGTTTTACATTATCGTTTGAAAAAAAAAATTTAACATTTATTTTAAAAACTAAGCTCATCTTTTAATATAGTAAGTAGAATTTATTTTTAGCTTTGCAAATTTTTAGAACTAAGCTCATCTTTTAATATAGTAAGTAGAATTTATTTTTAGCTTTGCAAATTTTAAGAACGTGTGGAAATTCCATGGTGTAATTGGAAATCACGAGCAAGGATAAAAGATCAAAATTTGTGGAATAACATTTTTTTTTTAATGAGGGAATAGGGAGAAATGCCGATACAAAAGAAAGCAAACCCATCCAGTCTGAACAAGAAGAGGGATAAACAGTGATGAGGAGACAAACATATATACAGAGAGATACAAGTCATCCTCACGAGATGTCTGTCAGTGTAGACGTCTCGTGAGGATGATTTACAGCGGAAACATACTGTGTTCTCTGAAAGGTAGTGCGCGTGTTCGATGGCAGCACTTCCTCTCAAACAACCCAAATCATTCTTATGAGGCGTCTTTGCTAGCTGGGTCATGCTCTTCGTCATCAACCAGAAAAGTTCATCTATCAAGCATTTTTCCTACCTCCTCTACAGGGTTGGAAAAAGCGATGTGGTAGACAAAGAAAAACCTGGCGGTTGATGGTTAAAGCTGACCTGGAACCCAACCTGGGTCCTTGAATCTACAGAGTTCGCCGTTGAAACAGCGATTGGCTAGAGATCAATCAATCATTAACTTCAAATCGTCAGTCTTGGTCGACGCAGGGGTAAGAATTGATAGAGTCGGCTGATCGCTCTCTGGGTGTATGCTGCTTCAAGTACAAGAACAAGGATATATATATATATATATATATATATATATATATATATATGATTATTTTTATTTACACAGACATGTCCAAAATCTGCAACACTGGCATGTCGATGTTATCGTTCAACAGTTATTATGAACTGAGATCTCATCAGGCAGAGTTAGAATCCGATCTTAACCATAGATCATATTTTCAAATATGATCTAAGGTTAAGATCAGATTCTAACATCGACATGCCAGTGTCGCAGATTTTGTACATGTCTGTGTAAATAAAAATAATCATATATAAAAGCTCTATTTGATATTGAGCACTTTTTATAAACCCGGTTGAAATTCTTTGGATTACTACCCTGTGGATGTTTTACCTGGATTATTATATATATATATATATATATATATATATATTTATAAATAAATATTAATTATTTATTACCTACAGACATCGATGTTTCATGCTTATGCATATATATATATATATATATATATATATATATATATATATATATAATAGCTGGTTCTGCTTGATTGCTATCACTTCACAAAGATCTCCACTTGAAACATTAATTTAAACTAAACATTTCATTCATAACTTTGTCGTAAACACGAAACAAAATCTTTCTCATTTATTCATATAGATAGATAAACCATAACATTTCGGTAATTTAAGTACAAATTTATTTAACTTTTAAATGTGATTGTAAAGACAGGAAAAGAAAGAAACAATCAATTTGCCTTTTCATTTGCAATGTGGAAATAGATTTCAACTTGTGGAAAATAAAGTCGGTCTCTCTAAAGAAAGGAACATTTCAACACAAATGCTAAATATTTGTCGAAACAATATTGCGAAACAGAACTATTTGTTGTATTAAAACTAAAACAATCATTGAATTAAAGAACAATAACAAATAATAGTTAATTAATAAAATATAATTTTTAAAAACCAATATGCAAATTAGTTAACCTTGCGACTTATATGGCATATACATAAGCAGTATATAAAAAAGATGGTGCATCTATTGTATTACGTACAATTAACTTGTAATAGGACGTTTTGACTTTAGCGTTAGTGTGAGAAATCAGCCCAACTTTTACATTTATTCATTTAGATACGTTTAGAGATGACTGTTGGCGTGCCTATGAGAGTTATAGAGAAGGTTGTGGTTATGCCTATTGATTTATAGGTGACTATTGATTTATAGATGACTATTGATTTATAGATGACTATTGATTTATAGGTGACTATTGATTTATAGATGACTATTGATTTATAGGTGACTATTGATTTAGAGGTGACTATTGATTTATAGGTGACTATTAATTTATAGATGACTATTAATTTATAGATGACTATTGATTTATAGGTGACTATTGATTTATAGGTGACTATTGATTTATAGATGACTATTGATTTATAGGTGACTATTGATTTATAGGTGACTATTGATTTATAGATGACTATTAATTTATAGATGACTATTAATTTATAGATGACTATTGATTTATAGGTGACTATTGATTTATAGATGACTATTAATTTATAGATGACTATTGATTTATAGGTGACTATTGATTTATAGATGACTATTGATTTATAGGTGACTATTGATTTATAGGTGACTATTGATTTATAGGTGACTATTGATTTATAGATGACTATTAATTTATAGATGACTATTGATTTATAGGTGACTATTGATTTATAGATGACTATTGATTTATAGGTGACTATTAATTTATAGATGACTATTTATAGGTGACTATTGATTTATAGGTGACTATTGATTTATAGGTGACTATTGATTTATAGATGACTATTGATTTATAGATGACTATTGATTTATAGGTGACTATTAATTTATAGATGACTATTGATTTATAGGTGACTATTGATTTATAGGTGACTATTAATTTATAGATGACTATTAATTTATAGGTGACTATTGATTTATAGGTGACTATTGATTTATAGATGACTATTGATTTATAGGTGACTATTGATTTATAGGTGACTATTGATTTATAGGTGACTATTGATTTATAGATGACTATTAATTTATAGGTGACTATTGATTTATAGATGACTATTGATTTATAGGTGACTATTGATTTATAGGTGACTATTGATTTATAGGTGACTATTGATTTATAGATGACTATTAATTTATAGATGACTATTGATTTATAGGTGACTATTGATTTATAGGTGACTATTGATTTATAGGTGACTATTGATTTATAGGTGACTATTAATTTATAGATGACTATTTATAGGTGACTATTGATTTATAGGTGACTATTGATTTATAGGTGACTATTGATTTATAGATGACTATTGATTTATAGATGACTATTGATTTATAGGTGACTATTGATTTATAGATGACTATTAATTTATAGATGACTATTAATTTATAGATGACTATTGATTTATAGATGACTATTGATTTATAGATGACTATTAATTTATAGATGACTATTGATTTATAGGTGACTATTGATTTATAGGTGACTATTGATTTATAGGTGACTATTGATTTATAGATGACTATTTATAGGTGACTATTGATTTATAGGTGACTATTGATTTATAGGTGACTATTGATTTATAGATGACTATTGATTTATAGGTGACTATTGATTTATAGGTGACTATTGATTTATAGATGACTATTGATTTATAGATGACTATTGATTTATAGGTGACTATTGATTTATAGGTGACTATTGATTTAGAGGTGACTATTGATTTATAGATGACTATTAATTTATAGGTGACTATTGATTTATAGATGACTATTAATTTATAGATGACTATTAATTTATAGGTGACTATTGATTTATAGATGACTATTGATTTATAGATGACTATTGATTTATAGATGACTATTTATAGGTGACTATTGATTTATAGATGACTATTGATTTATAGGTGACTATTGATTTATAGATGACTATTGATTTATAGGTGACTATTGATTTATAGATGACTATTGATTTATAGGTGACTATTGATTTATAGGTGACTATTGATTTATAGGTGACTATTGATTTATAGATGACTATTAATTTATAGATGACTATTGATTTATAGGTGACTATTAATTTATAGGTGACTATTGATTTATAGATGACTATTAATTTATAGATGACTATTAATTTATAGGTGACTATTGATTTATAGATGACTATTGATTTATAGGTGACTATTAATTTATAGATGACTATTTATAGGTGACTATTGATTTATAGGTGACTATTGATTTATAGGTGACTATTGATTTATAGATGACTATTGATTTATAGGTGACTATTGATTTATAGGTGACTATTGATTTATAGATGACTATTGATTTATAGATGACTATTAATTTATAGATGACTATTGATTTATAGGTGACTATTGATTTATAGATGACTATTGATTTATAGATGACTATTGATTTATAGGTGACTATTTATAGGTGACTATTGATTTATAGGTGACTATTGATTTATAGGTGACTATTGATTTATAGATGACTAGGTAGGACCAGGAAAAGTCCATAATTTCCCACGGTTTCTAAATATTAAGTTATTACACAATTGAAGGGGAAAAATTTGAATATCTTTCGGACTTAAAATAATTTAAATAAGGAAACTGAACACATATATGATAATAATACACTAAGGCAATTCTCTATTCATACATACGCTGTCACCTCAACTCCTTTTTTAAAGATGCAAAAGAAAAAAAGAAAAAAAATTTCTATCTGATGTCGCTGTAATTTCGCATGTGAAATTCTAACTAAACTATACTTTCTCGGCCGTTGGGCGAGGATCAAAATGTAGTATCTGTTCTGTCCAAAGATGGTATAATAATATTGGGAGGGGGTCAGTGTTTGTGTCAGACATCTATAGAATGAAAATATGTTACAAGCTTTTAGCAAGGGTTTTGGAGATGAAGCCACATAACCATGATATATTCTGAAACTACATTAACCAGATTACTCAGATAAGTAAATTTAAGTCTGAACAAAGGTGGTACAATAATATCATGGGGTCTACATTCCCACCAGACATCCATAGAATAATATGTAAAAAACTCGTAAAAGGGTTTTGAAAATAAATCCTCCTACCAATGATATATTCTTAAACTGCATTACAGAAGAATATACAACTGTGGAATTTCCACTGGTCTCACTAGTTAGTGATTATTTATTTAAATTTTGTTTATTTAGTCCTAAATTTCAGATCACAGATGTATGTGGGCCTTTTGAAGATTGAAGTGCCTGATTCTCTCTCTTAATCTCATATGGACATGATTTGATGATAGTAAGATTTTCTTTTTAATCAATCGCTGTCAGATTTAATCCTACCAAAACAAAACATTACAAATCGATTGAGTAATTCTGAACACAGAAGTACATCCCAGATGAGCTCCCCCGCTGGGCGACAAGGAAAAAAGTAGTCACACTTTTGATCTCTGGCCATCCTGAAATGAAAAAAAAAAACGTTAATGACTGTGCAAACTATTCTCAACAATATGGAAATCAATCAAATAATGTTATCGTAATGTGACAGAATTTCCGTAAAACAATTGGTGAAATTAGTTAACGGAATGATGAGTAAATTTAATTTTTATTAGGAAGCTTTGGTTGCAGTGTATATTCCTAGAAATATAGGGAATATATAAGTATTTATTTCTAGCTTTTTATTATAATATCATCTTATAATAATTTATACGCAAAACAACTCAACATATGTTTCTAGAAAATCTGCACAGTATGCAATGATGATCCAGGCAGTTTACGCAAAAAGACAGATCCCTTTCTTCAGAATTCTCGACTTAAGACATAAAAAACCCAGAAAAAATGGTGTAATCCAACACATGGAGAAAAACAATAAGATTCAAATTATCTTCATCAAGTCACTTCCTTTACAATTGTGAAGATTGTTCAAAGGATCAAAATCCAGAATGTTTTTGAAAAGTAATCCAAAGAGAAGGTAAAGAAATGAATATAACTTTTATAAGTTCTATTTAATTACTAACTTTCGAACTTGTTATTTGCAATTGGAAGTAGATTCCTCTGCAAATCGATCATAACTATGTCAATTTAATTTATATTATAATAATCTCTTATGTATGATTTAAAAAATTTTTAATAGCAGTAGTAGATAATTTCTCGTTTATTTTGAAAACGTTTCCACAATTATCTCCCTGTGTTTGCTATGCAGAGAGTGAATTGGCTCTTATGAAGAGAGATACATTCAGAGCTACAAAAATGCTATTTCAAACTTAAGTGTTATAAACTGACCGATGGATGGAGCATTTTTTAATGATGCTTTGACACAGCTAAAATAAGATATTTATTCAATCTTTGCATTTTACAATGAAAATGCTGTTTCAAACTGAGGCTCGATCAATTGATGGAGAAAGCATTTCATAGAGATGCAATAACGCATTAAAAAGATAATTCTGAGTTTATCGATATTCACTTTTATCGTTGCTAGTCGAGATGGACGGTGATTTGTGAAAATTTTAAATGCAATTTCGTGTTTTTAAAAAGAACGTATTTACAAAATAAGCAGAAACATATAAACGAGCAGAGGACTTTTTCAAACTGCTGATGAAGGCAGGCGTAAAATCCGTAAGATTCTGCGAAAGAATTATTGAAAACAATTAGAAATGCAGTATTTTGTATCGAAATTTCAAATTTCAAGTTTGAATGCAGTATTTATTTTCCTCATTATTTTTTATTATTATCATCGTTGTCGTGAAAATCACGAGAATTCTTGTACGGTGCATGATTGGTCTAATGGATACTGTTGAAGACCATGAAATCAATCATGCCGAGTTACAATTCCTGTCGGATCTATTGTGGCCATTAAAGTACTAATACTGTCAGGAAAGGTATGAACCTAATATCTCCCCCCCCCCCCGGAAATATGAGGAAAAAGCAATGTTTGTTTAATCAATCGAATACAATAAATCGTTTACAGTATGTATTTTGTTTTGGTATTAAATAACCCCCAAAAATGCCACTAAACAGAAAAAAAAATCATTATCATCATTCTCATTTGTATTATTCGGATTATTCATACTACTCTTCACATCATGAATGTTTTCTTACAACGTTTCGGCCGATGTAACCTCCAACCTTCTTCGTGTGCATCTGGTCAAATTCATGAATCTGTATGGGATTTATCAATCCTCATCACAAAAAATTCCGAAACAAATCATCCTCATTATTTCATTTTGACAGAACTTCGGATTAAACAAACACCCCTTAAAATATTTGTTAGCATTTTTTTGTTTTCAAAATATTTCTTCAATTTATTAGCGATTAACTGCTAAAGTTCTTTTATCTATTTTACCTAGAGTCTGATTGGTCATGGGGACACCACAAGGGGTCAATTTTTTTTATTTCAAAGTTTCTTTAATTCCATTTTCACTTTTGGTATATTTCGTTTTTTTTTAAAATTTTTTTTTTGTGAAATTCTTTACTTTTCCAATTAGGCATAGGAAAAAATTCATATTTTGTTTTTTTAAAAATTTTTTTTTTGTGAAATTCTTTAATTTTCCAATTAGGCATAGGAAAAAATTCATATTTCGTTTTTGTTTTAATTTTTTTTTTTGTGAAATTCTTTACTTTTCCAATTAGGCATAGGAAAAAATTCATATTTCGTTTTTAAAAAAAATTATTTTTGTGAAATTCTTTACTTTTCCAATTAGGCATAGGAAAAAATTCATATTTCGTTTTTTTTTAAATTTTTTTTTTTGTGAAATTCTTTTCTTTTTCAATTATGCATAGAAAAAAATTATATTTCGTTTTTTTTAGATTTTTTATTTGTGAAATTCTTTACTTTTTCCATTATGCATAGGAAAAAAATTATATTTCGGTTTTAAAAATTTTTATTTGTGAAATTCTTTACTTTTTCCATTATGCATAGGAAAAAAATTATATTTCGGTTTTAAAAATTTTTATTTGTGAAATTCTTTACTTTTTCCATTATGCATAGGAAAAAAATTATATTTCGGTTTTTAAAATTTTTATTTGTGAAATTCTTTACTTTTTCCATTATGCATAGGAAAAAAATTATATTTCGGTTTTTAAAATTTTTATTTGTGAAATTCTTTACTTTTTCCATTATGCATAGGAAAAAAATTATATTTCGGTTTTTAAAATTTTTATTTGTGAAATTCTTTACTTTTTCCATTATGCATAGGAAAAAATTGCAAAAGTGTGATTTTCTGTCTTTATGTTTTTACGATGATTTATTTTTTTGTGTTTTCAATCCTTTATTGATTATGTGCTTTCCATTTTTATTTTTTATATCACTTTTCTTCAAACTTTTTCTGAATTTTCTCAAAAATTATTTTGAATGGTGCTAAAATAATTAGAAATGATCATTAAGATTATTGTTTATTTTATTTTTTGAAAATTTAAATATTTCTTTGACATTGTTAATAATTGGACTGGTGTTCTCACTTGTATTGTTTTTATCCTCAAACCCCAATTGATTATGTGCTTTCCATCACCAAATTGACAGAAAGGAAGTCTCAGTTGATAGGATGCTTTTCTCGAGGTTGCAGCCATGTATCCATGTCACGATCATTATGTCGAAGCCGTTGCAGATCACAAGTGTTTGGGGCACATGTCTCTCTGCCATGCAAGATGGCAGAGCGAACACAAGCTGAAAAAACTTTGCCCCGAATCTTGTAGAAAATGTGGCTAGATGTAAGAAGTAAATTTAAAAAAAATTGTGACAATAATAACAAAAATGTGGACACCAGGTCAACTATAAATAATGTTGAGTTATTTGGCTTTCTTTTTTTTTTGTGTGTGTGGGGGATATTTGGATAAAATGTGTGTGTGGGGGGGTATTTGGATAAAATGTGTGTGTGGGGGGATATTTGGATAAAATGTGTGTGGGGGGGGTATTTGGATAAATTGTGTGTGTGGGGGGATATTTTGACAAAGGGGGTGGGGGTGGGGCTTGCTTTGTTTAGATTTATAACAAAACTGCTTACGCAATGTTTAATACCCAGTTTGTCGATGACAGAAAAGCAAACTTAATTTTATGATAATTACTCAACATGGCGACTCAAAGTTCTAATAAAGATTAACATACTATGTAGCTCAGTGCAGCCTATCATATTCTACTTGGAGAGGAATGAGGGACACATGATGCTAAAAAAATTATATTCAAATTGTTATTCTTGTATAAATTGGCGTCTATATTTGGAAAATTCAGACCATCAAATCGTACAGGTCTGGCCACATTATATCCTCTAAAAGCTGATGCCAACTCATGTTTCAAAGCTTGGATGATCATAATATATCAAGATATGTTGAATTCTGGAGGTTTCTTTTATTTCTTATCTAAGTGGTTACATATCCCTGAAAAACTGAAACGAAACAACCGTCGTTTGATGTCTGTTTCTTTCAACAAGTTTGTTTTAAAAAGAAAAAAATAGAAATAATTGTTACTGCTGGTCAAATCTCAACTCCTCCTAAACAAGGAAAGAAATGGAGGGAAAATATAAATGAGACTGGAATGTTTTCCCCCTCAGTTCAAGGTCATGGGGTGTTTTTGCGTTTTTCTTTTTTTTTTAAATATCAATTATAATCCTGTGGTTGACATTATTTGCTGTGATATGCTGACAACATTTTGTCGGAGAGGTTTTCTTTTTTTCTTTTTTCTCGCTACTTTGCCTCTGTGGCTAAAAACAAAATAATAACCAGGCCCATAGTTATTTGGGTATGACACAAGGCCATATATTTTTAGGGCCAATCTGAAACTAAAAAAAAAACAAATCGTTTTCAACTTTGATTGTTTTGTTGTTTGAAGTTGATTAGCACCAAAATAACCTGTCTCATTTTTTTGTTTGTTTTTTTTTGTATTTTATTTTATCTTATTTTTTTAAAAAAATTTTTTAATCTCATTTTTTGTTTGTTTTTTTTGAATTTTTTTAAAATCTCATTTTTGTTTGTTTCATTTTGAATTTTATTTTATCTCATTTTTTGTTTGTTTTTTTTGTATTTTATTTTATCTTATTTTTTTTTTTTTTAATCTCATTTTTTGTTTGTTTTTTTAAATTTTATTTTATCTCATTTTTTGTTTGTTTTTTTTTTAAATTTTTTATTTCATTAAAAAAAAATTGTTTGTTCAAAATTTGTTTTAATGAAGCAATCCTTTTCAATCATCCTTCATTTCTTTTTCAACTCCTATCTGAAATCGATCTATCATGACTGGCCAGGACCGTTTGTTGTAGTTACAGGCTTGCAAGCCCACTAGGATAGGGTTTTGCATACAGCACCTGGTATTCCCAAATGGTCACTCATTTAAATACTGACCAGGATCAGCATCACTTAACTTTGGTGATCTTATGGGAATTGGTATCTTAATATAATTATAGTTGCCAGCTAAGTAAAAAAAAAAAAAATTAAACAAGTGCTCATCATCCTGCAAATAGAGCTTTTTAATAACGATACTAATGTTACAGAAAAAAAATTCTATTTAAAATTTCATGCCTTTAATCTTCAGCAATCATCGTTAGCTTCTAATGTGTTGATTTTGAATAAGCTTGCTATGATTTTTTGAAATAATACAAATTATTTTATAAACGTGATATTTTTTTCACTTCTAGTTCTGATGCCTAAAAATCTGAACCTTTTTTGAATGTAGGTAGGAAAGTAAACACTTATTCATATGTCTACACTTATCAAACAATTTTATTTAGTAGTTTATATTCCAGCGTAATGGTAAGAGTGTTTACCAATGGACAGAAGACTAGGGTTCAATCCCTGATCGAGTCATAACAAAGACTCAAAAAATGTTACCTTATGCCCCCTTGCTAAACATTCTGCATCATAAGGTGAGGATCAAGGGTAAGTAGGGCAATATTGTGAAAAGAGTGGCACCCTCCCCTACATTTCGGTGTAGTAGCTAATAAAACTTTATTTTTTGACTGGACCATTTGGTATAATTTGTTGAGCCTTTAGCGTGACTCAACCGGGGAATTGACTTCAGTCTCGCAGCTTATTAGCGAACACTTTAACATATTCACTAATGAACTCGGAGACTGGAGTTCAATCCTTGGTCGAGTCATACTAATGACTAAAAAATGGTACTGGATGCCCCTTGTTAAACACTCAGCATTATAAAGTGAGGATCAAGGGTAAGTGGAGCAATCCTGGAAAGTAGTGGTGCCCTCCCCTACATCTTGGTTTAGTAGCCAATGAAAAGGGAGCCTTCAGGTCGCCTTTGACTATGGTCAACGACTTTACTTTATCTGGAGAAGTTTTTGTTTTTATGAAGTGAGTTTTCATTTATAACAGACACCGGAAGTTTTAAAAAAATATTTCTTTTAAACGTTAATTATTATTGCTGAACAATACATTTTTATAACAGACACCGGAAGTTTAAAAAATATTTTATTAAACGTTAATTGTGATTGCTGAACAATACATTTTTAAGAACCATTTCTTTTATGTCATTATCTACTCATAAAAAGATAAAATCATTGATCTTACAAATTGTATCATTTAATCTGATGACGATCGAGAAAAACGGATTGTTTGAAAATTGGAGCAAAGTTTAAAGAATTGAGGTGTGTTTGTGTGTGGGTGTGTGTGTGGGGGGGTAATAAAATTGTAAATAAATGATGAAGATACGTATTCATATTTTCTGTTTGTTTTTGGTTGATTTTGTTTTAATTTTTATATTTTTTGTTTTACGATTGTTCATTGTAAAAAAAAATGCGCACACATATAAACGTAAAGAACGAAATAAAAAAAAACATGTTTTTTGCTCATTTAACAAAAATGACATGAATGTTTTAATGTTTTTTTGTACATATTTTATGGTTTTAACGCAAACATTAAACAAAAAAATGAAAGAAGAAATTGTTGTGATTATTTTGTGCTTAAAGATTTAATAAATATTTTAAAAAATCTTTAAAAAAAGATTAAAAAATGTATTTTTTCTTTTCTTTTTTCCATTTTTTTTATTTAACAACAAAAACGTCTTTTTAAAATAAATAGTCTCATTTTTATTGTAAAAAATAATTGTCACCTAAATATCCTTTGAATAATGATGAAAGAATCCTATTTATGGCGTCTTATTCGATTTTGGAACAATTCATTTTGAAATGGGTAAAATGTTACTTTTTGGGCTATGTTATAAAACTTTGTTTTGAAAATAAATTGTATGCCTGGAAAGAGGACCTTATAAATGTAGATTACCATCAAACATCACATTACTTAGATACATTGATTCAATTCTTATTTTCTTCCCCCAACAAACCAAAAAATTGAAAACGTGGTTAACACTAAATATCGTGAAGCTCACCATGAAATTTACTTTTGAAACAGAACTAATTAACTCTGTATATTTCTTGGATAACCATCTCCTTAGAAACAATGACACTATTTTACCAAGTATACCAAAAATCAATGAACCTGACGACATACACTACTATACCTCAGTGCCCTAAGAATGTGTAGCCGCAGTATTTGTCAGACAAATCCGATATAGTAGAACCCTCCTGCCCTGAAAACTGTAAAATACTGTTTCATATTAGAAGAAAACTACCTCACATTTTCCTCAACACAAAAACAAAACACTTCCTTTCCCCCAGATCAATCACCCTACCTACTAACACAACGACTACTTTTACACTACTTTATTTGAATATGGTTTCAGAACTATACACTCCACCTCTATCAATATTCAATGAACACAAAAACACCACCCCTATGACACAAGCAGGCATCTACACTATGTTTACAGTGGTGGAACTCAATGCCTCCTTAACAAAAGAATTTATGACCATAATAGATCCATAAAACTAAGTGATATCAAAAATGCTCTAGTTTGACACATGTTCATTTTAAATCATAAGTTTAATTTCCATTAGGCTTCAATTATTAAATTTGCACACAATACCAACCAAATACAACGAAAGGCCAGTCTCATTTCACACTAAAAAACTCATATCAAACAGCACCCTGGGTTCTTTTAGATTTTCGTTCCTGTGGTTAAACCAACCTAAATATTCCACGAATCTCTTTTTTCACTTCTCCCACTTCCTAACTACTGAACTACTCTTTCTCTGCTCATATTCCTATTACATGCTACAGAAGCAAAAAACTCAAGCAAAATGACCTTCATATATATTGGGTGATGATTTTTAATATTCCTTACAGTCGTCTGTTCTTTCTCAAAATGATAAAAAATGAATGGACAATACATTTTAGTCCATTTTTTCCGAAAGAAAAACATGAAAAAATATGTATTTTGATTAAAAATTTATTTTTTCACCTTATCTTGTTTTTTTAAAAAATAGAAAACATTAGTTGTGTCATATGCTTTATTTTCCCTGAATAGAACTCTTTATGTATGCCTTATCTCCCTTGGATGGAACTCTTTAATACTTACCTCTTTTGATTTGAACTCTTTATGTACTTATTATGTTCTTTGGTATTGGCTCCATGCATTAATTTTGGTTTAACTAAGAAATTTAATAATGAAAAATAATACATATGATCCAATCAACCAGGATGATTTCTGATTTTAGTCAAATAAAGCTGATGTCTTTGTTATATATTCAGAAACATAAAAGTATCCATTTCTGATCCACTTTCTATCGTCTGAACAGTATAAAGAGAAGAAAACCCTAATACAGAAAAACAACATTTGTAAATGTACTGTACTAATATTATCAGATCCTATTAAACAAGTTAAATCGGTGATTATCTAGAATTACGGAGACATTCGAAAAAAATAATTAAAAAAACTGAGGAATATCTGTTTGATGTACGTACCTGTCACGGAATGAATATATTCTATATCAAAACTCGCGTAAATTAATAAAATAGTTTTTATTTTATAAAAGAAAATCCAATTTTATCGATAAACGAATAAGGGGGGAAATATTGACGCCATGTTAATTAGATTTAAGGGAGATATAGAACTTTTGTGAAATAGAGTCTTGATTTTGGGTGTTATCTCCCTTAGCTCTCTTTAATATGACCAATAATAGCCCTTATATATCAACATTACCCGTTTATCAGTAAAAAAAATTTTTTTTATAAAATAAAAAATATTCGATTAATTTACGTGATTTTTTGTATAGGATATATTCATTCCGTGACAGATACGTACATCAAATATATTTCTCAGTTTGTTTTATTTATTTTTTTCCAATGTCTTTGTAATTCTAGATAATCACCATTAAATCTTTACTAAGATATCTTCAAATCCAAATTCTGTTTTATCTAGTGGCTTCTGCTTATTTCCAATGGAATAAGTTGAGCAGTTGTTTGCTTGGGATAGTTATGTGTCCTTGGTTAAAAATGAATGAAAAAAAAGAGACGGCGTAAAATAATTTATTTTCAGGTTAAATGAAGTTAACATTTAATATGGGGTTCATTATACACCGACCAACAGATACATTATGTTCTTTCGGTTCAAATGCCATTTGTTGTCTAAGACCTGTGAGATTACGGAACCGTTTTGTATTAGTTTCATTGGACAAGAGTTTTGTCAGACTTTTTACATTCAGTGAGTGACTTATTCTTTCTTTTCTTTCTTTCTTCTTCTACTGCTACATCCGGGTTGTATGAAGTACACTTTCTATTTAAGTAGATAACCTTTAAATATGTTTCTGCACCAGAAAGAGGTCTACGCGGACACCACAAGAAACTATTTCATCATCGATTTCAATTGAGCCAGAGAAGGGCCGCTTTCTCACTCAGGATCCCTGGACCTTGGAATAGACTCCTAAGAGAGGTAATAAATGCGCCAACAACACAGCAATCGACGAAGGTGAATTTGGACGGATGCTGCGCTACTGTATCTTCTGTAAATTTCTACCACCCTTTCCCTACATGGCAAGTTTTATTTTTTGTCAAATTAATTGAATTGAATGTATCCATTTGATTTTGGTGAAATAAAGCTGTTATTTTTCTTCGCATAGCACAACAACTCTATATTAATCATCATATCCGGTTTAACATCCATTTTACATGTTGGCATGCGTTGTACGGCTATAGAAATTGACTTCCAAACTAACCTATCTCTGGCCAGGTCTTTGATTATTCCTCGTTCTCTCAAATCTATTCTTATCATTTCTTCCCATGTTTTCCTTGGCCTTCCACTGTGAACTGAACCTGTTACCTCAACTTTTAATTTTGTCCCAATCCGAAGTGACCCTTATTAGAGGAGCTGAATTTGCCCCTCATTAAAAACCGATCTTGTGTCCGACTTTGCACCTGTGGGAGAGCAAGTAAATAGGGACCTTGTGTCAATTTGAAAAGTTCCTTTGTTGACAAAATCATTTTAAAACAAGAAATATACAGAAATTTCTGAAACATAAAACACAGAATAATGTCTTAGAATAATAAATAATGCTTCCCCAATTATTTTTCGAAACTATTTTTGAAAGACTAATAAAACAAATTTTAACTACTTTTAGTACGTTACCACATGAAATAAATAAAAACTAATAAAACTTATTTTAACTATTTTAGTACGTTACCACCTGAAATCAATAAAAAATAATACAACTGATTTTAACTACTTTTAGTATGTTACCACCTGAAATAAATAAAAAATAATAAAACTGATTTGAACTACTTTTAGTACGTTACCACCTGTAATAAATAAAAACTGATAAAACTGATTTCAACTACTTTTAGTTCGTTACAACGTGAAATAAATAAAAACTAATAAAACTGATTTTAACTACCTTTAGTATATTACCACCTGAAATAAATAAAAAACTAAGAAAACTGATTTAAACTATTAAAGTATGTTACAACCTAAAATAAACAAAAACTAATCAAAACTGAATTTAACTTCTTTCAGTAGGTTACAACCTGAAATAAAAATTAACAAAACGTATTTTAACTACTTTTAGTTCGTTACAACGTAAAAAAATAAAAACTTATGAAACTGATTTAAACTACGTTTAGTACGTTACCACCTGAAATAAATAAAAAGTAATAAAACTGATTTTAACTACATGCAGTACTTTACCACGTGAAATAAATAAAAACTAATAAAACTAATTTGACCTCTTTTTAGTACGTTACAACCTGAAATAAATAAAAACTAATAAAACTAATTTAAAACTACTTTTAGTACGTCACCACGTGAAATAAATTAAAACTAATAAAACTAATTTTAACTATTTTTGGTACGTTACCACCTGAAATAAATAAAAACTAATAAAACTGATTTTAACTACCTTTAGTACGTTACCACGTGAAATAAATAAAACCTAATAAAACTAATTTGAACTACTTTTAGTACGTTTCCATGTCAAATAAATAAAAACTAATAAAACTGATTTAAACTACTTTTTGTACGTTACCACGTTAAATGAATAAAAACTAATAAAACTAATTTGAACTACTTTTAGTACGTTTCCATGTAAAAAAATAAAAACTAATAACACTGATTTTAATAACTTTTAGTACGTTACCACGTTAAATAAAACAAAACTAATAAAACTGATTTTAACTATTTTCAGTACGTTACCACGTGAAATAAATAAAAACTAATAAAACTGATTTTAAGTACTACAAGTATGTTTTTACTTGAAATATAATAAAAACCAATATAACTGATTGTAACTACTTTTAGTACGTTACCACGTGAAATAAATAAAAATTACTAAAACTGATTTTAACTACTTTTAGTACGTTACTACGTTAAATAAATAAAAACTAATAAAACTGATTTGAACTACTTTTAGTACGTTACTACGTGAAATAAATAAAAAATAATAAAACTGATTTGAACTACTTTTAATACGTTTCCATGTCAAATAAATAAAAACTAATAAAACTGATTTTAACTACTTTTAGTACGTTACCACGTGAAATAAATAAAACTAATAAAACTAATTTGAACTACTTTTAGTACGTGTCCATGTCAAATAAATAAAAACTAATAAAACTGATTTTAACTACCTTTAGTACGTTACCACGTGAAATAAATAAAAATTAATAAAACTGATTTCAACTACTTTTAGAACATTACCACGTGAAATAAATAAAAACTAATAAAACGTATTTTTACTACTTTTGGTACGTTACCACGTGAAATAAATAAAAATTAATAAAACTGATTTTAACTACTTTTAGTACGTTACTACGTTAAATAAATAAAAACTAATAAAACTGATTTGAACTACTTTTAGTACGTTACTACGTGAAATAAATAAAAAATAATAAAACTGATTTGAACTACTTTTAATACGTTTCCATGTCAAATAAATAAAAACTAATAAAACTGATTTTAACTACTTTTAGTACGTTACCACGTGAAATAAATAAAACTAATAAAACTAATTTGAACTACTTTTAGTACGTGTCCATGTCAAATAAATAAAAACTAATAAAACTGATTTTAACTACCTTTAGTACGTTACCACGTGAAATAAATAAAAATTAATAAAACTGATTTCAACTACTTTTAGAACATTACCACGTGAAATAAATAAAAACTAATAAAACGTATTTTTACTACTTTTGGTACGTTACCACGTGAAATAAATAAAAATTAATAAAACTGATTTTAACTACTTTTAGTACGTTTATATGTCAAATAAATTTATCGAGCGAAAACCAGAAAATAGAATGTGTTATTCATGTTTCTTTGTTGTTGGCACATTATGTGGCATATTTTCATCACGTCATGTATTTCAACTGTTCGGGTTAGGGCTTCTTCTTCTCTATTTGTTTGCTTCACAGCATCTCACTGTTAGATCACCAGCTCGATTGAGAAAAGCCATGCTAATGTTTTGTGTTCTAGCGCAGCTATGCCAGCTTCGCCGTTGGGTGGTCGATATTTAAGGCATGACTTGATGATGTGGTCTGCTGTCTGTTCAGCGTGACCACAGTCGCAGACAGCCGAGTCCATGAGTCTCCATCCTTTCATGGTCGCGGCGAAACGGCCGACACCTGTCTTGAGGCGGTTGAGCATTGCCCACCGGCGGCGAGGGAGATTCATGCCTGGTAGGTTGTCCGGGTCCACCACAAATCTGTGCAACCTTGATTTATCTGCTGCCTGCCATTCCCCCGTCCAGCAACGAATGGAAGGGTTAGGGCTAAACAAACAAGAGTATTTTCGGTAAAAAAGAAGGGTACAATTCGAACCCTTCATACTTTGTTAATTCACAAAGAAAATTAGATTCTACTTTTTTGGGGCGATTACATCATTCTATTTCTTTTAACTGAAAACAAACAAAAATAATATTTTAAAGTAGGTGATCACTTTCGCATATAAATTTCACATAAAATGATCACCCACTTCCAGGCCACCAGGACCAGCAAACATTTTACATGTAATCGCATAAAAACAGTAGAATCTCATTTTTATTTTTAGGAGAATTAGCACAGAGTGCTCAGCGCTCCAATAATACCAAAATAACTGTGTACAATGTACATTCAAACTCCTCCCCCTGAAAGATGACAAATTGTTGATAAATATATTTGAATATTATTGACAACAAAATATTTACTCATTATCAAAAATAAATGTCTTCCCCTACTACTAACACTAAGTCCGGGGGGAGGGGGCTTGCCACTCGAACTCAGGGTTAATGGTATGGTAAGTCATATTTTTTATTACTTTTTAGCCCCCCCCCCCCGAGTTGTTGTGAACAGGAATCATTTTTGTTTGTCCTCATGTGTCCTTTATGAGAGTTTTGAACAAAATCTGATTTGAAAAACAAACAAACTTGAAAACAGTTTCAGAACGTTTAAAGTATACAGGTCTGTAGAAAATGTTAATGCGTTTTGTAAAAGTTATTTGTGGAATAATTTGTTTCTTTTTTTTTTCGATTTCTCGGCTCTTAATCATACTGCAAAATTACGAAATATTTCAAAGAATTTTTATTATTTTGCAAAAAAAAACAAACTTTATTTCTTAAAAAATTAAAAGCACAAAAAGTTTTGTTATTTAAATCGCGTCAAAATTAAGGCAATCTGAAAGTACGCATTTTGTTTACATTTATGAAGGCGTTCTTGCAGCATCAGATACTCTTTCGTGAACATCTTGTGGTTTCATCTGCATCCATGTGCGACTGCGTTTAAATTCATTCTACGTAACTGGAAGTTGGCTCGAGTTGGATAGAAAAACAAGAAGACTTCGATTATTCACACTATTATTGTATTCATCCTCTCCGGACGGGTTATTTGTCGGTGAGTAAACCCTTAGGAATGTTCCATTAATATTTATTTCCTACGTTGGTCATGAGGAGAGGAGCAGAAACAAGTCAGAAACATGGAAACAAAGGGGGGGGGACAGAAAGAACAACCGCGCTGCCCTCTTGGAATTCGTTCTTCGTAGCTAAAAGAGAACTTCAGGTTGTTAGGTGAATATGGACATGCCGAATCATTTTACTGATTCTCGAACTTATGGTCGGGGATTGTTCTTGGATTTCCTAGATCACGTTTTGTTATCTTTGGAATATGTTCAGTGCCAGGGGTGGTTGCAAGTTTAGCTCTACCATGAGGATAAGATCAACATGGCATAAGGTCTGCAAACTGTCGCAAGTTATCTTTCTCACTACCAGGGGGGGATATATATATCAGCTGTGTTAGGTGCATGATGCTGTATGAAGATGAGTGCTGGGACCGAACCCAGTCCTCATTCACCCATCTTTAGCATAATGATAGAGCAATGATCAAATGGATATGCAGTGTCAGGTCAGAGCAGACCGGTCATATCCGCTCTAATACATTGTTGGCGAGGTTGAATATACCAAAGCTTGATAGACTCTTGACGATCAGTTGGTGAGCTTGGTTTGACCACATTGAGAGGAGCGACTCTTGGATAAGAAAATATACTTGAGATGAAAGGCTGCGGTAAAGTTGGACGACCCAAGAAAACTTGGATGCAAACAAATATGTTAGACAGTGGAATTTGAATGGAATCGATCATCAAGACTGCCAAGCCAGGAGATTGAGATTGTAGGCTGTCAAAAAACCTCAAACCCCTGACCATGGGAAATAAGATGATAAAATGGGGCTGACGGAACTAATTACAAACCGGAATTAATTACAAACCGGAATTAATTACAAACCGGAATTAATTACAAATATAAATATACTTTACAAATTTCTTTAAAAGATATGATAAATATACTTTACAAATTTCTTTAAAAGATATGATAAATATACTTTACGAATTTTCTTAAATGATAAAATATACTACAAATTTCTTTAAAAATATGATCAATATACGACTTTACACTTTTCTTTAAAATATATGATTAATATACGACTTTATAAATTCTTGATGATAAAATGAAATAAAACATTTTTTAAAATTCGTACAATATAATTTTGCAAACGAAAGAAATAAAATGAGATTTATCAGTTGAATAACAAATAAAATTGATAAATTAAGTCCAAGTTGTAATTAATTTCGAGTTGTAATTACTTCCAGTTTGTAATTAATTCCGAACCCCTAAAATGGATACTAATGATGATGATGATGATGATGATGTCATTAACCGCCGAATAGACTAATAACAGCTATAACATTTCCTTTCTTTACACTCCAATTTATAGGTGTCAACTTTTCTTGCCCGCTTCCTCTTCCTCCTCCCCCTCCTCCTCCTCCTCCTCCTCCTCCTCATCATCATCATCATCAATTTTACATCCGTTTTACATGCTTGCATACGTTTGGCACCTATAAGAAATTGACTTCTAAACTAACCTATCTCTGGTCAGGTGTTCATTTATCCCTCTTTTTCTCAAACCAATCCTTATCACTTTCGCCCATGTGTCCATTGGCCTTCCCCTATGAACTGAACCTGCTATCTCAACTAACCCAACAACTCTCAACCATTCTTCCAACATGGCCATACCATCAAAGTGTTCTGCACACATCTTCCTATGCTGTCCAGATTTAATCTTCCTCTAAGGTCAACAGATCTAAGACTGTCTTTAAGACTCACATTACCACATCCATCATTCTCATATCATTTCTCTCCATGCAACGCATGTCCTCAACCTTCACTGGCCAGATTTCACTTCCATACATCAGCACACTGTGTACATATGTCTGATAGACTCTTTCGTTGGTCGAGAGTGGTAACATTCTACTGGTTATTAATGACAGAATTTCCCTGAACTAACTCCATCTACTCCTAATTCTTGCAATCACACTGGCACCTGCTCCACCTGGTGCTCCAATGTTATCACCAAGGCAACCAAATTCTCGACAACCTCAATAGCTTTGCCATTCAAATATACTTTCTTCACATCTCAGTTCTCATCCATTTAAATTGTCTTATACTTCTTGTACACAAACTGTTCTATTTAACTATAACAATTTCAAACATTCCCCCCCCCCCTCTCTCTCTCTCTCTCTCGGCAGTCGATCTGGATGAACCAATCAGAACCTTTGGTAACTCAGACGCCTTCTTTATGTAACAACACGGTTTCAGACTGAACCCATTCCGTTCGACTGTCTGAATGAGTTGAGTGTCGTATCTCTCTTGGTCTGATCTCAACTTTTTTCTTTTTATCTTTATTCATTTTTCATTCAGTGATTGTGACTAAGTGTTTCTCTTTTATCCGATCAAATAATTTGTGCGAGTTACTTGATGTTTTCGAACGAGTAGTGTGATTTAATATTTTCTACCCCCCCCCATGAACCAAAAAACAAAGAAGAAAAAAAAGAAGATATTTGACAAAGCTTTATTTAGCAAACAGTTAAAACAATTACAACCTCGATGGCCGTTTAGTTTTTGACATCCATGCGTTCGCTTTTCAACTCGTCCATTTTTCCTTTTATCTAAATAATCACAGTCCTTCTGCTATTTTTGACAAATTTATTTTCATATAAAAAGTCTGCATTCGTTTTGGCAATTAGATTCTTGCTTCTTTTGTCTCCCCCTCACTTTCTTGAGATTAAATGGCGACACTGTAAATACAACGGAAATACAACGTCTTTTCTCCTCTTTCAAAAATATCACTTATATAGTTTTTATTCTTTGGATTGCAACAACTTTTCCGCTTTCTCAGAAATGACCTTTTTCATTTATAGCAGGGATCCAGTCTTCTCTGCAAGCTCAATGTAAAATGGTGTCTCAACTTTATTTTTCGATTGTTTTTAACCCCCTATTTTCCATTATTACTAGTGTCTTTTCAGAATTTCGAGTGGAATTCACATAATAAGCTTAACCTCCCTGTAAAATTCAACTGTAAGTTTTCGAACATCATTTTTAATATTCTGAGAATCTGGCGTTCAATTGATATAGGAATCTACATATACTTTTTATAAAAAGGTTATATATATAATATATATATATATATATTTATTTATTTTGGTACAGAAAAATTAGTACAACATTCGTACCGTCGGTTTCAAGCAGAGAAGGACTTAGCCATCCGGCTCTCTTCAGCTTCTGTTGTCATCTGTTTCGGAAATGTGAAGTCACGTGTCACTCTCGTTTGGACGCGTTATTTGCTTAGAGTGTTATGTATGTTTGTTTAAATTTAGTAAATTTAAGCAAACATACAACTAAATTTTCTAGATTTTCTGTACCAAAATAAATAAATATTACGCTCTTAATTTTTAATTTTTAACTTTAATTCTCAATTAATCGAGCACTCTGCTGGGATTTTTCCTGCTATAGTCTCGGAAGTTTCTTAACCATTAAAATTAAAAAAAAAAACCCAAAAAACCCTTAAGTCCCAAGTCGTTCAGTGGAAAATCACTCATGTAAGTCAATTTAGTTTTTACAGTTATTATATTAGTTTGTTTCTAACATTATTTAAGGGATCATCAGTTGTTTACCATGAACAACTGTTTCGGGAATTTATATATATATATATATATATATATATATATATATATATATATATATATATATATATATATATATATATATTTGTGTGTGTGTGTGTGTGTAAAAAAAGTTATAGAGAGTGATAATAAAAAAGTTGTCTGAAAATATCAACTTTAATGATACACTAAACTTTATAGTAAACTGAACACCCTTCTAAAAATTAATCTTCAATTAAAAAGGTTAAAAAATTAAACTACCGGATAAAATATGTAGTAGAATTTAATCTGTATATTAATGAGGAATTTCTATTGTATATCTTCTATATAATTATTTTTTAGATTGATTTGAGAAGATGGTTAAAAAGGGGGGAACCCCCCAAAACATAAGAAACGAACAAGCAAATAAATGAATAAATAATAATTATAGATAAAAATTATAATATTAATAATAGTAATTATGAATAAATAATGATAATAATTATAATTATAAATAAATAATAATACTTATAATTATAAAAAATAAATAAATAAATTAATAATAATAATAATAATAATAATAATAATAATAATAAATACCTTCTGGGGGGGGGGATAAAAAAACCCCTAAAAAACGTGCATAGATACGGTGGTATTACCACATAAAAAGGTTGTGAAGGGTGAAAGAGAATGGAAAGTTCAAGGAGGGGGAATTTCAACCAGACTTTCTACTAGAATGATGCGAGAGTACTGAAATCATGTGAGGTTTATTGTCACGCAAATTCCAGAGAAGACCAATGGTTGTTGCTAGTGAGAAATCAATGGTAAACGGTTGTTGTGAAAATACAAAAATGATTTGCAACAATTAATAAAAGAGGTGGAGTGTGCTTGAAATTTGGGGAGACGTTTTGTCACTCAGACTGCAGGGAACACCTTTGCTTACTGTCAGTGAGCAGTCACTGATAATGACTTTTGTGGCAACTCCAAGTGAGTAAATAATAATAATAATAATAATAATAATAATAATAATAATAAAAGTAATCTTTCACTATATTGGCGACAAAAGCATACGTGTACTGTGCCGGTATACAGGCGGCAGTGTCCATACAAGGGAATATGCAGCCAAACATACATATATAGTATTACGCAGATAACATCCAAGTCTTTCTTTTGTTTGCCGTTGATTCGGAGGTTATTTTTATTTTTCAATATGGCGGAAAAGAAATAATTGTTCTGTTTTATTTTGGTTCAGTTGAGATTTGTACATTCCAAAAAGGAAATTTTACAATTTTGAAATGATTTTACATTCAGTATGGCAACGTCAATTACATTTATTTTTTGTTTAAAGGTGAGGGTAGTTATCAACGTAGCTGGACAAGCATCAGTACGTGGATGACAGACGATATAAAGTGGTTAACTTCTGTTCCTTGTATTTAGTTATGACCGGACCAATTATTCTTGAACACACACATACACACACACATACATACATATATATATATATATATATATATATATATATATATATATATGTATATATATATATATATATATATGCATTCCATGTCAAATATTATAGTATGATGTGTTCTCTAGAACCGTAGATGTTTAGAAATCTTTCTAGCTTTCCATTCGATCAAGGTGCAGAAATGCAGTTGATGTTGTTGTCTGTATCAGATTTTGTACTGATATTTTGGCGCCTGCATATTCGTCAATTCAAATGATCTGTTTCAACGTTGTTTGATCTGATTGGTTGTTTTACTTTACAGAAAAGAGCAACAATCCCACTTCCGCAAGAGATGCTCCAGTTGTCCGGGAAAACAAAATGCATGGTTCCAGAGAGCATCACGCCTTTCAATATATAGTCTAAAGAAGCTTTGAGTTATTTTAAACAAAAAGACAAAAAAAAAAGGAAAATGCAGTTTAAATTCCCACAGAAACTAACTAAATCCAAAATAGTGCAGACTTAACATTTGTTGGAAAATTCATAAATAAATAAAATATATAATAGTAAGTAAATAAAATAAAAAGGGGGATATAGTATCTAACAGTGAAACAAAAACAGGAGACCTTAACGTAAGCATCTAATATTAACACGGGGATCATCAGCTGTTTCGGAGATTTAAAAACAGGACAGTTATATGCATGGCTCTCCAATGGTACAGATCAAACTACCATTTCCCCAATCAAGTGTCGAAATAATTCAGCTTAAAATGTTACTTATAAATAAATAAATAATAATAATAATCAAAATAATAATAATAATAATATACTACCCTTAAGACTACCGTGCTATATGGTAATTTGCATATGGTAATTTGCATATCAAATAAAATCTTTATAACAATAGTAATACTAGTAATAATAATAATAATAATAACAAAAATAATAATAATAAAATGCTATCTAAACACTACACGTAAGAACCATTCTGCGATATGGTAGCTAGAAATAAAATTATATAGGAATTCAAGTTGCATTAAATATATATATATATATATATATATATATATATATATATATATATATATATATAAAGTGGTGAACTAAAAGCGAACTTTTATGAAAAAGTAAAACCTATTGTGAAAAGTATACAGCTCAATATACAGGATAGAGCAGATAGATAGGTAGAAGGATGAAAAGGAATTAGAAAAGCAAAAGGCAGATCTTTTTTCAATTGAGTTGCTCAGAGCAAAGTATATTCCGCCAGAAGGCAATTCATTAAAATTAATTTCTTCCTTAAGCTAGGCTTTTCAAAGATCAAAATCTTATCATCAGAGGAAATCGCTAGGATAGATAAGTTGGCAAAGGCCAAGATTTAAAATTTGAAAAAGTAAAATAAAGACTGTGGGGGAAAAACACAAAGCAAAACTCTGCCCGAATGCAAGCAAATGTCCGATTACAAAAAAGTCCGGTGTCAAAAAGTCCAGTTCTACCTATATATATATATATATATATATATATATATATATATATATATATATATATATATATATATATATATATATATATAGGCTAAATTATATATTCAAATTGCCTACTAAATTTCATTTTTGATTGTCCTTTGCCACATAATATATATCTCTATATAAAGATACGTCCCTTTTAAATATGTATTATTGTTTATATGTCATTTACATTGTTTATATTACATTTAATAAAACACATGAAACATACAGAGTTATATACCTTGGTTTTTCTATAAGTGTAACTCCCCAGAAGAAAGGTAACAAAAAATCGCGTCGTAAAAAGTCATAACCAAAACATCAGGAAATCCAAATAATAAAACTCACATCACCGGAGCATTTATTATGTAGATTCAATTAGGAATATAAGTTTACGTTCATCTTAATTTTGATCGAACGCCATATATAAAAAATTAATCTGCAGAGCTAAGAAAAATATGTATACCAACCAAAAGATTGGATCGTAAAAAAACTAATATGAGTTAAAAAGGAAAAATTAATGAAAATAAATAAAAAATAAATAAAATAGAAGATATCAAAATTGAGAAAGAAGAAAAAAGAAAAGAAAAGTGTTAAAAAACCCGAAAACAAATTCCGTATTATCCATTCATTCATTCATTCATTCATTCATTCATTCATTCAAAATAAAACGGAATTTGATTTAAAAATTTAAAACAAGGGAAGCAACTCTTCATATTTTCTTTCTTTTTTCTTTTTCTTTTTCCTTGTTTGTATGTTTGCTGTCTAAGTTATAACGAAACAGTCCTTCAAGAAAATGATCTTTCCAAAAATGAATAAAGATATGTTTACCAGAATCTAACCTTCTATTATATATATATATATATATATATATATATATATATATATATATATATATATATATATATATATATATATATATATATGAAGAAGAATGAAAAGGAATTGGAGAAAAGCAAAAGTCAAATCAAATTGCATTCGGGCAGAGTTTTGCCCTGTGTTTCTTTCCCTACAACTTTTATTTTACTTTTTCAAATTTTAAATCTTGGCCTTTGCCAACTTATCTATCTCAGCGACTTCCTCTGATGATAAGATTTTGATCTTTGAAAAGCCTGGCTTAAGGAAAATTTAACTTGAATAAATTGCCTTTTTGCGGAATATACCTTGCTCTGAGCAATTGAATTGAAATTTGATTTGGCTTTTGCTTCTCTAATTCCTTTCCATTCTTCTTCATATCTACCTGCTCTATCCTGGATATTGAGCTGTATACTTTTCACAATAGGTTTTACCTTTCCTAAAAGTTCGCTTTTAGTACACCACTTTATATATATATATATATATATATATATATATATATATATATATATATATATATATATATATTATGAGTAAAGATTTCCACTATTAGAATGCCTTTAAATTTGTAATTTTCAAACAGTTAAGAGACTAGTCAAATGCAGACAATATTTTTCTTTCTTTTGTTTTAAGCGACATGTTGGCACTTAGCCTTGCACTTTTGGTCTTGTCGAAACTTGGTATGAGTAATATGTTTATTTTAAAAAAATATCTGCATTTGACTGGTCTCTTAACCGTTTGAAAATTACAAATTTAAATGCATTCTAACAGTGGACATATTTTACTGATAACTGACACGTGCCGACCAGGGCACACGCCACTTAAATCGAACATTACATACCGGGCTTCGACAAGAACAGAAGTACAAGGCTAAGTGCCAACATGTCGCTTAAAACAAAAGAAAGAAAATATTGTCTGTATTATTCTGACGAAGATTCTTGTGTGAATCGAAAATTTAAATTTTAAATAAATAATATGTTTATTTAAAAAAATATATTTGCATTTGACTGATCTCTTAACCGTTTTAATATATATATATATATATATATATATATATATATATATATATATATATATATATATATATATATATATATATAGTAATCCAGATAGGGTAAAAATCCACAGGGTAGAAATCAAAATGGAATCAAACCGGGCTTATAAAAAAGTGCTCAATAAAAATATAGAGCTGTATTATAAAAGATTTTTTATTCAAACATGTACAAAGTCTGCTACACTGGCATGTCGATGTTATCGATCTACAGCTATCAAGAGCTGAGGTCTCATCAGGCAGAGAGTTTTTTTTTGTGATCCAACCCGGTCGGTGGAATCCCGGAAGAATACAGTTAAGCAAAAAGAAAAAGAAGAAGGAATAATAGTCATGTGACCAATTTTAAAAAAAGATTGGCCGTTAGAAAAGTTTTATTTACAATAATTCATATTTTTATTTTTATTCAACGCTGAGATGGGACAGGAGGGGGGCGAGGGAAAGGAAAAGAAAGGGAAAGAGAAGAGAAAGAAAGAGACGTAGAGGGGGTGTCATGGGTGGGTGTCTATAGCCATTTAAGAGTTGTTGTGGACGGGAGGGGGTTAGGGTGTCTAGCTTGACGCGACCGATATTTTGTCGCGTGTCAAGGGAATAAAGAAATTTCGACCTATTTAGTGCAGACGGCTAAATTTCCACGACAAAAATATTAAGTTTAAATTATTATTGGTGATAAATAAATTTAATTCTAGATAATATTTGACAATATAGTGGTGATTATTTTTAGTAAAAATCGTATATAGATTTATGACAGTAGTATTAATAAATTATACTGTTATATTTCGGGTTGGATCACAAAAAACTTTCTGCCTGATGAGACCTCAGCTCTGGATAGCTGTAGATCGATAACATCTCGACATGCCAGTGTAGCAGACTTTGTACATGTTTGAATAAAAAATCATTCATATATATATATATATATATATATATATATATATATATATATATATATATATATTATTATTATTATTATTATTATTATTATTATTATTATTATTATTATTATTATTCCCCTATAAGAAAATTAAAGTTCAGCACTGTTAGGAAATATTAAAACATAGACATTCACTTAAGCTACAAATCAAAGCTCTGATTAAGTATTTTGTGTCCTCTACATTGTCGTGATGTTTACAGCCCACTGTATTTGGCATAAATATAACATACATTCTCCGTATCTCGCAATAATTTCTTATGGCCTAGAGGATGGAGTAGAAGTGTGCAGAGTCAAAAGTGACTGTTAACCGGGATCAAGGCTTATGACTGTCTGAAATTATCACCCCCTTCACTGATGAGAGCATAAGCTCGAAACGACGTAGTCTGTAGGTAAATATAATTTAATATTTATTTATGTATATTAATATACTATTTTAAAGGTATACATTTATACTCCTGTTCTTATTGAATATATATATATATATATATATATATATATATATATATATATATATATATATATATATATATATATAGGCAGCATTTTCCCTTTAAGGAAAATACCGTTTAATATGACAGACAACTTATGTCTGGATATCTTTGTGTAGATCCTTTCCATTTGCCGAATCAGGGTCTTTGTTTTGGTGGGGAATTGGCCGACGAATCTGCCATAATCTTTGGTGTCCCAAGTACTTTCGAGTCGATCCGGGTTATCTTCAGGGTAAATACCATAGCCAAAATTCAAAATTTGAAAAAATATTAAGTAATGGGGAATAAGAGTATGCGTGTAAAAAAAATTACATCCGAATAAGTGCGTTCCACTTACGATTGAACTAAACATATTTCTATTAGATTTATTTATTTTGAACATCTTCAATGCTGCCTTCATGAAACCCTTTTTTCCATCTTTAAATTTCCTTTCACCGGACATCTATCAACGGACATTCACCAACTGGACAAACTCCATATTTTTTTACACGCATACTCTGACTCGCCATTTCTTTATATTTTTTCAAATTTTGAATTTTGGCTTTTCCACTGTAATTCCTCTGATAGTAAGATTTTAATCTTTGAAAAGCCTTGGCTTAAGGAAAAAAAAAACATGTTTTTACCGAGTACACTTTGCATTGAACAATCGAAGTTGAAATAGATTTGTCATTCGTACATATTTATCTCTCTTCTTTCATTTATTTTTATAATTGTTATGTCTCGTATATTGAGCTTAAACCATTTCACTATAGGTTCTATCTTCTAAAATATACCTTTAATTTCATATATATATATATATATATATATATATATATATATATATATATATATATATATCAACGCAACATTGACTGAGATGACACGGAGAATCATAGAGCATTTTTGGAAACACTTTCATCAATGTATTGCCAACAACGATCCTCATTTATCTGATATAATTTTCAAAACATATGAAAACAAGTATTTTATATACATTTTAGAAATATAATCATTTTCTTTCGAGATCATTGTGTTTTTCTTTGAATATACATTTAAAATGTGGGATATTTTTTATGTCTTACTCTGTATAGATGCGTGTATCCCTTTTTAAATCGATGTGTTTTTTTGCTTTCAGTAAACCTTCCACACAATTCAAAGCGTGTTTTAATTTGATTTGAAAAGGATTTTATTCATTGTTTCCTTTGACTGGAGAGTTCCGTTTCAGCTTGCAAGTTGATTAGAACGATGATAATGGAATTTTATCTTTCGCGAAAGTGTTTCATATAAACATACATTTGATACATTTGATTCCTGTAAGTAGCCGATGTCTTGAAAAAACTAATTTTAACTAGAAAGATAATGGGAAACCAATGACAACAATAGAATTATCTGATTCATACGAAATGAATGAACGTTTTTTTTCAAAAGTTTAATAAATTTAATTCTATTTTCCTCGTGAAAGCCTTAAGTTCAATGATATGACGGGGGCGTGGTCGGAAATATTAATTTATTTATTAAGTAAAAGAAAAAAGAAAGCACCATACTATTTGACTTTTGTCTGCAAACTTTAATTCTAGCGAGAAATTACTTTTTAAGTGACCGTTTCATTTCGCAGGGTCACAGAGTAATCATTGAGGTCGTCATTTTAATCTGTTATTAATAGATTAGCTGGAGTCGTGTAAATTACACTGTAATATTATTTCATTTTAATGTTTCTGAATTTTTGAGATGAGGATTGATAATTTGTATAATTTCGATTTTTCGGACTACTGTTCTCATCTTGAGTGTTATCATTACTAAGTAAAATTCAGTTCTAAGTGATAGTCATCTGAAGGTTGAAGGTTCAATCCTCGGTGCGGGCGATACGAAGAATTGCGAATTACTGAAGATTTCTCCCAGTCATGGCTGACGGAACGAGAGTGTGCTACCCCCGTGGTTTAAATAAAGGGTTCCGTTCGAAATTCCGTCCAAATTCCCGAGTTCGACAGAAATACTCCCAAGTTCGAAAAAAGACACCTGAAGAAGGCAGGAGGTTACAGCGACTGAAACGTTGTGAGGAGAACACTCAAGATGAGAATAATCGAAATTATACAAATTTCCTTTTAAGTTGTCTTTTTACTTATTGATTGTTAACTTATTAATAATATTCTGGAGTCAGAATGTTTCGTGTTTAGATCATGTCGGGGTCACCAATTAGTAGCGTAGCTTGTGGCTTGGCTAGATATTGACGACGATTGTGTACTTTTTTTACTATTGATTCACTACTTATCAAGGCCAAAAGCCATTGGAGGATAAGGGTTAATGAGACTAAAATCATTGTCAGCTAAAAATGAGGAAAACAATGGGAGCACTAACTATGAACTCATGGGGCGGTTTTTGACAATAATTTGTTAACATTGTATTTGAAGACGATCAAGTCGTAATCAGCAGGCAAGCAGTCTCGAGGTAATGTTTTCCACAGACAGGAAGTCCGTGCAAAGAAGATTTGTTCATCTGTGTCCATCTTTGCAAATTTCTTACAAGGATGAACTAAAAATTGGAGCTCAGTCGATCAAAAGTATCTCCACTTACATACAAAGTTGTGTATTTTTTCCAGCCCATAAGATTTTGTAGAGAATAAAAATAGCGACAAAAGTCCGGAAATTAAGTGGTGGGAATTAGATGGCGCCCAACTTCGAACACCTCACTCAGTGCATCCATCTTCATCTACTCACCCACCTGGGATGAGCTCTCTCCTTCATTTAAGGATAAAGTTTCCAGGAAATATTAAATTCACAAGCGGTCTCCAGTCATATGTCTATCCCGGTCAGGGAAGATGCGTTTTACGATGTTATATTTTGCATTCTATTTTTTATGCAAGGAGGTGTTGCCATCCTCCCACACACAGTGTCTGGTATTCCTTAGTGATTACCCATCTGATGAAGCGCAACTTCGGGGATCTAACAAGAACTGGTGTGTCAACATGAGTTCCTAAATGGATTTCAACTTTTAGTCCATGGACCACCAGTACTACATGATGCTTTTTTGAGTGGTTCACATCGTCATGTTGACTTTCTGGATGGTGTACAGTACGCTAATGATATTTTATAATTGAATCGAGATTGCTGAACTATGAAATACTACTTATAATATTGAAAAGTTTTTCAGTGAAAAGAGGATCCAAAAGTCTGTTTTTCTGTTTTTCTTCCATGAACCCCGAATGCGCCATTAGTGTATATTGGGTAGTCCAACCTGGCGGAGACTATCCCTCTCCAAGTACAACAAGAGTAGTAGCACTATGGCAGCGCGTACTGACAACTGTCGGTCCCATAATACCACGTTTGGGATGTTGGCAACATTCACGTGGTCCCTTCCGCGAGTGCCTTATATAATACCAGTAAAACCCGGTTGCAATTTAAATCTTCAAAAATAAGTCGTCTCTTTCTTACTGTACAATAATCGATATCTAAAGATCATTTAAATAAATAAAACAATTGTCATTTTGGAGTCGACAATGGCAACATAATTCTATTTATGACGACTTATTCGAGTTAGAACAATTCATTTTGAAATGTGTCGAATATTAATTTTTGACGCCCAGTGACACCAGATATTTCGTAATAATTTTGTCGTTCATACGATTTCATTTTTTTATGGGCGTGGAAGGTGATAACGTATCGAGAAACGACCGTACACGCGTTTTAGTTTATAGAGGTATTGTGGCAATCAATGCGAAGATAAAACACCAAGCTCTTCAAAATATCGTAACTTGTCGTCGGATACGCACTGTATTTTAGTATAGCTAGTTAATCCAATTATATCGAATACAAATAAAAAATCAGAAAAGAAATTCCTTTTAATGTCAAAATTCTGCCAGAAGTAAATGTCATGGTCAAATAAACGATACATATTCAGATAATTATGTCTATAAGAAAAATATTTAAGATGAAAATATTATCGAAGCATTACTTTGAAATCATTTATCAAAATTCTGTTTTGTAAATGGAATATATTTGGAGCTAGTTGCCGTGTTGTATGCTTTCTAAAAAATGGTATTGTCCATACAGTGGCGTTTAGAGGAAGGGGGCGACCAGGCGGTTGTCCCGGGCATTTAAGTTGGGGGAGAAGGCATCCAATCATACTAAAACCATCTCCCTTTTCTCATAATATTTATCAGTACTAGGACTTTGAGGCATACAAACTAGGAGTTGGCACAGGGCATCACCAGATCACTGCACACCACTGAGTTCTTAACACTTTGTAAATGCGGTCCAGAGCTTGAAACAAAGGTGAGAAGCACAGCGCTAAATCAACGCTCGTGCGCTTGTTCAATTGTATGATACATGTAGATGGAAACTATTACAACAGTATTAATTATATCTCATTTCCAATGACGTTTCCAATGGCTCTACTTTTTAAAAGCTAAAACACTCCATGAAATGTCTAAAAATGATATGCAATAGAAAGTTGTTCAAAATTTATTCCAATCAAAATTAAGTTCTAACCGTGAACCTTTTTGTGTGTGAGCGTCATCAAGAAGACAGATCGGAGGATTTTTTTAATATGTAAAAATAATTTGTTTTTCGTACAGAACGGGAGAAATATGTGTTCAAAGATCTTGTTTGCATCGCGTACAAACAAAAGATTTAAAAAATTACCGGGATTTTTGGGGAATTATTACATACAAACAAACGTTGATTTCAATTTCATTTAAATTTGAAAAAAATCTGTTACGTAACAGTCATTCATAAGTTATCCATCACATAATAGTCAGTTATAAGTTATCTACCCCGTAATAGTTAGTTATAAGAACTCTTCACTGACGTCACGCCAGAAATAAAAAAAAAAACGAGTCTTCACCCACTTTCTAATCACGGACAGATTCTCCTTCAAATGTGTAAATAATATAAATAATAATGAAAGCATGCAGTGCAAACTACGTGCGTTCTCTAAATTCCTAACTTCAGATTTGCCCCAATGCGTTGTAAGTTATTTTTTACCTGTTTTTGTATAAGTTTAACTATTTTTCTGTATCAGTTATTTTACTGAAGTATTGGTTTTTGTTTGAAAACATGGGCCGATATGTAAATGAAGTGATTGTCTTAAGTAGCACTAATCTTCCGCACACCACTGCACTGATATCAAATGGGTTAGAGTCTCATATTGCAGTTTCATGTTACACTTTTATGTAACACTTTCATGTTGCAGTTTCATGTCACAGTTTCATGTTACAGTCTCATGTTACATTTTCATGTTACAGTCTCGTGTTACAGTTTCATGTTAAAGTATCATGTTACAGTTTCATGTTAAAGTAGCATGTTACAGTTTCATGTTAAAGTATCATGGTACAGTTTTATGTTACAGTCTCTTCTTACAGTTTCATGTTACAGTCTCATGTTACAGTTTCATGATACACTTACATGTTTCACTTTCGTATTACAGTTTCATGTTATAGTTTCATGTTACAGTTTCATGTGACAGTCTCATGTTACAGTTTCATGTTACAGTCTCATGTTACAGTTCCGTGTTATAGTCTCATGTTACAGTTTCATGATATAGTCTCATGTTACAGTTCCATGTTATAGTCTCATGTTACAGTACCATGTTATAGTCTCATGTTACAGTTCCATGTTATAGTCTCATGTTACAGTTTCATGTTATAGTCTCATGTTACAGTTTCATGTTACAGTCTCATGTTACAGTTTGAGTATACACTTGTTATACTTTTTCTCTGTTACACTTTCACGTTACAACTTCATGTTATAATTTCGCTCAAATAAAACAAGTCAATATTGAAACTACCCTTTTCTTTAACGACACGGAAAAAATATAAAGTTGCCTTGATTTAGTGCCAAACATTTTCGGTTTTTTTCTTCCCGTCTTTTGATTCCTACTGGTATCACCGTCAGGTTGCGGAAGTGCAACTGCTGCTATTTTCTAGAAAACTATTTGTACTGTCAAGTCAAACAGCCAATCAGTTTTTGGTTTCTTCTTTTCTTCTCTTTTAGTTTTAAACTCTGTACGTTTTATCAAAAAACGGTTACGTGTTTTGTTGTTTTGGCCATTCCATTTCTTATTCTTTTGTTGTCGGTACTTTCTCTGGAGAGAGAAGTACGGCTGAGTAACGAGTGTCGATTCCAAATCTTCGTCTGCGATTATTTGATTCTTCTAAAATATTGTTATGTCAAGTTATTAGCTTCTTTTCTGGTGAATCTGAAAGATGAAACGAAGAAAAAGTCTTATAATGCTGTGTTTTATTGGATATACTTTGAGCATATTATATCGTAGACTTACATGTCATCTATACGACAGAACAGGTATTAATTAGCCAGCGCGTTCATAATGTACACAAGAATTATAACAACATTAGACATTGTTCTTGAAAATAATGCGTTTGATTAGGAGTTAATGGTGAAGTGGGAAGTGGATACCGACACGTGTTAGAATCCTATCCTATCCATAAAACCAGAATACTAAAGTTCTTAGTAAATCATTTATTTTTATACTAAAAGGCCTCGTGCCAGACTAGTCGAGATCAAATATCAGATATATTATAGGAAGTAAAAAAAGAAGACGTCTGTGAGTTGAGGAATAAACAGTTAATTTTGGGGTGAGCAACATATCAGGAGAGAACATGACCGATCATGCTAGGCTTTGCCGTGCCCTGTTCATAAAATAAAGAAGGAATTCGAGAAAAAAAAAACAAAAAAGCCAGAAGACAGATATAAGAGCTGAACTCTAATTGCTTTACGAACCAGTTTATATAAGACGTTAACTACTAGCTCACCGTCTTTACCCGATCTTAACTTGAAGACGTCTGGTGACAAAGGCCTTGATGCTATATATGAAATAGCTTTACTTCGTATTGGTCACAATACAGCAAGCAAAGGAAGACTTTTATTTCCATGGTGCTGTTTTTTTTCTTCCATCAGCGAAAAACTGAGTATTTATTTACTCGGCTAGTTTTATTTGTCTATTTCCACCTTTTTTGATTCAACACCTTCTCTCTTGGGAGACAATGGCCAGCCCCTGAAGAGGTTTCTTGCATGATGAGGAGTTTATAGTGAAAGAAAGGATGTGACTCTTCAATTGCATTTCTCCTTGTTTAATTACAGGGGAAGAAGAAATGAAAGACGACCGGAGCCACTGCCGGGGTAAGCGGAGAACGATTTGAAATAGCCTTTCTCTTGGACATGTTTACCTGGCATACTTTTAGAGTTGAATCTACTCTACGATTTATTAACTCATAGCTTAAAGGATAGATTGATCTGTATCTTTCACAATGGTATCATAAACTTTGCAGCCATTCTCACATCTGAACTTACAGCAACTCGTATTTCCAAATTGTCACCCATCTAAGTATTGACCAGATTTAATGTTACTTAACTTTGATCAAGAACTATTGTTTCAACATAATTTAATAGATTGCGGTTAAATGCAATATTAGCAAAGAAAGCAGACAGATTGCCAATTCAAAATGTCATTTGATCGATGAGATGAGAAACGAAAATGTGGAACTTACTTTTTCGTATGAAGACTAACTAGAATGAACTAGTTCGGCTGATGTCATGACTGATCGCGTAGGAATCTATATTGTGATGCGGCATCGGCTTGTAATTGGTGTTTTCTGTGTCGGCACTGAAGGACGTCGGGCATTGGCACTCCTGCAGTTTCTGGTAGGGCGAGACCAACGAGACCGATCGTACAAATAAGAACCCCTTGAAGAATGTACGGGATTGTATAGTGATACGAATCCTGAAAAAAAAAAAGATGGTCAGTTTTAAATATACAAAATGGCTGAAAAGTTACGCTATCATTATTTTCTTCCTAAAATGTATTTTTTTTTCTTTCAGACATTAACCGCTAAAACATCGGCTGCTAAAGTTCCATGAACATATGGTCCTAGTCTTTTTCTGCTCTATCGTTATTTTCATGGTAGGTGCTCGACATAGCTCCAATCTATTCGCCCTGTAAAATATTCTACAACACAACTCGTCTAGCTACAACCACTGTCAATAATTTCCCTTTCTCCCTCTGTGTATTGATTTACTCCTCTCCATGAGTTAGGCACAAGGCCAGTTTTTATCTTACTCCCACAAGTAACATGTGACCCAAGGTCGGGTCGGGAAAGTGGGGTTTACAAATTGCCTGGGCAGTTCCGTCGGCATTCCCCGCTAGGGGCGCCTCAGGCAGTAAGCAATAAACTTACTCCTCCCCAAAGAGGGGAAGCAAAGCCTGGAAAGGTGGACCTCCCAGACCTGCACAGGACAGACCCATTGACCGGCGTAAATCAAGACCCGAAAGCCAAGAAAATACAAGTCTATGGGGTGCAGTATCCATCGGAACAGATACTCTGTGTACCTAAAACTAAACGAAGCTTCCATGAGAAACGTATCTTTCTTAGAACTAGCCGTCTGTGGAACACAATACCGCGGGGCTGCTTCACAATTGACTACAACATAGTCGTTTTCAAGTCCAATGTAAACAAATTTTGTCCAGTTTCAATCATCGTTATCAATCATTACGGTGTTGTCTCACTGTCCACCTGACAAACTCATTAACCCTTCTTATCCTTGAGTGGCTTTTGGGCCTTGATAAGCTGTGACTCGTTGGTACATAAAAAGCAAAACAAAAAAAAAACATAAGAAAACACAATTGTAAAAATTTACCTTAAAATCAAAAGTCTACTGTCTTTGATTTCCTTGATTCTGTTTTTGTTGGCATTGGTTTACCCGATTCGTATTAAAATCAAGTACTCACAGGAGGGACCACGTGAAGGTTTCCAACATCTTTGCAAAAGTGATGATATGGATACGACAGAATTCGGACACTCTGAGCTGGTACCCCCCCACATCAAACGCATCATTTTCAAGAACAGGCATCCACTGGTCGATTTGGTATGAATTGGAACTCCAGTGCCGCACTAATCCGAAGCAATATGGCTTACTTAACTCTATTTCAAATACGCTCTCTCTTCTTCAAAGCCTCTGGCATATCACGACCCCTTACTCATGGTTTGGTTGTTTTGTTCTACGGCATATCGATGTTTTGTGGAGGGGGTAATTTTATACCGAATTCAGTCATTTTGATAAATGTTTTTATTAGTAATGGGACGATTCCAATATTGTTCCTGATTCCGATACAATTAAAAAATCTGATTCTAAAATTGTCTAATTTTTAATTTGACGAAAATGTTTTTCCTTTACAATAGTATTCAAGATTTTTCACTTGTGCCATTTTTACCTCTGCTATTTTCACCGGGCCATTTTTCTGGTGCCAATTTTACCTAAACTCGTCATTTCACTGGTAGTTTTAAATCAATACAAATTTATCATTTTATCATAGAAAATTAAGTTTTAAACAACAACAACAAATTTAAAGAATCGTTTTTGGAATCGGAAATTTGGCTAAAAACCTTCCGATTCCAATACCCCAAAAAGTTTCCGATTCCGATATCCCCCCAAACTGTCCGATTTTTCAGATTAATCGTCCCAATACTTGTTTTTATGCTAAAAGTTCTTGATATCTTGTAATATTGAGGAATTATTTTGTTTTGTAGGAAGATATTTTGTAAATAAATAGTCAGTGCACGATATATTCTATTTGACGTATAGATGGTACTCTGACAGGTACTGCCACTTTAGGCCAGAGTGGATCTGGGAATCATGGGAATTAAAGGCTGACTCCACACTAACAAGAGCTCTCAATTAAGGGGGCTTAACCACCGGAGGTAGTTGAAGGTCAAATTTAAAACCAGGCTTAAGGAGACAGAATTTGAGTAGTTGATAGGGTTGGAAAATTAAGTAGGTCGATAAAAGATGAAAAAGCGGAATGGCTCGGAATAATGGATTTCGGTGTGAAGGGTGTAGGTATGGGTGTGTGACGATGCAGGTTAGTGTCGTGCGTGAAACTTCCTTTTTACATAACATAAACAAATTTTGATTGAAAAAATAAGAAATAATTCCTGAAAAAAGTAAGAATAAAAAACCCTTACGAATATCAGGTATCTTCGGATGTAAAAAGACAGAAGGGAACCGAGGATTCCAGCACTTACGCCAAAAGCCATTGCCATACACCTGAAAGAGAATGAGAACAAAAGTGATCCGAAACAATTTGAAGACATTTGCGAACAAACGGGCAAAATGAAATCGAAATTCTTTCCCTTGTTTGATTGATTTATACCTTCATCGGTGAGTCTAAAAAAACAACACTATACAAAAAAAACACTATATAAAAAAACACTATACAAAAAAACACTATATAAAAAACACTATACAAAAAACACTCTATAAAAAACAACACTATACAAAAAAACACTATATAAAAAACAACACTATACAAAAAAAAACACTCTATAAAAAACAACACTATACAAAAAACACTATATAAAAAAACACTATATTAAAAATACTATATTAAAACACTATATTAAAAACACTATATAAAAACAGCACTATATAAAAATCACTTCAACATCAACAAAAGGAAGCAAGAATAAACTCGCCAATGCAAACAATATCTATCAAATACTCGTCGAAAATATCGTTTAAAAGAAAACTACTTCAAAATATTTCGCGAAATCGTTTAAATAAAAAACACATTCTTTTACATACTTAAGAATTGGGTTTAAAAGTGAAAAAGATATATGCTCAAGCTAATCTTTAATATCAACATAAACATTCATTATATATATATATATATATATATATATATATATATATATATATATATACATGTCTGTGATTACGATGTGACCTGATAGTAACAATAAAAATACATGGTCTCTGAAACGATCGTGCATAATTCTATCATAAATCTAATGTTTGTTGATTTCTTAGAACGTAAATTGATCATGTAATTGTATATATATATATATATATATATATATATATATATATATATAAGTAGATTACGCGTACAATAAAATGGTAGGATAACTTTCAGAGGAAACATTATTTTAATCAATGAAACGGGCGGGTGAGAAATAAAAAAAGAATTGCTAAAATTTTCTTTAAGGCCTTATATATATTATACAGAAAATCAGTACAACATCAGTACCGTCGGTTTCGAGTTTTAAATGTGTCCGACCTTCCAAACTTTCATCAGCTTTTGTTGATACTGTTGCAAAAAAACCAAGATGGTGGCTCCTGTGTTATTTGAGAAAACGTTATTTGGTTTTTGTGTTTAATTTTTTTTCTATATGCCGCCTTCTGAGCGTATTCAAGTGACATATGTGAGTCTAAAATTAAAAATTAAATTAATAATGAAAAACTCCTTTGAAAATTATTTTAAGGCAGTCATTGTAATTCCATCACATATTCAAGATTCTAAGAAAGAAGATTACACACACTTAATGGCATTATATCACTTATAAACTTGGTGGATATGACCTAGAATGATCACCATACACTAAACCCCCCTAATAACCTCCCCTTAACACACTGGCTAGGATTTAGAATTAATGCCACATACAGACACACTTACGATGATCTCCACCCCATCACAAACTCATGATCTTAATAATCTTAAAATAACTCTTACAGCATGAATTATCGCACGTAGAGGTATGCAACCTTATTATTAAAAGGGTCAGTATATCAACAATTATTATTCTCATATATTTAGGGATTACTTTTGCCACAGGCTATATTATTATCGGTGTCGATATTGTTATTACCATAATTATTATCACAAAGCGTTTATTATTCCTTACATTATTAGCAATAAAGATTCCATATTGTAATTACAAACTTAGATCTTATACAAGGAAGGACCTTATAAACATTATCTCATCATCACCATGAAAACAATTTAATTTATCACCAGATTTACTTTTGAATTTCAATTTTGATATTTTCCAGTAATAAACTTTCTCATTAATAATAAAACTTATAATTATTTATTTTAATATTAAGAATTTAGATTATTAAGATTTTTTTTTATTCTTAAGATAGAGGATTTATTAATTAATTTATTTTTCAATTTCACCAGAAATGTATCTCATTATTCAGATAATTCATAATGATTAAATTACATTTTGCACATTAAAACACTTTCTTAAATCTTAATTAAATATAAACGAATTTCTTAAACAATCATAATCACTTTCATAATAAATTAATAATCTAAGCGTACTAAGGTTCATAAAGACTTAGAAGAGAAACTTATGTATTAATCATTGGAGCAGACGTTTACTTTAAAACTGAATTTATTAACTGACTTAAAACTGATTGACACGCAGTTCGCTGCCCTTGTTGACATCCAGACCACCAATGGCCGAAATCCGATTATGGACTAACTGACTTCAAATAATTTTCAAAGTCTTTTTTCATTATCATTTTTATTTTTATTTTTAGACTCACATATGTCACTTGAATACACTAAGTAAGCTGAATATAGCAAAAGAAAAAAAAAATTAAAAACAAAAAACAAATAATGTTCTCT
The DNA here is from genome assembly GCA_963556195.1 of Sepiola atlantica. Taxonomy (NCBI): domain Eukaryota; kingdom Metazoa; phylum Mollusca; class Cephalopoda; order Sepiida; family Sepiolidae; genus Sepiola; species Sepiola atlantica. Next base: position 171,433,556 of record OY744524.1, on the reverse strand, counting down.
CAAATCACACGGAAGAAACCATGTTGCTGTTTTTTAAACAGTATCAACAAAATGTTGATTTTGTACTGATTTTCTGTATTAAATAAATAAATAAATAAATAAATATTTGCGCTCCTAATTTTGAATTTGGAATCTCTCAACTCTGCTGGAGTTTTACCCACTATCTTATATATATATATATATATATATATATATATATATATATATATATATATATATAGTAATTTATGGCAATTAAGCTACACAGAGGCTACCGCGTTTTATCCCCGGGGGAATCTTCAGGCTAAAATGCATTTTAGACTGAAGATTCCCCCGGGGATAAAATGTGGGAGCCCCTGTGTAGCTTAATTGCCATAAATATATTTTCATAGCTTACTACCTAGCTCTACTTACGTATCGAGCACCGTTGAAGTAAATACTGAAAATTGATACATAAAAAATTATATCTCCTTATAAAATTTTATGTGGATACATGAAATTCTAATATATATATATATATATATATATATATATATATATATATATATATATATATATATATATATATATATATATATATATGTGTAATAAAATGCATGTAGATTATGCAGTTTAGGAGGAATAAACCTAGAGAGCTCAAGTATTATCTTTGTAAGAGCATAAGAATATATATTTTTAACATAGTTCATCCCAAACAAGGCAGAGTCCAGCAGCACGAGGAAAGAAGCGTTTGGAGTAGATGCACTTACAAACGTAATTATTTTTCCTATAGGCTTTGTAGTTGACGGGCTGGCGTGTGGTTCTCTTCAGTCCTAGGATGTCCACCCTCCCAGGCTTTACATTCTCTCCAAAGTCAACTAATGAGATATACGATTTTACGTTCAAAACGTATCTTTCCGACACACTGATAAAAGGATAATAATGGCGCTCGCCGGACATACCTGAAGTTAAAAAGCCCACGTGATGTAATGATTAATACCGGAGTAAAATTCATACACTACACATGCAGAAAGAAATGTAGCCTGTGTATTTTTAAAAACGTAGACTCTAACAAGCTATTACTTCAACATCCGCTTGCCTAAACACTAGGTCCGAAATTTTCAGGATGGACCCGACCGCAGTACTTAATATGTGAGTAGAGCTAAGTAGGAGTAGTATAAACATTACTGGAAGCTCAAATAAAGAAGACATTCGCCAATGATCGAGTAGAAAGTATTACGATCGGCCAGTACATGTAGATATTTTGACGACCGGCGTATATTATGTTTGAATGAGAAGCTTGAAATTGAAAATTTAAAAAATCCCAAAAAACTTACTAAACTCGAGAAACGAAATAGAAAACAACTGTTGACATAGAGTAAACTTCACTTTAGAATAACTATATACATAACAAATAAAAAAATTTGAATAAAAATTAAATTAACATCTAAAGTAACAACAAGTAACAAAATAAATAGAAACGAAATTATTTTAATACCGCACGTGTTAATTTGATACACTTACAAACGAGATGCGCACAAACAAAAAAATGTTAAGTAAAAGATCGGCCAGGCTTGGTTTGAAAGAAGCTCAGCTATTGGCCAGTGAAAACATCAACCCGTGAGGGAGAAATAACACCGAATCTGATTGGTAGTTAGCTAGACTAAACACTACTTAGATATGGTAAAACAATTGGCAATTGGCGCCTCTGTGTAACTTACTTGCCATAGATATATTTCATATGTATATATATATATATATATATATATATATATATATATATATATATATATATATAGTGTGCAAAGTTGAGTAATTTCTGTAGGAAAACCAAGCTGAGAGCTCAATGTAAAACAGTGCAGGAATATATATATATATATATATATATATATATATATATATATATATATATATATATATATATATATATATATATATATATATATATATATTTGTTGATGGTTTTATTCCATTTTGCTACATTATATATTGTCTTTCATTAACGTTTAAAATAAACGTCAACTCGTCAGGCATTTTTGAATCCACTGTTCAAATTTCTATAATTACACAGCAACAGGAAATTGGGGATGGATAAGAGGGAGGAGAATGAAGACGAGGTTCGCATATAGCAAGGAAAGGAAAGGAGGAGGGGGAATATTCTAACGGATGATATTTTAAGAAATTAGGTGGGATGGTATTTAATGTCTGGGTTATTGTGACCTTAATCTTAACTGGAGCAGAGAGTGGGATGGGTTTGAATTTATTCTATATAATAAAAATGAAAATATTGTTGCATATCTATGGTGGTTATCGTATAAAAAATGTTTGATAATTTTATTTAGGTATTAAATGCCATACTAGCATTCCATTTCTATATTAATTAGTCGTCATTGTCCAATAATATTACTAGTTATGGCTTTTATAATGATATTAACATAAGTAATAGTAGTAATTCTCGTTGTGATAATAGTATACTAATAATTATAGTATACTAATAATGAAATTAATATTAATAAAATTACTATATAAAAGAAGTTTAGTGGTGATACTACTCTTAGTATTAATAAAATAATAATAATAATGTCAATAATACTTACGATAGTTATAATTACAATAGTACTACTACTACTACTACTACTACTACTACTACTACTACTACTAATAATAATAATAATAATAATAACCCCGCTACTCGCAAGGTCAATGGACATAATAAGTATACAGATGATGGTAAGCTAGTATAGTTCCACCACTAATAATAAAGACTGAAGACTTATTATGTCCATTGACCTTGCGAGTAGCGTGGCTATTATTATTATTATTATTATTATTATTATTATTATTATTATTATTATTATTATTATGCAATAAAAAGTATGAGCAGCAAGGGCAGATAACTGCTACATCTAACATAGTCTGTATAAGATTTTGGAGTTCTTGTTAGAAAATGACACGAGATGTTCTCACATATTTTGTCATTGAACAGTAGAACATCTAAAAGGTTCAAGACGATAAGATCAAGAAAGATGTAAGACTTACCTGACAACTGTTGGGAAGGACTCTGCAGTGATAAGGGTGAGAAGGGCAAGAGCGGCACCCACTCCCGTTTTGCTGAAGGCGGCTAGGGCGGTGATCATGTAGGGGTACCTGGTCAGGTCACCCATCATATGCAGGATAAGGACGCAAAACATACTCAAGCCAGAGGAGACTGAATAGAGGAACATGCACCATCTCCTGCCTATACTGCAAAAAAGAGGACAATTGACAACCACGTTACACGCATCGGTTATATTATACATATATATATATATACATACACCTAACCACAACAAAATCTCCCCTCCCCCTCACCCATCTCACCCTTTCAACTACTTCTTTCACACTCTTACCCACCCACCCCGCCCACTTTCAAATCGTCCTCATTTCTTCAAATCTTTTTCTAAAACTATGACACTACCTACACACCAAAAACACAGATCCTCCGCTCCTTTTTCCCCAGCCCCTCAAAATCCATGCTACACACAACAACTTCAGAACCCCCCTCTCTCACACCCTAAGACAAATTCACTAACCCTCCTACCCCTCCACTTTGTCACTCACCGCCATCCACATTCATTTCACTCCCTGCCACCGACTTCTCTCAGCCCGGACATTGGTCCTGCGCTCCCAGTACTTCTTCTCACTAACCCATCATGTCAACCCAATATTTCTATGTACTTGCATGACATGTTTCTTAAAATCATCATCCTTAGAAAGTCTTACAAATAAAGACGAAACGTTGATGAATACATAAAAAAACATCTTTTCGTTTTTCCTTTTTCATTTCCCATATATATAATCACGTTGACACATCGGTTACCGTTAGATCACCGAAGTTAAGCAACGTTGAGCCTGGTGAGTACTAAATGGGTGACCATTTGGGAATACCAGGTGCTGTATATGCTCTCCGCTTATCCCAGCATTGTTTCCAGCCGTCTCGCACTTCACCTTGCCACTGGAATCAAACAGTACCGACTCAGTAGAAGCGTGGTTGAAGATTGCGCACCCGTTGCTTTACAATTACATGTGCAGCCACCCTTACAGGGTTTATCCATTGTCTCTGAAGACTGAACGGAGGTCAGAACCAGTTGAGTCACTTGGAAAAATATATTAAATATTAAACAAATATTAAGTTAAATAAATAAAATATATCCTTATAAATATATTTTATTTGGAGGAGGAGGAGGAGGTCGTATAATTATGAATAATATTATTTACGTTTAATTCATATTATCAATATTATACATTTATTTCATAATTTTATTAAAGAATATTGTTCATGTGAAAGATCGCATGAAGAGTAATGCTCGAACTGTAATTGGGTTTGCAAAAGTTTCGAGCAAAGAACTGAGAATCGTAGAAGTGTCAAACTTACCATTTGTTGATTATGACTGCTGACAAACAGATGGGTAAATCTAAAAGAAATGGCAGAACCAAGTCCGCGTGTTGATTACCCGTCAAACTATCGACTTGATTTAGAAGGTTGCAGTAAACGAAACAACCAACCGACCTAAGGAAGAAAACAAACAGAAAAAAAAGGCAAAACACTGATATTCGTTGAACGACATTTATACAGACTCCGTATTTTCAGGTTTTTATTTCACGCATCGTTAATATCTTTATATATTTCTATTTTATCTGTAGAACACTAAATATAAAAAAAACAGCTATAGTCACTTTGGCACATTGGTTCCCGTTAGATCACTAACGTTAAGCAACGGTGATCATGGCCAGTACAAAATGGCTGACCATTTGGGAATACCATGGGTTGTATGTAATAAAAATTTCTTTAAATTTAAATTAATTTACAAATCAATCGTGTACCGAAATATATACAACTTCGGCATAGAAATGTTACAACCACAGATGACATGCCGAAAACCCCATCAACAATAATCAAATTAAACATTGAGGAATATTTTGTGACTTTTTTGATCACACTAATGAATCGAACCATGGCCACCTTGGCTCGTCGTCTTGGAAATCGTAATCATTAGACGACTTGAGTCATTTGGGAAAATATATTTAATATTAAACAAATATTAAGTTAATTAAATAAAATATATTCTTATAAATATATTTTATATAGAGGAGGAGGTCGTATAATTATGAATAATATTATTTACGTTCAATTGATATTATCAATATTATACATTTATTTCATAATTGTATTAAATAATATTGTTTATATAAAAGATCGTATAAAGAGAAACCAAGACGATGACCTCAGCAAGAAAAAAGACTTTCATGAGATAAAAGTATGTCAAAAGATTGTTTAATATGTGTGCGTAGCCGGCGTAAACCATCCGGTAATGGCAAATAAAGAAAACCAAAGTTTTTCCATATACGTTCTGTTCTTTGTCATTCTTGTTGGATCTTACCGGGTACCCTGAAAGAACGGGTAATGCGACATTTTTGTTGTGAACGTTTCATAGGGAAGAACCATAGATTGGAGTTCAGTTGAATACCTACCATGCAAATAACAATAAACCAGAAAAAAACTAACAACGTCTCTTCTGTACGAAAGAGGCTGTAGGTAAGAGAATATGTTTTTAATGTTTGTTTATGTGGTTGTTTCCATTTTTTTAAACTATCCCTTTTGTTTTATAGTGCATCGTCATTTTTCACGTATGTGCGAATTAAACACTATCTCCGTGATAGAAACACAGTATAATTAAGCATATGCTTGATGTGGTCACATACACAAACCCAAGAAAACAAAAATAAAAGTCATGAGACTCAGAGAAATGGTTGACAGGTACGACGAACTCGTCAGCATCCTGTGAATGTTGGCCCTTCTAATTTCAGATGGCATAACACAAAAGCTATAATACAAGTGAAATCAAACACAAATCATAGGAAGAAAAGGGCCACAAAGTAAAACAGATATAATAATGTAAGTCTATTATAAAAACAACCCGATACAAAAGTGACTTGATCAACATATAGAATGTATCTGTTGACTTCCATGCAACGAAACAGATAAAGCAAAACATCCTTAAATGAGGATGAATTGGAGCACAATAGGAATAGTCAAACTATGAAAAACCACTGGTTAGGACACTCCAGACACCACTGAGGAAGAAACAGCAGAAATTGAACGCATTAAGGGGATCATGAGCGAGGTTAGAAAGAGACAACTATTTTAAAGGAACACACATTTGATGAAAATAAAACGAGAAATGGAAAAGGTGAACAGACAATATTACAATAAATTAATATATGCTGAGACCAAATCGGCAATTACAAGATTGATCATAGAACTACAACTAAAAGAGTAGACCAACAAAGATCAGATGATAAACTAGGCTGGAATTCTAAATCATGAAACTAAAAAGCGAAGCTAAAGCCGGGAAAATGACCCAAAAGGTCAGAAAATGATGGACTAGGAAATATACGGCTGACAAAGAAGAAAAAAGTTATCTATGAAACACGAAGAGATAAAATGAAATATACTGCAAAGGAAAGAAAATACAGATACAAATCCCAGCGATACGAACAAAATGGTATATTTATGAATAATGAAAGCCAATCTACTCGACAGAGACTATGCACGTTTGGAGCAATTTATGGGGGAAATAACAAGACCACAACATGAATGCGGAATGTTGAAAATATACTAAGAAAGATTTGTAAATTTGTAAATTGAAGAAGAAACAGAAACTGAAATGAACACACAGACTATCAAGATGACCTTCAGAAAAATGACAAACTGAAAAGCACTTAGCTACGATGAAATACATGATTTCTAATTCAAGAAATTAACTAGTCAATATGAAAAACTAGCATAGAAACTAATGAAATGTATATGCGAAACAGATACAACTTAGTTGACGACTAAGGGAAGAACCACGTTAACCCCAAGCAACTAAAGACCGATATCTGCTTACTTATAAAATCTTGCGAACAGATCTATCACTTCCGTATCAGCCATACATTTCTCTCTGAAGAACAGAAAGAATGCCGGAAAGTGACACAAAGGACAATGATCTGCTGTACATCTGCTACACAACCAAATATGTGAGTTTAGATGGATCACTTCGAGGGACACATAGAGGTCAGAGGTAACCCCAGAATCGGAAGTCGACAAAATATTGTGACTTCCGGACGGGCAAAGAAAATTCTGCCTCTTCTTGGTGACACTTAAAGCAGAGAAGACGTGAAAGTAGCTGTTACCTATTTTAGCCCCATTGAAGGCAGGGAAGGCCCTAATGAATGTACGGCACAGACATCTGATATTTTAGTCTTGATCTTTTCTAATTTCTTTATGTATTTCCTTGTTTCAAACGGGAACTGGCCAATGTATCAGCTATATTCACTTATATCCCTAGTAATTTCGGATCCATCTGGATCAATCTTCAGGGAATCATGCGTTATTTACAGCATTACTAAGGTACTTGTGTTAGTATTATAGGCATTTTAGTATGTCGTCACTATTAGTGAAATTTATTTTCTTGATGGTTGTTTTTATGTGTAGGGCTTCTAATACATTAGTTTTTGTGATTCCCAGAAAAATTACCTATAAATATCTAAGCACCATGTTCTTTACTCGATAACCACCCCTGAAGATGGATCCAGATGGATCCGAATGTACTAGGGAAATAAATAAATATGGCAGATACACCGGCCAGTTCCCGCTTGAAATAAGTATATATATATATATACAGGGTGGGCAAAAATAAGGGTCCTATTTTTAAAAATTCATAACTTTTTTATTTATTGATTTTTTTTTTTTATAGAATAAGTAAAGGACCCCTTCCGAAGCAAGCATGAGCCGTATTAGCCCTAAGGAACGTACCCTCATTTAGAAAACATTATTTTTGCTTAAAAAACTCAAAACAGTGTAAAAAACAATACTTTAGTTTTTGTAAGTTTTAAGAAGTGTTTTTCGGCTAAAATTTGTTTTGTTTGTTTCAAAAAATCTCGGAAGGGTCAGTCTACACACACATAAAGTTTGGTGAGTTTAACTTTTATTTTGTGGAAGTTATTCAAATTCAAGTTATTCAAATTTAAAGATAGGACACTTATTTTGGCCCACCCTATATATATATATATATATATATATATATATATATATATATATATATATATATATATATATATATATATATATATATATATATATAATTCAGGTAAAACATCCACAGGGTAATAATCCAAAGAATTTCAACCGGGTTCATAAAAAGTGCTCAATATCAAAAAAAGCTTTTATATATGATTATTTTTATTTACACAGAAATGTAAAAAAATCTGCGACACTGGCATGTCGATGTTATCGATCAACAGTTATTATAAACTGAGATCTCATCAGGCAGTTAGAATCCGATCTTAACCTTAGATCATATTTGGAAAGGTTCTTTCTAAATATGATGAGATCTCAGTTTATAATAACTGTTGATCGATAACATCGACATGCCAGTGTCGCAGATTTTGTACATGTCTGTGTAAATAAAAATAATAATAATAATAATATATATATATATATATATATATATATATATATATATATATATATATATATATATATATATATATATATATATATAACGTAAAGGAAGAGGCAAAATGCCTTCAGAGAAACATTTGTTAGATGCGTATATGATTTTATTAAAATCAAAACAAATATTTTCATTTTGACTTATTTTTTACTAATATTTCACTCGATATAACGAGGATCACCAGAGCTTTAAACAAATAAAAGATATTAACCTTTTCTTTTTATATATATATATATACTTAAGAATCCTTCCTGGTGGTGATGAAAGATTGGCGTCCAGATGTTGTGTGGATAAACGGTGAACATGTCTCTTTTTAAATCTGAACTTAAAAACGCGAATGGCTCGCAACTGGATATACATTTGGGAATGTTCAATTTTTAAGCATCTTAGAATTTAAAACGTAAAGAAAGAGGTACAATACGTTCAGAAAACTATTTGTTTTTACTAAGAGAACACAAAATGAAAATATTTGTTTTGTATTTTAATAAAATAACATACGCATCTAACAAATGGTTTTCTGTAAGTATTTTTCCCTTTTCTTTACATTTTAAATGCTAAGATGCTTAAGAAATGAACTTTCCAAAATTTATATATATATATATAGTCTCGGAAGTTTCTCAACCTTATATAAAAAAAAAACAAAAAAAAAACATAGTCTCAAGTCTTCCAGTGGAAAATCACTCATGTAAGTCAATTTATTTTTTACAGTTATTATATTAGTTAGTTTCTAACACTATTTTAAGGGATCATTAGTTGTTTACCATGAAAAACTGTTTCGGGAATTTAATATATATATATATATATATATATATATATATATATATATATATATATATATATATATATATATATATATATATATATCACACGCGCGCACAAGTAATTCGTTACATTAAAGTGTTAATTTTTCCTCCTGGTTTTTTCTCTGTGACTCTTCCTTTCTGTTTAATAAATTTATATATCAAATGAATTGTGGCCATCGTATAAAATACTTGAGATGCTGATCTAACTTGAAGATGGAAGGACATTGTAACACATCGACCTAAAGATATTGAAGTAAAACCATATAACGAACATAGCCATGAACTAAATCGACTACAAGAAAACATACGATATCCTCTTCCAAGCATGGCTAACTGAATGCTTTTTAAAAATGTTGCAAATACCAGAAGAATTGTCAACTTCATAGAGAAAACAATGAAAAATATAGTCTGCAACTGACAGCTATTTTTATTACCTTAGAAAAATAGAGTATTGTTCGGATAGGCGAGTTTGTTAGTACAAATATTACAGGGTGAAATATGGGATTTACGGACAGGAAATATATCAGAGATCAAAAGGCCAACAGTGACAGGGAAGTAGTAATACAGGAAAGAGGAAGTGACGTCATAAGAAAACAAATGCATTCTGGTTAAAAAATAACTCCTACTCTCGAAAGAAGCGATCAAGAATTGGAATTCCTTCCTTGTTTCCCTGATTGTACTAACATGTAGACATTTAAAAATAATGTGAAAAAAAATATCTTGCTGCAAACCCCCCCACTTAGGATGTCCCTATAAATCTGGCTCCTAATTCTCAGTAGCCCTTTAAGTGGCAATGTGCCTTGTTTGGGGTGAACAAAAGTTTAAAAAATGAAATAATATAAATATGAGCTAACAAATAATGTAATTTATGCTTAATAATCATCTTCCCCGTACCCCCTTCTCTGTCTTTCTCTGTTTTCCTCAATGATGCGATCACAGCTGTGATACAACTAACCAGGAAGGACACGGTTAACCAACTCCGCTTTTATTAACAAGCTATAATGTAATTCAATAGCACGCGACTCAATAAACCTCTAGTGTCCACTCAACGATGCTTGTTGAATTATTTTTCCTGCCATTTTAAAGAAAAGAGTGACTGACGACCTAAGGTTTTCAGCGAACAGACGCGCACAACAAATTTTGAGAGAAACGAGACTCGCGCTACAAAATGACCGAGGTTCAAGGAGAAGAATACATCACAACGTTTGATTTGTTAGCTGTGTCAATTGGCAAGACGGAGTCCGACAAGCCTTCATCAGTGTTAAGGATTGAATGAGAAAGCCACAGTATAAACGAGAATGAGAAAGGGAGAGAGGAAATACACTAGGATATATTTAAGAGAGGAGAAGATTGAGAGAGAGAGAGAGAGAGGTCATTTATTTATCACGGCTGTCTCAATTAAAGTGCTATGCCACAGTTAAGTGAATGTAACTGCCCCTGTGATTGTTACATCGAAAACGAAACTCCGAGCCTACCTTCAACATAGTTGCCCTTGTTGCAAATATTACCGAAATTGAAGTAGACCACATTAGAGCAATGGAATGGATTTGAGGTAATTTACTAATTTCAAAGTATGAATTATTGACAACGAAATGGGTTTCGGGATTACTTACAAACTACTTATTATTTTACTTCCAATCATGTTTTATGAAATAGATAACATTAAATAAATTAGTTATAGCATGTTCAATCGTACACGCGAACCACTGAATAAAATATTGGAAAAAGTACGATATAATATTCGACGAGACACCATTGGAGATAACACTAAATAAATAATATTCGACCAAGGGATATAACTATGGGGGTATATTGTGTATTGTGTCTAGATACAAATATTAAACAGACTTTTTTCATCACTTTCAATCACATAAGAGATGTTTTAAGTAACGCGCCTTTTCACATGTATGTGTGTGTCTGTGTGTGTGTGTGTGAGTGAGAGAGAGAGAGAGAGAGAGAAAGAGAAAGAGAGAGAGAGGCACGTTTATCAAAACATTGGTTATATGATTTAATGTGATGACAATACTTCATTTAATTGTTGCCAATTCTTTTTAAGTATCGCGTACTCTAGTATATATGTAATAATCGCGTATTCTAGTATATATGTAATATCGCGTATTCTAGTATATATGTAATATCGCGTATTCTAGTATATATGTAATAATCGCGTACTCTAGTATATATGTAATATCGCGTATTCTAGTATATATGTAATAATCGCGTACTCTAGTATATATGTAATAATCGCGTACTCTAGTATACATGTAATAATCACGTACTGTAGTATATATGTAATAATCACGTACTCTAGTATATATGTAATAATCACGTATTCTAGTATATATGTAATAATCACGTACTCTAGTATATATGTAATAATCACGTTTTCTAGTATATATGTAATAATCACGTATTATAGTATATATGTAATAATCACGTACTCTAGTATATATGTAATAATCACGTACTCTAGTATATATGTAATAATCGCGTACTCTAGTATATATGTAATAATCGCGTACTCTAGTATATATGTAATAATCACGTTCTCTAGTATGTATGTAATAATCGCGTACTCTAGTATATATGTAATAATCACGTACTCTAGTATATATGTAATAATCACGTATTCTAGTATATATGTAATAATCACGTACTCTAGTATATATGTAATAATCACGTTTTCTAGTATATATGTAATAATCACGTACTCTAGTATATATGTAATAATCACGTACTCTAGTATATATGTAATAATCACGTACTCTAGTATATATGTAATAATCACGTTTTCTAGTATATATGTAATAATCGCGTACTCTAGTATATATGTAATAATCGCGTACTCTAGTATACATGTAATAATCACGTACTCTAGTATATATGTAATAATCACGTACTCTAGTATATATGTAATAATCACGTATTCTAGTATATATGTAATAATCACGTACTCTAGTATATATGTAATAATCACGTTTTCTAGTATATATGTAATAATCACGTATTCTAGTATATATGTAATAATCACGTACTCTAGTATATATGTAATAATCACGTTTTCTAGTATATATGTAATAATCGCGTACTCTAGTATACATGTAATAATCACGTACTCTAGTATATATGTAATAATCGCGTACTCTAGTATACATGTAATAATCACGTACTCTAGTATATATGTAATAATCACGTACTCTAGTATATATGTAATAATCACGTATTCTAGTATATATGTAATAATCACGTACTCTAGTATATATGTAATAATCACGTTTTCTAGTATATATGTAATAATCACGTACTCTAGAATATATGTAATAATCGCGTACTCTAGTATATATGTAATAATCGCGTACTCTAGTATATATGTAATAATAACAACATACAGAATCAACTCTTCAAAAGCAGCCAGTCTCGCATCAATCCTGAAACCAAATCAAACAGAATTTTGTACACATACAAAGCTCAATATTATTTTAGATAGAGCATAATAACAATTAATGCAATTAATTCGAATTATCTGAACAGTTTTTTCAGATTGTTGAGGAATATCAAACCCACTATTTGAACTGCAGTAAAAGTATTTATCATTGTTATATATATATGTGTGTGTTTTTCTATTTACCATGTGTATAAGACAGCGAATGTCCAACGCCCGACGGTGGGGGTATGAAACAAATCCAAGTACGTGTGTCGTCTCGGGTGCGACGCGCTCATCACATATAGGCGCGTCTCATCGCACAATTCCAAGACGTCCGGAACGGCTCGCGTGTTGCAGGCAATCATTTCTTTAATGCTGCTTTCAGCTTTGGCAAATTTCTGGGTACACGTCAACCACCGGGTACTTTCAGGGATAAGACTGTAGGAAGTAAAAGAGTATATATATATAGGTACATTATACAGAATAGATATGTTATTCGATACGGTAGGTACAATAAGGAAGATAGGCGAAATCAGGTGCGACGAAAATTGTTTCTTTATTAGTTAAATAATAAGTAAACAAAACGTAATTTAAAAAATAAACAACTTTCATTAAACCTAGTTTATCGAGTATTCAATTTCGTAAGCTCACATGGACACATGCGCGCACACATGCACATATGCACACATATACACAACGATTAAAAATAACATTTAAATCAAGTTTCAAAAGTACAGATTTCCAACAGTCAAAACAACAAATATACATTTCTACGTACAATTCGAGAGAAAACTTTATTAAATAGATCGACAAAAGGCATTGCTAATGCGATAGGTAAAAAGGTTTCCTATAATCAGAAAAAAACAAAACAAATTTAAAAACAGTTAAAGAAACGTCCAAATTTAAAACATTACAGCTGGAAATAAGCAAAAGAAGTGTATTTACATTCACCAGCATATTTAAGAAAATAGATTCCTAGCATATATATATATATATATATATATATATATATATATATATATATATATATATGTGTGTGTGTACATGTACAGAGAGAGAGAGAGAGAAAGAGAGAGAGGGAGAAAGAGAGAGAGAGGAGAGAGAGAGAAGGAGAGAGAGAGAAGGAGAAAGAGAGAGAGAGAGAGAGAGAAGGATAAAGAGAGAGAGAGAGAGAGAGTAGAGGGTAATGCAGCATCAGTGCAGTTCCAACGAGAGAAAAATGTATATTTAAAGAAGTGAGGCTACCAACATTTGTAAAAAAACTTTTTTCAACCATTGTTTCTTATTTTATTATTTTATCATTTTATAATTGTGTGATTTTATAACGCGTTTCGAGCTTTTCTTGCTTGCTCTCTTCAGATATATAGTCCATTTGATAAAAATGTTAAATGGAAAATATCTCTGAAGAAAGCAAGCAAGAAAAACTCGAAACGCGTTATAAAATCACACAATTATAAAATGATAAAATAATAAAATAACAAACAATTGTTAAATAAAAGTTTTTTTTTACAAATGTTGATAGCCTCACTTCTTTAAATATACATTTTTTATCTCGTTGGAACTGCACTGATGTTATATTACTTTCTACTCTCTCTATCTCTCTCTACATATATATATATGTGTGTGTGGAGAGGGTGTCAGAAAGAGAGAGAGAGAGAGAGAGAAGAAAGAGAGAGAGAGAAGAAAGAGAGAGAGAGAGAGGCTCTAAAAGAAAAGAAAGTGCAATAAAAATGATTTTTTTTCCTAAAGAGTCAGATTGCTTACAAGTAGAATCCTAAAAACGGAAGTCCGACGATTCCTGAAGTGAGGGCCGTGTCTTTCCATTCTTTCATGATGTGGGATTCAATGGAAATGATAGGAATTCCCAGAATCCAAATCCAAAGACAAACGCAAAAGTCCCGCCATCTTCTGCCGACAACTTCCAGAGGGAGTACAAGACTGATCACCAAAAAACAACCTGATAATTGAAAGCAACAAAGAATGAATGAAGAACAGAAAACAAGAGACGAGATAACATTCAACATTATCTTATTAACAATGGCGCATCGTCGGTATCGGCTGTGGAACTGTCCCTATTTACCCCAAAGCTGTGAATACTCGCCGACTTGGTATTTACAAAGTTAAATTATATCTAAAATTCTAAGCTAATTTCTAGTGGCCAACTGGTAACTCTCTTAACTGCAAATCAGTGGCGATTTGTGATCTGAGTTCACGCCCGTCGACCGTCGGTAATTAGCTTCCTGCACTGAAGATTGCGTAAGCATGAAACATCGATGTCTGTAGGTAGTAAATAATTAATAGATATTATTATATAGCCCCCTTTACTAAGGCTGGCCACTCTGAGTAAATTTAATAACATTATATATATATATATATATATATATATATATATATCATTATCTTATGTATATACACATGTAATATTATGAGGTTATAAAATATTTGTGCATAGATTTTCAGTATTATACATGTATAAGATATAAACTTATTTATTCATACAAACACTATTTGACAAACATTTGCAAACACAGCCTTAAGAATAAAGCGTTGGCCAGAAGAAGTCTGGCTATCCATGACTCTGGTCGTGACATTTCTGTAAATATGTAGCCAAATAATGTTTGTATATAAAAAGAAATGATAACAGTTCTATTTATTATTGAGCACAAACAGCATAAATACAGTATGCATTCTTTGGATTTTTATCCTCTGGATGTAAACTTACTTGGAATTATATATATATGTGTATGTGTGTGTGTGTATTTATTTATTCATGTAAAAAAATAACAGAATTCGTCTGTTTACTTATACCTTTTTTATTTTTTCAATTATTACTAATGGTCTTTTTTGTATTAAAATAAATAAAAAAAGATGTCCTATAGGTTTCACGAACGTTTTTGATTCTTCGTCGAATCATCAAAAGCAAATGCTGGAAAAAGAAGAGAATTTTTTAAAAGACGGCGGAGAAACGCGTAGAGGACGTTTTTCGAATGTTCCAGAAAAAATGTTGACGATTTAGATTAGATCTATATTGCGTTTCTTAAATGGCCAAACGCCTGTGACGCCATGAACATCCTGTGCAAGACATCTGAAGCACAGTTAGGAACTAAACTGCCAAGAAACTTGAACTCTGCAACTTTTGCAATTAATTGATCGTCTATTTTGATTTCTTCATCAGCTTTTGGTGACATAATTGCACATTTAAGAGGAATAATCTTCGAGACCCATTGTTGGCAGGCTTTTTCAAGCTCTGAGGTTGAAATTTTAGGTTTTTCAAAAATAGCAGATATGAGTGTGGTATCATCTGCATATCTAACACCAATTGACATGTCATCTTTCAATTGGAACTCTTTGTCCAAACCTGTAACATCTTTCATTACGTGTTCCAGGAAGTAAATTAAAGTCGAGCACAGTTGGAGAGATTAAACAATAGACATTCACCTATGCTTAAATGCGATACCTTGACTCTGTCGCTGAGTTCTATCAGACTGTCTTGATGTTTATGCTCGCCGCTTTCAGCGTAAATATAACTTAATTTCTCCATATCATGTGACAACCTCCCATGGCCAAGGGGATAGGGCGAACGCTTATAGATTCAAGGTGTCTCTGTGAACCGGGTCCGCGCCCTATACCCGTCTGAGATTGTCATTTCCTGCACTGATGAGAGCCGAATACTCGAAACGACGTCGTATAAGAATATAATTTAATAGTATATATATATATATATATATATATATATATATATATACATATATATATATATATATATATATATATATATATATATATATATATAGCAAGCAATTACAATGTGGAAATTCATCGCAGATAGAAGAGCATAACGAGATAAACGTAAAAGATTTTTTTCTCTTGTATTTTTTTTCATTCTAAACTTTATTTGCCGCTATTAACACGTTTTAAGAGCAGTATTGAACTAATATCTGATGAAGAGATTTTCCCCGAAATATTATGTTATAAGGACTCGACCATCAAGTGACAATAGCGAATATATTATATTTGTATTCTGCCCAAAGCATATAATAGAGAAGTAATAATAATAAATATATAACAAAAATAATAACAACGCTAAAACAAAAAAAAACTATGATCGATGACCACTGTGGTTATAATATAATAGTTGCAGTAAATCTCTGGTGAATGTTTTAATGATACATACTGAAATTGTAACTGTAAAGTGGAATATACTGTAAAAAGTTACCCTAGAAAATTACCGCAACTACCAAATTCTAATCACTGTGACCATCGATCATAGTTCTTTGTTAACGTTATAATTTATATACGTTTCAATATTACCTCATGATCACAATTCTTTGGATAGATATACTATATTCCCACTGAATTTCCGAATTAGCTATCATCTGATCCCGTTGACAGATATCCGTGGTTTTTACACATTCATTACATTTCTGATTCGTTATTAGTTTTTAAATATATTTTCAATTATCTTCATTCATCTTTATTATTAAGTCTTTATTCATCTTTCTTACTGAAAATACAAAACAATTCAGTGTAATTTGACCATCCGTTTCTTGCAAAAACAAACAACCGGGAATAAACATGCAATTACCAGGATCTTTTATTTCAGAAGACCAAGAATCGCTCCTGGAAGAACCCCGCGAACAAAAACACACAGACACATTTTTACATGCATCTTACATAGAACCTAATTCCTAAAAGGAAACAAAGATTTTAACATAGTCAATCAGCCATATTGGATTTATAATTCTAATATGGCTGATATAAAAATTATAAATCTAATATGTGTTCATGTTACTAGCCCTGTTGCCTAGAATATATATCCATAATGATCCGTTCATTAATTTAAGAAATTGCCTTGGAAAATATATTTTTTGTTAGTATTGAAACCCATATAGATTCCCATTTCTATTTTCGTCACCCCCCCCTGTTCGGCGGTGAATTTCTTTATGTTTTAAAATTTTATCTTTAAATCTTGTATTAATTTTTAAATCTAAATTTCAAACCTTTATTTTTGAAATGTATTTCTCCGGAATCTGAGGTCAACATGACATTAGTATAGCATCGACATTTTATTCAAAGATCAAAAAGAAAAAAATGGTAAAAATGATGAAAATTACATTTAAGCAGAGAATTGTATATCATAAGACAATCACATAACGCGTGAAGAACCATTTTTCGGAGAGATAGACATACACAGAGGTTGAAGAAAGTCCGATAAAGAGGCCCTTATAGGTCACCTTTGTTAGGATTTGAAACCGACGGTACTGATGTTGTTCTAATCTTCTGTAATACAAACATTAATAAATTTTATTTTTGATTTTCCTTAATAATCGAGCACTCTTCTGAGATTCTCTCCCACTAACCTTACACACACACACACACACACACACACACACATATATATATATATATATATAGTAAGTTATGAAAATATATTTATGGCAATTAAGCTACACAGAGGCTCCCGCGTTTAATCTCTGGGAAGAATCTTCAGGTTAAAAAGATCCCCCTCCCAGGGATGACACGCGGGAGCCTCTGTGTAGCTTAATTACCATAAATATATTTTCATAGCTTACTACCTAGCTCTACTTACGTATCGAGCACTGTTGAAGTAAATACTGAAAATTGATACATAAAAAAATTATATCTCCTTATAAAATTTTATGTGTATACATGAAATACTAATATATATATATATATATATATATATATATATATATATATATATATATATATATATAATTGGATTGTTGAACACTGTTGTGACTATTAGATATGCCCGCCTGTAACCACATAAAATAGACTTTAAGTCTCTTCTTTCCCTATGGCTGTGAGGTTAGCTGCATCGATTGAGAGGTTCAGACTTGAAAGTTAAAAGGTGACTGAGGTTCGAATCGTGCGACCGGCAGAACACTTATCCGCCACACTGATGATTCCCAGAAAAGGTTGAAACATGTATGTCTGTGGATAAGTTTTAAAAAGATTTATCATAATATTGTTTATAGCCACCTTAATTCAGGATGGACATTTAAGTAAAGTAAAAATAGGCTACCAAATTAATGCCTAAATGCGATGTTCCGTCCAATTGTTCAACCACTTTTGTGATCGCCTACTAGATATGTCCGCTTGTAAAGATAAGAGAATATATATCCAAACAATTCATAATGATTTGCTCATGAGTTTAGTAGTTTATCCTGTAAAGCGAAATATATTACATAACTTTAAAAATGAAAACTTCATATATACGCCCCCCCCTAAATGTTAACATTTACAAAAACAATAATGTGCCTATGTTACTGTGTTGCCTAGAATATGGCTCACTGTTTTCGACATGTTGCGTTTATTGGCTGATGAATTTGCCATAATTTGCATCTGTCTTCCAAGTACTTTCGGACCCATCTGGGTCCATCTTCAGGGGGAATGAGGTTAATCAGGTCTAGACCATGTGTAGTATTTATAGAAGGTTTTTGGCGGGAATTATGTACTAAGTACGAAACTATAGTGGAAAATACCAAAATCTTAGAATTCAGTACTAACAAACAAAAACTCCATATATTAGAATCCCTATATATAAAAACCAAACAAACCCTAATTAATAGGATAAACTTTAATATCAGTAATAATATTCAAAAATGTTTATAGCTCCACTATAGTTTCGTACTTAGTACATAATTCCCGCCAAAAACCTTCTATAAATACTACACAGTGTCTAGACCTGATTAACATCATTCCCCCTGAAGATGGACCCAGATGGGTCCGAAAGTACTTGGAAGACAGATGCAAATTATGGCATATTCATCAGCCAATTCCCCTCCGAAACTAAGATCCTAATTTTGAATATTGAAAGGATCTACCAAAGGATATCTAGACACGAGTTGTTTCTTATATTCAACAATACTTGCCTGCAAGAGAAGATGCTGCCTATATATATATATATATATATATATATATATATATATATATATATATATATATATATATATATATTTATTTATTCTGGTACAGGAAAATTAGTACAACATTCGTACCGTCGGTTTCAAGCACGGAAGGTCTTACCCATCCGGCTCTCTTCAGCTTCTGTTGTCATCTGACAGAAGCTGAAGAGAGCCGGATGGGTAAGACCTTCCGTGCTTGAAACCGACGGTACGAATGTTGTACTAATTTTCCTGTACCAGAATAAATAAATATTATGCTCTTAATTTTTAACTTTAATTCTTAATTAATCGAGCACTCTGCTGGGATTTTTCCTACCATTCTACAAAGAAGTTATATATATATATATATATATATATATATATATATATATATATATATATGTATGTATAAACAATAGAAAGTTCGATTGCAGTAATTATATTTTAATTCACTTTTAAAAAGATCACATTCTTTATGGACCGTGTTGTGATCACTTAGACGACCAAAATGTTGAATTTTCTATGGTTGTTACTTGTCAGAAAGAAAGGTCAAACCGTATCCAAAACCACCAGAAACACAATAAAAAATTAAACTCACATTATTAAAGCATTTATATATGTAGGTTTCTTAGGAACATAAAATTATGTTTACTCTCATGAACGCCATATTTCCTACTTACATATAATCTTAGCATATAATATATAATCTTACAATATAATAACGTATAAGGATAAATTAATGAACATAAAAAATGAAATGCTCCAAATATGTATGCATCGTTGAAGATTCGCACTTTTCCGATTTAGGACTGATGAAATATCAAAAAATATTTAAAAAGAAAACTTGTGACATTTGAATTTATTTACACATGGTCGGGAGTTATATAGATGTACAATAAATAAATATATACAAATATCTTATAAGTATATATATATATATATATATATATATATATATATATATATATATATATATATATATACTTATGGAAATTACTCCAGACAAGGCACGAATCCACTTTATGTAAGGAGATACAGAGAAGAAAAGATGATTATTGGAAAGACAGGAGATGCCTATTGACCTTAGTCTTTAAAAGCCCAAGGCTATAGGTAGGAGGAACACAGTCAACATGAAGAGAGTTCCACAAGCTTGCAGTTCTTGGGAGAAGCTACTGGAATAAGAAGCTCTATTATAACGAGGTATCAAAATAGCGAATTGGTGAAGACCACTAGACCAACAAGTCAATGGAGCTGGAACAAAGGAAGCAGGGAATAGATAACACATGTCATAATAGTATTTATAGAAAAGACAGACTAGAGACATCATTTTTGTGAGAGAAAGAGTGTAGAGTAAGAAAAAAAGGGTGGGGGTCAATCAAATTTCAGATTACAAAGATTCACCAGCCCAAATATGACAACAGTACTCCATAGTAAATTTATAAAGATGGAAAATAGCTTCAGTTGTGAGAAAGTGTTTGGAGCGATAGAAAGAACCGACTTTACGAGAAGCAGAAAGAGCAATGGATCTAATGTATGAACTCCAAAAAAGATTTGATGAGAGAAAAAGACAAATAAGTTTCAGAGTCGATTTCTCCTCAAGAATAGAGCCATCCATGAGAATCGAAGGAGGAAAAATGACACACCTACGATTGAAAGACACGAATTGAGTCTTAACATGATCAAACGAAAACCATTCGTACCCCAATATACAATTTAACTCAAGATCAGCTGCATATTCCAACTGATTTCAGAGAGATGGGCGAGAAGCAACACTAGAATAGATAGTGGCATCATCAGATGTTAATTTTCTGAACAATATTCTTTGGAAGTGTTGGACTTTGTATAGAACCCTGAGGAACACCGGCATTGATAGGGAAAGAGGATGAGGTGACACCACCCAGTTATTCATAAGCTTCGATTAGAAAGAAAAAACCTAATAATTACCATTACTAACCTTGTTTAACACCGGTATAAGATAGCTATTGATTTAGTGAGTGCACATCCCGTGTGGAAACGTGCTTTCATTTCCAGGTGAACTTGTGTAAGCATTGTGACAATTCCTATTAGTGGAATTTAGGATGGTCTATAGTGCTGCTCTATTAACTGTGTCCGATCCACGAAAATCTGATAGTTCTATCCTCGGTTCGGGCCATATTTCCTGAACTTGCCGGACAGAGAAGATCATATCCATTATAGCACAACCGGATCGCATTCCAGAATAACCGAGTAACACACCCACTTAGTGACCCAGTTCAGTAAGAGCTTTTAAAAAACCTTATCCACGAGAATAACTATACGTCGATAATTGTCACAGACTGATCGTTTCCCTAATCATTTGTATAGAAAGATCAGGATAGCGCATTCCAAGTTTTGAAGTACATGGGAACCCATCCACACACCACATATCCGAAAATGAACTTCTCCAGCGATCTGGAGAAACCCAGCAGGGATGCAATCAAAGTCAGGTACTTTCCCAATATTCATTTCCTTAATTATACTAAGTGGGTAGAGTAGTCCATTATTGCATGGTTGATAGCTTTTCTGGCAAACCGGTCATCCACCACCGACGGATTGCAGAAGATATTTGTGAAATGCTCCACCGTTTGATAATGTCATCGTGACTTTTGAGGAGAAGGATCCATCTTTGCGCCTGAGTAGTACAACAGATGATGATTGAGGCTCAAAGATTTGCTTAATCAAATGGTACATTGTTTTATAATCTTTTCTCATCGTTGGCTCTTTGTATTCTCTTAAAAATATCCAGCCACTAATGGTTCTTCATTCATACGTATACTGCGTTGGAATGACGACTTTACATTCCCGAAGGCTTGTTATAAAAGTTCACGGTTTCGCTGGTATTCTCATCCAACATCTTACTAATCTGCCAGTTGTTTACATCGAACAGATCATGATGATTCCGCTTCTTCATACATGGGGACATAAATGCTGGCGTTGTAGACCCCATTCCTGAATTGGTTCCATGTGTCATCAAGCTATACACTCTCAAACGTCTTATAGATACATTAGTGCGCCTGGGAAACTTTATGACTTGAGAGCGAAACTTCCGTATAATATGAGGCTTCAGTTTACTACGTACAGTACCACAGTCCGCACGTCGCATGACTCGCACAGTGCACACATTTTGAAGGTGTCGTTAACGGGTGATCACATAGTCGAGGATGTGACCATGAGCTGAGCATGGCTCGACCCAGATTGCTTTCTGGGCAGCTTTCTGGTAGAAACAGGTGTTGCAGATGACGAGAACAAATTCAGTGCAGAGCAGGAGAAGATGAAGACCATTGCTATTGACACCCGTTACTGCATACTATATATATATATATATATATATATATATATATATATATATATATATATATATATATATATATAAGGTGAGTCAATGAAAAATAGTTAGACCTGTAAATGGAAACAGATCAATATCTTCAGTTGTTCAGAACAAGGAGCATTTAGTAAATAAAAATATTTCTTCTTCTTCTCGTTCAATTGCATTCCTTAAGCACGGCTTTTCAAAGATCAAAATCTTATCATCAGAGGAAGTAGAGATTGATAAGTTGACAGATAAGAACAGTCAATATTCAAAATTTGGAAAAAGTTTTTTTTTAAAAAGTTCTTTTTTAAAAAGTTTTTAAAAATTCAAACGGGTGTGTAAATGAAAGTCACCAAACACGGAGATCCAAGTTGTATAGCGTTCAAATGTAATTGGTAAATCCAGAAGATTCATCCTTACAAGCAGCTACCAATATCCTTAATCACTCAAATGTAAATTCCGCCCCCTTACAAAATTCACACTTGAGCGCCTTCCCAATTAAGATAAGAATCTCAAGCCATATGCAATCATTTAAATTAAATAACGATAACTCTAGCACCTCGCTCTTTAAATTAGTCAGAAAACTAAAAATCAGTAATACATCCTACTCATTGCATTTTGGTGACTTTCATTTACACACCCATTTTATAGAATGACAATTAGTTCAAAATCCTTCAGAACAATTTTATTATACATAGATATCTATTTTATTCTACACAGATATCTATTGAATCCTTAGGACTTTTTAAAGCCATTACGGGGGAAAACAGCTCCGTTTTTCACCTCTCAGAACCCCATAACCCTCCCGACCCCATCTCCACACCCAAGTTTTTTTTATTTTTCTATCTAATCATCTTCACAGCCATTTTCTCTGTGCCCCGCCAATAATTCTATTTATCTTAGCAAAATCCATCTCAGATTATAACCTCTGAAGCTTATCTGCATTTAATCTAAACTTTAAACCCTACGGGAATTCAATTCAAGCACTGACCAAAAGCTATAAAATTCCTAATTTTGACCACCCTAGATTTTATATTTTCTTCCTTCTTTTGCCTAAACATCATTAACCCCTTTCCCCACTCATAGGATTGGCGCCCCCTACTCATTCTCTCTTGCTTTTTTCCTTACTCTTTTCTTTTTTCTTTTTTCTCTCCTTTTCTTCTGTATTTTTTCTTTTCCTTTTTGTTTTTTATTTTTTGTCTTTTCCCATTTTTTTCTTCTGTCTTTTCGGCCCCTAACCCCCCACATCCATTGCTATTTCCACTTTTTTCTCACTCTTACCCTCCCCTACATATCCCACAATTCCAAGTAAGTTTCACACTTTACAACAATTCGGATTTCCAATTTTCATTGAGTTTTGGTTCGTTGCTTTTTGCCTTTGGATCTGTTTACTTGAAAACAGGAAGAAATGCGTTTTCTTAATATGGCTAATTTTGTCTGATCCCCCCTCTAAGGACTAAGGACTTGGGTGGAATCTTCGCCGTTGGATTTTCTTGTAGATTCTTCTGGATTTACCAATTACATTTGAACCCTATACAACTTTGATCTCCGTGTTTGGTGACTTTCATTTACACACCCGTTTGAATTTTTAAAAACTTTTTAAAAAAGAACTTTAAAAAAAAATCTTTTTCCAAATTTTGAATATTGACTGTTCTTATCTGTCAACTTATCAATCACTACTTCCTCTGATGATAAAATTTTGATCTTTGAAAAGCCGTGCTTAAGGAATGCAATTGAAAGAGAAGAAGAATAAATATTTTTATTTGCTAAATGCTCCTTGTTCTGAACAACTGAAGATATTGATCTGTTTCCATTTACAGGTCTAACTATTTTTCATTGACTCACCTTATTTTTGCTCTATCCAGTATATTGAGCTTTCCTCATCTCACAATAGGTCTAATTCTCTAAAAGGTACCTTTTAGTTATAAACCTTCATATATATATATATATATATATATATATATATATATATATATATATATATATATATATATATATTGTCGAATATAAGAGACAGCTTGTGTCTCGATATCTTTTGGGAGATCCTTTCAATAATCCGAATCAGGATCTTAGTTTCGGAAGGGAATTGGCTGATGAATTTGCCATAGTTGGGATTTGTCTCCCAAGTACTTTCGGACCCATCTGGGTCCATCTTCGGGGGAATGAGGTTAATCAGGTACATACCATGTGTTAGTATTTATAGAAGGTTTTTGGCGGGTAGTCTAGTATATATATATATAAATATAGTCTCGGAAGTATCTCAACCATTAAAACTATATAAGGGGACCCCCCCCCCCCCAAAAAAAAACCTAGAGTCCGAAGTCGTTCAGTGGAAAATCACTCATGTAAGTCAATTTAATTTTTACAGTTATTATATTAGTTTGCTTCTAACATTATTTAAGGGATCATCAGTTGTTTACCATGAAAAACTGTTTCGGGAATTTTCATATATATATATATATATATATATATATATATATATATATATATATATATATATAGAGGGAGAGAGAGAGAGAGAGAGAGAAAGAGAAGGATAGTGAGAGAAAGGGAGAGAGAGAGGATATCCGACTGACTGTTACATTAAGAAAAGTGATTTGCTTGTTATAGCCAAACAAACACTTGCAGTTTGATATGTTTAAATAATTTGATAGTAAAGCCTTGAAACAATAAAGAAGCTAAAGTTATGTGATAAAAAATAACCCACACTTCTAAGTTAGAAATTATTGATTCCAGTCGACAAAAGATTTTATATCTGTTTTGAAAGACCAATGTGAAAAATGATATCCATACGCATTTATAAATTATATGGAGAAAATCATCTGCCACGTAAGACAAAGAGCGTATGAATAAAAAATTGTAACTGCGACAAGCTAAATCCACAAGGGATGAAATTATTGGAAGACATTTTATTATTCTTAATAAGAAATATATTTATTATGGTTTTAAATATGTCATGGCCGCCAATCTTCTTCTATATTAACAAAAAATATAAATTTGATATCGCGTGAATTATCCCTTTTATATTTGATTAACTAAATTTGGTAATATTTTATAAAATATTACAATATTTTATAAAATACTACAATATTTTATACAATGCTACAATATTTGATAAAATATTGTAATATTTTATAAAATATTACAATATTTTATAAAATACTACAATATTTTATACAATGCTACAATATTTTATAAAATATTGTAATGTTTGATAAAATATTGTTATATTTTATAAAATATTACAATATTTTATAAAATGTTACAATATTTTATAAAATATTACAATATTTTATACAATGCTACAATATTTGATAAAATATTGTAATATTTTATAAAATATTGTAATATTTTATAAAATATTACAATATTTTATAAAATGTTACAATATTTTATAAAATATTACAATATTTTATACAATGCTACAATATTTTATAAAATATTGTAATATTTTATAAAATATTACAATATTTTATACAATGCTACAATATTTTATTAAATGTTACAATATTATATAAAATATTACAATATTTGATAAAATATTACAATATTTTATAAAATACTACAATATTTTATTAAATGTTACAATATTTTATAAAATGTTACAATATTTCATAAAATATTACAATATTATTGGAAATATTACAATATTTGATAAAATGTTACAATATTTTATAAAATGTTACAATAATTTTATAAAATGTTACAATATTTTATAAAATATTATAATATTTTATAGAATATTACAACATTTGATAAAATGTTACAATATTTTATAAAATATTACAATATTTTATAAAATGTTACAATATTTCATAAAATGTTACAATATTTCATAAAATGCTACAATATTTTATAAAATATTACAATATTTTATAAAATGTTACAATATTTTATAAAATATTACAATATTTCATAAAATGTTACAATATTTTATAAAATATTACAATATTTTATAAAATATAAAATATTAAATGGGTTTTAACTGTTTTTTTTACATTTCTCCCTGCATTAACTTTGTTAAGTTACATTTTACTTTCGAATGAAATCATTTACCTTAATTAGAAATAGAGTTATATTTCTCGGTATCCGTTTCAATTTGAAATTTTTAACAGAATACAGAAATTAACCCATGGAATAACATTTTTTTATAGTTTGAAAATTGTAATTAAATACATCGCAATTGCTAAAAACTATAGTCATATCTATTTATAAATAAACATAAGAAAAAAAAAGAACAGAGCGAGACTTCTCACACTGCACGAAGAACTAAACATTTTCGAAACTCATAGAAAACAGGAAATGATGGGGTTAGTAAATTTAGTTTCTGTGATAGAACGCAAATACTCGGGATTGTAAAAAAATGAATCCCTATCCCGTGAATACTCGTGATAATAAGGGAACGAGTGAAAAAGAAAAATATAATGAATAAATTAAAATTTTTTAAAAGACTAGAAAGTATTTATGTGATTTAAGAATTTCATAAGACGTCCAATCGATTTGATAGCAAAACCGGTTTCTTTTCAACTACATATATTTCTTCGTTCAATTCTATTTCTAAATATGTAAATATTTTGTTCAATTCATTATTTAATGATCAAACTTGATTAAAAATAATAATAAACACAATTGAAAGAAAAAAAACTACCGGGCTACGCCTGGTAGATACAGCTAATAATTAATTAAAAAAATGATTCGCAATTGTCATTTAGAAGCTTCGTTTTCATGTGTATCGATTTAAAATAAATAACCTCCTTTGTTGATTTTCGTTTTTGTATGCATTTATTTTTCATGCAACACCATCGACTTGTTCATTGCTTGACATGTGTATGCATCGTGTTAAATCGTATGTTGTGATTCTTTTTCAAGTTCATTGGTTGTTTATTTGTTTCTTTCCTTTTTAGTTTTTCATTTGTTTTTCTGTTTTTATTTTTCTAACAAAACATTTGTTTCTTCCTATTTATTATATCTCTATTTCAAATTATATATATGTATATGTGCCTATAAATATAAATTTAAATTAAACACAGTCCTTTATTTTCCCGCCTAAATAGAATATATATTCACTCCTAGGTCTATGACTGGTAAACATTGCTCCACTGACGATGGACCTGGAAGGGTCCGAAAGCGCTTTGGGAAGCTATGGCAATTCTATCAGCCAGTTTCCGTCTGAAACTAAGAACCTAATCAGAAAAACGGAAAGGATCTTAGAAAAAATAACCAGACACAAGATGTCCGTTATTTTTAATGATACTTGTATGTATATATATATATATATATATATATATATATATATATATATATATATATATATATATATATATATATATATATTATGTGTCGGTAGATCACTGAACATATCTATTTATATCTAACACATCACAAATTTATATCCACCCCTACTGTCCATATAATTTTATGTTTTCCAGACCAATCTATCTATCTATCTATCTATCTATCTATCTATCTATCTATCTATCTATCTATCTATCTATCTATCCATCTATCCATCTATCTATCTATCTATCTATCTATCTATCTATCTATCTATCTATCTATCTATCTATTTATTTATCTATCTATCTATCTTCTTATCTATCTATCTATATATCTATCTATTTATTTATTTATCTATCTATCTATCTATCTATCTATCTATCTATCTATCTTCTTATCTATCTATCTATCTATCTATCTATCTATCTATCTATCTATCTATCTATTTATCTATCTATCTATCTATCTATCTATCTTCTTATCTATCTATCTATCTATCTATCTTCTTATCTATCTATCTATCTATCTATCTATCTATCTATCTATCTATCTATCTATCTATCTATCTATCTATCTATCTATCTATCTTCTTATCTATCTATCTATCTATCTATTTATTTATCTATCTATCTATCTATCTATCTATCTATCTTCTTATCTATCTATCTATCTATCTATCTATCTATTAATTTATCTATCTATCTATCTATCTTCTTATCTATCTATCTATCTATCTATCTATCTATCTTCTTATCTATCTATCGATCTATCTATCTATCTATCTATCTATCTTCTTATCTATTTATCTATTTATTTATCTATCTATCTATCTATCTATCTATCTTCTTATCTATCTATCTATCTATCTATCTATCTATCTTCTTATCTATCTATCTATCTATCTATCTATCTATTTATCTATTTATGTATCTATCTATCTATTCTTAATTAACTGTTCCCAATAAAGATCAACCAATTTGTCTACCAAAAAAGTGTAATCAAAATGCGTCCATTGCGAACCAGAAGCCATAAACAAACTGAACACGATTTGGCAATCGCTTAGCTTTTATAGTTTTCTATTTAAAGTAAATAACGTGTCGTAAATAATGAATGTGAACAGATTTTATGTTTTAAAAGGCCGCACACAAGATGACCATCAATAATTCATTGCACCAATGTTGTTCAATAACATCACATATGTTACAGTTGTCTATTTATTTCAATTAACTATGTTTGATTTTATTCTTAGCAGACAATGGATGTAGCAGATTATTTTTTTTAGATAAGATGAGAACTTGAAATATCCAGACTTTGTTAGTATTATATAGGGGAGACAAAATATGTCTGTGTATATATGTTTTGGGCTAGTTTGCCGCATTCCCTTATAATGTGATTTACTGGAGAAATTGCAATCACATGGAAAATTGAGACAACACAAAAAACGTCACTGATGAACACAGCTGAAATATTAAGAAATAATCATCGAGTGCGGAAACCAAACAGATAACGTCGACCAATCACAGATAAACTGAAATAGAATAAACCTGTCTAAACACAGCTAGAAATATAGATGGAACGATAAGGAAACCAAGGGAATTGAAACTATCAGAGTAGATAAGAAAAATCACATAATATGACAACCCTGCTAAAGAATGTAGTTGCACCAGTATTGGTTAGTTCAACAGAAAATTGTCATGAAGGGCCAGGGTATATGGAACGACCGAAGAGGGAAAACACCATCCGCTTCTTCAATGTGATGGAAAAGTTTTCTAGCTTCATCAATCGTGTCTGACAACAAGACAAGATCATTTGCGTAATTCACGCCTGTTATTAGTAATGCCGGGTGATGTGAATTTAAGTCAACCCCAGATCCGTGTTTAGATCAGCAGATCTTCGCAAGGAGTAGGACAAGAAGGAAAGAAACAAGCATGTCTCCCTGCAAGACTCCCGCAACAACGTTTAAAAAATCCGTATCTCCACCGAGAGCTCAGACCATTTAACGATGGTTGTTATAGAGAATCTTGATAGCTGATATTGCTCTTGCGGGAACTCAAACCGCAACATATCAGCGAGTGGGTCATGATGGATTAGATCGGAGGTTTTATAGAAATCGTCCGACAAATACAATACAATCCTTGACGCCCTCAATTATACAGCGGATGTTTAGAATTTGTCCAACTGTTAATCTGTTTTATCCGTAAGCGTTTTTTTTGTAAGGGAATTTTGTCAAACTCATGGCGAATGCGATTCAACAAAATCGAGTTGTAGATTTTGGGGGGCGATTCTGTTGAGTGTTTTCCTTGAATAATTTATTATTTGGCCAAGTTTTACGTTTTTTTGGAAAGGGGTTAGGGTTACAACCTTCTGTCCAGCTTTTAATGCTGTCAGGTTGATAAACTTTATTACAAAATGTAAGAAACTCATTGTCAAAATCATCTGTCGGTCAGACCCTGATGCCATCAAATCAACAAGCATTTCCAAGGTTTATATTTCTTCGTCAATTGTGTGAAATCTTCTTCCTGATGTTGAGTTCCTGTTCATTTATTCTTTGTATGGATTTCTCTGCAATTGCGGAAGGTTTGACAAGCAAGTACTTCAATGGAATGTGCTCAGACAAACTTGCTGCTCTGGTGTCAACTTTACGTAAATACCCACGACTAACCATACAATCAGCAAAATCCCACCCTTCACTGTAGAGGTCCCAATATGCCAGAAGGCTTTCTACTCTAATAGTTTCTTTTTATCGACCTGCTAACCTTTTGAATTCTTCCCTATCTCCTGTTTCCTTGACTGTATCGACATGCAAAAATGTAAATACAGTATGAACAAACATCTCGCTGCACAACTTCCTACTTAGGATGCCCCTATGGATATGAGCCCTAAATCACAGCAGCGCGTACATTTCAGTAGCAATGTGCCTTGTTTGGGGTTAATAAAAGTTTTTAAAAAAAGTCTTCAAAGTGTTTTTCTATTTCCTAATCCCCTCGTTTTATCAATCGTTTTTAGCCTACCTCTGCTTCTGACTACGTCCGGTCACTGATTTCATTGAATATTTTGCATGCAGTCGCTGCTGCTTGCTTATTTAAAACGTTTTATTTTGTCCGGAGATTGAATTGAGAACCATGCTCAACACTAATGTGAAACGCAATAGTGGTATTGTATTCATTTTCTATTAGAGGGTTTAAGTACTGTTTGTGGGGTCTGTGTTATTTGTGTTGTCTGTTTTACTTAATTTGATTTATTACGGATCTCTATAACAAGATTAAGCGCAAGGTTTCCAGGGGAAGAATTTACGAGAAATCCAATGATCATATCCCTTATTTAACTCGGAAATTTGCGATAAAATCTTCTATGTTTGAATATTAAGAATAATGAAATGAAACATATTTTTATCTATTATACTTTTAACTATTTAAAATAACAAATTCGTGTGCTACATATATAGCCCACTATTATTCCCAGGCAACGTCGGATATCACTGCGAGTATAAACCCGCCCTATGATAGGTATTCGAGCTAGTATTAGTATATATATATATATATATATATATATATATATATATATATATATATATGTGAAGAGTTCGAATGCAAAACGCGATAAACGCCATTTTCAAATCACGAAACTGTCCCTACAAAAAGTGCTACATTTCAACAGTCGACGACACGCCAACAGTATTTGTTACATAATATGATACCGAAATAATTTATTTTTGATTTAAATTAAAATCAGCCTTAATTTGAAGTCTAGATTTAATATATTCGTATTTTTATTGTTTAAGGTCTCAATTTAAACGAAATGGATTTATCGCGTTTTGCGTTCAAACTCCTCATATATAGACCACTATTATTCCCGGGCAACGTCAGGTATCACTGCGAGTATTATTATAAACCCGCCCTATGATAGGAATTCGAGCTAGTATTCGTATACAAGTATTTCTTTGTGTGTGTGAGTGTGTGTGTGTGTGTGTGTGAGAGAGAGAGAGAGAGAGAGAGAGAGAGAGAGAGAGAGAGAGAGAGAGAGAGAAA
Source organism: Sepiola atlantica (assembly GCA_963556195.1). NCBI lineage: Eukaryota > Metazoa > Mollusca > Cephalopoda > Sepiida > Sepiolidae > Sepiola > Sepiola atlantica. The sequence continues at coordinate 171,401,290 of OY744524.1, read as the reverse complement.
GAACGTAATGGCAAGCGTATTTTCAGTTGCTATGGCAACTCGTCAACTGGTGTTGGTAAGTTTGTGTTTCCGAATCAATTTAGATGACGATCGGACACCTTGCACCAGATTCGTGATTTGACTAATCCGGATGAGACCAGTTGGGAGATTAAAGCACCGACGGCGTTTCACGTTAAGCCGCCCGTAAAAGGTTTACGGACGGACGAAACAACGGCAAGTCTCGGTTGCCATACAAGGTAACGCGATCTACAGGTAATGAGGTAGATTTTAGAATGCATATTTTTAAGGTAAGCAATCAATATGATAATATTCAGTTCATGTTTTTTTTCTCAGAATTCATGTTCAGCTGAGTATTACTACAAATCTAAGAAAAATAAGTTTCATTACTTCTTGAATATACAAGTTGTCGGTTTATTTTTGCTATTGATTAATGTTCCGAAAATCAAATATCTGCCTTATAGACAAAAGGCTGGTTGGAAGACTAGCGATTCGGTCCTTAGAATTCTTGCACCTGGCATGTGATAGCTTAAGTTGCCTATGAAGTCGTTCTACTGTTCCGTTGGCACACTGTGGTATGCAGTAGTTTTAATATCTTTTATCGTAAGCATCTTAATAAATTTACGAATAAGAGTGATCTGAACTGGGATCCTCTATCAGTTGTTATAGTATTGGGTAGATAGTAATATAAACCCCATTCTCGTAAAATAACACACGTGACTGTCTCTGTGAACGTATTCGTAAAGGTGTAGCTATCGGACAATCATAAGGATATATTAACGATTCTGACAAGTAAATAAAGAGCATACTATACCAACGTGAATATGCTCAAAACGTGTACCAAGTAGGGATTTCGTATGCTACTGAATGCTATTTCGGTGATGTGACATTCACACAGTAGTCGAGCGATTAATATCCGTTTCCATCCGAGGCCAAAAAAACATTCCTGGATAGAGAGGAGGATGCGATAAATTATCTAGGCGTTCATATATCAATTAACGTAAATTAGGGGTATGTAAGGTCTAGAGACGTTTATTGAAGTATCATGCAAAGAAATGCCCAAATGGACCGGAATATTCCTTCAGTCGATGTGAAGAGTTGGAAATGAACTCCGGCAAAGTAGATTTCTACTCAGTTGCAATCATCACGTGGTTAAGAATTGGTTCAGTTTGAGCAGAAACTCTTATATTAGTTAATATGTTTGCTACAATATTATGAACATCTTTGTAGATAAAATAAAGAAATAGTATCGGAACAGTTAAACAGAAGTGTCGCCAAGATCAAGTCCAAATGAATGTTAATATCCAGTGTAAAAAAAAATCAAACGTCGTTCAGTCCAACATAAAAAAAAAACATCCAGCACTATTCTCTCCTTGCGTTCGCTTTACGATCCGACGTTTAGAACGATTCCCACGTCTGTCACCGAATCTTTATTTTCCTTCTCTTATTAAAAAAAAATGCGACGTATGCAAAGCAACTTAATTTGCATAAATCTCCCTCTCGACGCCGCTGCCCGGATCTTCAAATAAAAATCTTATTTGACTTTCTGACGCCTTTCTCCTCCCACTTCTCTTTCTTTTTTTTGTCGTCAGCGAGCGTTTTCGGGTTCGCCTCACACACACAGAATACCAGACGCTGCCTCTTTGAACGGCACCGACAAGTGTCTGCATTTACGTCAGTCGGCCGCTCTCTGTTACATCTTGAACGTAGAATATATCCTTAATCTAAGAAATTAGGTTCATCTATTTGATTTATTTAGGCCAGTATCTGCCAGAAACTACCTTCGTCGCATATATCAAAGGTTCACGATCTATATAGAGCGACAAGTTACGTCCATTGAGTATGTGTTTAAAACGCTTCATAACTAGATACACCATTAAACGTTTCTGCGTAAATGTGGCGTATTTAGCTTGTGATGGGGAAAGTTTCACTGGGAAGAAATCAATCTCACACTTGTTCTAAGATGCATCGGTCGTCAATAATAGCTGAGCACCGGCAAAATTAGGTAGTTGACTTCATAGACAACATGTCCGCGAGGTTTTAAAATTCCTGATTAATTCAATGTTAAGCATCCGTAATAATTTATCAGTGTAAAGCATCAGTGGAGTTTTCATATTGGTATGGGAAAGTCCTGGACGGCCTTGTCAGGTAGGGGTGAACTTCCATTAGAGTTAATAGTGTGTTCCAAGTATGTAATCTTCTTACCCCCGAAAATTAATTTTCCCAAAATTCATTTTCCGAAAATTCATTTTTACACCGAATCTAGAAATTCTCTTACGCTGCTCGACGTCATTACTCACGATCATTTTATCATCTATATAGGCGAACATCTGTCGAATTAGATAGGCCTACTGCATCACTCCCACTAATACCCTTCAGAAACGTATGACTCCATATATACCAAACTCAGCTATAGATTACATAGTAGCGTAGTCTAGAATTTCAAGCCTTAGTTGTGCAACTAGTCTGGGAAAAGGACCCCGAAATAATCCCAGTGTTTTCTACGAGGCCCTACATTGTTTTCAGTTGTTCGAGAATTATCCTTACTACTGAACTCAGGAAACCATGTTTCAGATGTGCGGTAGAAATTGTGCAACTTGACTTTAGACTCAAGATATTCTCTTTTCTCAGCGTCGCCATTTGATTTTCATACGTATGTCTATACACACGACAAACACGTATGTAAATTAGATGACAACATAATAAATTTCTTTACTTCTATATAAGAATAATAAAGGATAATAATACTTATATACTACTACTACTACTACTACTACTAATAATAATAATATAGAAGTAAAAAGACTTAACATTTTAGTTATGCCAAAAGAACGTCTGAACAAATATATTACAGTTTATTGATTTTCAAATGACATCAAATAGAATAGATATTTAAGCATTGTAATTTCATATCTTTATGAACATTCGTTTCTATAACTTAAAATGCATGTATTAATAGAGGTAGTTTTATATAGGAAGAGGTGATGGGTGCCTCATTGTTTGCGTTTCATCCTTACGGAATCGTCAGTGTAGAGATAATTATTCAAGCTGGTCGCAGGATTCGAAACCCCGAAACAAGTCATTTTTATAACTCAAATTCCGACGTATTAACCCTCACGGCCATCATGAACAACTACATAAACGGTGAGAGTTTTAAATCTATTGTAGACAGCCGACGTCAACAGTGTTCAACTTATGAAAGAACATGCATGATTTTGACGGCTGTATTAATACTAATCACTACAGTGCCCTGCCTAGATTGTGAGCAACAAATAATTATAAATATTTATTTGATCTACATATGTATACGTTTTGTCTTAGCATATAGATATATAGGATGGAGAAGCAAAATTTACAATATTTTGAGGCAGAGATTGAAAGACAGTGTATGACTATTGTTTAGTGTTTATTGAAAGTCATGAGAATTTATTTGCCACAAGAAAATTAACATAATAGAAAATGTTTTTATTCTATTCTTTATCAATAACTGCTTTAAACGCTTCCTGAAACTTGCAAAAGTTTTCCTTAAATATTCGGGAAAAACGTCTCACATTTTTCTTTAATAGCATATTGAAGATAGTCGACATTGCTGTGTGATTTTCTATTAAGAGCAAATACCCAAATGTCATAATCCAAAGGGTTTACATCTGGGCTAAAAAGCGGCCATACACATTATTACGCAAAATTTCGTTATTTCGACGATTCAGAACAGTGAAGATCTTTCCATCTCAAAATATCGTTACAATAGAGGACTTTTTCTTGAATCGTGTAATAACCTTTTAGCACCTTTCTAATCTATTTTCCTTCATAGGTGTTTTCAACAAGTGTTTTGGTGTACTTGTGGAAGATTTTGACTTGAAATCATATTTTACTGCATTTCTAATGTTTTCATGTATACCTCAAGTTCAATTGCCATTTTTCTCATAGATTTAGTTGGATCCTGTAGGATTTTGGATTTGAGAGCTTTAATAAAAGTCTTTTTGCGGATTCCTCCACAATCAGACATCCCCATAATAGTTTTGCTCATAGTCATCCTATTCTTTACATTATAAACAGTCGAAGTATTCTTGAAATCTATTTTGGTGTGACGAGTGCATTCAGCAAATCAAACACTCGTTGACGTTAGCTTTCCCAATTACGCAAATGGGCAAATATTTCTTTAAAAGTAAGCATAATAGTGTTATGTATGATTATAACATCAATATATGCTAGGTTTAGAAACAATTAATTTATGTCTGCTGAGACAAAACAACTTAACGTTCATTGTAAATATAAATATATATATATATATATATATATATATATATATATATATATATATATATATTCCATGAAAAATGACAGTATACTGAAATCATATGCCCTTAATAGGGTTAAGATGAAAATTCATATACACTAAATGTACAAAAGCAAGGAAATTCCCAAATTTTTACACTTTTATTGTCATTAAGGGTATGACTACATATCAACCAAGCCATTTCATTATCACATCACTACAGTATAAATTTCTATGCATGAGTGGATGAAGTGTGTGAGGTGCGCTGAAGAAAAATTCCTATCAGTAAAATACATAGCCCTGTTGTGCTCGCATACCCTTAATGACAATAAAAGTGTAAAAATTTGGGAATTTCTTTTCTTTTGTACATTTAGTGTATATGAATTTTCATCTTAACCCTATTAAGGGCATATGATTTCAGTATACTGGCATTTATCATGGAATGTCACTACTTTTGTAAAGGCTATGCCTCAATACAATGGCCATTTTAAAGTTTTTTTTGAATTTTCTGGAAAACTAAGGTAAACTAAAATTAAAATGCCTTCAACTAGAACCTCTATCTCTGCCAAAAATCAGCTGAATCCATCAAATAGTTGATGAGATACAGGGTGGCACATACGTAGTACGAAGTACGTACGTACACACAGATAACATGATTTCATGATTGAACTTTCTGGATCTCCGGGTTGCCTTGACCAATGATGCTCAAATTTTATACACTTATAGAACCTATCAAATAAAAAGTTTGTGCAAAGTTTTAACTAATTTGGTTTATTGGTTTTTGAGTTATGATTGATAAAAGAAATGAGATTTCCAGCATAGGCCGTTTTTGAGTCTATTAAGGGATAGAGCGCGTTCACGCCTCCCTTGATATATATATATATATATATATATATATATATATATATATATATATATATATATTTGTTATTTGAAATATCAAAAGACAGTGACTACTCAAGACAAGGCCGCAAGATTTATTTATTTATTTTCTCTCACAGCAAAACTAGAAAGTAGTCACCAGATTCACACACACATGCACACACACACACACACACACACGAACACAAACACACACATACACGCGCGCAGTAATAAAAAATACAATAATAGAAAGTAATGATAATTTCTCACTGATGTGATGACGCAAAGCATAATTAGAAAAATATCTGTTTATGTTTCGTTGCGTCAACGCACTCATAGCTCTATGATAAGAAAGAAAAAACAATCTCTTTGTTGTTTTGTTTCGCGATCAAAAGCGCAACATAGGTCAACGTAGAAAGTCATATAACCAAGCTTACCAACGATACACCGCACATAGGTCAACGTAGAAAGTCATATAACCAAGCTTACCAACGATACACCGCACATAGGTCAACGTAGAAAGTCATATAACCAAGCTTACCAACGATACACCGCACATAGGTCAACGTAGAATATCATATAACCAAGCTTACCAACGATACACCGCACATAGGTCAACGTAGAAAGTCATATAACCAAGCTTACCAACGATACACCGCACATAGGTCAACGTAGAAAGTCATATAACCAAGCTTACCAACGATACACCGCACATAGGTCAACGTAGAAAGTCATATAACCAAGCTTACCAACGATACACCGCACATAGGTCAACGTAGAAAGTCATATAACCAAGCTTACCAACGATACACCGCACATAGGTCAACGTAGAAAGTCATATAACCAAGCTTACCAACGATACACCGCACATAGGTCAACGTAGAAAGTCATATAACCAAGCTTACCAACGATACACCGCACATAGGTCAACGTAGAAAGTCATATAACCAAGCTTACCAGACGATACACCGCACATGGCCCGGAGAGCTGTATAAACTAGGCAAGTCTCAACGGTTATCATGGTGATCTGGAAAATCAACGCCAACCCCATAGCGATAAACATGATTGGTCGTCGTCCAAGGATATCAGCCATGATTCCTCCAATGAGAGCGCCAAGAACCAAAGCGACGAGAAACACGGTGAGGCCATCGTCATTCGACATCACTTCTTGGCAGCGGACGTTGTACTAAAAAATAAGAACACAAACAAACAAACTCAATTATTAGTCACACCTTTAAATAAATATGGTCTAAATAAACATTTGTTTACAAAATAAGACTTTTCAAAATGTAAAATCGAATATTGAACTTTACCGTTTAAAGTGTCCACGTGTTGGGAATGTAATCTGCTGCTCGCAAGGCAACTTTTTTTCGCGTGTATTATCAACGATAATACACCCTTGTGTCAGAGAGATAAAGAGAAGCAGATCGTTTACACATACATTTAAGTTTATTTACAGTTTGTCGGTTTACATTAGCAATGTCGAGTTGACATAAAACATATAACAGAAATTTGCATGCATAAAGTGTGAACTACAGAAATGGCATAGGAACCTAAATACTAAATAATAGCTACAATACTCCATGATTATATTTAACCCAAATGTTATCAAATTTAACGTATAAAAAGAGAAAACGTGTGTTGCACGATGTACGAATTTACATATTTTCGTGTGACCTTCTTTTTTACACGAAAGATGAACAGGGAAACACGCCCTGTGTGGTCAGAGCAGGACGCTAGAGAAGGATGGAAATCTTTTGATTTCGACTATGGTATCGATAATGCCCAGCATTTCGCGACGACAGCGATCTCTCGCGTTAGAACCAATTCCCTCAAAGTGAGATAACTCTGGTGCCTACAACAGGTATTGGTGGTTAAAGTACACGATAATGTTTCTCAATCTCATAATAACACGAGCCTAGTGTTTTAGTTTTTATATAGCCTTGTTTATAATACTTAAATAAAATGTTTATTTTTATAATAACATTAGCTGACTCTAATACTAGACACGCACTGGCAATAGGCGTAGCATTTTAAATATAGACATACATAAGTGACGCTAAGACAATAGGCCATAGATAGAAAAATAATTTTAAAATGAGTGTCACCCGCCGAAAAATGTCAGGTAAAGGAATGAATGAAAAGGACGAGGATAATACATTGATAATATGCGTATATTTTAATGAATGAAAAAGACTAGGATAATACATTGATAATATGCGTATATTTCAATGAATGAAAAGGACTAGGATAATACATTGATAATATGCGTATATTTTAATGAATGAAAACGACTAGGATAATGCATTGATAATATGCGTATATTTCAATGAAGGAAAAAGACTAACATAATACATTGATAATATGCGTATATTTCAATGAATGAAAAAGACTAGAATAATACATTGATAATATGTGTATATTTCAATGAATGAAAAAGACTAGGATAATACATTGATAATATGCGTATATTTTAATGAATGAAAACGACTAGGATAATACATTGATAATATGCGTATATTTAAATGAATGAAAACGACTAGGATAATACATTGATAATATGTGTATATTTCAATGAATGAAAAGGACGAGGATAATACATTGATAATATGCGTATATTTTAATGAATGAAAAAGACTAGGATAATACATTGATAATATGCGTATATTTCAATGAATGAAAAGGACTAGGATAATACATTGATGATACTATGCGTATATTTTAATGAATGAAAACGACTAGGATAATGCATTGATAATATGCGTATATTTCAATGAATGAAAAAGACTAACATAATACATTGATAATATGCGTATATTTCAATGAATGAAAAAGACTAGGATAATACATTGATAATATGTGTATATTTCAATGAATGAAAAAGACTAGGATAATACATTGATAATATGTGTATATTTCAATGAATGAAAACGACTAGGATAATACATTGATAATATGCGTATATTTTAATGAATGAAAACGACTAGGATAATACATTGATAATATGCGTATATTTTAATGAATGAAAACGACTAGGATAATACATTGATAATATGCGTATATTTTAATGAATGAAAAAGACTAGGATAATACATTGATAATATGCGTATATTTCAATGAATGAAAAGGACTAGGATAATACATTGATAATATGCGTATATTTTAATGAATGAAAACGACTAGGATAATGCATTGATAATATGCGTATATTTCAATGAATGAAAAAGACTAACATAATACATTGATAATATGCGTATATTTCAATGAATGAAAAAGACTAGCATAATACATTGATAATATGTGTAAATTTCAATGAATGAAAAAGACTAGCATAATACATTGATAATATGCGTATATTTCAATGAATGAAAAAGATAAGCATAATACATTGATGATATGTGTATATTTCAATGAATGAAAAAGACTAGCATAATACATTGATAATATGCGTATATTTCAATGAATGAAAAAGACTAGGATAATACATTGATAATATGTGTATATTTCAATGAATAAAAAAGACTAGCATAATACATTGATAATATGCGTATATTTCAATGAATGAAAAATACTAGCATAATACATTGATAATATGCGTATATTTCAATGAATGAAAAAGACTAGGATAATACATTGATAATTTGCGTATATTTCAATGAATGAAAAAGACTAACATAATACATTGATAATATGCGTATATTTCAATGAATGAAAAAGACTAGGATAATACATTGATAATATGTGTATATTTCAATGAATGAAAAAGACTAGGATAATACATTGATAATATGCGTATATTTCAATGAATGAAAAAGATAAGCATAATACATTGATGATATGTGTATATTTCAATGAATGAAAAAGACTAGCATAATACATTGATAATATGCGTATATTTCAATGAATGAAAAAGACTAGGATAATACATTGATAATATGTGTATATTTCAATGAATAAAAAAGACTAGCATAATACATTGATAATATGCGTATATTTCAATGAATGAAAAAGACTAGGATAATACATTGATAATTTGCGTTTATTTCAATGAATGAAAAAGACTAGGATCATACATTTATAATATGTGTATATTTCAATGAATGAAAAAGACTAGGGTAATACATTGATAATATGTGTATATTTCATTGTCGTTGCTGGTGTATTAGTATTAGACTGTTCAGGAGAGCAGCAGAAACGTACAAGGTTATAGTTTATTAGGACCGTCTGTGTAAGATGACGGCAATAAAGTGGATACCGATGCAGACTAATAACTCAACATGCCGTGTTCGACCGTTGCTGGTTTCATAGCACCACTTTACTATGGATGGTGGCACTGTTATCGTGGTCTTTCCTGTGGATACCTAATTCGACAGAATTAAAGAAACGAATGCAAACGACAGAATCAAATAGATCAACACGCAGTTAATGCTGATTCGTAAGAATTGTGTGTTTTAAGAGCTTCTGTAACTTAAAAGTTTGATTTTTTATAACTAAATGCTTGTAAGGCTATGGTACTAATATGAAACAAGATTCGAACGCCATGCGTATCTACATAAATAAGAAATCTTATTTTGATTATATAGACTAGCGTAACCGCGGAAATTCCCCGAGTAATTTTGACATACTATTGGGTGAACATTTATTAAGCCACTCGAGTATAAGCGTTAAAAAATTATCAGTCGAAAGATGAAGAACACTATGGAAGTACTAACATTGATCAATGCAATGAACTACGTTTAACTACTTATGGGACATTGTATGAACTATTTATTTAATTCGCGCAGGTCGACTGTTCTTAATCTCTGTTCCAAGCCTTTTGTAGAAAAACTATTGGACACGTCGCATCGTGGATATGAATTTTGATTAAGAGATATTCCAAAAATGAATTTTATGTAAAGGTTTCTAATGAAGCAACTCAGAAAAAAGAAGATATATTTAATTACCCGCTATTGCAGAATACAAATTACCTGCCTTTACAGAATTCAAAGTCGACTTCGCAATCTACTTGCAGATGATATCGTCTCATCCATACAGCATTTTTTCTACAAAAGAGACGCTGATAGTCTCTCTCTACTCTATCGTTCTTTCCATGAAATATGCTTGATTGAGTTCCAATCTATTCCTTGTAATACTTTCACAATAACAACCCTTCTTCTATCACAACGGAAAAGAACCTTCCTTTTCCCCCCATGTGCATAGCCTCAAGCGAGATTTCCATGGGTAGAGCTTCTTTGCAAGGGATTCCCGTCTATGGAACACATTACCACCGGACTACTTCCCATCGGATTATATCAGAGTTTCCTTCAAATCTAATGTCAACAAGTCATCACCATCACCATCAGGGGTTTATTTTATCACTCCTGGAGGATGAACTCCTCCCTGGTTTCCGTCTACCTTATTGGCGACTGTTATTCGGGAGGTTTTGACATAGTCGCCACGCTAGGCACTGAGGGTTAGTGACGCTATTTCGCCCATAGCTAGGTGTCCACCGACAGCGTCTGTTATTCCCAAATGGTCACCAGGTCAATGTCGCTTAACTTCGGTGATCTATCGGGAACCAGTATGTAAATGTGATTATTCCGTATAAGTACTTGTCATAAAACTTCTCCTTTTCGAGTTCTTTCGTCGTCCGTTGTTCATTTTTCTTGATTGGGTTTTACTTAAAACAGTTTATTTTCGGTGTTGTTTTCCCATAATTGTTAATTATGTCCAGTGCGGTCCACAGCACCACTTTAACTTACAGATGTTGACTAATTTCATGTGGTCACTCCCGTAAGTATCCGATTATTTCTGGAAAGAATCTGAGAAACTAACGCCAAAAACAAAATTATGCCGATTCATACAAATTTACTTTTTATGTAAATAATATCAAGAGATGAAAAGCTTTTGTCGCATACCACGACTCCCATCAGAAATACCGGCCCAACAAGCACTGACAAAAACTAGATCATAGCTATTCAAATATCTACTAATCTACCTAAAATAATAAGGTTCAGTATAGTCATGAATGATTTCAAGGAAAATACTGACATTAAACTAGTGTTTTTTATTACTTCACCCCAAACAAAGCAAATTGCCACTGAGGCGTAAAAGAGTTACTGTGAATTAGGGGCCAGATTTATAGGGGTCATCCTAAGTAGGGAGTTGTACAGCGAGATTCTTGTTCACATTACATTAAAATTTTTCTATCTTGGTACAGTCGGAGAAATAGAAAGCAAGGAAGGGAATTCAAAAGCAAACGGTTTGAGGAAAAAAATATTTTCGGTTTCGCCGATATAAAGAACACGACAAACGTGATTTAGGCAGAAGCGTTGGTCGGAGAAAGTGAAAGAAAGAGACAGGCAAAGTGTCGCATTATTTTTGGATAGACGTTTTATTGTTCGTAAAAAGCAGAGCTGATGAAAGAATAATTCCAAAAATCGAATTATTTTTCGCTAAACGTTTTATTGACTCGTTAAATGAATCTGTCAGCGTAATGATGTTGACCAATTAAACAAATATACAAATGAGATGATATGAGGATGTTGTGTATTAAGACTGAAGAGCGTATTTTAATTAAAACCTTGATCTTCAAAACGACATCAAATCTTCGATAGGAAACAATAATTACAAATTCTGCTAATGGGACGATTCCAAAGATTACACGGACAAAAATAACGGATCAATACGTTTTTATCTTTTCTTATCAAATTAAAATCTCAAAGCCATTCAAGTTTACAATTACTTTATAATCCCAAATATTAAATCGACTTATTTTTTCGAAAGAGAAATATCGAGAAAAGTTGATAGCAGAAAGAAACTTGCAGTCAAGACGATTTGCAATCTGCTCGTAGTGTCATACACCAGTTCGCAACTAACGAACTCTCTGTTGTTTCGAGCAAAAAACACCATACTTTCCCTACCAGTGATCCAATCTGGGAGCGATCAATTTCCAGCTAGCAATTCGTTAAAGTTTTAATGGTTTACGCATTAGTACGAGAATTAAAAAATGGCGTGTTCGCGCAAGTGGAAATATCAGTTCGATGTACCACTTATAACGAAGCATGATTGAGTATACAGTGACGAAGCTGAGGACTCATACCCTCAATACGCATATACGCAATCCATACGAGGAGTAAAGAAGTCAATGTCTGACTTTTGAAATCACAAAGTTATCCAATTTAATATCATTTCGATTTTCGAAAAAGAGTAATTTTGCGGCAATTAAAACATAAGCTATATTAACACAAACGCACGGTAATGTTTTCAAAAATCTCTTGTTACCCGACAACAATTTAGGTGGACAACAAATCAGGCCTCCAGAGCTCTGCTTATACCATCACGTGCGGTGCTTTTTTCGGCTCTACATCAAGTCTTCTACATATTTTACTCCCTGACATCATTCGATTTACCATTTACTAAATGAAATAACAGTGTTTTAGCCAATGAGAATCGTCTATTCAATTTTACACCGATCTCATATGGTATTTATAGGTTTTTATCTAGCCATGAAAAGAGAATCGGCTAGTGAGAATGTGTGATATATTAGGAAACAATTGTCTCTATATTCGGACATAATATTAAGGAATAACAATATTTCTTTTTTTATTGTAATAAGCGTTAATTAATTGTAATAATAGTTGTTTAATTAATTGTAATAAGCGACGACGCGGCAATAGGCATAAGCCACCTTGAATAATCATTGTAAAATAATGAGGCAGACGCTGAACAGATAAGGTTAGAAACACGGACGAAGGCGGTTCGACCCGAAACTATATAATAGGAAATTGAAAGATAATAATAAAAAGTAGGCGAGGGAATGTGTAAACCACATTTAGTTTGCGTTTGTTATTCATTTCATATAACGTTAGTTTTCGAACAATAGACAATGGAATGAACGAATAAACGAATAAACGAATAAACGACAATGGAATGAACGAATGAACGTCTCAAATTAAAACTATTGTTTCAGAAATTGAAAACAATGGACTGACGTAAGGATGACGCCATATATTGTTATAATAACACGTGACAAGAGAGAGAGAGAGAGAGAGAGAGAGAGAGAGAGAGAGAGAGAGAGAGAGAGAGAGAAAGAGTGCGAGAGAGAGAGAAAGAGTGCGAGAGAGAGAGAGAGAGAGAGAGGTGGGAATAATTGTTCCTGCACCATATATATATATATTTATATATATATATAAATATATATAAATATTTTTATTAAATATTAAAGTGTATTTTACCTTCAGACGACGTCATTTCGGACTTACGCCCTCATCAGTAAAGGAGGTGATGGTTTCAGGCGGTCAGAAAGTTTCGAACGCAATTCGTAGATTCAGACGAAAGTCACTAGCTTACGACCAGATCCATCAGGCTACCGGAAATCACAATAGGCATTACAGAAATTAAGATGAATTTAAAGCCAGCCGCCGTGGTTTCAAACGTTCCGAGGTCAAGAATGCTTAAATACACGGGCGTGTCAGCTTTGCTTTCATAGCTTATATTTCATATATATATATATATATATATATATATATATATATATATATATATATATATATATATATATAATATAATATATATATATATATATATATATATATATATATATATATATATATATATATATAAGTAAAACATTTTATTTGTACAAACATTATTGGTTACATATGTGCATACATGTTTCGGTTGCACTCTTCGCAGAAAGTCAACCTCGTCAGACCAAGGATTCAGAGGAATGGGCCCATTCCTCTGAATCCTTGGTCTGACGAGGTTGACTTTCTGCGAAGAGTGCAACCGAAACATGTATGCACATATGTAACCAATAATGTTTGTATGAATAAAAATTTATACTTATAAACAGATGTACTTGTTATTGAGCACTTTTTATAAACACTTGAGTTTTAACGGATTTACATCTACAGAAACTAATACAATACATATATATATATATATATATATATATATATATATATATATATATATATGTGTGTGTGTATGTATGTGTGTGTGTGCATTTTTATGTTCATTATGTATATAAAAAAGGCTACATTTTATAGCATCAAGACAAGAGTCCAATAGCCGCAGCTAAGAGTAAGTATACTGAAATGACTAGAAAACGCATCGAGTCGCAGAAATTAGGCACTCGACAAATTTATAATAATGTGGTGAATGATGGGCAATCAAGATGTCGCTTGCACGGCAACGAATAATGCTGCACTGCTTGTCCATAAGTTTGCTTAAAACTTCACATTGGACTCCAAAACTCATCCCTAATTTACAAACTACGGACGGAAATCACACTTGCTAATCTGATCATCACCCGTTCTCACGTCCTGAATATCATAAAAAACCTTGTCACTTCCAAATCTCATCTTTGCTATAGTAATAAGAAAATGCTCAGCTGATCTAGCACCTATCCTCCTCGAACTCTATAACAAATGTCTTGCAGAATTTTGCTTCCTTGATAGCTGAAAAATTGCCTCTGTGATCGCAGTTTTCAAGAACTGGGCCGCAAAATTATAGCATCATAAGCTCTTCGCTAACATATGTAAATTATGAATCAATCTAGCGATAGTATTCACGTCAAAAATGCTAGACTTATTTCTGACCAACAGTGTTGACTGCGGATATCTTAACGGCCAACCCTGAACGTATATACCGTTCACTGGATAATGCAGGTGGAGCTACAACGATAGTGCTTGATATATCTAAGTCTTTTGACAAGCTCTGACATAAAGGTCTTCTCACGAAAAGTAATTCGTACGGTATTACTGGACGAATATTTAATATAATCAGATCCTTCTTAGCTAAGAAAGATCCAGGTTGTTTTGCGGGTATGCCCCAATCGTTGATACTTATACCTTTATTATGCCTGGTCTTTATGAACGCCCTCTCTTATGCAATCGCGTCCGAGAAAGGTATATTTGCTGATGACACCACGCCCTAGTCTTCAACACACAGGTAAATCAAACATACACATATCCAAGGCAATGCCGAACCATTAGAAAATGACACCCATTCTGTCGTAGAATGGGCCCCAAAATAGATTGTTACATTAAATGCTACCAAGAAAAAGCTTCTTTCCTCTAGCAATTATCAGAAACCTTTCCAACCACCGAAGACCATGACTGATAGCATCCTTCCTGAGAATCAAATGTTCAAACTCCTTGGCTTAACATTCACGGCAAGATGAACATTAGAATAAATACATAGAAGATACTGCCAAGTCTGCTGCAAAAAGATGGGCTCCATCTACGTGATTAGAAAACTTCTCACAACTGTCAGTATCCTATATCTCTATAAAGCCACCATTTGCTCATGCATGGAATATTGTTGCCGCATTTGGGCTGGTGCACCAACCATTAGTCTCACCCTGTTGGACAGGGTGCAAAAAAGAGTATCTACCCTAATAGGCTCCTCACTGTTTACCAACCTCCAGGCCCAGTCTCAATCCCCGTCTCAATGTTGCATTCCTGTGCTTGTATTGCAAGTACTTCCACGGAATGTGTTCCAATGAACTTACTGCACATGTACCCCTTCAATGTAATTATACTTATATTTGATAGAATGTAATTATACTTATATTTGATAGAATGTAATTATACTAATATTTGATAGAATGTAATTATACTAATATTTGATAGAATGTAATTATACTTATATTTGATGGAATGTAATTATACTTATATTTGATAGAATGTAATTATACTAATATTTGATAGAATGTAATTATACTTATATTTGATAGAATGTAATTATACTTATATTTGATGGAATGTAATTATACTTATATTTGATATAATGTAATTATACTTATATTTGATGGAATGTAATTATACTTATATTTGATAGAATGTAATTATACTAATATTTGATAGAATGTAATTATACTTATATTTGATGGAATGTAATTATACTTATATTTGATAGAATGTAATGATACTAATATTTGATAGAATGTAATTATACTAATATTTGATAGAATGTAATTATACTTATATTTGATGGAATGTAATTATACTTATATTTGATAGAATGTAATTATACTAATATTTGATAGAATGTAATTATACTTATATTTGATAGAATGTAATTATACTTATATTTGATGGAATGTAATTATACTTATATTTGATAGAATGTAATTATACTTATATTTGATGGAATGTAATTATACTTATATTTGATAGAATGTAATTATACTTATATTTGATAGAATGTAATTATACTTATATTTGATAGAATGTAATTATACTAATATTTGATAGAATGTAATTATACTAATATTTGATAGAATGTAATTATACTTATATTTGATGGAATGTAATTATACTTATATTTGATAGAATGTAATTATACTAATATTTGATAGAATGTAATTATACTTATATTTGATAGAATGTAATTATACTTATATTTGATGGAATGTAATTATACTTATATTTGATAGAATGTAATTATACTTATATTTGATGGAATGTAATTATACTTATATTTGATAGAATGTAATTATACTAATATTTGATAGAATGTAATTATACTTATATTTGATGGAATGTAATTATACTTATATTTGATAGAATGTAATTATACTAATATTTGATAGAATGTAATTATACTTATATTTGATAGAATGTAATTATACTTATATTTGATAGAATGTAATTATACTTATATTTGATAGAATGTAATTATACTAATATTTGATAGAATGTAATTATACTTATATTTGATGGAATGTAATTATACTTATATTTGATAGAATGTAATTATACTAATATTTGATAGAATGTAATTATACTTATATTTGATGGAATGTAATTATACTTATATTTGATAGAATGTAATTATACTAATATTTGATAGAATGTAATTATACTTATATTTGATGGAATGTAATTATACTTATATTTGATAGAATGTAATTATACTAATATTTGATAGAATGTAATTATACTTATATTTGATGGAATGTAATTATACTTATATTTGATAGAATGTAATTATACTAATATTTGATAGAATGTAATTATACTTATATTTGATAGAATGTAATTATACTTATATTTGATAGAATGTAATTATACTAATATTTGATAGAATGTAATTATACTAATATTTGATAGAATGTAATTATACTTATATTTGATAGAATGTAATTATACTTATATTTGATGAAATGTAATTATACTTATATTTGATAGAATGTAATTATACTAATATTTGATAGAATGTAATTATACTTATATTTGATGGAATGTAATTATACTTATATTTGATAGAATGTAATTATACTTATATTTGATGGAATGTAATTATACTTATATTTGATAGAATGTAATTATACTAATATTTGATAGAATGTAATTATACTTATATTTGATGGAATGTAATTATACTTATATTTGATAGAATGTAATTATACTAATATTTGATAGAATGTAATTATACTTATATTTGATGGAATGTAATTATACTTATATTTGATAGAATGTAATTATACTAATATTTGATAGAATGTAATTATACTTATATTTGATAGAATGTAATTATACTTATATTTGATAGAATGTAATTATACTTATATTTGATAGAATGTAATTATACTTATATTTGATAGAATGTAATTATACTAATATTTGATAGAATGTAATTATACTTATATTTGATGGAATGTAATTATACTTATATTTCATAGAATGTAATTATACTAATATTTGATAGAATGTAATTATACTTATATTTGATGGAATGTAATTATACTTATATTTGATAGAATGTAATTATACTAATATTTGATAGAATGTAATTATACTTATATTTGATAGAATGTAATTATACTTATATTTGATAGAATGTTATTATACTTATATTTAATAGAATGTAATTATACTTATATTTGATAGAATGTAATTATACTTATATTTGATAGAATGTAATTATACTTATATTTGATAGAATGTAATTATACTTATATTTGATAGAATGTAATTATACTAATATTTGATAGAATGTAATTATACTTATATTTGATGGAATGTAATTATACTTATATTTGATAGAATGTAATTATACTAATATTTGATAGAATGTAATTATACTTATATTTGATAGAATGTAATTATACTTATATTTGATAGAATGTAATTATACTAATATTTGATAGAATGTAATTATACTAATATTTGATAGAATGTAATTATACTAATATTTGATAGAATGTAATTATACTTATATTTGATAGAATGTAATTATACTAATATTTGATAGAATGTAATTATACTTATATTTGATAGAATGTAATTATACTTATATTTGATAGAATGTAATTATACTTATATTTGATAGAATGTAATTATACTTATATTTGATAGAATGTAATTATACTTATATTTGATAGAATGTAATTATACTTATATTTGATAGAATGTAATTATACTTATATTTGATAGAATGTAATTATACTTATATTTGATAGAATGTAATTATACTAATATTTGATAGAATGTAATTATACTTATATTTGATGGAATGTAATTATACTTATATTTGATAGAATGTAATTATACTTATATTTGATAGAATGTAATTATACTTATATTTGATAGAATGTAATTATACTTATATTTGATAGAATGTAATTATACTAATATTTGATAGAATGTAATTATACTTATATTTGATAGAATGTAATTATACTTATATTTGATAGAATGTAATTATACTAATATTTGATAGAATGTAATTATACTTATATTTGATAGAATGTAATTATACTTATATTTGATAGAATGTAATTATACTAATATTTGATAGAATGTAATTATACTTATATTTGATAGAATGTAATTATACTAATATTTGATAGACTGTAATTATACTTATATTTGATAGAATGTAATTATACTTATATTTGATAGAATGTAATTATACTTATATTTGATAGAATGTAATTATACTTATATTTGATAGAATGTAATTATACTTATATTTGATAGAATGTAGGTATACTTATATTTGATAGAATGTAGGTATACTTATATTTGATAGAATGTAATTATACTAATATTTGATAGAATGTAATTATACTTATATTTGATAGAATGTAATTATACTAATATTTGATAGAATGTAATTATACTTATATTTGATAGAATGTAATTATACTAATATTTGATAGAATGTAATTATACTTATATTTGATAGAATGTAATTATACTTATATTTGATAGAATGTAATTATACTTATATTTGATAGAATGTAATTATACTTATATTTGATAGAATGTAATTATACTTATATTTGATAGAATGTAATTATACTTATATTTGATAGAATGTAGGTATACTTATATTTGATAGAATGTAGGTATACTTATATTTGATAGAATGTAATTATACTTATATTTGATAGAATGTAATTATACTTATATTTGATAGAATGTAATTATACTTATATTTGATAGAATGTAATTATATTTATATTTGATAGAATGTAATTATACTTATATTTGATAGAATGTAATTATACTTATATTTGATAGAATGTAATTATACTTATATTTGATAGAATGTAATTATACTTATATTTGATAGAATGTAATTATACTTATATTTGATAGAATGTAGGTATACTTATATTTGATAGAATGTAGGTATACTTATATTTGATAGAATGTAATTATACTTATATTTGATAGAATGTAATTATATTTATATTTGATAGAATGTAATTATACTTATATTTGATGGAATGTAATTATACTTATATTTGATAGAATGTAATTATACTTATATTTGATAGAATGTAATTATACTTATATTTGATAGAATGTAATTATACTTATATTTGATAGAATGTAATTATACTTATATTTGATAGAATGTAATTATACTTATATTTGATAGAATGTTATTATATTTATATTTGATAGAATGTAATTATACTTATATTTGATAGAATCGTATTGGATCGCCTGAATGCATACATCTGTACTTTTGTGCTTCCTAAGAATATACAGGGTGATTCATAAGTCACTTAGCTATTTATTTTTGAAATTCTAAAGTTAAAAATTACGGTAATACAAAACAGAAAGTTTATTCAACAAATTCACTTATGGGAGTTTAGGATAACAGCAAATATTTAAAATTTGCACCTTCGTTCTGCATGCATAGCTCTATTCTTTTTTGCAAGGAATTTACGACTCTTTGTAGCATATTTGATTGATTATTAAATAAATATATATTGAAACAAATATATAAACGAACAAATTAAAAATAACACATAGCAGTAATTAGAGAGTAAGATAACAATTATCAAAAGTTCATAGTATGTTTGTGCTTCATATGGTAATTATTTTAAATAGCTAAGTGAAGTGACTTATGAATCACCCTGTATGTGGGTTTAGAAGAAGTAGGCTTACAACTGATATGATCTTTACGGTGCGTCAAATGCATGAAAACTGTATTGAACATTGCCTAGACCCATATCAAGTTTTTGTTGATCTGACGAAAGCGTTCAATACAGTTAATTGTACTGCGTCGTGGAAGGTATTGGGAAAGATGGGATGCTCCCCTAACGTTTTCAGACTCCTTTGTGAGCTGTACGACAATATGAAAGCACGTGTCAACTGCAATGGTTGCCTCTCTGAACCAGTTTCGGTTTACTATGGTGATGTACCTGCACTTACTTTGTTTTCACTATTTTGCTGCTACGATGTTTTAAAACACGAGACAAAAGGGTGTATCTTCGATTACAGGAAAGGTTTACTAAAATGACTGAAAAAATATGCTTCGCCAGTGTTCGCACTAATATTTATATAAAATCATAGAATTACGTCAGTAGTTTAAATTTTTATATATAAATTATCATTATCATCTCTTATGAGCTGAAGAAAAAACATTTATCTTTGATTTTTAATTTAGAATGGAAAATACCTTTTCGAATTCATTTCAAGTGTCGCTAGTTTTCTGACTTGCTATTCGCTCTCACGCTTCCCCTCACCACTTGAAATGGTTTCATCTGGAGTCTATAAAATGCCATGTTTTACTCGCTAACATTTGTTTGACAGAGCGGACTTATATATATTTACAACGTACAAATAAATACACATTGGCCTTTATTAGTAAAGGATTCTACATGTTATCCCATTACACAAACGAATGCATCTAATTTATCCCATATTAATCCATCAATTGAATACTTTTGTAAAAAGACGTGCGTCAACGATATATTGGATTGGTGAAAGTTAATAGCATTTTCTGATTCTCAAGATTTGGTCGACAGAAAGCACTTAAAGTTTTCGAACATTTCAAAAACTATTATATTGCCTCTTCGGGAGTTAATCTTCCGGAATACAGATAACGGAGGATAGACAATTTTTATTTTGTCTTCTTCTTCTTCTTCTTCTTCTTCTTCTTCTTCTTCTTCTTCTTCTTCTTCTTCTTCTTCTTCTTATTATTATTATTATTATTATTATTATTATTATTATTATTATTATTATTATTATTATTATTATTATTATTATTATTATTATCATCTATATATTAAAACGATAGCGTGTGTGTTCGTGTGTCACGCTTAAATAATAAGCTCTGCGCATGCGTGCCGCACCTAGATTTGAAAAAGCATTCAAGTCACCTAATTTTCGTTATATTTCCTTTTGGCGCAACGGTTAGCGACGTAGGATTTTGACGTCGGTTTTTGACGTCGGCCCGACTGGTTAATAGTTCGATCCCAACCAAGATTTTTTTCTACATCGAAGGGGAGGGAGGGAGGTAGGGAGGTAGGGAGAGGACGACCGGGAAGACCCATATTAATACGATAGCGTGTGTGTTATTTTGTGTGTCCTCAGAATAATTCTACTCATGGCCAGAGAAGAGGAACTACCTTCACTAGAAATATTGTATGTAAAGAAGTTTTGTAAAATGTTCTATGTATTGGTCATTTAAAAAAATAAATATACAAGCCAAATCTTATCATATTTTATTAAAACATGTATAGGTTAGGAATAAGATAATTAGTATTGAAAACATCATTTAGTGTAATTTACATCCTCAAACACTCAGTTATTCATGCTTGGGGGATTCTGTTGCATACTTTCTTTCTAGTCAATCCATGACATGGCTTTGTCCTTTTTACAGTTTCTGTTACCTCTTTTAGGATCTTTTGATCTATGTATAACAAAGTATGCGCCCCACTTTTCCCGTTCCAGCTTCTTTTCTGTTCATCGGGGAACAATCCACGATCTTCTTCTACTTCTTCTTCTTCTTCTTCTTCTTCTTCTTTTTATTATTATTATTATTATTATTATTATTATTATTATTATTATTATTATTATTATTATTATTATTATTATTATTATTATTATTATTATTATTATTATTATTATTATTATTATTATTATTATTATTATTATTATTATTATTATTATTATTATTATTATTATTATTATTATTATTATTATTATTATTATTATTATTATTATTATTATTATTATTATTATTATTATTATTATTATTATTATTATTATTATTATTATTATTATTATTATTATTATTATTATTATTATTATTATTATTATTATTATTATTATTATTATTATTATTATTATTATTATTATTATTATTATTATTATTATTATTATTATTATTATTATTATTATTATTATTATTATTATTATTATTATTATTATTATTATTATTATTATTATTATTATTATTATTATTATTATTATTATTATTATTATTATTATTATTATTATTATTATTATTATTATTATTATTATTATTATTATTATTATTATTATTATTATTATTATTATTATTATTATTATTATATTATTATTATTATTATTATTATTATTATTATTATTATTATTATTATTATTATTATTATTATTATTATTATTATTATTATTATTATTATTATTATTATTATTATTATTATTATTATTATTATTATTATTATTATTATTATTATTATTATTATTATTATTATTATTATTATTATTATTATTATTATTATTATTATTATTATTATTATTATTATTATTATTATTATTATTATTATTATTATTATTATTATTATTATTATTATTATTATTATTATTATTATTATTATTATTATTATTATTATTATTATTATTATTATTATTATTATTATTATTATTATTATTATTATTATTATTATATTATTATTATTATTATTATTATTATTATTATTATTATTATTATTATTATTATTATTATTATTATTATTATTATTATTATTATTATTATTATTATTATTATTATTATTATTATTATTATTATTATTATTATTATTATTATTATTATTATTATTATTATTATTATTATTATTATTATTATTATTATTATTATTATTATTATTATTATTATTATTATTATTATTATTATTATTATTATTATTATTATTATTATTATTATTATTATTATTATTATTATTATTATTATTATTATTATTATTATTATTATTATTATTATTATTATTATTATTATTATTATTATTATTATTATTATTATTATTATTATTATTATTATTATTATTATTATTATTATTATTATTATTATTATTATTATTATTATTATTATTATTATTATTATTATTATTATATTATTATTATTATTATTATTATTATTATTATTATTATTATTATTATTATTATTATTATTATTATTATTATTATTATTATTATTATTATTATTATTATTATTATTATTATTATTATTATTATTATTATTATTATTATTATTATTATTATTATTATTATTATTATTATTATTATTATTATTATTATTATTATTATTATTATTATTATTATTATTATTATTATTATTATTATTATTATTATTATTATTATTATTATTATTATTATTATTATTATTATTATTATTATTATTATTATTATTATTATTATTATTATTATTATTATTATTATTATTATTATTATTATTATTATTATTATTATTATTATTATTATTATTATTATTATTATTATTATTATTATTATTATTATTATTATTATTATTATTATTATTATTATTATTATTATTATTATTATTATTATTATTATTATTATTATTATTATTATTATTATTATTATTATTATTATTATTATTATTATTATTATTATTATTATTATTATTATTATTATTATTATTATTATTATTATTATTATTATTATTATTATTATTATTATTATTATTATTATTATTATTATTATTATTATTATTATTATTATTATTATTATTATTATTATTATTATTATTATTATTATTATTATTATTATTATTATTATTATTATTATTATTATTATTATTATTATTATTATTATTATTATTATTATTATTATTATTATTATTATTATTATTATTATTATTATTATTATTATTATTATTATTATTATATTATTATTATTATTATTATTATTATTATTATTATTATTATTATTATTATTATTATTATTATTATTATTATTATTATTATTATTATTATTATTATTATTATTATTATTATTATTATTATTATTATTATTATTATTATTATTATTATTATTATTATTATTATTATTATTATTATTATTATTATTATTATTATTATTATTATTATTATTATTATTATTATTATTATTATTATTATTATTATTATTATTATTATTATTATTATTATTATTATTATTATTATTATTATTATTATTATTATTATTATTATTATTATTATTATTATTATTATTATTATTATTATTATTATTATTATTATTATTATTATTATTATTATTATTATTATTATTATTATTATTATTATTATTATTATTATTATTATTATTATTATTATTATTATTATTATTATTATTATTATTATTATTATTATTATTATTATTATTATTATTATTATTATTATTATTATTATTATTATTATTATTATTATTATTATTATTATTATTATTATTATTATTATTATTATTATTATTATTATTATTATTATTATTATTATTATTATTATTATTATTATTATTATTATTATTATTATTATTATTATTATTTATTATTATTATTATTATTATTATTATTATTATTATTATTATTATTATTATTATTATTATTATTATTATTATTATTATTATTATTATTATTATTATTATTATTATTATTATTATTATTATTATTATTATTATTATTATTATTATTATTATTATTATTATTATTATTATTATTATTATTATTATTATTATTATTATTATTATTATTATTATTATTATTATTATTATTATTATTATTATTATTATTATTATTATTATTATTATTATTATTATTATTATTATTATTATTATTATTATTATTATTATTATTATTATTATTATTATTATTATTATTATTATTATTATTATTATTATTATTATTATTATTATTATTATTATTATTATTATTATTATTATTATTATTATTATTATTATTATTATTATTATTATTATTATTATTATTATTATTATTATTATTATTATTATTATTATTATTATTATTATTATTATTATTATTATTATTATTATTATTATTATTATTATTATTATTATTATTATTATTATTATTATTATTATTATTATTATTATTATTATTATTATTATTATTATTATTATTATTATTATTATTATTATTATTATTATTATTATTATTATTATTATTATTATTATTATTATTATTATTATTATTATTATTATTATTATTATTATTATTATTATTATTATTATTATTATTATTATTATTATTATTATTATTATTATTATTATTATTATTATTATTATTATTATTATTATTATTATTATTATTATTATTATTATTATTATTATTATTATTATTATTATTATTATTATTATTATTATTATTATTATTATTATTATTATTATTATTATTATTATTATTATTATTATTATTATTATTATTATTATTATTATTATTATTATTATTATTATTATTATTATTATTATTATTATTATTATTATTATTATTATTATTATTATTATTATTATTATTATTATTATTATTATTATTATTATTATTATTATTATTATTATTATTATTATTATTATTATTATTATTATTATTATTATTATTATTATTATTATTTATTATTATTATTATTATTATTATTATTATTATTATTATTATTATTATTATTATTATTATTATTATTATTATTATTATTATTATTATTATTATTATTATTATTATTATTATTATTATTATTATTATTATTATTATTATTATTATTATTATTATTATTATTATTATTATTATTATTATTATTATTATTATTATTATTATTATTATTATTATTATTATTATTATTATTATTATTATTATTATTATTATTATTATTATTATTATTTATTATTATTATTATTATTATTATTATTATTATTATTATTATTATTATTATTATTATTATTATTATTATTATTATTATTATTATTATTATTATTATTATTATTATTATTATTATTATTATTATTATTATTATTATTATTATTATTATTATTATTATTATTATTATTATTATTATTATTATTATTATTATTATTATTATTATTATTATTATTATTATTATTATTATTATTATTATTATTATTATTATTATTATTATTATTATTATTATTATTATTATTATTATTATTATTATTATTATTATTATTATTATTATTATTATTATTATTATTATTATTATTATTATTATTATTATTATTATTATTATTATTATTATTATTATTATTATTATTATTATTATTATTATTATTATTATTATTATTATTATTATTATTATTATTATTATTATTATTATTATTATTATTATTATTATTATTATTATTATTATTATTATTATTATTATTATTATTATTATTATTATTATTATTATTATTATTATTATTATTATTATTATTATTATTATTATTATTATTATTATTATTATTATTATTATTATTATTATTATTATTATTATTATTATTATTATTATTATTATTATTATTATTATTATTATTATTATTATATTATTATTATTATTATTATTATTATTATTATTATTATTATTATTATTATTATTATTATTATTATTATTATTATTATTATTATTATTATTATTATTATTATTATTATTATTATTATTATTATTATTATTATTATTATTATTATTATTATTATTATTATTATTATTATTATTATTATTATTATTATTATTATTATTATTATTATTATTTTATTATTATTATTATTATTATTATTATTATTATTATTATTATTATTATTATTATTATTATTATTATTATTATTATTATTATTATTATTATTATTATTATTATATTATTATTATTATTATTATTATTATTATTATATTATTATTATTATTATTATTATTATTATTATTATTATTATTATTATTATTATTATTATTATTATTATTATTATTATTATTATTATTATTATTATTATTATTATTATTATTATTATTATTATTATTATTATTATTATTATTATTATTATTATTATTATTATTATTATTATTATTATTATTATTATTATTATTATTATTATTATTATTATTATTATTATTATTATTATTATTATTATTATTATTATTATTATTATTATTATTATTATTATTATTATTATTATTATTATTATATTATTATTATTATTATTATTATTATTATTATTATTATTATTATTATTATTATTATTATTATTATTATTATTATTATTATTATTATTA
This sequence comes from Sepiola atlantica, assembly GCA_963556195.1. Classification (NCBI taxonomy): domain Eukaryota; kingdom Metazoa; phylum Mollusca; class Cephalopoda; order Sepiida; family Sepiolidae; genus Sepiola; species Sepiola atlantica. The sequence goes on along the minus strand of OY744524.1, from coordinate 171,373,397 downwards.
TTATTATTATTATTATTATTATTATTATTATTATTATTATTATTATTATTATTATATTATTATTATTATTATTATTATTATTATTATTATTATTATTATTATTATTATTATTATTATTATTATTATTATTATTATTATTATTATTATTATTATTATTATTATTATTATTATTATTATTATTATTATTATTATTATTATTATTATTATTATTATTATTATTATTATTATTATTATTATTATTATTATTATTATTATTATTATTATTATTATTATTATTATTATTATTATTATTATTATTATTATTATTATTATTATTATTATTATTATTATTATTATTATTATTATTATTATTATTATTATTATTATTATTTTATTATTATTATTATTATTATTATTATTATTATTATTATTATTATTATTATTATTATTATTATTATTATTATTATTATTATTATTATTATTATTATTATTATTATTATTATTATTATTATTATTATTATTATTATTATTATTATTATTATTATTATTATTATTATTATTATTATTATTATTATTATTATTATTATTATTATTATTATTATTATTTATTATTATTATTATTATTATTATTATTATTATTATTATTATTATTATTATTATTATTATTATTATTATTATTATTATTATTATTATTATTATTATTATTATTATTATTATTATTATTATTATTATTATTATTATTATTATTATTATTATTATTATTATTATTATTATTATTATTATATTATTATTATTATTATTATTATTATTATTATTATTATTATTATTATTATTATTATTATTATTATTATTATTATTATTATTATTATTATTATTATTATTATTATTATTATTATTATTATTATTATTATTATTATTATTATTATTATTATTATTATTATTATTATTATTATTATTATTATTATTATTATTATTATTATTATTATTATTATTATTATTATTATTATTATTATTATTATTATTATTATTATTATTATTATTATTATTATTATTATTATTATTATTATTATTATTATTATTATTATTATTATTATTATTATTATTATTATTATTATTATTATTATTATTATTATTATTATTATTATTATTATTATTATTATTATTATTATTATTATTATTATTATTATTATTATTATTATTATTATTATTATTATTATTTATTATTATTATTATTATTATTATTATTATTATTATTATTATTATTATTATTATTATTATTATTATTATTATTATTATTATTATTATTATTATTATTATTATTATTATTATTATTATTATTATTATTATTATTATTATTATTATTATTATTATTATTATTATTATTATTATTATTATTATTATTATTATTATTATTATTATTATTATTATTATTATTATTATTATTATTATTATTATTATTATTATTATTATTATTATTATTATTATTATTATTATTATTATTATTATTATTATTATTATTATTATTATTATTATTATTATTATTATTATTATTATTATTATTATTATTATTATTATTATTATTATTATTATTATTATTATTATTATTATTATTATTATTATTATTATTATTATTTTATTATTATTATTATTATTATTATTATTATTATTATTATTATTATTATTATTATTATTATTATTATTATTATTATTATTATTATTATTATTATTATTATTATTATTATTATTATTATTATTATTATTATTATTATTATTATTATTATTATTATTATTATTATTATTATTATTATTAATTATTATTATTATTATTATTATTATTATTATTATTATTATTATTATTATTATTATTATTATTATTATTATATTATTATTATATTATTATTATTATTATTATTATTATTATTATTATTATTATTATTATTATTATTATTATTATTATTATTATTATTATTATTATTATTATTATTATTATTATTATTATTATTATTATTATTATTATTATTATTATTATTATTATTATTATTATTATTATTATTATTATTATTATTATTATTATTATTATTATTATTATTATTATTATTATTATTATTATTATTATTATTATTATTATTATTATTATTATTATTATTATTATTATTATTATTATTATTATTATTATTATTATTATTATTATTATTATTATTATTATTATTATTATTTATTATTATTATTATTATATTATTATTATTATTATTATTATTATTATTATTATTATTATTATTATTATTATTATTATTATTATTATTATTATTATTATTATTATTATTATTATTATTATTATTATTATTATTATTATTATTATTATTATTATTATTATTATTTATTATTATTATTATTATTATTATTAATATTATTATTATTATTATTATTATTATTATTATTATTATTATTATTATTATTATTATTATTATTATTATTATTATTATTATTATTATTATTATTATTATTTATTATTATTATTATTATTATTATTATTATTATTATTATTATTATTATTATTATTATTATTATTATTATTATTATTATTATTATTATTATTATTATTATTATTATTATTATTATTATTATTATTATTATTATTATTATTATTATTATTATTATTATATTATTATTATTATTATTATTATTATTATTATTATTATTATTATTATTATTATTATTATTATTATTATTATTATTATTATTATTATTATATTATTATTATTATTATTATTATTATTATTATTATTATTATTATTATTATTATTATTATTATTATTATTATTATTATTATTATTATTATTATTATTATTATTATTATTATTATTATTATTATTATTATTATTATTATTATTATTATTATTATTATTATTATTATTATTATTATTATTATTATTATATTATTATTATTATTATTATTATTATTATATTATTATTATTATTATTATTATTATTATTATTATTATTATTATTATTATTATTATTATTATTATTATTATTATTATTATTATTATTATTATTATTATTATTATTATTATTATTATTATTATTATTATTATTATTATTATTATTATTATTATTATTATTATTATTATTATTATTATTATTATTATTATTATTATTATTATTATTATTATTATTATTATTATTATTATTATTATTATTATTATTATTATTATTATTATTATTATTATTATTATTATTATTATTATTATTATTATTATTATTATTATTATATATTATTATTATTATTATTATTATTATTATTATTATTATTATTATTATTATTATTATTATTATTATTATTATTATTATTATTATTATTATTATTATTATTATTATTATTATTATTATTATTATTATTATTATTATTATTATTATTATTATTATTATATTATTATTATTATTATTATTATTATTATTATTATTATTATTATTATTATTATTATTATTATTATTATTATTATTATTATTATTATTATTATTATTATTATTATTATTATTATTATTATTATTATTATTATTATTATTATTATTATTATTATTATTATTATTATTATTATTATTATTATTATTATTATTATTATTATTATTATTATTATTATTATTATTATTATTATTATTATTATTATTATTATTATTATTATTATTATTATTATTATTATTATTATTATTATTATTATTATTATTATTATTATTATTATTATTATTATTATTATTATTATTATTATTATTATTATTATTATTATTATTATTATTATTATTATTATTATTATTATTATTATTATTATTATTATTATTATTATTATTATTATTATTATTATTATATTATTATTATTATTATTATTATTATTATTATTATTATTATTATTATTATTATTATTATTATTATTATTATTATTATTATTATTATTATTATTATTATTATTATTATTATTATTATTATTATTATTATTATTATTATTATTATTATTATTATTATTATTATTATTATTATTATTATTATTATTATTATTATTATTATTATTATTATTATTATTATTATTATTATTATTATTATTATTATTATTATTATTATATTATTATTATTATTATTATTATTATTATTATTATTATTATTATTATTATTATTATTATTATTATTATTATTATTATTATTATTATTATTATTATTATTATTATATTATTATTATTAATTATTATTATTATTATTATTATTATTATTATTATTATTATTATTATTATTATTATTATTATTATTATTATTATTATTATTATTATTATTATTATTATTATTATTATTATTATTATTATTATTATTATTATTATTATTATTAATTATTATTATTATTATTATTATTATTATTATTATTATTATTATTATTATTATTATTATTATTATTATTATTATTATTATTATTATTATTATTATTATTATTATTAATTATTATTATTATTATTATTATTATTATTATTATTATTATTATTATTATTATTATATTATTATTATTATTATTATTATTATTATTATTATTATTATTATTATTATTATTATTATTATTATTATTATTATTATTATTATTATTATTATTATTATTATTATTATTATTATTATTATTATTATTATTATTATTATTATTATTATTATTATTATTATTATTATTATTATTATTATTATTATTATTATTATTATTATTATTATTATTATTATTATTATTATTATTATTATTATTATTATTATTATTATTATTATTATTATTATTATTATTATTATTATTATTATTATTATTATTATTATTATTATTATTATTATTATTATTATTATTATTATTATTATTATTATTATTATTATTATTATTATTATTATTATTATTATTATTATTATTATTATTATTATTATTATTATTATTATTATTATTATTATTATTATTATTATTATTATTATTATTATTATTATTATTATTATTATTATTATTATTATTATTATTATTATTATTATTATTATTATTATTATTATTATTATTATTATTATTATTATTATTATTATTATTATTATTATTATTATTATTATTATTATTATTATTATTATTATTATTATTATTATTATTATTATTATTATTATTATTATTATTATTATTATTATTATTATTATTATTATTATTATTATTATTATTATTATTATTATTATTATTATTATTATTATTATTATTATTATTATTATTATTATTATTATTATTATTATTATTATTATTATTATTATTATTATTATTATTATTATTATTATTATTATTATTATTATTATTATTATTATTATTATTATTATTATTATTATTATTATTATTATTATTATTATTATTATTATTATTATTATTATTATTATTATTATTATTATTATTATTATTATTATTATTATTATTATTATTATTATTATTATTATTATTATTATTATTATTATTATTATTATTATTATTATTATTATTATTATTATTATTATTATTATTATTATTATTATTATTATTATTATTATTATTATTATTATTATTATTATTATTATTATTATTATTATTATTATTATTATTATTATTATTATTATTATTATTATTATTATTATTATTATTATTATTATTATTATTATTATTATTATTATTATTATTATTATTATTATTATTATTATTATTATTATTATTATTATTATTATTATTATTATTATTATTATTATTATTATTATTATTATTATTATTATTATTATTTATTATTATTATTATTATTATTATTATTATTATTATTATTATTATTATTATTATTATTATTATTATTATTATTATTATTATTATTATTATTATTATTATTATTATTATTATTATTATTATTATTATTATTATTATTATTATTATTATTATTATTATTATTATTATTATTATTATTATTATTATTATTATTATTATTATTATTATTATTATTATTATTATTATTATTATTATTATTATTATTATTATTATTATTATTATTATTATTATTATTATTATTATTATTATTATTATTATTATTATTATTATTATTATTATTATTATTATTATTATTATTATTATTATTATTATTATTATTATTATTATTATTATTATTATTATTATTATTATTATTATTATTATTATTATTATTATTATTATTATTATTATTATTATTATTATTATTATTATTATTATTATTATTATTATTATTATTATTATTATTATTATTATTATTATTATTATTATTATTATTATTATTATTATTATTATTATTATTATTATTATTATTATTATTATTATTATTATTATTATTATTATTATTATTATTATTATTATTATTATTATTATTATTATTATTATTATTATTATTATTATTATTATTATTATTATTATTATTATTATTATTATTATTATTATTATTATTATTATTATTATTATTATTATTATTATTATTATTATTATTATTATTATTATTATTATTATTATTATTATTATTATTATTATTATTATTATTATTATTATTATTATTATTATTATTATTATTATTATTATTATTATTATTATTATTATTATTATTATTATTATTATTATTATTATTATTATTATTATTATTATTATTATTATTATTATTATTATTATTATTATTATTATTATTATTATTATTATTATTATTATTATTATTATTATTATTATTATTATTATTATTATTATTATTATTATTATTATTATTATAATAATAATAATAATAATAATAATAATAATAATTGTTATATTATGGATGGCGGTCCGAGGAAAAAAAGAAAAGAAGAAAAGGCAGGAGAGACAGTGAGAGAGAGGCGGAGACGAGAGAGAGAGAGAGAGAGAGAGAGAGAGAGAGAGAGAGAGAGAGAGAGAGAGAGAGTGAGTGACGTCAGCGAACGGTGAGTGCTACGTATTTTTGTGTTGGGTAGATAAATTGAAAAAAAGAAGAAACTGTTACGAATTGAGAATGTTGAGAGGTTAAGAGAAAAGAAAGAAAAAGAAAACGGACAATTGCCCGAGAATACGTAACGGACCCTCGAGAGACCTGTGTTAAAAAACAAAACAAAAGAACATGACGTAATATGACTAGTTAGAACCATGGGATAGGGACCTCCACGTTTAATAAAAAGGGCTGGGAGTTAGAAACTCGGGTGATTGTTCTCGGACATTCGCGCCGGGGTCACTGAGATGTCCGAAATGTATGGTCCAGATTAGTAAGCGATGTAAGAACGGTACCTCACGTAGATCTTGGAGGCTGACCATTTCAGTTAACGTGTTAATGAAAAGGATTTCTGTTTTTGTTCCCCTATATCCGATAATGTGCGAGAGTTAGTTTCAAGTGGCAATCGGTCGTATACCGATGATGCAATGAAATGTGTGAGAGTGAGATGGGCACCCAGAGATAACATACAGACAATTCGGGGCAAGATGGTTGGGCAGATGTGAGGTCAGGTGCACACTAGCTCCGCCGTGTTCCTAATTTTGATCAGCCCCGGGGATGGGTGTTTTGTAAAAAAAAATCCTGGATTGTTTTTTTCTGATAAGAGAGGAAGGTGTGTTATATTATGGATGGGGCCCGATATTCGTAGATACGATTAACTCAACTAGTGTGATTTATGGCTGGAGTCAAATGAAGACAATGAGTGCAGGTCAAGCTGACATGCACCGAAGGGGACCGTTACGAGTCAATCATGTTTTTGAAATACAATAACAAAATTTCAAATTTGACGCAGACACAGGAAATCTAGGGTTAGAAAAGGTCAGAAAACATTAGTGAAGGAAATGCTTTTGCCTGACTGTCACACGTGTGGATCTGTGACGTCACTCCTTCTTCGTGAGAAACTAAGGTTTTTGAAACAGAAGGGCTTTGGAAGTGAGAGCGTCAAGTCTACGATGTAGTCGCTCGTCGTATGGTCTGGATCTAGAAGAAATCCAACAGAAATCCCCGTGCATAGTCGCATCCGACAGCGAGAAGGATGAATGAGAGTCGAGCGAACGAATGGATAAAAACCCTTCCACAACGAAGTCCAGAATAAAAGACTCTAATCTCTCTGAGGAAAAATTGTCTCCGCGTTTGAATTCTGCCTGACTATAAAGTTGTATCCAGAGATCAAAGATCACCGGCATCGATCACGACCAGAGATACGCAATGGAAACCGACGGTACACACGGCGATCACAACTAGACTACGAAAAAAATGTAAGGTAACTTTTATGTGTTGCATATTTTTTGAGTCCTAATCTGTTAGGCTGAAAGAACTAGAACAGAAAGAAAAAGTGGACCATGCTTAATCTTAAATGTTTGAAAAGAACTATGTTTTAACGAAAAATGTTTTAATAAGTAAAAAGTAATGTTTAAAAGGACTGGCAGTTTAAGGGCTTAAAACGTCTTAAAGAAATGTGTTTAAAATTGCCTTAAATGTTTGAAAACGCTCCGAGACTTTTCATATGATTTCGTATTGCTTTTGTATTATTAGAAGTATAAGAGACTTTAATTTTCAAGTGTAATGTCACAAATCCCCTTTTGGTGCCGCGCCCCTTTCCAAGTGTTATGCAACACTATTATTATCATCATCATCATCATCATCATCATCATCATCATCATCATCATCATCATCATCATCATCATCATCGTTGTCGTTGTCGTCGTCATCATCAACTCACTAGGTGTTCTCACACAGGTAATCATCAGTGATTGCTCACTGACAATAACCAGTTGTGTTTCTTGGAGTCTGAGTAGATTTCCAGTACTATCCACCTGTTTCGATCACGATTGTAAATTATGTTGCGGTATCGCAACAGCCGCTTACCATTGATTCCTCGCTTGTAACGACCATTGGTCTTCTCTGGGGTTGGATTGTACTAAGCCTCCCTATGTCTCGGCCCTCTGCGCATTCTTACAGTGGAAGTCTAGTTAGTGCTGTCTTTCCAACCTCCTTGACTCGTTACGACTAAGGCTAGTGCCATCACATTTTATTTGTTTTCATTTTTTTTTTGGAGGGGGGGGGGTGGCAGTTTATGAAATGTTACGCAGTTTCACTTTCGGGGGCACAGTTTATAAAATTTTATGCAGTTTCACTTTTGGGGGCACAATTTATGAAATGTTATTCAGGTTCACTTTTGGGGGTACAGTTTATGAAATTTTATTCAGTTTCACTTTCGGGGGGACAGTTTATGAAATTTTATGCAGTTTCACTTTTGGGAGGACAGTTTATGAAATTTTATACAGTTTCACTTTTGGGGGGACAGTTTATGAAATTTTATGCAGTTTCACTTTTGGGGGTACAGTTTATGAAATTTAATTCAGTTACACTTTTGGGGCGACAGTTTATGAAATTTTATGCAGTTTCACTTTTGGGGGTACAGTTTATGAAATTTTATCCAGCTTCACTTTTGGGGGGGGACAGTTTATGAAATTTTTTGCAGTCTCACTTTTGGGGCGACAGTTTATGAAATTTTATGCAGTTTCACTTTTTGGGAGACAGTTTGTGCAGTTTTACTTTACCTGTGTTCATGTGGTGGTGTTGTTAACCTTATTATTATTAGTAGTAATAGTAGTAGTAGTGTTATTCATGTTTTTCTTGTTTAATTTATTCGCAGTGTTTTATGTCATCTAAATCTTTCTCAAATTGTTTGAATGAGATATCTGTTTCTCTCGACCCATTACTCCATCCTTCTCTTTATGTCATTACTCTTTATCTCTGTCTGTCAGTCTACCTGTCTGTCTCTATCCCTCTTTCTCTACATATTTTTCATTATATCATAACATGATGCAACATGACACACACCGAAATTAAAACTTCAACCGTCGATACAATAGGAACGTACTCCTATCTTCGCAACGACAATATGTATCAGACAAAAAGAGTTAAAAAGAAGAAAAAATGTATATACTTTAGATAAACACGTTTTTCATGTCGAAAGGTCTCAATTTATTAAAAAAACACATTGTTCTTTGGCTTTCAAAAATTTGTAAACATAACTATATATATATACATATATATATAAATATATATATATATATATATATATATATATATATATATATATATATTTATGTATTTCTTATTATTTTTACTGGCGATAGTAACAGCGGCTATACAGGGTGTCTAAAAAAAATGTACTCACTCTTAGAATGACGAGACGTTTGCGAATCCCTTGGTGCGCGTTATCAGCTTTGTTTGAACAATAATGGTCATTAGTTTGAACATTTGCGAACATGATTCTTCAATTACATCTGTCTCATGTATTCGATGCTATTTCATTTCACTCTATGTTCATAAATAAAAGTTTTCTCGTCATTCTACGAGTGAGTACATTTTTTTGAGACACCCTGTATTTTTCTACTTTCTAATCGGTAAAGAGTTATGTAGAAGATTACATTAAGTCGCCCTCAATAGGACGCATTTTTATTTATATATATTTTATTAATTTTTTACGTAGTTTAGTTTGTCAGTTTACCTTGGAATGAAGCACACTGTTTCTGTTTAGTTCGCTTTCCATAAGTACATGATGTTCTCATATTAAGCGCTACTTATATATTGAGCACGAAGTAAATAGTGAACCAAATATATATATATATATATATATATATATATATATATATATATATATATATATATATATATTATTATTATTATATATTATATAAAACAACTGACGATCCCTTATATATAAAAACATATATAAAAATATATTTATATTAGAGTATATTCTTGGAAGTAAACTAAAATAGTGATTGCAGTAAATTGATTGACTTACTAGACTAAAATCTTTCAACAAAATTTTTTTTTTTTTTTTTTTTCTTCCCAGTTTTGAAGGTTAAAAGAACTTCCGAGACTATATATATATAATCCGAGTATGGTATAGATCATCAGGGTATACATCCAGGGGAGTTGAACCGGGTTTATGAGAGTGCTCAATAAAAATATAGAGCAGAAATATAAATATAAATGAAAATTTATTTCATTTTGACTACAAAATTGATTTTGTTGCACGAGAGCAGTTTGAGGGGCTCCCGATCTTTTTTCTTCTTACTTGTATTTTTGTTTTTGTTTTATTTCTATTCATATTCAATTTTTATTTTCAATTTCTGTCACCTTCATAAAACCTTGTGTGATTGTGACTTATCTTAACAGGCATAATGTTATTTCAAGACCTGAAGATCGGGATCCCCTCAAACTGCTCTCGTGAAACAAAATCAATTTTGTAGTCAAAATGAAATAAATTATCATTTTTAAATATATATATATATATATATATATATAAATGATAATATATATATATATATATATATATATATATATATATATATATATATATATATATACAAAGTTAGGTATGTGTATATGATATTATTCATATTTCTATGTATAGGATTAACTCTTAAACTATGAATTATGGAATATATATTGTAGTCAACACGGTGAGTAACGTAAGCACATTATGTTTGTAAACTTTACTATTTAGTGCGTGTGAACCAAAAATTCGCCCCCTAAAGAAAACAAGCGACATAAAAAAATAACAAAAAAAATGCTCTTCATCAAATGTTCAGTTATATTATGTAATAACATTTTAACTGGACCGGTGCGCACGAGTGTCAATAATTAGTATGTGCGAGGTAAACTCCTAGAATAATTATCGTTATAAATTGTTGGATACTATTCGAAGTAGCACGGTGAGTAACGTGGACATCAGTATTTAAAAGAGAAAACTTTTCCATTTAAGAGGTGTGCATCCGAAACCTCTCCCTCACTCCATCGACCCCACATCTTAAATTAGAATAAGCGAGATGCGATTTCCTACCAAATAAATATCGTTTACTTATATAAGATGTGAAAAATCAATTACTTTTACATACTTATACTTTTTTTTTTACTAAATTCTGAACTTCCTTAAACAATTTGTTTTTAAACAAAACAGACTTTTTGGTACATTTTTATTCCTCTAAAGAACAGTAATATTATTCTGAAATTTCCGGAAATAAATGAATCTGGCAAAATATCAACTCGATCTCTGAAATAAATAGATTTCTGTTCATCTATGAATAATATTTGTTATTTTATATGTTAAACTATTCCTATGCTTTATTTGGAATAATGAGCCTACCCCCTTCGTCTGAGGAGTTACGCCGGTATGAGAAGTTAAACTCTTTTTATTGCGAGACATTAGCGAAAGTCCCTTTCTATTTTATACGTATTTTCCTATGAATTATTCGAACCGATAGTCCTGAATTATCCAACTGCGTCTCATTTTAACCGATAACTGAATACCTTTTCAAAAAGAATTTCGTCAACAATATAGTTGGGATATAAAAGAAAATAATGGCCTTTTCCGATTTCCAAGGTTCAATCTGAACAGAGCACTTTAGAAAAAAAAATGATGTGACCAATGGCGGAACTTATTGCTTATTTGAGAGTTAATCTCCTGGAATACAGATAACGGAGAAAGCGCGTAATCCACTTGGTCTTAGTTGTATTATTATTATCATGGCTTTTGTTGTTGTTGTTGTTGTTGTTGTTGTTGTTGTTCTTCTTCTTCTTCTTCTTCTTCTTCTTCTTCTTCTTCTTCGTCTTCGTCTTTTTCTTCTTCTTTTCCTTCTTCATCTTCTTCTTCTTCTTCTTCTTCTTTTTCTTCTTCGTCTTCTTCGTCTTCTTCTAACTTATATTATAAATTGTTGTTGTTTTCTTTCACTCCTACTTCTACTACTACACTTTTATATTTGTCTTCTATTGTCTCTAGTTTCTTTTTTCTTTTTCTTTTTCTTTTCTTCTTCTTCCTCTTCTTCTTCTTCTTCTTCTTCTAACCGTTCTTCCTCATTATCTTCTTTTTTATCGTATCTATTATAATCTTATAACTGTACTACTACTACAACTACCACCACTACTACTACTACTACTACTACTACTAATAGTAATTAGTGAACACCACTAATGCCTTACTACTACTATTACTACTACTACTACTGAATATTATTATTGTTATTCTGTCTCTTCTCTTTTTTCTATTTCTACCTTCCTTTTTTGCACTGTAAGCCTGTCTGTATTATTATTATTATTATTATTACTACTACTACTACTACTACTACTAGTGTATTTTCTAGTTTTTATTTTCCTTGTCTCCATGTTTATTCTTTTGATCGTTTTTCTTCTTCCCCCTCCTCCTTTTTTTTCTCTCCATAAAAATGTCATCCTTCACTGTTTTAATTTGTTTCGTTTGCTGACATGACGTATTTCTAATCTTGACCCAATTTATGTGCACTCTTCTTAGCTACTATTTTGAAGAATGTCTCTTCGCTCTATTTTTGGTTGAAACCAGAAGAGACCATCTATGCCAATTATTGAAATATGATAGATCAAAAAAAAATAATATCTCATCATGTGATTGAAAACCCGGAAGCGTTTTTTTTTTTTAAATAAAAGCATCAAAATAACAAGAATCACCAATCAGAATCGACCATTACCTTTTCGAAACGATGTTTCAATCATTAAAACTACAAATAATCAAATTCACAAAGTAGTCATTGGTTACTAGAATCGTACGTTGATTAGAGATGTATAAATATATATATTTATATATCTATATAAATAGATACGTCATCAAGTTGAAATACTCGTTTCAAGATGGGTTCAAGAATAATGGAGCTCATTTGGAATCTAAGAGAACAGATCGCGAAATACTTAATTAAACAACCATACTGCCAATGTGGTGTAACTGTTACCCTTTCACGACAGTACATAAAGTACGTCTCGAGATTATATTCAAGTACTATTTTGGCATTTATTTAATAGTATACTCTTTAATATATGATGTAATGTGTTTTAGTATGCATTTTCCTGTATCTGTTAAAAAAGTAACCCGTAAATTTTCATTTCAGACAAAAATTTAATTAAATTTTGTAATTATTACATTTTTCGGTGCCTGCATATTATTTGCAATTGTTAAAATGATGTTGAATGGACCCCCAAAAAGAACTAAGAAGTGATGAAAAGAACTACATAATAAATGAAATAAATAAAGGAAAGTCTTCGCTTCAAATTTCAAAGGATCTAAAAAAAGAGATCGACGATCAATCAATAAAGTATGTATTCAACCGAGAAAAAGGAGTCTTGAATTCAGAACTCTAGCAAAAAGGAAATCTGTCACACATCTGAAGAAACATCTTAGACATCCACATGCCAGTAGTTTATTCATATTTCGCGCCGCTGGAGATCCTATGGCTTCAAAAGAAACAAAATGCAAAGCAATAAGAAAGTTTTCTAATGTAAAGAATCGAATCAAGAAACTTATATTAATTCAAAAACATAAGGAAAACCAAGTTCAGTGAGCTACGAAATATATAAAAATTGATTTCAGGAAAGTCTGTAATGGAAGGGATAGTTTGTCCCTTCCTTACTTTTATCACACGAAATGAATTGAATGAACAACTGAGTAACAGGCAACGAAATAGAGGGTTTATTGAACAGAGGATACCTATACCGTTTGGTATAGGTAGGAGAGAGAGTTGGAGAGTGTCCGGTTTAGGAAGAGGAAAAATGTAATGGTTCTCTGGGCTGCCCGTGGGTTTTCTTCAAGTGAAGATAGTAGTAGTCTTTGAGTGAGACAACGGTAACAGAAGAAAGAGCTTTTCCGGGTTCCTCGTCGGTGCGTCCAAGCTGTGCCGAGGGGGCGTCTCTGCGAGGCGGATTGAATGAAAAAACGAGTGATTTTTGTGTTTACACCGGCCTTTATACCAAGAAGGGCAGATAACTCTGGTGTCGCTTTTCAACGCCACCTGTCCGTGAATAAGCGACACCTAACGGCCAGTCGGTGCAGTTATGGATGAAAGGAGGAGGTAACTGCTACAAGTCTTGTTCACAGACGAATTTAGGTTCACCCTTTATGGACTTAATATATGGGCGCATGGTTGGGTCTATAAGCAACATATTCAAGACAATTTGTTAAATAGTTACAAGGTGGCGTTGGATCATAATATGGTATAAGGTGTTATTGTTAGCAGTAAGCGTGTGCGTCTTTTAAAAGTCGAGGGCGAAGTGACAATGAACTCTAAACGTCACTGTGATATCGTAGAGCAAAATATCTGAGTGGCTGAGTAATCAACCTTTAGCCAAACTTAAATCGTTGATATTTATGCAAGACAACGCAGCAAGTCACGCGTCAAAGTTCACCAAAACATGGTTACAAAAAAATAGGATTTGTAGGGGATTCATATATGGACTGGCCACCTAATAGCTATGATTTAAATCCAATTAAGAACCTGTGGAGTGCCCTTAAATAGATATTTATTTCAATGTTAGACAATTACGGCTAGTATACACTTTTACAAGCAGTAACAATTGCTGCAAGTAACTTATTAGTTGCTACGATAGGAAATCTAACATCAGCTGTCGACAACAGTGTTCAAAGACAGGAGCATCGGTGCAGTAAATGATGCAGCACTTTCCTTTGTACTTCTTAGTAGTGTGTTATTGTTAAACCTGTATGTTAAGTGTCCCTGGTATACCCAGCATCCGAAATACACTTCGTGCTAAATTTAATGTAATATATCCAATACTTTTAGATGCTCTAAATGTTTATTATTAATATTGATATTATATGTAGAGTAGAGTCGAGTGTTCAGTCAGGTCGGATGCTTTACATCCGGTTTAGACCGCTTCTTTGTACCTCTTCTTTAACCGACTGACACTGTGGGTTTCTGTGGGTGGTCTAGGACTCTGAAGTTGTATTTTACAAGATGGCTTTCCATAAGACGGTCAAACCTGGCTTTAAAAGCGTTCACCGAAGGGGCTTTAACAACCTCTTCTGGCAATCCGTTCCACCAGGGAATCACTCTGTTACTAAAGAATGACAGTCTTTTGCTTGTCTTAGTAGCATTTCTTGTCAGTCGTAGATTATTTCCTCTTGTTTTTGAATCCCCTTGAATTTATGATATGCATGTCGTAGTGTCATACAGGCCATGGACATATTTATACGTGTTGATGAGATCTCGCCTCAGTCTTCTGTAGTAATAGTAGTAGCAGCAGCAGTAGTATAATTTCAATCTGTGCTATATTCTGTCCAATAATTTTAGAGCCTATTAGTGTTATTGCTTATGTATTATTGTAGTTATATTGAACTTGGATGTGGAAACATAGTGCTAAAACAGAAACATCCAGGTAAGATTGGAATTAAGCAAAAAAAATTTCTATTAGAGGTCAAGTTAGAGGGAGTTGCCTACTAGCAGGAAATCGACGTGACAGAGAAGCGGGATCGATTCTCTTCGTCTTGGGTGTTTTGCGCCAAAGTGAACAGTCGCCTGTTTTCGAGACTCTAACCGAAGAAGATGATGCAGTTCATTTAGATTTTCTTTCTGTAAATTGCTGTAAACCAAAGCAAATAATGGAATTAATTGTTGTTCTTTTTGGTTGTTTCTTTTATTGCAGCAACAAAAAGAAAGACAAAAAATTAACATCTGTGCAACTGCGATTTCCACCACTATTAAGAAACACCACTATCCAATGAATTTACAACGTGCCACGCATGATTCACAGCTGTATTGTGCCAGCGAGCCATCCGATGGGGATCGAACTTCCCACACCATATTTCAGTAGAAGCAACAATATCATTATTATTAGTAGTATTAATTGATCTTATGTCAGGCTAGGATAATTCGAATATAAGATGATTGATAGGTGGTTAAGTACTTTGAGAAAACGGCTGATCCAAATGTCGGATAGTTTTGAAGAGGTCAAAGTTTGACTCCTGTTTTCTGCGGAACGAAAAGCTGATTTGATGAGTAATTATCATCAAAAACAAAAACAAAAAAAACGAGTAGGGGTAAAAATGATCACAGTAATTATTCACCAAATAATCAATAGTTGTATTGACACTCAACATCTTTATATTAAATTTAGTGTCATTTTGTCGAGTAGTTTTGGAGCTTATATGTGACTAAGATAAAGATAGACAAACAGATAAAATATGTCCAATTATTATTATTATTATTATTATTATTATTATTATTATTATTATTATTATTATTATTATTATTATTATTATTATTATTAGTATTAGTAGTAGTAGTAGTAGTAGTAGTGCTAATAGTAGTGGTAGTAGTATTAACTATAATATGTTCCCTCCGGTCGCATATTTTTGCTAGTATATATATTGTGTTCAGTTTGCTATTGAACTGTCAATTGTGTCAATTTCTTGCTGGCGTACGCTACTCCCCTACCAAGAGAAAGAAAACAATGTCTGGGAGATTTATCTCATGAAAACAGATAAGACACTACGTAGAGAGGATTATATGATAACAACATAACAGATACTAATACCCCCTTTCTCCAAAAAATAGAAGTAGGTAATGCCTTGGATGATGGTCTCATCATAACAGAACAGATACTACACTAACCCCCTGAATTGAGCAGTACAATAATACAATTAATAAAAATAATAGTATAGTTTCGGTTCAGACAGCCAGATTCCAAATCGATTATATGAATTTACTTACCAAATCGCGGTTGACCGACGTTGGTGTCGAGTCTGGCCTTGAATAATTAAGTGAGGAAAAGTTGCTATCGTAGATGACGTAAATGGAGAGATGAAAGCTGTCTGTCACTGGAGTCGTAGTCGTCTCAACGGTTTCCCGTCGTATTGGGCACGACCCCTCACCCTCGCACGCATAAACTGTATAAGCCATCAATGACACACAAATGGCTTGGAGTGCACAGATCAAGAAATAGGTCCGCTTTTGGTAAAAACCGAATTGACCCGACTGGTCCAAGATTCTTTCATAAGCGTCTGAACTGAGATCGGTCATCGTGTCTGATTGGCTAATCTGAAAAGGAAAAATAAATAAATCAATAAATAAATAAATAAATAATGATACCTTTGTTTATTCTCTGTATTTCGAACATGATTTGAAAAATAATTTAAATCGTAAACACACACACACACATATATATATTCAGTGTGCGTGTCTGATTTTCTGTAATATATATATAGTATTAATTCTTTAATTTATACAAACATTATTGGCTACATATGTGCATACATGTTTCCATTGCCATTTCTTTCGAAAAATTGGAAAAATGATAGACAAGGTATATTCCATTATGAGGCGTGAATATTTAAATATACGGAACAAAAAGATCGCAGTTCATGCCAATGTTGCTGGTGCTCCAAATAAATGATTGATTATTCGTTGTAATTATTTCACCTAAAGATGCCGGCCACGGGAGAAGACATGAAATGGTAGAACAACAGCCTTAAACAATAACCAACAATGTACGTTTAACGAATTGATATCCATCGTATATATATATATATATATATATATATATATATATATATATATATATATATATATATATATATATATATATATATTTAAGTGTAATATTTTTGAAAATATTGCACTTAAATACATTTTCATGCGTGCCTCAAAGATGCTGTCAATTTCCTTATTAAAAAAACGCCAATCTGCGCATAACATCGACCGGACTATACTTATCCTAATGTCTTTTAGAACTTGACGTGCTTATCTGCTTTTAGAGTGATTCGCACCTCGGGGTTTATACCATCAAAATGAGAAAGAAAAAGAAGAAAATAAAACTATAAGACAGTCTCGCTTACAAAGTTGTCTTACAACGAAAGCTTGCAGAAAAAAATATTTTTTCATTTAAATTGCACGATGTGTTAATTTTCAAAAATATTTCACTTTAATATATTTTCATGCGTGCCTCAAAGATGTTGTCAGTTTCCTTATATATATATATATATATATATATATATATATATATATATATATATATATATATATATATATATATAAAATTAGGTTTATATATACTTATATATATATTATTTTATTTACATAATATACATTATAGTGTATTTTGTGAGATACCCAAGTTTCATAAATGTGGTTATCCTATATCTAAGGTAAAATCCGGCTTGTCACCGCAGAAAGATTCGTCAGTCCCCCTTGTTATCGAAGGTTCCGAAATCGGAATTCAGAACGGATCACCTGACGGACATGTTTGACGGTGTTTATTTTTATTTTCCTCTGTGAACATTATCCCGTCTGTTTAATAAGCTGCTTGCTAGTTGTGTTTTTTTTTATATTGAAGCCCCCTAAAAATATGCACCCCGATGTGCCTTTAACAACCGCTATTATAAAGATTTATTAAAAATCCTTCTCAGACCAAGGGCTAACGTTAGAAGACTGAACCGTACGTTTTAACATTGCTACCATTTGAAGCTTGTATCGTAGACTCATGTGTAGTTGTTTGTCGAGTAGAACTATACTCATTGAAGGAATTTCTATTTAGAGTTTCTGTCTAACAGAAATAGTTGTCGACCGTTTGGTTTGTGACCAGCGAATGTATGTGCCTCTACTTGTCGGTTTGCTAGTTTGAATCATTCCTTTGTTTAAACGAGCTGTGCAGTAAACATTTATAAGATTTCTCTCGGAATCTCCTGCGGTAGTGACGTCACTTATCGTTAGAAATTGATTTGTCTTTATCCGTGAATCTTTAGTAATGATTTCTGCTCTTCGATAGCGATCTGTCTTGTCATCCACAGAGGACTACGTTAAATCTTTCCGCAAGGTTTGCAATGTTGTTCGTTTTTAAATCAACCGTGCTGATATTTTGAGTGATACGTGTCTGCGATTTTAGCAGCAACTTCTGCTTTCTTAAATAAAGATTATCGTTTGAAAAGGTAATTATAAGTTTGGTAATATCAATAAGTAGTTTTTTCTACAACTTCTACAACTTTCTACAACTTCCGTCCATTTGTTTATTTCCAAGAAGACTTTTCATAAAACGAAGCAGTTGTAAGAGTTTTTTTGTCGTTTATTTCCATGTTTCGAACGCACCGACTCTGATTTGCCAGTTTTTAAAAGAATTATGTCTTTAAGGACTTGGTAAGGTTTATCTCCAGACGGCTATTCTAAAAATGTCTACCACTTCCCCGGAAAATTCCGCAAGTAATGCTTCAACGACGTATGCATACATGTATTTCCATTGGGGAATTATTTTTCTTGCGGTGAACATAGCCAGAAATTAGTGAAACTGAACGCGTGGTTCCTTGGGGATGAATGTGAGAAATTTGACCTGTATTTTCAGTTCCAAATATTTGCTTGTCATTGTTAAAATGTTAGTTTATGATTTTAGTCAAATTTTCCCGTGAAAGTTTTTGTTTTTATATTTTTAACACGTGCATTCTAAAAATGGCGCCATCTAAAATACCTTTTTTCCTCTACAAAATGTTGTGACCCAGAATGTTGTGTTGTCTTAGAACTTCTGTGTCACAACATTTTGTAGAGGAAAAACAATATAAAAGAAATGACGAAGTCGATCCATACAAAAATAAATTACATTTTATTGACGACAGACAATGAATTTTGAATAATGACCAAAAATATACAGTCACTTGTAAAGAACGGTCCAAATCAAAGTCTCGTGCGAACTCTGAAAAAAAGAATCACGAATTGCTATCATCAGCAGCTCGTTGCACTCGTCGTAGGTAGTGTGTGCGGGATTAGCAATAAACTGGGCAGTATTACTCTGTTGCCGTTAGGGAGGCGAAGTGATACCTGCGGTGGAATATTTTCGGGCAGACTGTGTGTTAAATATGTTTGGTTTAGCTAAGTATAAATTAATTGGCTTGATATTCCAATGTCTCTTTTTTAAAAGGTGCGAGATGTATATTTTCTGCACTTTCGATTGGTTGTAATACAACTTCTGACTCTTATCCAACAAACGATAATATGCGATAAAATTGATCGAAAAAAATGATCGAAAAAATTGATCGATAAAATTGATCGAAAAAATTGATCGGAAAAATTGATCGATAAAATTGATCGAAAATTATTCTACACAACTGAGCTTTGAGGTACACGAAAAATCTAATTAGAAAAAGAGTCTATAAGTTTGATATAACAAAATTGCAATATAATTACGTCGAGTGCATTGCGTATGTGTAGCTTACATGGGTGTCGGTTATTTTAGGTTCCTCCTTCTAAAAATTAATATAACGCACAATAAAATAGCATATGGCTATATTTTTATCATGATTTGCAAAATAGTTATAATGCGCTTTTTGAAAGTTGAAATTGTTTCATTTATTTTGGTTATATTCGTTTAGATTTTTGATAAGTGGTTGAAACGATATTTTTTAATTTCGAAAGAAAATTAGAATTGACTTTTTTTTAACATGAATTTAATGTCATATTCTCTTGCGATGTTTTTCTTGTGATAATTTGCGTGACAAATATAGTTGATGTAGGCTGGATCCAAAGTTGTTGTTTTTTGGTCCAGCTCAAGCGCTTTCGATCATCTCGATCGTCATCGGGAGTTCATTTTGCATTAACTTTGTAGCTTATTTAGAGTATTTATTGTTTTAGTATATTGCTTGGGCGGGGAAACAATAGAGTAAGATAATACTCTAAGTGTAACGATAAAAAATGAACTTTTGAACTCTTGAACTCGAGAAGACTAAAAGTGCTCAAGATGAACTACAAAACGACTAGAGCCGAGAAGATTAATTATGGCGGGAAAATTTAAATATGAAACTATATTTAATTGGTATTATAAGCATTTAAGTATATAAATACCTAATAAATATAGTTTCATATTTAAATTTTTCCCGCCATAATCTATTATAAATCTCACTCCAGGTCTTTACCTGTTTGTCATTATTCCACTGACGATGGATCCAGACGGGTCAGAAAGTACTCTGGACCAACATGTACATTACGGCAGTTTCATCAGCCAATTTTCTTCCGAGATTAAGATTTTAATCCGGAAAATTGAAGAGATCAATACTAAAATAACCAGACAACGTGACGGGCCAATAAATTTACCACCATTAAATAAAGCAACTTTACGTGCAATGGTGCCTTTTATAGTATTGATGGGATATTATATATACATATACAGAAAAGGTGATATATATATACATATGCATACATGTATATAGCTTCAAATTTTAATCAATTAAACAATTTTTTTAAAGTTAACTACAGTGATCTAACATTAACTTGCAAACACTATTACATCTCGATATTCTATCGTATAATGAGTAGAGATGAACATAAATAAATAAATATATATATATATATATATATATATATATATATATATATATATATATATGTGTATTCTGAAGATTCAAATTATTTAAAAATCATATTCTAAATAAAGAGTACACATAATAGTATCAAAGTCGTGTCCAGCTGTTTTCAGATGATGTTTATTTTCACTTATATATAATATAACCAATATTTTTCATATACAGCGTCTTTCTTCAGGACGAGATTTTGTGAATATCATCCGTTTGTACACAGAAGCAAACAATTACAATATCCGAAAAAAGTTAATCTTCGGCTAAGTGTAGATCCAATATTAAATACCTCGGTAAAATATGAAATTATTTGCACATCAAAATGCATCTTATGTAATCCAGAAAGCAGCTGAACCGTAAAAGCGGTGCGTAATTCAGATTTTACAAGTCATCAGTTCTGGGCTGTGGGGCGTTACTCCATCTTACTAAGACTTTATCAAGAGGAATAAGCAAAATATTTTGAAAAAACATATTATTTTGATCCTCTTTATTTTTTGTGTCACCCTAGTTCACTCTTACTCGTATGTTCTATTTGATATTGGTTTGTAATGAAATCCCACCTTTTATTTTCTTACTGTATCACGAGTTCTCTCTATACTGTAAATATATTTTCCAGAAAGGGATATATTACCCCCACTTTCTTCGGCTCTTCTCGTCTTTACCTTTTTTTTTGCTACAAACACCACCACCATTTTTTTTTACTTGTATCTATCCTTTTTTCAATTTTATACATATATATATATGTATATATATATATACATATATATATATATATATATATATATATGTATATATATGTATATATATATGTATATATATATATATATACATATATATATGTATATATATATACATATATATATATGTATATATATATATAACTATATGTATATATGCATATAAATATATCAAATAAAATAATTGAAAATCAGAAAGATAATTTGGTTATATTAAATCGTCTGAAAGCATTCCACTAGAAAGTGTTCACCTTTTTTCTTGTTAAGTCTTTTATTTATTTTCTAAAGATAGAATTCATTGAAGTAAATTGAATAAAATGTTTTATTTATTCATTTCCTTCTGCGCAGTTTGAAAATTCAGAACTAGTCTACATGTTGAATACGCCATTTTGATTTTCAAATCACATTGGATAAAGCTTTTAATATGATCTGTCACGAACATCTACGACGGCCCGTTCGATGGTAACGTTATGAGTTGAGAGAAAGTATATCTGAAACAAGCTGTCTTTTTATTATCATTTTATTCACCCTTTTTTAGTTTCCAACTTATGGAACACGTTACCGCGGGACTGCTTCCCCCTGATTACAACTGGGTCGTCTTCAAATCTAATTAGTGTTTGTACACTTATGATGCTCATCATCTTCGGCTGAAAAGAATTCCAGTCTCATTAAACTTATCCACGAGTGGTTTTTGGCCTGGATAAGTGGTAACCTCAGTCGTAAAAAAAAAACAACTGAAGTGAACGTGTTCGGTTAACTGGGAGTGCCTAACTTTGAGTATGTTAATATGAGTTAACAAACAAAAATATGAGAAAGCATTTGACTGAAGAAAATTAATATGGTCAAAAATGAATTATTTATTTACTTTTTACAATTGGAAGAAAAGGATTTACTAATTAATTGACATTTATAGTAGGAGCTTAAACGACATACGTCTTTAAAAATGTCTGTCTATTCTTGGAAGCCAAGGAGACGTAACTCTTTAAATTCTCAAGAAGCATAAACTCTGAGAAGTTATCTCCGTTTAATATGTGTATTTTATTTTCTTAGGTAGAAATATCTTCTACCTAACACAAACTATGTCGTTTTCTTTCTCCATTGTTTGAAATAGAATTTTGAAAGTTAAATTAAATTAATACGATATCGTTTGGTCTTTGAATAATTAATTGAACCAAATTGTTATAAAAATATAACTAATTATTGTTACGGTAATGTTGTTTTAAAATCTATAAATCTGTTGCATTAAGAACATTTCCAAACCTTTTAATCTTTTAATACGGGAGAATTTACTAATAATTTCAAGTTTAGATGCCTCCCAACTCTTAAACAATTTAAATGTCACGAAGTAATTCCTTATTATTTGAACTATTAATTAAGGATTACAATCACTTACTTGTTTATGAACACATGGAAATGCATTGTAGGAGATTACATAAGTAAATTATGTTTCTAAATACGATTTTTAATAGGATCGTTTTAGTCATTTATGCTATTATATTTTTCTTTCAATAAATAATCGATTACATTTAAATGTAATGCACATGTATATTAACATCCTCTGCAGGAGGTTAGGCACAAGGTCACGCAAGGTTTTGAAAAGTAAGCGAACTTGGTGAAGTGCATTCGTAAGCATTCCTCAGTAGGGACGCTTAGCAATAAAATACCCCCTTTTAAGGGACCAAGAAAAGCATATGAGGGTTTTATGAAAATACTTTTTATAATACGAACATTTGAAGTTTAGTTGTAATAGCAATCCGAAAAATGATTCCCTCCTCCAAAGAGGGAGCTCCTTTTGCGTTAAACTTAAATTTAACAAAACCCATATTAAAAATTGAATACGTCGGTTTTACAAAAATATTCGCGAATGTTTTAAGCTATATCAGTATTCAAAAACGAACACTCTCTAACTAGAATTTTACTCGCGAAGAATAGATCGAAAGCCAGAGACTTTAGGTGATGTGGTCACGGATGAATGAGTAGGCATACATCAACATAAGAGGTATATATATATATATATATATATATATATATATATATATATATATATATATATATATTGGTGATATCTTGACAGGCTGACCTGGTTTCTTGTGAGACACTGCATACCCTCCCTGCCCCTTTACAATTTCCCAATTTCTCTCTCTATATATGGCTTTTACTTCCCTCTCTATATTGCCTTCCGTCATAAATCATGTAACCCCCCTCCTAAAAAATTATAGATTAAATATGCTTCAAATTTTCCCCTCTCTCTAAATATGTATTAGATATGTTGTCACTCTTTCGCTCCTTACATATATTTGAATTCTCGAGTGTGAATTTCTGTTTTCTCATTTTCAAAAATTTAATCATCTCACTTGGATGCTTGACAATACCACAAGATTGAAATAAATTATTGCATCGATTATTATGTAATTTCGTGTTACTACATTTTATTTTATTCTTGCTATGTTTATTACATTGAGCTCTCATACCCGGATTTCCTCCTGGAATTTATTTCATTATAACACTATATATATATATATATATATATATATATATATATATATATATATATATATATATATATATATATATATATATGTTTATTCGCAGGAACAACTAAACAGAACATATTTTATACATGGGGTTGAATATATATTGAAAAGCGAAATACCTTTTTCCTGGAATTCGTATGTTCTCTGCCATCAGCCTGGCAGAGAACGCAAGATCACATCTTGCCTTGTTGGTACGAACTGAAGGTGCTCTGCTGATCACGTGATCTGGCCCCCAATGATCACGCATGAATCTCGTTCAGTGAAGAGCGCACTTCAGGTCATTGATGTGACTGCTACAAGACTATTGTTTATATCAGTTAGTAGTATGTGATAATTACTCGACGATAAATCTATAATATATTTTTCGTAGATGTATTATCTATGCCCCAAAATGTTTAGACATATAAGTTTTTCGAACACCGATACGCTAAATGAGTTTTCATGGTAGCATCAATGTGTCAAAGTAAAGGACCAGCGTTTATATCATGTGAAACCTTTTAGATAGAAATTACGAGATTTTCTGTCAATGTTTATGTCATATAAGTTTTTGAAAACCGATACAGCGTATATTGAAAAAACAAAACAAAAATGAAAAAAAAAAACAAAACCTTACTTATCCATAAAAAGGGAATAGAGGTTTTAATCTTTCGAAATTCAAATTTAGCCGATTCCATAATCTGCGATGACATCCACTTGGCTAATAGTGCAGCCTACAAAGAAATCAGTTCTTAATAATTACCTCCGTCAAGGAGGTTATGTTATCGGTCGAATTTGTAACTATATTTATTCGCTTGTTTGTGTACCTCCAAAGCGCACATAACATCTATCACGTCATCAATATTTGTATAATTTATATAAGATTCTTAAATGCTTTTAAATCTCCCCAAAATAAAGTTATATATATAGGAAGTTATTTTTAATTGAAATAGTTTATTTAAAGATTAAATTATCGAACTGGGAAAGAAACCCATTCTTTATCTTGAGATATAATTGCGAAATCTGACTTTTTTCTATAGCGGGGGCTATTTTTTACACGAAAAATGAGATTATTATGTGAAATGTTAAATATGTATGGATGAGCAAAAGGGAAACAAATTACTTACATTATGTTGTTGTACAAAAAATTAATGATTTTGTGAAATAATTTTTTTACCATTTAAAAAAAAAAATTCATTGAGTTGCACATTCTTGAGACAACTTATTATTTTTTGACTGAAAAAGAATTATTGGTTAAATAACTTACCTGTTTAAACTAGTATCAATTTACTTTTGTTTAAGGAAAAATATTAAAATGGATAATTTTAGGATTTTGATATTTACGAAAGCACTAATAAGAGTAACGACTTTTGCTGTTATTTTGTTTAAATTATATATATAATAAAAATCAAACTAAAAATGAAAATTTGAAAAAGTATTGTGGTTTGCTTGTTAATGATTTAAAAATATTAGTTGTCAATTAAAAATAAATGAGGCCATTTCAAAGTAAAATGAGTTTTAAGTCATGTCGTATTTTTGCCGAATAAAATTTAAATTAGAAAGAATTTTGAATTGATAAGCATTTAAATTTGACAAAAAAACATGATAAAAAGTATATAATACTTACATTTGTCGTACAAAGACAGAGTTATTTTCAGCTTAAAGAAAGTAAGCAAAAGACCCTCGTAAACAGAATAATAACACACGTGCCTTTGTAAAAGCGACTACTTTCTCTTTAACAGTTGAAACGTTAATAAAGCCTTCCGTAGTTTGACAATGTCAGATGAATTCAACAAAAGTTTGCTTTCCTCGAGCAAGTAAACATTCTATAAAAAAGTACAAATTATTTGGTCGAAGCCGATGTCGGTCTTTTACGATTAATAACAGTTAGGCTTGTATTCAAATATTTTGCAAAATTGGGAGGCCGCACTATTCAAAATAGATGTTTACACTTTAAAATGTCTAAATTATGAAGTCATTTAAATGAATTAAAATCTATGAACAATTAATTATTGTTTAGAACGTTTGCAATTCAACGGATCATAGGGTATAGTAACGAGAAAATGAAGTAAAAATGTTCAACACATAATCATTCGTATTCATTTCACTATTTTATTTATGAATTCACAAATACTTGACCAAAACAAGGTAAATCTGATGTGTTCTTTAAAAATATTCTGCTTTAGATAACATTACAATTTCGATTGATCAGAATATATTTTGTTCAGATTTCTTAAATTAAATAAGGGGGGTATCACGTAGAAAAATATTTTCCCTTATATATTTTACGAAAAAACCATATCAAATATAAATTAGTTCAATAGTGAATTAGTATCGAAAAATTTCGTGAAAATCTGACCATTACTTGATTTTTACGAGATTTCATAAACACACGGGTGTTAGCGCATAAAAATTGGTCACTACATAGAAACATTGTTTTAAGGCGTAAATAAAGTACACACGTTTTTAGTTTCTCATTTTCATTATTTTTGTACGCTGAAAATTAACAAAAAATCATCAGCAGTTTGTTTTATGTTTCTTCTTTTCAATGGTAAAAACGTTATGATGATAATGTAACCTATATTAAAGTTACATCGTGTTACATATAGGGGGTAAATTCTATGGTAAGCTTTAGAGGTCCCTAGTCTACAGCTTAGCACCCACATCGATTGACGAATCGTCACCAAAGTTGGTCAAAATATCGATCATGGTCTTACTTAGAAGTAATTTAATTTGGGGATATCTAGGTCAAAGCAAGGTCACGGACAAAGTAAAGGTCACAATTTTGGCGATCACGTTAATTTTAGAGAGTCACTTAAGTTTTGTTAATTTTAGAGAGTCACTTAAGTTTTGTTAATTTTAGAGAGTCACTACTTAGCCCATAATGTTTTCTTGACTTTTAAGATTGACTTTAAACTGCTAGGTCAAGTTTTAAATTTTGACGGAATTTCAACTGACTTATGTTTTTACTATCACTAATGTTCGAGACGAGAACGCCTGTAAAGCGAAAAGCCAAGGTCAAGGTCACGGAAAAAGTGAAGGTCACAATTTTGGCGATCAATTTGGTTTTAAGTTTAGAGAGTCACTATTTAGCCCATAATGTTTCCAATACGACCTTGTTCTCGACTTTTAAGATTGACATTGAACTGTTAGGTCAAGTTTTATATTTTGACAGAATTTCAACTGACGTAGTCAGGTGGACGTATATAGTCTCACAACTGACTTATGTTCTTGCTTTCACTAGTTTCGATCCGTATTCGAGACGAGAACCTCTGTAAACAGACAAGCCAAACCTTTTATTGTTTCAGCAATAAACAACGAAAAAGGGTCGATAGGCAAACGTCTGATTCAATCGAATCTGCCCTATCACTCAAACACACAGGATTCTTGATCGTTATCGGAACCCGCGAGTTTCTCTTCTGTTTTAATTACATATTCTTTCCTTTCAAATGAGATGAATCATTTCGCCTGCTTTAAATATCAGTATAATTAAGAATTGCCGATAAAATAAGGCTTCTAATTTAAGTTCACGTTTTAAATTTCGAATTGAATCGAAACTTTGAATATAACCGAATCGACGTCATGTTGAAATTAACGTCTGGGCAAATTTGTGTGACAATTGGCATGGAAAAAACACATATATACTGACGAAAGATAGAAACATAAACTGACGATAGATAGAAACATAAACTGACGAAAGATAGAAACATAAACTGACGAAAGATAGAAACATAAACTGACGAAAGATAGAAACATAAACTGACAAATATATAAAAACTAGCAGGAAGACCCGACGTCGCTCAGTATTTAATGAGAAATACTGTTTTTTTTGTAAATGTTCATAACATCATATTATTTCCCTTTTTTTTTACTGAATTTTCTCCTCCTAATATAGACATGTGAAACTAAAATCTGAATTAGTGTCAATATATTATGTTTAAATTTCAGTATAATTGGATAGATTAGAGTTTTTAGAGGGTTCGCGACCCATATCTCCGTTAGAGAGGGCGCATAGAGATTTGGAACATGGAGGGGGACGTAGAGGTTCGGGAACACTTCCATTGTTTTTCCCGGAGAATTTTACATGTAAATACACTTTTAGTTTTTCTGTAGATTCTGTAACCTTTCTTTCTTTAGGGAACACATACACAGCTATTATATATATATATATATATATATGAAATAAATAAATAAAAACGGACATTTACCAACTGGACAGACCCCATATTTTTTACGCGCACACTCTCACTCTCCATTACTTAATATTTATAGTAATCCAACAAAAGATATAAGCGTCAACTAATATCTTATAATTAGTGAAACATCCGGATAAAAACTGAAGCTCAATATACTGGATAGAGCATTAATATTATAATATAAAATGAAGTAGTAAAATAAGGTGTCAATCAAATTTTATTAAAATTCAAAGTTCAAGCAAAGTATCCTTTGAACTTTGAATTCTAATAAAATTTGATTGACACCTTATTTTATTACTTCATTTTATATTATAATTATATATATATATATATATATATATATATATCAGTAGGGGTGTAGACATATTTTTTAAACCATTGTTTTGTAATAGTATTATATTTTTTGAGAAAACCATAACAATGTGTATATTAAAATAAATAAAATTTATTTTAATCTGAGCTTTCGAAAACTAACATTTTCCTTGTCAAAGCAAAGTGTTTTTTTCTCTTTTTCGTTTTCATAGTCCGATGGCAATGGAAATGTTGGTGTAAGAAAATCACGCTGTCTGTATTAACGCAGTTACGCTAGTTTGAATCAGTAGGAGTGTTAAAGCATTGACATTTAAAAAATGTTTACACTCCTACTGATTCAAACTAGCGTAACCGCGCGAATACAGACATAACCTGAGTTGTATCTTATCTTAGGTAATGGTAGAATCAAAAATTAAAAATATAAGTCTTAAGAAACCAACATATTTAATCTCAACCATCCAAATAGTAGACAATATCCATATATTCATAGTTAATATAAATTTCAGTTTAAATAACGGTAATTACTTGTCTATAATAAGATAATTAATGGCTAATGTATTTTATATAGATATAATAGAATATCCAGTACTCACTATGTAAGATATATACAAATCTAATCTAAGCCAACATAAACACAAGGGACAATAACAAACTGGAAAGAGGAGACTTAAAGAGATAATAATTAATTTCGTCATTTAATTAGAATAAATATAAAGTCTAGATTAGAAATTAAAATTACAAAATCTAAATTAAAATTATGTGATCGGAAAAAGAAGAGGAAGATTTTAGTGACCATATTAAGAGTAAGGAACTGTAAAGTGGTTATATTTGTATCACATTTTATGCATGCAAGTAGATAATATCTCATCATTTTTATTTAACAGATGACCCTTGTATTTCATGATTAAAAGGCCTCATCTTTATATAGTGCACAGTACCTGTCGAAGTGCTTATAGGGCCTCATAATTTCAATGAATTGCCATTTGAGTTTGAAGCGAATGTTTTTACCTTTAAGATTCAAAATATGTACAGTCAGAGATGTAGATCTTACAAAATTACTGTTATTAAAGGTAAAAATGTGTCTCGAGATTCTATTTTTCAGCAAACTTGCTGTTGTTGAGCCTATGTAAACTTTATCTATTCACACACACACACACACACACACAGACACACACACACACACATATATATATATATATATATATATATATATATATATATATATATATATATGACGACTAAAAGTATACTTGTAGAGAATTGAACCAACATTTAAATGATTTAAGCTCAATATACGAGATAAAGCAATTATAAAGATAAATGAAGGAAGATAGATAAAGATGTGCGGATGACAATTCTATTTCATCTTCGATTGTTCAATGCAAGGTGTACTCGATAAAACATGTTTATTTTTCTTTCCTTAAGCCAGGCTTTTCAAAGATTAAAATCTTATCATCAGAGGAATTACTTAGATGGATAAGTTGGCAGGGGAATAGCTAACATTCAAAATTTGAAAAATGTAATAAACAATATAAAGTAATGGAAAGTAAAAGTATGTGCATAAAAAGGTTATCAAAATATAAGGTCTGTCCAGTTGAGTAAATGTCCGTTGACAAAGTGTCCGGTGACGAAAGATTTAAAGATGAAAAAAGAGATTTCGTGTGTGTGTGTGTGTACAATTAGTTTTGTAATTTTATCACGGTATCGCATTCGATGTGATGTCAGCAATCTCAATCAATTTAGCAGAACAAAGGGAAGCCATTGAATAATTCTTTGAAGATGCGTCAATCCTCCACCCGACAATTAACCCTGGATTGAATGGTGTGTAGAGACGAAAAATAAAGCCGACGCCAAGTCTTATCAACTTCGCGAGATTCTTGGTTTTAATTAAATTTGAACTAAAAAAAAGCAACTTTATTCTAATTCCATGTTTGTAAATTTTCACTACCAGGTTCTCGGCCTTATCTATTTTATATATAAAAGCCTTTCAAGATTTTACATTTAAATAGATAAAAATATTATGACCGATTTTAGAAACAAAATTATATTCATCAAGTTCATGTGGAACCTGTTTATCGTGTTATTAGCCTCACCAATTTGCATTGGATCGTCATGCTCCATTGAAATACTGACATCAAGTTCCTATTTCTGACACTTTGTCATGGTTTCTTTAGAGGAGGGTAGGTTCTTGAATCTTATCAGTTGAGAACTCATTGGATGTTTTGCTCCACTTTTTCAAACTTTGAGTAGTGGTAGCAAAACAATAGCACCTTCTTTTGTGCAACAGTCCATGGTTGGGATTTTAAGCCTCTTATATTTATTTTTTTATTGTTGCTGCATTTGATGGAGATAGGGGGCCAGGACCTTTTGTCTCAAGGCCTGATGACTGACCCTGGTTGGCTACTGTCATAGCTGGAGCACCATTTCCAGAGGCAAGAAAGTTCACACCATTGCTTACATCTTCACGCCTGGTGTATGAACGGGTTGATTGGCCCTTTTTATCCTGAATGCCGGCCTGCCAGTATTTATTTTTGTTTTTATTTATATTTTTTATTATTCATTTCCTCATTGTCAACGACTTCTAATTCATTATTCGAAGCTGTCCTCTATTAATTCGGGAGACGTGTTGGATGGCTTGAGGAGAACGCACACCATTGTTTTTGAATATTTGGTCAGGGTTTACTTCAAGTAAGAAGTATCTTCATGTCAGAGTCTCTGACAAACCCCTGTACAGAGAGACCGAAGATACCCGAGGGTGGTGTCTAGTAGGCATTCAAGTCCTCCGTTAAAGATTGTTTTCGAATGTGCATTGTAAAATGTCGATAGCCGTCCTCTACCTTTCTCATTTGGATTACCGCATTTCTAAACACACGTTTGTAGTGTCTGCTCCCCACTTGCAGTTGTTCGAGAAGCATTGTTAGCGAGATTAAACTTATCTAAGAAAACTATACATATTTCTTCTGTTATCATCTTCGTTATTAAGTGCTTACATGCCTTAAAATTGTATTCTAAAACGAATTATTAAAGAGCATACATAAATTCTTAAGCTAAATGTTAAATGCTGTATAAATTACTCCGAAAATAACAGCGTATAAATCAACATTTTATAAGTGACTCAAAAAATCAGCCAGATTTGATCGAGAAACTCATGATTACATTTAATGCTGGCAAAACAAAGTGTATTTCCTTTAACAATTAGAAGAAACCTTTCTAATGACCGGTTACCATGACCGAGAGCATCACTCCCGAGGGCCCAAAGTCCAAACACCCCAACTTTCACACGCAACATGCATTGGAATATATACATAGAAAATACTGCCAAGTATGCTGCAAAGTAGCCAGTATCCCATATCTCTATAAAGCCCCATTCAGCCATGCATGGAGTATTGTTGCCACATTTGAGCTGGTGCACCAACCACCAGTCTTTCCCTTCTTGGAATGGTGGAAACAAGTCTCTAACCTAGTAGGTATCACACTGTCTACCAAGCTCCAGCACTTATCCCATCGCCGCAACGCTGCATTTATCTGTTCGTTTTAACAGTACTTCCACGAAATTTTCTTCAATCCATATAGCAGCAACATCCCACATCTTCACTCTAGATATCCTCAGATGTCGGAAAACTTTCTAAACAAATAACTTCTTTCCTCGTACAGCTTGCCTTTTGAATTCTCTCCCTACTCTTTATTTTACTGACTGTACGAACATGCACACATTTAAATGTAATATGAACAAACATCTTGCTGTACAACTCAACATCTAGGATGCTCCCCATAAATCCGCCTGCTAATCACAGTATTCCCTTAGGTCTCATTAGCAATATGTCTTATTTAAGGTGCATTAATTTAACAATAGACGTCGTAATCACGTTGACACACCGTTTCCTGTTAGATCACCGAAGTTAAGCTATGTTGATCTTAGTCAGTACTAAAATTGGTGACCCTAACCCTAACCCTAACCCTAACCATTTGGGTATACGAGGAGCTGTATGTGCCCTCCACTGATTTCCACTGATTTCGACATTGTTTCCGATCGTCTTAGATTTCTCCTTGCTACTGGAATCAGGCAGTGCGACTCAGTGGAGATGTTTTGGAATTACTCAATCCTTGCTTCACAATTATAAGCGCATCTACCCCAACATGGGGTATCCATTGTCTTTCAAGACTGGACTAATGTTGTCTGTTTACAAAGCTTATTAACTGTCTCATTGTCCAGGGTACAAAAAAGAGTCTTTAATCTTATGCTGTCTGTCTACAAAACTCTATCAACTGTCCCATTGTTTAAGGTACAAAAATAGTCTCTATCCTGATGCTGTCTGTCTACAAAGCTCTATCAACTGTCCCATTGTTCAGGGTACAAATAAGAGTCTCTAACCTAATGTTGTCTGTTTACAAAGTTCCAGCCCCTGTCCCATCGCCGCAATGTTGCATTCCTGTTCTTGTTCTACAATGGAATGTGCTCCGATGAACTTATTGCACTTGCACCTCTCAACATAACTATCCCCAACAAAACCGACTAGAATCAAACTCCCACTCCTCTACTGTAGAGGTTTCCAGATACCGAAAAACTTTCTATTCTAATAGCTTATTTCCTCTGGCCGCTTGCCTTTAAACATTCTATTCCCTGTTCCTTCGATTGTATCAACATGCAGGAATTTGAATGTAATGTAAACAAACATATTGCTGCACAAGTATGTTTTACTTCATAAATAAACTAATCTTCTCTCTTTCTTCTGAATCTTTAAATAAGCTATCTGTGTGCCTGTCTAATAATTCCCATTTTAGTCACAAACATATTAAGAACAATAGAATATGTTCTTAATGTCTATTAAAAGTGAAATAAATTATTTCATTTATTTTTATTATCAGTTATTTATATAAAGCCTCTTCTTCTTTGCTCAGAAAAAATTAATTTGCGTACGTGATTATTTTTCTTTCTTTATAATTATCAGTTATTATTAAGATTTAGTGTAAGCCGCACTTTCTTTGCCCATAAAAATAAATTTGCGTACGTGCGAGCCGAACACACGTACGTTCACTCTTATTATTTTAAATCAATGTTTCAAGTAGTGAAGTTTGCGAAGTGATTGCGAGCTGGCAGAGTCAGCTAGTATATATATATATATATATATATATATATATATATATGTATATATATATATATATATATATATATATATATATATGTATATATATATATATATGTATATATATATATATATATATATATGTATATATATATATATATATATATATATATATATATATATATATATATGTATATATATATACATTTTTTAATAACTAAATAAGTTAGCAAAACATTTATCTGGAACAAAACTTAGATCTAATATACGGAACGTTTTTATTATTATTTTTTAAGGGAAGTGGGGTCTGATAAACTCTGTTGGGAAGCTATGAAATAGAATACTGTTTTGTTTTTAAATTCCCGAAACAGTTTTTCATGGTAAACAACTGATGATCCCTTAAATAATGTTAAGACTAGCGTAAATTCTTGGAAGCAAACTAATGTAGTGACTGCAAAAAGTAAATTGACTTACAAAAAAGTTATTTTCTACCGAACGACTTGGGACTAAAATGTTTATTTTTTATTTTTTATTTATTTATTTTTTATAGTTTTAATGGTTGAAAAACTTCCGAGACTATATATATATATTTATATTCAATTGACACTATACATTAGTTTGATCTACCATATTTACTTTCAGTTTCAAGGGAACACTGTAAACTCAACATGCAAGTTTAAAGATACCAAATGTGACGGTTCATCAGCCGACGTTTTGATAGTGTGACACACAATGTTAATTTTCCGTCCGGTGAGTAAAGTCTAAGTTTTAATTAAAAAGACGGATATTTATATAACGAATCGTACTAAAAGAGGAACATATTTAAAAATCCTAATAAAATGGAATATTTCAGAATCAAAAATTATAAACGAAAAATAAAAACATAGTAAAAAATTCCCAGTGATGCTCATTCATGATAGAAACAGGGAAAGGTCGTACTAAGGTCACACTAAAAGATTTGTTTTCGTTTAATTAACGTCGTCTTATGAATCTCGGTGAGGTCACCGCTAAATTCATAGACCCTGGATTTGGCAAAAAACGTGTGTATTGAGTAGGGACCGTGTGTATATGGAAGAAAGTTAAGTAGATGTATGCCCTTGAGGGGAGGGATAATATGATGTATGAGGTAGAAATTCTTTATTCGGCAGAAATATGTAGATATCGAAAAGTATATATATATTATTTAGTGACGTAGAAATGTTTGTTGTATTAATATAAATAAATGATGTACGTATTTAAGTTTGATGGTATCAATAGTGGTATATGTATATATATATATATATATATATATATATATATATATATATATATATATATATATATATATATAAAGAGGTGTACTAAAAGCGAACTTTTAGGAAAGGTAAAACCCTATTGTGAAGAGTATACAGCTCAATATCCAGGATAGAGCAGGTAGAAATGAAGGAGAATGGAAAGGAATTAGAGAAAGCAAAAGCCAAATCAAAATTCAATTCAAAAGTTCAAAGCAAGGTATATTCCGCAAAAAGGCAATTTATTCAAGTTAAATTTTCCTTAAGCCAGGCTTTTCAAAGATCAAAATCTTATCATCAGAGGAAGTCGCTGGGATATATAAGTTGGCAATGGCCAAGATTTAACTTGAATAAATTGCCTTTTTGCGAAATATACCTTGCTTTGAACTTTTGAATTGAATTTTGATTTGGCTTTTGCTTTCTCTAATTCCTTTCCATTCTCCTTCATTATATATATATATATATATATATATAGAAAAGAGGGTAGTGCAGTATTAGAGCAGTTCCAACGAGAGAAAAGTATATATGTAAAGGAGTACGGCTACCAACATTTGTAGAATGTTTTTTTCAACATTTATTTATTATTTTGTTGTTTTACCATTTTATCCGCTTTCATCAGATATGAAAATCCATTTTCATATCTGATGAAAGCGGACCACCGCTTGAAACGCGTTATATAAAATTATAAAATGGTAAAACAACAAAATAATAAATAAATGTTGAAAAAAACAACAAAATAATAAATAAATGTTGAAAAAAATATTCTACAAATGTTGGTAGCCTTACTCACACATATATATATATATATATATATATATATATATATATATATATATATGTGTGTGTGTGTGTGTGTGTGTGTTTAGGTATTAAAAATATGTGTATGTTTGAATATATATATACGTATATACATATATATATATTTATATATATATGTACATACGTGTGTATGTATGTCTGTGTGTATGATATATATACATGTATATAAGTGTGTATGCAATTTATCACTTGAATTTCTCTCTAAAGGATAGAACAACTGAAACATCTATGTACATATGCAACCAATAATGTTTGTATGAATAAAAAATATACTAAAAACAACTCTACTTGTTATTGAGCACTTTTTATAAACACTGGAGTTTCAATATATTAAAATCTATAGAAACAAATATAACACATGTACTATATATATATATATATATATATATATATATATATATATATATTCTTTGTAGTACAAAACTTTATAATAGCATGAAAGAAACAATATTTATTAATTTCCTTATCATCTCAAGATCTTAGAAACAATCTATATTAAGTCCTTGAGGGCTTAATGTTGTTTCTATTTGATTGAACTATAATTCTCATAGCATCTTTATTATATTTTTACACGATATCTCGATATGTGGCTCTGTTGAGCGAGGTACGAAACCGGTCAGCTGCCGTTTAATCTTTTTAATTCTTAATTCATCATGATTAATAAATATTGTCTCTTTTCTGCTCTTATATATATATATATATATATATATATATATATATATATATATATATATATATATATAGAGAGAGAGAGAGAGAGAGAGAGAGATTATTAATTTTATACGTACATAAAAGTAATCCATGGACACTTGTTTCTGGCTTACAGCTGTCATAAGCATGGCTAACTTAGACAAGAATCGGACCTTCAACACTGATGTCTATAGTCCAGCGTCTTATTAATGGATTACAACGCCCTGCCTAGAAATATGTACGATTTATTTTATGTAATTGTTTTTATTGGTGATTGCAGCGTTCGTTGTTTTTGCTTACTGCTACTATTTCGATTGTTTCACTCCCTGAGTGATTAAGATGTGGAAAATGTTATTATTAGTCTTCCTTAACTTTATAGGACGTATTTTTCGTTAATATTTTTTAATTAATTTTATACGTACATAAAAGTAATCCATGGACACGTGTTTCTGGCTCACAGCCGTCATTAACATGGCTAACTTAGACAAGGATCGAACCTTCAATATGATGTCTATAGTCCAGCGTCTTACCAATTTAAGTTAAAAAGCGACAATACTTTGCTCTTTGATGTGGGATCAGGACGTTCGTAAATGTTTTAAAAGACGACAGTCGACAGGATGTGTCGTCAGATTTCCTTTCGTCTAGGTTCAGGACATGGACGGGCTGTCGCTAATAGGACGTACGATTCGATTCTCTTAAGTGCAAGGAGAAGGGTGGGTTAGACGTTGTCGGTCCAACCGGATACATAATTGTTTCCTTTATGACTTGCTTAGGTTCAAAGGACAAATAGAAAAGACACGGGATAGGATAGATTTTGCTCGCTTTTATTTAATATTTATGAAATAAATTTAATTTCTCTAGAAATTTAAATTCAGCTATTCTTTATTTGTAACAATATATATATATATATATATATATATATATATATATATATATATATATATATATATATATATATTTTAGAGGAAGCATTATTATAATCAATGAAACAGACGAGTGGAAAAAAGGAAAATTGTTAAAATTACCTTAAGGCCTTATCGTCTGACCCTCTGAGAGGAAACGTCAGAATGGTAAATTAAAAACATTTTAACAATTTTCCTTTTTTCCACTCGTCTGTTTCATTGATTATAATAATGCTTCCTCTAAAATTAATCCTAAGATTCTGTTGTATACGAACTTTACTTACATATTTTCGAGGTCGGTACAACCCCCAATTCATCAAAACGTTAAATAACGTCATACGCATTATATCTTCCACGACCTCTGTATATCTCACTTATCTCTTTGAAATCCAACTTCAAAGTGAACCCCAAAACAACAAATCAACCCTCTTTTATCTCCAACCAGGAGCATCTCATTTACATATCAGGTGGTCACATTGCAGGCATATAAAGAGACAAGGCAGCCATTTTTGTTTCTTTCTTCTTCATTCATTTACTTCCACGACCGACCCATTGAACTATGCACACATGCTAGTTAGGTAAGTCCCGCGTTTCCTTACACTCCCCCCTGATCTCATGATCACACACAGGGCAGGGGGGTGGCCGTCGTTGTCGAGTACTTCTTCGAAGAATCGGGAGCAGCACTTCCTCATTGTCATCTTCCTCATTACCACCGTTATTGCCACCAATCTGTTCCATTATCTCCTCTCGTGGTTCCCTATGCGGTGTTTCACAATCAGGGCATGGGGGCAGTATCCGTCTTTGTCGGGTACTTCTTCGAAGAATCGGGGGCAGCACTTCCTCATTGCCATCTTCCTCATTACCACCGTTATTGCCACCAATCTGTTCCATTATCTCCTCTCGTGGTTCCCTATGCGGTGTTTCACGATCAGGGCATGGGGGCAGTATCCGTCTTTGTTGGGTACTCCTTCGAAGAACCGGAGGCATCACTTCCTCGGTATGTTCCATCATTCCCTCATCTGGTTCTGTAGGTAGTGTTTCTACGCTCACCGGTAGGGGTAGTAGGCAGTCAGGATCATCCCTGAACTGTATGTGATCTTCCTCGTTATCCTCAGAATCAGGAGAGGTATAACAGGGGCGGATATCATTTACATGCCGTGGTACACCATCAATCAACATGGTCTGAGGACTTATGATTTTATCTATTTTTCCACTGCAAAATTTTTCAGTGCACCTAGCATTTGGGGGTTTCACCCAAACACTGTCTCCCACTTGATATGGTGTGTTGACAACGGCAACCTCTGATGGCGTGACATCAATACCTTTTATACGCTGTTCATAGCGGTAAATCCCATTAGCTGGGGCAGTTTCTGGTGTTGCATCGTCCTTTGGTGTCATATTATACCAGTACACCGCTTCTGGAATAGAACACTGTGTCCTGGCCGCAATTCTTTTAATGGTGCGGTGACACCGCTCCGCTATACCGTTACCTTCGGGAAAATATGCGCATCGGTAACGCATTCTAATCCCCCATTCCTGCGTGAATTTCTGAAATTCTTGACATCGAAATGTAGTGGCGTTATCAGTCAGAATTTCAAGCGGGGCACCACGTTCAAAAAAGACAGCTCTCAACTGTCGTATAATGCTAAATGCATCCTGTCGTGTCAACAGGCGCCATATTGTGAAACGTGTTGGTCCACAATCTGTCATGGTCAAAAAGTGCTTGCCCTCATAATGCGTTATGTCCATTCCTACTCGATACCAGTTGTCCTCCACCTCAAGCTTTCCTTTTTGCCATTGGGATGGTGCCGGATCAATTCGCTGACACTCTTCACACGAGCGTATAGCTGCCTTAATTGATGCTCTTGTAGTTGAAGGACACACTCTTCGGACAAAATATGTTGTCCTCCGAATTCCGGGATGTCCACTCTGCTGATGTATCATACGGATCTGGTCAGGTGTCAATTGATCTGTTACGGTCGCGCATGTCTGTTGTGGAGGATCAGATCCCTGCCTCATTACATCAATCCACCTCTTTGGTACTCTCGTCAGGCTATCAGCCAAATTCTGCATTGACAAAACTAAAGTGATGTCCACCTGCAAGCTGTATTCGTCAACTAGACGCTTTATTATTTCCAGTCTCCTACGTACTAACATCTCACTTGCCGTTCTAGTCTTAACCC
The DNA here is from genome assembly GCA_963556195.1 of Sepiola atlantica. Taxonomy (NCBI): domain Eukaryota; kingdom Metazoa; phylum Mollusca; class Cephalopoda; order Sepiida; family Sepiolidae; genus Sepiola; species Sepiola atlantica. The sequence goes on along the minus strand of OY744524.1, from coordinate 171,332,543 downwards.
GGGCCTTCCCAGTTAAGGTGTCGGTCAACCAGTGGTAAACACACAATGAGTCAGTGTGAAGATGCACAACCTTGGCCTGCCATTGCAATGCAAGATTAAGCCCCTTTAACGTGGCATCGAGTTCTGCCAAATTTATATGCTAGGCATCATTTTTCGGACGAAGCCAGCACGCATCTTCCACGACAGCTCCTAATTGTTCCAACACGACACCTGTAGCCAGTGAACTTGCGTCAACCTATGCATTCACTTCGTTTCCAGATACTTGCCACTCACCCAACTTTATAAAAGCAAGTTTATTTCTAAAAAGATATATCAGAGAATACGACCTATCGGCTCTCAAAGGCCTAGAATGTACGGCTTACCCAAGGTTGTTAAACCCAACGTTCCTTTACGGCCTATTCTATCAATGTTGGGTTCTGCACAACATGCACTTGGTAAATGGTTATTCTTAAGCCCGTACTTACTTTTTATTCGGACTATTGTATCTCTGATTCCTTTCAATTTGTGTCTTCTATACACAAATTATCTCTCTCAAAGGACACCGAGTTCTTGGCTTCCTTTGACATTAGTTGTCTGTTTACCAATGTACCTTTGGATGACACCATTGGTATATGTGCAGATTATCTTTACCGCGGCCCCTTAAAGTCTCCACAGTTTCCTGAACGAATTTTTGTTGAACTGATGGAACTTGCTACTAAATCAGTTTCCTTCAGTTTCAATAATATAATGTATCGGCAAATTGATGGTATATCCATGGGCAGCCCTCTTGGTCCATCGTTAGCCAACATTTTCCTTGGAATTTTTGAAAACCAATTATTTTCCAAAGTGACCAAGCTGGCTTTCTACACACGTTACGTTGATGACACTTTTGCTTGTTTTCCCTCACGGAGTGATGCTGAACAGTTTCTTCGTCTTCTTTGTGACTTGCATCTATCGTTGCAATTCACTATGGAGGTCGAGGATTGTGGTTCCTTACCATTCCTCGATGTTTTAGTGTCTAAATCTGGTTTATCATTTGAAACCTGTGTGTATAGAAAACCAACATTTACAGGCCTTTATCTGAATTGGTTTTCCTTCGCCCCAAGAGCAAGAAAAATAAATCTTATTGGTACTCTCACTCATCAAGCACTTATGATTTGTTCACCAACACGACTCGATGCAGAACTTGGTGAAATTACTAATATTTTTCTTGCTAATGGATATCCCATCAATACTATAAAAGGCACCATTGCACGTAAAGTTGCTTTATTTAATGGTGGTAAATTTATTGGCCCGTCACGTTGCCCTATTTATTTGAAACTCCCATGGTTGGGTTCTGACGGCCTTGACATTGTTAAAAGGATTTCTTCTTCTACTCAACGTTGTTTTCCGGCAACCATGTTGAGAGTAGTTTACACGACTCTAACCTTTTTCTCTTCTTTTCGTAAGGATGTTTTGCCAGCCATTCAAAAGAATTCTGTAGTTTATAAATTCATGTGTCAGTGTGGAGCTGACTACGTTGGCAAGACATCCCAAAGATTAGAATTTAGAATATCCCAACACATACCACGTGATATTCGCCTACACAAGGTTTCGAGATCATCCGGGAACTTCCAGGCACAGGAATCAGCTATCGGTAATCACCTCGTTAGTACAAATAGTTGTTCTGACAAGTATTCCGATGGGTGGTTTTCTGTTTTACACAGTGCCAGGTCGAACTACCATCTCAATATTATTGAGGCGTTAGTCATTAACAACTCTCGACCTAGCCTGTGTAGACAAAAGATTTTGAAGCATCAGTTGGAGATCTTTAATGATTCAAAGCCACCATAACGTTGAGAGATTTACCTTTTTTTTCCTCTTAATCGTTTCCTCCAACTGAAATAAGTTTTTTCGCCTCATATCTCATTCGACTTTTGTTTTTAATTTACGATTCTGACGTTTCCTCTCAGAGGGTCAGACGATAAGGTCTTAAGGTGATTTTAACAATTTTCCTTTTTTTCCACTCGTCCGTTTCATTGATTATAATAATGCTTCCTCTAAAATTAATCCTACGATTCTGTTGTACACGAAATTTACTTATATATATATATATATATATATATATATATATGCATATATATATATAGATATAGATATATTTATATACTCGCATTTCTCTAGAAAACATTACTCTACATAAAAGTTTGAGTTATATATATGTTTACATAAAGTTAGGTACATGTATATATTTATATATGTGTATTATATTATTCTCCCCTAAACTAATTAACCTCTTATGCATTTTTAAACGCATCTGCTAGTTATACTGGGTTGTAATTAAATCAAAATAAACAAGATCCGATTCCCTACAGAAATAAACAACGTATATATATCTATATATATACACATGTATATATATATATATATATATATATATATATATATATATATATATATATATATATATATATATTCTCAAATGGGAGAGAAATTATTTTTTTTCATCATACTTGGTGAATTGCTAGAACCAATTTTTTCCCAATCCCATGAATTATTTTCGAATTCGTTTCCATCATATGTATTAACCATGTATGCATGTTCATAATTATACGCGGAAAGCATAGAACATGCCTGGGACATTACATCAAAAAGGGATTCTGTATTCACCCCCACGGAATTGTGATCAGGCAAAACCTTTCTTCAAGAACGTGTGTTTTGTTGTGGTTCGGCTTCATATTTTTCTTCAGAGATTTAGGATTAACTTCACTTTTCTTTTTAGATAGAAAGAGCAGCACATTTGGGAGAAAGCTAGGAACGGATTATGTCAATACATACGACAATGACGCATAATGTGACCTTGAAATATCATAGTTTTATCATAAGAGTACTATACATAGGTAATATAATTATTATAATCGGGTCGGATGATAATAGTAAATACTTAGTTAATTCTAAACGTATGAGCCTCAGAGGTGAAACTATATAAACCAATACCGACTTTAATATGAATCCATCAAAATTAGAAAAAGACACATATGACATTTGATAAAGTGTTTATAGCTCGAAGCAATAAAGCAATTCGTATAGAGTATATATTTAGAAGAAATATTTTTTCAACGAAGTCTATAAGACGCTATAGTATAGAAAGTAACTCTTTTATTTGTATATATGAAATTAAAATCGTATCTGTCCTTATTTTCGCTTTTTGTACTCACATTTGATGAGCGATGTTTCTGACAAAGGGGGAATAATTGCTTTTTTCTTTGGTCGGAATTTATCCATCTAACACTTATCGTTGACTAGTTTTTTACCTTGAAGGGATATTTTCTTTTCTTACATCAAGTGGCTGAAGTGATTTCCATAAAAAATGTTGACTCTACCAAAAGTATCAGACAAATGCAATCGTAACTAATAATTTCCACCTGTGGTTAGAGTTAAAATTACGTTACGGGATACGGATACAACATCATAACTTAGACAATGTAAAAGTTGGTGTCATCATGTACAGCAACCATTTGTCATTAATAATGGTAAGTAAAATATTCCGACATCGTTCTTCATCACAACTTCTGGCGTTATTTAAGAATTCAGCAGATTCTTTGAGTTGTTTTGCTTCCTTTGTCTTGTTGTTTTAGATGTGGAGATGAATCGACTTCCATTTTATTCCTGTCAAGAAGTCACAGAGCAGTTTTCAGCTAAACTTTATTTTCACTGGTGTTGATATTAACACTTAAGACACCTAGAAATATTTGAGTTGCTTTTTCATCACGTTCAAGCCACTTCATAAAACAACTTGTATCTTTGTAACGGACTTCAAAGGACCACCATTCTTTAGAATAGATTTGATGATTCTCTGTTTCTTAGCAGCAGCGTGACACCCTTTCCTACTTTTGCATTTTATTTTGTATAATTCTTGATTGGATCCAGAGTTTTACAAAGGAATTCATGTTTGTTGTGTCTGTATCTCATGTAGTTTGTATGTCCCTTTTGAGATGCTAAGGATACTTGGCCTTTTGGCTAAGATCAAAGTGTAGTATTTGTTCCGATGGATACTGCACCCCATAGACTGGTATTGTCTTGGCCTTCGGAGCTTGATTTACGCCGGTCTATGGGTCTGTCCTGTGCAGTTCTAGGAGGTCCACTCTCCCAGGCTTCGCCTCCCCTCTTTTGGGAGGAGTAAGTTTATTGCTTACTGCCTAAGGCGCCCCTACCAGGGAATGCCGACGGGGCTGCCCAGCCAATTTTAAACCCCACTTTCCCGACCCGACCTTGGGTCACATCTTACTTGTGGGAGTAAGATAAAAACTGGCCTTGTGCCTAACTCCTGGAGAAGAGTAAATCAATACTCAGTTGTTAATATTCCTTCCAACCAAGCTGCTGTCCGGTTGTGCTTGAATGTATTTGAAGTTGATCGATTTTGTAACGATGCACCACGTTTTGTTTTCATTGTCGAAACTTAAATTTCCAAAAACATACATACCTGACAGATATGTTAGAAGGAATATCTTCAAAGCAACTCTCGTCTCATTGTCTACCTCCTTTCAAAAAGTTATGCAACTGGTGCTAAGTTACAATGTAGAAACTTGCTGGGTATCTTGTGCAAACATTCTAAAACAGATTCAGAGTTCTTGAGACGAACATAGAGAAATGCATTACATAGAGGGGGCATATATTTTCATCTAGAAAACATCTTAAAAGGGAAGTAACTCTTTGCCTTAGTGATCTATTGCGCCTCAAAGAGATTTTGGAGGTTGAGTTATGCCCCTTGGATGATAAAAAAAATCTTGGATTAACACGTGCTACAGATCTCTCTTCAAGTAACTCGTTTTTGGAATAAGAAGTAATTCTTTTCTTTCTTCACTTGTAAATGGAGAATAAATGTTAATAGTTGATTTATACATGAATTTTATTAAATTCTGTTTTATATTCGTCGTATATCTAAAAGAAATGCCACAACCACGCATCAATAAGTTAATTAATTTTCTCCCACTGCCAAACAATCTTTTTTCTTTACAATTTATAACTCAAACCTGGATTCTTAAGGAAAATAGAAAATGGAAAAGATCCAACTGTTAAGGGAATTGTTCCAGGGAATAACGACAGATATTAAAAAAGTAACGAAGGGTGGGGGGCAGTAATAAATACACGGCATAATAATTCATATTCGAAAGAAATTTAATTATTGTGGAACATAAATGACGATTATAAAGTTAATGAGATGTAAAGAGTTTTTCTTTTCTATAAAATTACGAGAAAATAAAAATATTCATTAGCCTTGGTTTCAACGTCGGATACATTTTGGTTAGGGTTAGTTCAGAGATTAATAACAAGAAATGTACAGCTAACTTGGGATGATTTAAGAAAGAATAGTAGAAGACTATGGAGTGGAGGGCAACCTTGGTTTAGTGGCATTTACAAGAGAGAATGTAATCATGTATGTAGAGAATGGTTAAATAAGCGAAAAGGACCTCTAATAGCAATCAAAGAACATATATATTAATGAGGATTTCTTCGAAGAAGGAATTCGAGATCCAGAGATGAAGTTAAGAATACCCAGAGACGAACCGAGTTACTCAGACGATTGATACAACATAGCTAAGATAGAGGAGAAACTAAAATATCCATTTGATAGATAAATATGCCGAATCAATGAAAGTTTGCGATACAAGGTCGTTATAGAGAATTCTGAAGACAAGAGGGAAATAGCAGAGCCTATCCTAGATTGAAAAAGTCCAATAGCAAAGAAAGTGTATGGAGCAATAAATCCAGACCTAAGTTAGAAAAAATGAAATGAAATAAATTTTCACACAGCAAATCCGTTCTATCTGAAGATGAAATACAGATTGCATACAAGTACCAAGTTCGATGTTTCCGTAGTTAAGAAATCGAATAGAGATATTATTTTAGGTCGTTACTTGTTGAAAAAAAATTGGATACACATTTATTTCGATTCAAATGATATTAATATTAAGGACGAGTATGTGTTATTTGAAGAATATAAAACACTCCCTCAGTAGTCATGTCTCAAAGAACAGAAATCTTAAAGTCGGGGCAAAATTAAACGTGCGTAGGTAGAACAATGGTAACAAAAAGATTTGGACCTAATTAACGAACGAAACAGATAAAATCGAGATTCGTAAGCAAATTGAGTGGTATATCTGTAATAAATGCTTCACCGAGAATTCCGATAAATGTTGCTAATAATACTAACATAATTACGACTGATCCCACAAATGAATCTGGGAGTATTTATTTACTCCTCTCCAGGAGATAGGCACAAGGCCAGTTTTATCTTAATCCCACAAGTAAGATGTGACCCAAGGTCGGGTCGGGAAAATGGGGTTTGAAAAGCCAGTGCCCGAGAGGTGAGCACTCTGACCATTAAACATTGCTTGGGCAGCCCCGTCGGCATTTCCCGGTAGGGGCGCCTCAGGTAGTAAGCAATAAACTTACTCCTCCCCAAAGAGGGGAGGCAAATCCTGGGAGGGTGGACCTCCTAGAACTGCACAGGACAGACCCATAGACAGGCGTAAATCAAGCCCCGAAGGCCAAGATAATACCAGTCTATAGGGTGCAGTATCCATCGGAACAGATACTACACTTTGATCTTAGCCAAAAGGCCAAGAAAGTGCGCAACATTAGCTGACCAATTAGAGCTTGCTATACCATATAGGAGAATAAGTGGATTTGCAATTGAAAAGAGACAACGGGAAGTGTTAACTAGCAAAGAGAGTGGAAAATGTCATGAAGGATAGTTACGTGGATTCGGGTACAAAAGATTACTATGAAAGGTTGATTGAAAGAAAATGAAATACGAACCCGGATTTGACAGTCAGGGGTTCAACTCTGGTCGGTAAAAAGAGAAAGTGGAATACTTGTTTAATTTATGGACAATCAATCAATATATATATATATATATATATATATATATATATATATATATATATATATATATATATATATATATATATATATATATATATATATATATATATATATATATATATATATATATAATGGCTCGGATAGCACCATCAACATGAATTGTTGGATGTAAACCGTATAATGCTCACAGGTTTGTGAGCAGATTAATAAGCTTCTCACTTGATTTGTGAGTTGAAGATTGGGGAAACAAAAATAAGAAATAAAATTAAACAGAATCAACGTGAAATGGGAAATTTTGCTTTCTACAAGGGAAATTATTATTTCTTTTTTTCAACTATCGCCTCGAATCGATTCAATTACATAAAAAGATTGAAAAAAATGCGTAAAGATCGAGTTATAGAATAAAAAAGGAGGGAATTTAAATATAGAAAACAAAAGAAAGTCTTTTCTCGCAAGAAACATCCGCGATATATTTTTGTGGGCATGCATGTGCATATGTATAAAGTACTCTTGCATTTAACAATTTTAATATTTTTATTAACAGTTTTGATGGCTGCATGGTTTTCTGTTTACTTTTCAATGTTGTTCTTTTATTATTTTGCAATTGCAATAACATTGTGTATTAAAATTAAAATTATTTGCCATACTATTTGGGGGCATATGTGATATTTAACAATATGGTTGGGCCTACGCAAGGAGCCACATAGCTTAGAAACACGGACAATATCATCTCGACTCAAAGCCGCGTATGGAAAAGTAATAAAAGAAAAATACTTATTTTGGGAGAGAGAGATTGGAAAATCAGAGCATTTATTTGTCTGTAACGTCAATAGGTCAAACCAATGGACAAGTAAGACAAGCTGATTCCTGAAAATGTTTTGAAATGAATCTGCTTTGAAAGTTCTGACAAGAACTGAACGACAATAAGAAATTAGGTAACCGAGAAAAGATCGGTCATGCAAGCCGAGAGGAATTTACGTAAGCAAGTATTACATAAGAAGGTGGGGTGTAGGTCCGGAAGAGAAGGAGTCTGACAGAGATATGCGTCGGATCAGCAGGGGGAAAAGTCACACACAATTTCAGGTGCTGTTTGATCATCTGATAAGAATAAATTTAGTAATTTTTTACGAAATCTTTATTTTTGTTTACTAGCATTAAGAGGCCCAAATTCTAGTATGTCCAACGCTGTTTACTCATTCGTTTATTTATTTTTTATCATCACTTACGTATTAATAATGTTTACTCATTCGTTTATTTATTTTTTATCATCACTTACGTTTTAATTTATGTTTTCAAACATGACGTAAATCATACGTCTATGACGTCACGCCAAACCTATAATTGTTTTGTTAGGTAATGTTTTAAGCTCTATTTATAAGAAAGTCAAAATAGGTCAGTTGGTAGAACCTCAGACTGAAGATCTGAAGGTTTCGATTTCGATTTCTGGTCATGGCATCCTCTTTATTTGTAGTGGATTTTATATTTACTATTAATGCAATATTCTCCATATTTAAAAGTAGTAATGGTATCTGATATTTCGAAATGAGCCACATTACGCATTGTATTACGTTTAAAAAAATTGGGACTGACG
>OY744524.1:171186606-171319106 GCA_963556195.1 Sepiola atlantica | reverse complement strand
CAATTTCGGCAGATTTGAACTCCGGCCTTCTATGGACGTATTATTCATAAGGATACTTTCGAATTTCAAAATATGTCCTTAATTAGGGTTGATATAGAGGAATAAGGTTATCGTTTATTATTATTATTAGGCGAGAACTGATAGCAAGCCCACAGGGTTAATTTTCCCTAACCTTTGTTTATTTTTTAATTTTTGATTAAAGCATGACAATGTCTTGCGTAATCCAATATGTTCTCTGATGATGCGCAGAGGATATGTTTTCGATTTTTCCGTATTTGAATAGGATATACTAGTGTACAACCTCCGTCAAAGAATTATGCATCGACAGTGTTCGCACTATTATTCATATAAAAGAATACCCCAATTAGTGAAATTAAAATATAAAAATAAGAAAGAAAAACAGAAAGTTAAAAAAATATATGAATATTAGTGCGAAAACTGACGAAGCATAGTTTTCCGTCATTTTTTTCGGCTGGTGTACACTCGTATTACGTATGTGGATATAGTTTCGAATTTACTTCTGTTAGATAGTGGCGGGACCACAAGGAGTGGGGGCGCCCTAGAATGACGTAGGAGTACCAGCGGAAATCGGAAATGACGTCACGTCCGTTAGAGTTTGTTTCTGTCTCTTGTTCCTTACTCACAACAGAAGCAGACGTGAAGAAGCGCCGGTCCGCTCGTTGCCAGTAGGCGGGGGAGTAGAGCGTGGTGGCCCAAAATGGCCTGATGAAAGCTCTTTCTGATTCCTTCATTCTCTCTCTCTCTCTCTCGTGCATATGCAGTAGTTTCTGTCTCTTTTTTACGTGCAATAAAACTTTAAGAAACAAAACCCAGAGTTCATGTTGTCGGTCACGACCGAAGAACAGGAGCCAGCGGCAAGAAGCCCGAGACACACTGAACAACAAGACGAAATCCGGGCACAGGAGACTCGTTAAGGTAAGCAGAATATAACACTTCAACAGTGCTCAATACGAGAGTAGAACTTAGTACTGTTCACTCTTGATCGGCATAAAAAAAAAAATTGCCTCAGTTCTTAAGGATTTAGTTTCATTGACCGAGGACAGAACAGATGAAGTGTAGTATCAGAACAGATGAAGTGTAGTATCAGAACAGATACTACACTTGACTTGTCGCGTTTAACACTTTTTAGCTTTAAGCACGTCGAACAGTAGAAATACTAATAATAATTTATTGACCTAATGGATAGTACTAGAGACTATAGAATCGGTTTTATTGCGTTGTGTATTCCAGTAACCTTACACAATAACTGGTTTCAGCATTAGATGAACCAAAAACGGCGTATATGCCGTTAGACAGAAACGACACACTAAACTAAAAGCTAAAACCGGCAAAAGATACCATCAATAACCAATACACCATGATAGACATAGCTTAGCTCCTTGTATAAGGCACATCCTGGTTCTTCTCTTAAAAACGAACATAAATAGTGCGAATTATACGCGAGTAAATACCGTACTTGTCTTCACTAACGAAACAAAACAAACAACAACACTGGCATAACACAGGATTTGGAAGTTGGTTTTGATTGTATATTTATCGTAAACAATAATATTTTGTCTATTGGATAGATGGCGAATGAAATGATTGGATGGATGCTTAGAAATATTATTTCAAGAAAGTTAAACGTTGGTTTAAAGATAAATAAAAGCCTAGTATGACCTCATATAGAGTATTGCACTTAGACTTTGGCCTCAGAGTATAGATAATGATATCTGAATGTAATATTGAGATTGGAAGGCATACAAGTAGAGTGACAGAACCTAACAAAAAGTGTAAGCGATTACACTTACAAGGAAAATAGGATTTACTACTTTACTAGAAAGAAACATAAAAAATGATTTATTTGAAAGGTTTAGCATAATTAATGGATTTATTATCTATGGCGAACATTTTTCTAATATTTCCACTCCATCTTGAAATGTACAGTCACGACAGAATTGTAAAAACTAAGTCTATTAACCAATTGAATGTTTTTGCTAATAGAGTAATATATTTTTTGGAACAAGAAGCTGGATTCGATTAAGAACAGCAATAATGCATAGAAAATGTTCAGTTAAAATTGGATGAATTCAGAAATAAAGAAATTTACAAGGTATTTTGGGGAATATTTAGCAGATTCTTATCAAAATTAGAAACAGAAAAAGTCAACAAACTCTTTTCATACATTTCAACAGACACCAACCTAGACCTAAACAATTTAATCTATGCAGATGTCAAATCAGTAAGTTTGAAATTAAAAGAAGAAACAAAACTACACAAAAAATGGACTGACAAAACCTGGATTGGAAACCAGATTAACAAACTTCAAGAAGAAGGTAAATCTGTATATAGGATGAAAGAGAACAAAAACGATGGAAGACGAGAAATCTGACTCACAAAGAAAGACTAAATAATAAACATGAAAAACTAAAACAAAATATATCAGCAAAAGAGGGAAGACTAAAACGATACAGAAACAAATCGAAACAGTACAAAAAATAAGACTTTTGGAAATAATGAAAGCAAATTTTATCAAAACGTAAACAAAAATAGAACAACTAGAGCCGATAGAAACAAAACACTTCTGGGGCAATATATTGGAAAAGCGACAAGACCATAACAGAAGTGCCAAATTGCTGAAAAACACGAAAGAGCTTCAGAAAATTGAAAAAGAACAGAAAACAAAATTAATGAAGAAAGGCCCAAAACAACCATAAGAAAAATGGCGAACTGGAAAACACTAGAGCACGATGGAATATATGTATAATAGTTTTAAAATTCACGAACTTACATGAAAGACTAATGCAAAACCCGAGCAGATGTATCTACGAAATAAACATACCAGAATGGGTGACACTGACACTGAAAAAGGAATGATCTCAATCAACTACAGACCAATAATCTGTTTAACAACCATGTGAAAAATTTTAACAGCACAACTGAAGAAACATCTATGATTTTCTTAATAATCGAAGGATAGTAGGGAGGAGAAAACTGGTCAGTATAAAATACTGTGTAGATGACGCACGAACAGAAATTGGAAAAATAGATAACCCAGAACACAGAAAATCTAATCACCACAGCAAGAGACACCGCCAAAATGAACAATACAAGGAACAGAAAAAAGCAAAACAAGGCGAGAAAAGAAAAATAGATAGAGAAACAGCTACACGGACGATTCATAAGAATGATAAGAGAAAAGACGCACGAAACCATCTATACATGGCTACCTAAAGGGCACTTAAACTGAGTCACAGAATAACTACTAAAAGCAGCAAATATAAACTCTGTGGACAAAGAGACGAAACGGTAAATAACATAACCAATGAATACATAAAACTAACCCCAAAAGAAAACAGGAGCAAACCCTACTGTGTGGGGAAGGCGGTACACTGGAAACTATGAAAACGACTGTATTTCTAACACACAGACAAATAGTTCAGACACAAACCGAAGGCAATCCTCTAAGACATGGAGGTACAAACAGATAAACTCATCCACACAAGGAGACCAGATGTCATAATAGTTTACCAGAAGGAAAACAACTGCTAAATCGTAGATTTTGCCGTCCAAGCATTTCATAGGGTGATGGTAAAGGAGACAGAACAACGTAGCAAATACACGGAACTTGCCGGAGAACTGAAAGAGATATGGAACTTGAAGTATATCAATATAATACTAATAATCATAGGAGCACTAGGAACAGTCATGAAAAACCTAAAACAAGGCGAGAAGAAATTGGAATCAAAAGGAAGATTGAGACTATACAACGGACGGCAATGATAAAAACAGCTGAAATCTTAAGGAAAATCCTCGAATGCGAAAACCAACCAACCAACACAAACAACGGACGCTCATTAACCACATTGAAGATGCAATAGAAATAATAATAATATAATAATAATAATAATAATAATAATAATAATAATGATGATGATAATAATAATAATAACAATTAATAATAATAATAATAATAATGATAATAATGATGCTAATAATAATAATAATAATAATAATAACAACATAGAAAGAACACCACGTAAACAAAAAGGGAACTGAAACTACAAGAAATCTAGACCTCCCAAACACATACACTGTGATGGCATCAGCCTCAGCTGATACCAAACTAATGATGTGAATGGCAAAGGAGGATTAAAGAGCGAGAGGAGTGAGCATTAAGCAGACCTTGAATTGTGCGGATATTACTGGGATCTTGAGGATGCTTATTACCACCAACATCTCAAAAGACCAATGGTCGTTGCTAGCGAGAAATCAATGGTAACTGGCTATTGTGATAACGCAAAAAATGCGTAATGGTTATCAAAATAGGCGGAGAATATTAGAAATCTGGGGAGACTTGTTGTCACTCAGACTACAGGGAACACAACCGGTTACTGTCTGAGTAATCACTATGTGAGAACTTCTAGCGAGTAACAATAATAATAATAAAAATAATAATAATAATAATAACAACAATAATAATAACAACAAAAATAATGATGCTGCTGCTGCTGCTGTTGCTGCTGCTGCTGATGATGATGGTGGTGGTGATGATGATGATGATGATGATGATGATGATGATGATGATGATAAAAAAGAAGTTTTTTTTTAATTAAGAAGATTTAAATTAAGAAAAGAAAAAGTCGCACATCACCGAACTATAGTAGAAAGAAATTAACTTTGATACCCTGAGAGGAATATTTTATTAAATTGCTGTTGTATAGCGTTGGGAAGATATGGAATAATTCGGATCAGTTCAATTGCATTTGGCACTTCTATTTTTTGAAAGTGTAAAAAAACAACGTTTTTCTCGTTTCTCTGGAGATAAAATATGCACGTAATCAAAACCAAACTCTTTGTGGTTAAAGAACAACTGCTACGCTATCAGGATTTGAAGCCACAGACAATCCGGATAATTAAATAGGAGATAATATGTTGTGAGGTTTTGCCTTATAGCAAGTGTTTTTCCCCCTCTCTCTCCATCTCTCCATCTCTCTCCATCTCTCTCTCTCTCTCTCTCTCTCTCTATATATATATATATATATATATATAAATACATATATATATATATATATATATATATATATATGTATATATATATATATATATATATATATATATATATATATATATATATATATATATATATATATATATATATAAGATAAATGAAAGAAGAGAGATAAATATGTACGAATGAGAAATCTATTTCAACTTCGATTGTTCAATACAAAGTGTACTCGGTAAAACATGTTTATTTTTCTTTCTTTAAGCCAAGGCTTTTCAAAGATTAAAATCTTATCATCAGAGGAATTACATAGATAGATAAGTTGGCAGTGGAAAAGCCAAAATTCAAAATTTGAAAAAAATATAAAGTACCGGAGAGTAAGAGTGTGCGTATAAAAATATGGAGTCTGTCCAGTAGGTGAACGTCCGTAGATAAAGTGTCCGATGAAAGGAGATTTAAAGATGGAAAAAATGGTTTTGTGAAGGCAGCATTGAAAATGTTCAAAAATGAAGTAAATCCAATAGAAATATGTTTAGTTCAATCGTAAATGGAACGCACTTCTCCTCTCCCAGCATCAGCCATAGTTGATTTAACTAACCCTATAACCCACCTTCATTATCTTTTAACTTCATCCCTTCCCCCACTCATTCACTTGGCTTTGTTGCCGACCAAAGCTGCCACTTTTTTCTTAGACTGAAGTCACTACTTAAATCCCTGACTGCTTGCGTTTAATATACACAGCACATTCTCAACCCTGAAAAACCACTTTCACTCTCGGTCCACGGAAGTATTTTAAAATGGCCCTAATTCTCAAAATTACATCCGAATATATGCGTTTATATATATATATATAAAGCAAAGTTGTCTCTAGTGTTTCGCGGTATCACAGTCAAAACTGTTGATCTACGAACCAAATTAACCACAGATTTGGAATCAACACGTTAAATCAGATTGATGTCAAAAGTTCTGGAACCTTTTCTAAAATATAATTAAATTTACATAAAAATAACATTCGAAACAAATGTTCCGACATTTTTAGCGTTCCGTTTCCAGTTTAACATTTTCTATTATTAGTTGACTGAATAAACTATTTATGATTATTTAAAACTTTTCACTACGAGTCAGAAATAAATTAATAAACATCTCAAAGTAATTCTAAATTGTGTTCTAGTAAAATCGCATTTGCCATCTTTAAAAAAATTCAAAATGAAGACTTTCTGTATGTTTCTTTTTATGAGTTCGCGTAGTGATACAAAGTACTACTTTAGATAATCAAACTATTTTAGACGAAGTAAAACAGATGTTTAATTTTGTATCACTACGCGAAACTCATAAAAAGTTAAAGTAGTTTACAAAGCCAAAATATTTTCGTTTTTATCAGTGGCCGATATATTTTTATCTAATATTTTATGTCATCTTTCAGGATTCGAATCTCGCACTGGATTTTTGTTGATTTTTTCGCTCTAGCATACCAGTTATTGCCTTGCTGATATCTAAGAATTAAGAAGTATTTTTATATTATTTTGTTGTGATTAATATTTAAAAAAATAAGCATAAGGAATGAGGTGAAATACCTTCAAAACATGTTTAAGATGCGATATTAATTTTAAAAGAAAAATCGTAACAGATTTTTTATTTTTATAAACTTTCATTTTTAGTTTATAGTAATTACAAATATTTCGCCAAGTAAAATTTTTCATTTTAACTGACATGGAAAAGAGAAAAGTTTGAGAAACCCGATGCTCAGCGGTTTTCAGCTAATACACAAACACACACCCACCCACCCACACACACACACACACACACACACACACACACACATATATATATATATATATATATATATATATATATATATATATATATATATAGTATGCAGAGTTAAATGGTTTTGATGGGAATCCGAGTAAAAGAGCTCAATGTACTTATAAACGGAGCAGGACTTAATTTAAAGTAAATAAACTAAAAAAAAACCATTAGGGCTGTCTGCATTATGCATTATTTCGACCTAGATCTATAGTTTCAAATAGTTTCAATAGTTTCAAAATTGAAACACCAGATTTGCATTGGATTTTATTCATACACATTATACACCAATTAAGCATGATTCTCAGAATTTCAATTTCTTCTTGAAACACATTAAGCCTGAGCTTAATTTTCTTTAATCGAAGCAGGCAATGGAATTTTAATAAGGATTCTCGATATAAGGTCTAATAACATGATATCTTGATTTTAATCTTCGTAATGGGACATACAAGTAGTGCAAAACGGCTCGAGGAATTTGATCAGTCCTAAAACGGATATTCTTTTTATATATTTATAAAGGTTGGTATGCTTATACGGTTATATATTTGTATGCACAGGATTAACTCTTAAACTAATTAACTGATCATTGTGGAGTTTGGAACACAGCTTCTAGGTGTAATGGGTCCAAATGTGGGTTATATCAAGCTTAATGTTAAATTATGAAAACGAGGTAAAAAAAAGGGTTGCAACCAGGCTGTCGTGAACATTCAGATACCTTCGATTTTTGTGAAATTTTTACAATAGATATTAGACATTGAATTAATAAAGATTCCGAAACTTTGAGTTTATTTGGAACATTTTAAAGTGGCTTTACGAGACATAATATGGGCATAACCTTCGGTTTGAAATTTCAAATAGATCAGATTTGTATTGAATATGAACCATAGTCTTTAGACACCAGTGAAGCAAGATTCCACGAAGATCAATTTCTTCTTAAGACTCCTTAAGCTTAAGTGTTAAATTTGGGATATTTTCTAATATCAAAATCATGTAATGGAGTAATATTAACATTAGAATAAGGTTTCTCGACATAAGATTTAGTACTATAATATTTTGATTTTAATCTTTGTAAAGGGACATTAATGTGGAACGGGTATTCTTTTAATATACATATATATATATATATATATATATATATATATATATATATATATATATATATATATATATATATTAGATGCATCAAAAATGGTCTTGAGTGATGAACTGCCTTCATTGCCGATTTCGTGTTTCGTATCATATCGGCCCAGACATCACCCCGACCTGACTCCGGACGCGCCAGACCGCTTCCCTGAAAGATGTCAGCCATATACGTAGACATTGCTAAAACAAACTGACAAACTTCTACCCTTCTTTTAAAAATTGTTTGGCCATTAAATTATTTATTGCATTTTTACTTTAATTTTTGTTTCAATATGATTTTGAACGTTAAATTTAATCATGAAAATTAATTCAGACATTAAATTATTTATTGAATTTCTACTTTAATTTTGATTTCGATATGATTTTGAAAGGTAAATTTAATTATGAAAAATTGTTTGGCCATTAAGTTATTTATTGAATTTTTACTTTAATTTTTGTTTCAATATGATTTTGAAAGGTAAATTTAATCATGAAAAATTGTTTGGCCATTAAATTATTTATTGCATTTTTACTTTAATTTTTGTTTCAATATGATTTTGAAAGGTAAATTTAATTATGAAAAATTGTTTTGCCATTAAATTATTTATTGCATTTTTACTTTAATTTTTGTTTCAATATAATTTTGAAAGGTAAATTTAATCATGAAAAATTGTTTGGCCATTAAATTATTTATTGCATTTTTACTTTAATTTTTGTTTCAATATGATTTTGAAAGGTAAATTTAATTATGAAAAATTGTTTTGCCATTAAATTATTTATTGAATTTTTACTTTAATTTTTGTTTCAATATGATTTTGAAAGGTAAATTTAATCATGAAAAATTGTTTGGCCATTAAATTATTTATTGCACTTTTACTTTAATTTTTGTTTCAATATGATTTTGAAAGGTAAATTTAATCATGAAAAATTGTTTGGCCATTAAATTATTTATTGAATTTTTACTTTAATTTTTGTTTCAATATGATTTTGAAAGGTAAATTTAATCATGAAAAATTGTTTGGCCATTAAATTATTTAGTGAATTTTTACTTTAATTTTTGTTTCAATATGATTTTGAAAGGTAAATTTAATCATGAAAAATTGTTTGGCCATTAAATTATTTATTGAATTTTTACTTTAATTTTTGTTTCAATATGATTTTGAAAGGTAAATTTAATCATGAAAAATTGTTTGGCCATTAAATTATTTATTGCACTTTTACTTTAATTTTTGTTTCAATATGATTTTGAAAGGTAAATTTAATCATGAAAAATTGTTTGGCCATTAAATTATTTATTGAATTTTTACTTTAATTTTTGTTTCAATATGATTTTGAAAGGTAAATTTAATCATGAAAAATTGTTTGGCCATTAAATTATTTATTGCATTTTTACTTTAATTTTTGTTTCAATATGATTTTGAAAGGTAAATTTAATTATGAAAAATTGTTTTGCCATTAAATTATTTATTGAATTTTTACTTTAATTTTTGTTTCAATATGATTTTGAAAGGTAAATTTAATCATGAAAAATTGTTTGGCCATTAAATTATTTATTGCACTTTTACTTTAATTTTTGTTTCAATATGATTTTGAAAGGTAAATTTAATCATGAAAAATTGTTTGGCCATTAAATTATTTATTGAATTTTTACTTTAATTTTTGTTTCAATATGATTTTGAAAGGTAAATTTAATCATGAAAAATTGTTTTGCCATTAAATTATTTATTGCACTTTTACTTTAATTTTTGTTTCAATATGATTTTGAAAGGTAAATTTAATCATGAAAAATTGTTTGGCCATTAAATTATTTATTGAATTTTTACTTTAATTTTTGTTTCAATATGATTTTGAAAGGTAAATTTAATCATGAAAAATTGTTTGGCCATTAAATTATTTATTGCACTTTTACTTTAATTTTTGTTTCAATATGATTTTGAAAGGTAAATTTAATCATGAAAAATTGTTTGGCCATTAAATTATTTATTGCATTTTTACTTTAATTTTTGTTTCAATATGATTTTGAAAGGTAAATTTAATTATGAAAAATTGTTTTGCCATTAAATTATTTATTGAATTTTTACTTTAATTTTTGTTTCAATATGATTTTGAAAGGTAAATTTAATCATGAAAAATTGTTTGGCCATTAAATTATTTATTGCACTTTTACTTTAATTTTTGTTTCAATATGATTTTGAAAGGTAAATTTAATCATGAAAAATTGTTTGGCCATTAAATTATTTATTGAATTTTTACTTTAATTTTTGTTTCAATATGATTTTGAAAGGTAAATTTAATCATGAAAAATTGTTTGGCCATTAAATTATTTATTGCATTTTTACTTTAATTTTTGTTTCAATATGATTTTGAAAGGTAAATTTAATCATGAAAAATTGTTTGGCCATTAAATTATTTATTGAATTTTTACTTTAATTTTTGTTTCAATATGATTTTGCAAGTTAAATGTAATAGTTAAGTATCGTTTTTGTTCGGCTTTTCAAAACTCCTTTACTAATATGTCACGGCTTATAAAGGCTTAAAAGCCACTTGATAATAAGGGTTGATGGGAATTTCAGTTTGACAATAAACAACACCTTGAGATCAATGGATACGATGGATGAAATGGACAGAGTTTGATTATTTAAGAGGACGGTTCAACAAGAATTTGTTTACGTTTGACAGCAACCACATTGTAGTCAGCTGAGAAGCAGTCCGATTGTATCGTGTCCCACGGATAGAAAGTTCTTTGAAAGGTCTGTTTAGTTTTAGGAACACAGAAAAATAAAATAAAATTATTTACATGGGGTTGTAGTTAGAGGTTTTGCGGTGACTATTTTATTGGAACTCAGTCAAAATTCAGTTCATAATTAAATTTAACTTTCAAAATCATATTGAAACAAAAATTAAAGTAAAAATGCAATAAATAATTTAATGGCCAAACAATTTTTCATAATTAAATTTAACTTTCAAAATCCAATTCAACCAAATACTAAATTGGTAAATAAAAGAGCGAAACAAAAATTAAAGTATTAATTCTCCCGAGCAACGCGGGGCAAATACAGATAATTGT
Source organism: Sepiola atlantica (assembly GCA_963556195.1). Taxonomy (NCBI): domain Eukaryota; kingdom Metazoa; phylum Mollusca; class Cephalopoda; order Sepiida; family Sepiolidae; genus Sepiola; species Sepiola atlantica. Next base: position 171,308,103 of record OY744524.1, on the reverse strand, counting down.
ACATAACATGATTGCGTATATTGTCATGGTGTGGCAGATGGAGTATTTTCCTTTTTTCTTGGGAACATATATCTATGTATTGCTGGACACTCGGCACAGTCTGCCATAATTTTCTCGCCATGAATTACAAAGACACGTAGGAAACTTTATCTAATTTGCAGCCATAGAAATTTCCTTTTATTCCAACGAGAAGATTTTTATTTATTTATACACAACCCAACAAACGCACCGTCGACTGTTTCCACAACAATGATTGACTGCTAAGTCTCACAAAAGAGAAAAAACCGCCATGATTTAGTTGGCGTCACTGAGGTCCGTATTTCACGATTCTACGACCATGTTTCCGATGCCCTATACAATATTTATATACCGCCGTGTGTCTGGGACAAAATATTCCTACTTGTGCTACATACATATAAATAAGGACACGGCGACTATAGTTCGTTGTAGGAAGAATAGAGCAATGAAGTTTAAGAAGTAAACATTTCTTCTTTACAAAACCTTCGCCATTATTTAATGTAACCTATTTATTTTCCTAACGTTGTACCTACTTATTCATTCTGTCCGCGGTCAAATATACTTTCGCTATTTTTCTAATGGTGCGTATACAACTTTATTTTTGGTTTATGTGGTGCATATTCGTTTACTTATTCGACTGGTTTGCTTTATTTGGGCTCCACGTGTGAATAGTGTAGCTATTTTGTCGTTTTCATGGCTGTGATTTGCATAAAATAATATGAAAAATATAAAAGATGAACGTTTTCTTGATGATATTAATTTATTAACTAAAATCAACATCGGTCGGAGTGGTTGGTTTCTCGAGTTCTTTCAAATATATTTATCATTTTCAGCTGTTTATGTTGAATAAAGTTTCGCGTGACCACCCGTAACTTAGCTTCGTATCTCGCCAAATGGTTACGTTTTCACACTGAGGAGTGTGTAATCTTACACACTCGTTGTCGGCAGCCCAGGCTCTGAGTCCTCCGTAGACAGAATTATTTGGACGCCGATGTTAATATATAAGAAGGTTACTAAATCGGAAAGAAACAGTCACATAGACAAAGTAGGAAGGCGCGCACGTGATATATATATATATATATATATATATATATATATATATATATATATATATATATATAAATTAATAAACACGAACGTTTTTTTTATTTATCACTTGTATATTACCATCAACACGGGTTACTGTTATTTACATCAATAATACAATTTGTTATTTACCTCCCCAGGAGGGTAGGCACAAGGCCAGTTTTATCTTACTCCCACAAGGTAAGATGTGACCCAAGGTCGGGTTGGGAAAGTGGGACTTGAAAAGCCAGCGCCCGAGAGGTGAGCACTCTGGCCATTAAAAATTGTCTGGGCAGCCCCGTCGGCATTCCCCGGTAGGGGCGCCTCAGGCAGTAAGCAATAAACTTACTCCTGCACAAAGAGGGGAGGCAAAGCCTGGGAGGGTGAACCTCCTAGAACTGCACAGACCGAAGGCGATACCAGTTTATGGGGTGTAGTATCCATCGGAACAAAGGCCGATCAATAATACAATGGAATGTTTTAAAATACGGTATATACAGTCAAGACACACATATAGACATTCAAATATCTGTCTAATTTGAATAATTTCATTTTTAACAGTCTATACTTAATTACTGTTTGCTGTTATTCATTAATAATTTTTTGTGTCATTTTTTTCTATATCTGAAAAATTTCGTCGATATTAATAGTAATTAATTGAAGTTATATAATAAAAAATGAAAAAAATACAAAAACTTTTCTTAAAATATCAACTGCGATAATTTAGATGAGACTAATATATTTTAATTACTTAGAAAGATATACCGAGAGGCATAATAGTTTACATAGAAGGGGGAGGCCTTTCTATCTCTTTCTATCTCTCTCTTTCACACTCAGTGTGAACTCTTTTAAAAATAATTTAAAAAAACAATTTGGCATCGTCATCACTTCCTTAAAGTCAGTACTTGTGCTCCCTTATGTATTTTTTTAGATTAGGATTGTTTTCTAGGAATACAGTTTCTAAGTGAACTATATCTTTGGTTAAACACTTTTCTCGTAACGGGCAATTACTCTTATCTCTATAAATACATTTATTATTGTTATTATTATTTTGTAAGTTGTAGTCATCCCTTTTAATATATGTCTATTATGACTATTAATTATTTTTTCCAAGTTATTTTTAAAACTATAACTAAGTTTAATCGTGTTTTTATTGAATATTTCATGCTAGTCTTAATTTTAAAAATGTAAAAATTAATAATACAATTTGAATTATGTATAAGCTCAAAAACATCTTTTTTAATAAAGAACAAACAATATTACAGATATAAATCAAGGCCTAGAGTTGTCGTTCGTATTGTTGCTGCAATAATAGTAATAATAGTAGTAATAGTGATGGCGGCAATAGTGATAATAGTAGTAGCAGTGGTAATGAAAATAAAAATAATAAAATAGTAATAAGACTAGTAAAAATAATAATAGTATTTACAATAAAAACAGTGTAGTGATAATTATTACAATGATAGTAATAGTAATGATAGCCAAATGATCGTAATAGTGATAATAATAATATTACTAGCAGTAATAGCGTAATAATGATCATAATAATTATAGAAATATTAGTAATAATAATAGTAATAGTAAGTGTAGCAATAATAACAATAATTAATGCAATAATAAAGGCAATAATAAGGGCAATAGTAGTAGTAATAATAACAATAATAATAATTATAATAATAGTAATAGTAATAATAATAATAGAAATAGTTATAATAATAATAATAGTAATGATAGTAATAATGGTAGTAGTGATAATAATAATGGTAATAGAAATAATAATAGCAGTAATGATAATAATAATAATAATAATCATCATCACCTCCCCCCTCCCCCACAAAAAATGGTACCAGTCTAGGCGTACAGCATACAAAATATTTGCATAGGGTCAAGATATTTCAAGATATTTATTAGTATTAATTTAATATACAGTTAATTCTTATGATCAACATTTTTTGATGATGAACATTGTATTATTATTATGAACATTGTAGGTTCAAGTTTTATTTAAATATTCTGATTAAATGTACGGTATGACTCTGAGTATGAATTAGTTACAAGTTTTCTTTAGCGTTTTCTCATAGACATATATATATATATATATATATATATATATATATATATATATACATATATATATAGCATTCTACTTATTTGTTGATTTGTTTATTTTCTTAATCCATCATGCCTGCTCTGTCTAGCGTATGCCAAAATGATAGCAGGTCGGGGAGAGAAGGGAGCATTTGTTTTGATATTGGAGGGAACTATAGGTTCATGAGTGCAAATTTGGAGGGTCAGAGGACTGTGACCTGTATTTGGCCGACACCAACTTTGATCGGATTTTAATCTTGTGCCTTTTCCCTTCTTTTTTCTTAACATCCGGCTTTCTTTTGGTGACATTTTCAATGCGCGATTCTCACTTTTTACTTTTTATTTGTTATTTTTATTCAATTCTTGAGGAAATGTGGTTGCATTGAAACGTTAGCTGATTGACGTAACATTGTAATATTGTCCATGTAATTATATATATATATATATATATATATATATATATATATATATATATATATATATATGTGTATATAGTACTTATGCAGTTTACGGACCGTGCTATAGTCGGCACATTCCGGCAGGTTACGTGAACCGCCGGAAGGTGACGAACGAAAACTTCGTGTATTTTGGCAAAACGCTGGCCAATGTTGAAATGCTAGCAATCAGTAATAATTAAGGGGAAAACATTTAAATAAGATGTTTTATTGTTACAAGGAAAATAAAATTAAAAATAATGGCAAAATATGTCATTTTGTATTAAACTTTAAAAATTAAGAGAAAAGAGTTCAAATCAAGGCAAAAAACACTCATCTTATGGTAAGTTTCATGAATAAATATTTATTTTTTAGCAAACCTTTTTTTATGATTTTTTTATTTTTCAAATTCTATTTCATCCTTACCAAATGAGTTAAGGTTAGGGTTCGAGTGTTTTTCTGTTAGGGTTAGTTAAGGGTTAGTTAAGAGTTAGGGTGTTTTTCTGTTATCATTAGGTTAGGGTTAGGGTATTTTCTTTTAGGATTAGGGTGTTTTATTAGCATATTTCTGTAATGGTTAGGGTGTTTCTCTGTTAGGGTTAGGTAAGGGTTAGAGTGTTTTGGTAGCAGCTGTAAAAATGTAGAGGAATTGGAAGCTCTGCCCCTCCTTTGTCTTCTAAATCATTTTTTCTTTTCAATTTGCATGTATGTGCACATGTTCAGAAACTCTTCTTTTCGCCTAACAGTTTCCTTCTTTGACAAAAGTCAATAATTGCTTCAGGAGACAGAAGCTTATGTCCCAACTCGATTAGATTCAGGATGACTTTGCTTTAATTGCTTTTATAAAAGCAATTAAAGCAATAAATCTTTATACACAAATGTACTCAAATGACCAAACACTTACCAAACGGAATATATTTTTATCTCAACAAGATATCATTTTTTCTGTCAAATGGAACAGACACTTTTAAATGAAAGAAAAATGAAATGTTTTCTCAAATGAAACACTTTTACCAAATGGAATATACATCTGAAGAGAGCATAATGGATAAACGATAAATGCTCGAAACGCGTTATGAAATTATATTAAAAAAAAGCTTAAAATGTTAAAATGATAAGATAATAAATAAATTTACTAGCGTTGGTAACCATAATTCTTTAAATATACTTTTTTCTCTCGTTGGAACTGCACTGATGCTACACAACTCCCTTCTCTATCTCTCTCTCTCTCTCTATCTATCTCTCTATCTCTCTCTCTATCTCTCTCTCTCTCTCTCTCTATCTCTCTCTCTCTCTCTCTCTCTCTCTCTATATATATATATATATATATATATATATTCTAAAGAAGCTTTGAGTCATTTTAAACAAAGAAAGAAAATGCAGTTTAAATTCCCAGGGATACTAACTAAATCGAAGATATCGTAGACTTAGTAATTGCATAAGCTGACTTACCGCTGGAAAATTCGCAAATAAAATTGGGGATTCAAGTATCTAACAGTGAAAACAAAAACCAGGGGACTTTAATTTAAACGTGAAATATTAAATGGGGATCATCAGCTGTTTACCATGTAACTGTTTCGGAGATGTAAAAGCAGGACAATTATAAAATTCATGGCTCTCGGTGGTACTGATCAAATAACCACTTCCCCAATAATGAAATGTAGAAATAATTCAGGTTAAATTTCACTAATATATACAAAAATAAATTAAAATAATAATAATAATAATGATAATAATGATAATACTAGATTACCTTTAAGACTACAGTGTGATATGGTAATTTGCATATCAAATAATAATAATAATAATAATAATAATAATAATAATAATAACCATGATAATAATATTAATACTATTTATACACTACACCCAAGAACCATTTTGCGATATGGTAGCTAGCAATAAAATTATATAGGAATAAAAGTTGCATTAAGAATATAAATATATATATATATATATATATATATATATATATATATATATATAAGACGCTCTATTACGCCCTGCAAATAACGCTATAATTTCCTCCCCTGGTTGGTTGAACACTGTAGATGTAATTTACAGTGAGAGTTTGTACTGAAATACAGTATGTACACATCTCAATCGCGCAGCTAATCCGCTGGCCGAGCGTTTGGTTACAAGACTCAGGGTGGTAAATTTGAACCCGTCGGTGGGTAGCCCAGTAGTAAAATCTATACTGATAAATCTTAAAAGACGAAATAAGCTTTTCTTCTAGATGGTGGTGGTTCTTTTGTTTTACGGTATATCAACTCTTTTCGGGTTATTTAATGCCGAATCCGGTTATTCTGGTAAAAGTTTTATGCTTCAATTTTTTTATATCTTCAAATATTTATTCGTGGTGCTCGGTTAGGTTGTTTGGTTTTACGGCATATCAACCCTTTTCGACTTATTTAATACCGAATCCAGTAATTTTGTTAGAAGTTTTTATGCTTCAAGTTCTTTATATCTTCAAATATTTATTCATGGTGTTTGGTTTGGTTGTTCTTTAGAGGAAAATTGGTTTTGTTTTTAGCTTTGCAGAACGTAATTGAGTTTTGCAAAGGGAAATGAAAAAATCAATAACATCAATCTTTTGTGCATTTTAAGTTAGGAAGTCCGTATCTTCAGACAGCCTGATCTGGTAGCACCATGATCTTACTAAATAAAATAATATTTAATAATATATATGAATACACGCACACACACGCACACACACACACACACACACACACATATATATATATAATGAGGATACAATGCACATTATATATCATGAAATGAAATGCCGTGCAAAACAGGATGCGTGAAAAATGCAAACGGAAAAAACAAATTTAAATACGGGAATTAATCATAAAAACAAGAGATTTTACCGATTTCGTTCGGATCAACGAACATCTTCATAAAAAGTAAGTATTTTGAATTTATTTGATAGCAATAAGAATATAGGAAAAAGAAGAAACGTATAACGGGATGTTATTGGCACGTGTTTAACTATTTGAAAAAAGAAAGAATAATGGGACGTGTGCGGCAGAGATGTTGAAATGGGAAAATGGGGGGGGGGAGAAAAAAGAGCAGTAAAAGGAAAATAAATGGAAATATAGATACAATAAAAATGAAAAGTTACTTTAACCGGGATCGCAGTTATTTAAGCAGTGGCGTGATATATTGCATTGTTTCAGTGCGGGTTTTGCCAGAATACGATCCGAGTCTTAGGTTTACGTTAGATTGTGACGAGAGAAGTATCATAGCGCTTTCGATGCACTTGTGACGCGGGAGAGAGTATTCGGTTTTTAGGAGGATGCAGTTTGTAAAAATCAAAATTGTGAGTAAAAGGGCTTCTATATATGACTAGTGCGTTGTTGTGTTTGAGGTCATGTTTGTGTTCGTAAATGCGGGATTTTATATTTCTGTCTGTTTCACCAATATAAAACATCGGACATACGGCACATTTTATTTTGTAAATGCCGGCACAGGAACAATTGTCCCTAGGAGGTGGTTTGGGACGGGGTTTGGTGTTGAGTAAATATTTACTCTCTCAAAGACCGAATAATCTCATGTAGCAAGAGCTTTTCTGTGGATCTATATCTGTAATTGAAATTTTTGTGTGAGATTTTGTTTGCGTGGTTCACAATTGTCTACATCTGGTTTAGTTTTGAATGAACATGCTGTGTGTGTGTTGGTGTGTTGGAGAGATAGTATTTATTTGTTAGTGTTATATTAGATTTGTTTTGGTGTTGTATATATCTATATTTTTAAGGTGTATTTAGAGGTATGGCGGAATTTTATTTTTAGTGTTTAAGAGAATCATAGAATATTTTGTCTTCAATTAATTTCTCTTAATTTTTAAAATAGATGAATAAAACCTGACAGAAACTAGAATTTCAATAATTCTTGAAGAATTTAAATAATTGAACAACGTATGTTTTTTTCATATTAATTGGTTTCGAAAATTTCTAAAAGAAAACTAAACTGTTTGTTCCTCTCAAAGATCTTATAAATAAAAATTATGATTTTTTTAATGAAGCTGATTGATGTTAGATTTTCTCTATGTGAAATTCAAGGGAGACTAAACCTCAGAATTTATTACTTGGTTGAGGAAACGTTTGTGTGCCAGGTTCAAATAATTTGGAATGATCGCGAAAAGAATTTGTAGGGGCTCAAAACTGCGATATCTGAGTTTAAGCCCGCATTTGTGTACATTAAATTTGTAGATCCATTTAATTTCGTTTTTCTATGGAATAGAATCTGTGTATGCATTTTATGTTATATCTTCTATTGTTAGGTAAATTGTAATGTTCTACTGGTCGCCTTGTTATGGCTTGTAGGCGGAATGGAGTGCCTGTATCACAACGTAACACCCCTCACGGAAATATGTGAAGTAGATGTAGTAAATGACATTGCCACGTTATACCTGGAGGTTCGAGTCTGATATGTGAATTGAGTAAAAGGATCCGTAACTATGTTTTCAGACCTTACAGCGAGGTCAATGATAGATTGCCTAGATCGTTGTTGGATTGTAGTTTGGTGTTGTGTGACGTGAGGGGTGTCTTATAAATTAGCTGTTTTGACTTCTGGCTTTGATTGGCGGTGCATTGATCAGGGAGATGATCCCAGGGTCTGTTTTGAGATGTAGGAAATATTTGGCATGTAATTGGGAGAGTTTGTGTGTGTTTGTGATTGAAGTCAAATATATTGTCGTGAGGTTGTTTTTACTTGTCGTGAGATTGTTTTATCTTGTCGTGAGGTTGTTTTATCTTGTCGTGAGGTTGTTTTTTCTTGTCGTGAGATTGTTTTATCTTGTAAGTCAATAGTTGTATCTGTTGAGTTTGGATACCTGCTCTGCTGCTGATTTGATAAATTTAAGGAATAATTTGCTGTTTAAAAATTGTGAGATGAGTTGGCCTATGTTTTATGGTAGTTTGTTGTGCTGGAGCAGATCTGTTTAGCCCGTAGGCAGGATCTGTAGATGATTGATTTTTTTAGTTTGATGTTGAAATCTAAATCAACGGTGGCTATATTGTGGTTTGATGTTGTACAGGGATGTGATAATGCAGCTATTGTTGACTCGCAACTGAACATTGAGGAAGAGTATAGATCTTCACGAGTTTTATGGTATTGTAGCAGCTGTTGAATTTCATCAAGGCTTGTTTACCATGTATCTATATAAAGAATATTTTATCACTGTATCTGCAATAGTGCATTGTTTTTCAGAGGTACCTATGAAGGAGTTGTTTTTTGAGTGCAAACATGAAAATATTAGCGTAGCTGGGGTCTATTTTTGGCCCATGATTGTTCATTTGATTTGTAGGAAATGGCGGCACTGAACATCAATGTGAGTTAAAATGAATCGGATGATATCGCAAATGTCCTGCACATTTTCATGAAGTGTGTGATTTCTTTAATGTAGTTTTAGATGGTGGGGAGTAAGCGTTTAACTTTGTCTACGTGTCCTGAAATGTATTCTGTTATGGTGGAAACACCTGACAAAAATCGGTCTACCTGTGTTAACTGGTATATGCGCAGGGTATTTTGGGGGGTCTAGCTAGAGTAATGGTGTCAGCTCTGTGACAGTGAGTTTGTAAGAAATTAATTCAGAGTGTTTGTGGAGTTCAAGAATGGTGATAAAAAGGTTAGGATTAGAATTCATTGTTTACAATTAGAGTTTAAAATCGTAGGTTCAATAATAACTTTAATCTAACATTAATATTTAAAAATCATGGAAATTATAAAAAATATATGAAAAATATGTCGGAAGATATTATACAAAAATATTAAGATTAAAAGTTAAAAAAAAATTATACAGGCATTTTTTCTAAATAGAAAAATCTCAAAAGAAGAATTAATCTTAACATATTTTATTGAATCTTATTCACAGTTAAAGTTACTAATATTCATTTAAAGTGCAAGTTTTTAGAGAAAGAATATAGATAAATAGGAAGTGCATTAATACATAAAAAGGCTTTTTGTTAGGCAAACTATGCACATTCATCAGTGAGTAATTATGGGATCGACATTAAAAAAATTGTAGCTACGAATATATAATGAAAGCATTAATTAAAATGATTATATTTAAAATTATTATAAGACAATATTTTATTGATAAGCTTTAATTAAGATATATGAAAATGTAGACTATGAATAAATAAAGGGGTACTTTATTTAATATATCAGCATTATACAATTTTTACATTTTTAATAATGTAAATGAAAGGTCAAATTTAAAATAACATATAACTGAATAATAGTATGAAGCGAAAAAATTATCTAAATTAATATCATTACTGTTTCCAAAAAACTGAAGGAATTTAAAAAAATTAAAAAATTAAATATATAATTTTTTAAGGGAGTAAATAATTTAAGATAATGGGATTAAATTACCTACTTCCTTAAAAAATTATTAAAAAATGGATTTTACGATTAACATAGATAAGTTACATATCTGAATATAACTTAAGGAAAACTCATTATAACAAGCGAATTTATTTCAATATTAGAAAGTGTGTATCAGTTTGATTTAATAGTTGGTTATATTTATATCTTTCTTTGATTGATTATATTTTTATTTTTAACGGAAGTAATTACCATTACAGCTTTAGAAATACATAATTGACAAAATTTCAAGCCTGGATTGTAAAACATTAACTTTTCAGGATAAACTAGCTTATAAAATATGGGATATTTTTAATTTGAAGATTATAATTAGGTTAGTTGGAGACGCCCCATTATTCTTATGTTAGTTACCCCTATTAAAAGAAAATATATGGTTTGAGATGCGCGATTTCACTGGGTAAGCTGATGCTCCAGTGTAGGTATTTATTTTTAGGGAGAGTAACCATTGGAGTGAAAATATTAATGTGTTGGTTAGAGGGTGATTTAATGTTATTTGGAGGTGTTATCAGTTGACGGTGAGTCTTTTCGGGGGAAATGTTATTTATTGCCAGATGGATTATTTTATGGAGTCAAATCTTTTGTACTAAGTTGAGATAAATATGGAAGTGTATTTGTATTATTGAGTGCGTTAGTTTCGGGAGGCAATTCAGTTACATATATTACAATCTTTGTTCATAGAATAATTATTGAGCGGGCATTGTCGTGTACTTCGACAATTACAGTTGTTAATAGAGGCTTTAAACACTCCAGCGTCCCCTGAGCAATCTTAATTATATTGTTACAAGTTATTATTGTTTGTGCTATGTTGGGCATTGTGGAGTAAAATATTTTTATAGAATTTTTATTTAAAGTGCGAATACTTAAAATATTGTTTCTATAATTTTAAAGAGTTCTCTCGGGATATTTGGTTTTACGCTATTATTATAGGGAAGATTACACCGAAGGGATACGGGGCCCATTATTACAAGTTTTATTACTATTACCAGCCATTCTTTTCCTTATTTGTTTTCTCTTTAAGTCTCATATTGTGTGTGATAATGCTCAATGGACATTTGCAGTGAGCACGGGAATTTTGTTTATATGCTATTGTATCAGAGTATCCTGAATTAAGTAACGCATTATTGAATTAAGTAAAGCATTATTGAATTAAGTAAAGGTTTTGGTCGAAAATGTACTTATTAACTGAAAGTTTGGATATTCTGTTGGAAACTGAAGAAACGATATATTTAATGATTGATTTCGGTTAGAGAAACGTAAAATACTGTTAGGTTAGGTTTATGATAGGAGCTATAGGATTTAGAGTTTAAATTAAATATTACGTTTAGGAAATTAGACATTTTTTCTCCGGATCAGTAGTGATAAAAAGGCCAAATTAAAAAAAATGCATGCAAATCCTTAATGGCTTTATTGTACATTGTAGTTCTATCTTTAGATACTAACAGGGTGCCATCTCTACATAATCCTCCTAAAATATTTTTTAAATTTAAATTTAAGTTCACGTAATAGTCTACTAAGTTGGTAACCTCGGCGGAGTCCGATGAACCCATAATAATGTTGTAGTTATTAAGGGTGTCTTTCCTCGTCCAGAATTTATTGTCATAACTAAAATAATTGATCTAATTTCCGAATTAGTTAGATCAGATTAATTTCTTGCTAAAATATGTGCCTTATTAAGAAGGATTGGGGATATCGATTGGTAATAATTATTATCAAAAGTAATGAAATATAAATTAGATTTGTCTTTAAGGTTTATAACCAATTTATTACTTTTTCAGAGGATTGCCAGAGAGAAAAAATATTTTTTCTTTTATGTTAGGAATAATTTTATCTATAATTATATATATATATATATATATATATATATATATGTATGTATTATGTTAGGAATAATTTTATCTATAATTATATATATATATATATATATATATATATATATGTATTATGTTAGGAATAATGTTATCTATCTATATATATATATATATATATATATATATATATGACCGCGTTGAAATGAAGTCATTTTTGTTTTAAATTTTTTATTTGTGTGCACATTTGTAAACTTAAGTTAGACAACTTCTATAAATATTAATTTAAAATGAGTTATCTTCCTTGCTGATTTTATTTTTAGGCGATTATTTAATAATGTTTTATATTAGCAGTTGTCTTGACCGGATTAAGTCATTAAACAAATAAACTGTAGCTAGATATGTTATATTGTCAGTAACCAATAAAATCGGCTGATTAGGAGCAAATAAACTAAATAATATTTCTTTTCTTCCAATGTATTTGTTTTTTGTTCGTGAAAACAATACTACTTTTTTTCTTTGTATTCTAATCTTTTCAAATATGTTCGATTTATTCCCCCCTCTCCGATCTCTCGATGTTTCAACAAATATGAATTACCAATAATTATTCGCAACAAGATTGAATAAGGATTCCCGCATTCACTTGCAGACGAAGTAAATCGTCTTCTTCATAATGTCTCTGACCGAGTTACAATGCAATTGTTTCTCTTTGTCTCATTGTTTCCGGAGAATCCCGCCTAGCGGCTCTGACATATTAAAGTTACCTTTGAATTAGAAGCTAATCAGGTTATGTGAATTCTTTATTGTCAGAATGATTTATTGGTAAGCGATGAATTACTTTCATTGGTTGAAATATGTTATGATTTCGAGTTGCTTCGAAAGCGAGTGGTATTCGCATGTGAGTTGGGTGTTTCAATCAGGCTGGCTGTCATATTGTTTCTTCCTCCCTCGTCATCGCCCTGGTAATGTCGTAGTTTGTTTGAAGACGTTTACGAGAAAGAAAGACGACGGCATTATTTTAATTTTATATTTTATTCGTGAATCTTCATCTACTTAAAGTCTATCTGCTGATGAGTCCCAAACTGAACAGCTTTGGATAGCGTGGAGTTAGTTAAAATTAATCGACTTCGACTCGTGTCCAGAGTAACGGTAAATTAGGAAATCTTTGGATATGAGATGACATTGTATCCAATGGTATACACATTAATCTACATTTGAATCAAGAAGAGTAGAAAGTGAACGTTAGATTTACTTCCGGCAGCCTCGTAACTCTCGCTTCCCTTACGTTGTCCGTTAGTCCTCACATTCCATGAGCGATATTTCTGACAAAGGAAGAACAATTACTGTTTTCTGGATCGGAATTTATCCATCTGACACTTGTTGACTAGTTTTTGACCTTGGAGTACTATTTTCTTTTTTAGCTTCTTACATCAAGCGGCTTTATGCCTTGTCCGGAGCGATTTCCATAAAAAAGAAGTATGTTGGAAAAGCTAAAATAGATACTTGGTTGCAAAGACTCAAACAGAGGACATTCCTATTCATGTTTTACCGCATGGTAGGAATCCGGTAATCTCCTACCACATTTAGTGGCGTTACTGTATTGCTATGAATAAATACATTGTATATTTTAACCTGTCACAATTTGTGGTTGTTATCTTTGTGACCCCTAGCACGGGTCTACAACATTTATCCTATATTCTGTGTCTGCAAACTTGTATCCAGTATCACATTTTCTGACTATATTGTTGTGTGGCATCATGGCTATTATATAGAGTAGTGGTGATAGAGTGTCTACTTTGAATATGCCTTTCTGTATGTTTATCTCAGTCAGGCGTTGTCCTCAATCAGTCATTTCCTGTTTCCATGTTCCCATTGTTTTCTTAATAAGATCGGTAATTTTGTTCGGAATTTCGTACATCTTTAAGCATTCAATTATCTATGCTTGACGGATTCTGTTGTAAGCTATCATTTAGTCAATCGATGTCATTGCGATGTTTTTGTCTGCTTTTTTACTCTCTTTAGGATCTTTTGCTCTCTGTAGAAGAGACCGTGCACCCCTCTTTTTCATTTCCGGCATCCTTTCTGTTCCCCAATGAGTAGGCCACGATCATTAAAGGAGTAGTAAATCTGTTCTCTCAGTTGTGCAGTTAGAATTTTCCACGTGGTTTGTAAACAGGTTATTGGTCTGTAATTGCTTAGGATCGTCCGTTTTTCGGTGTCTTTTTTATTAATATAATGGTCATCAAGTCTGGTATGTCCGTTTCGTAGATACATCTTCTAACGTTTTATGTTAATCTTTCATGTAAGATCGTGCATTTTTGGAACAAGTATGCATGCATTCCATCGTGGTCAGGTGCTTTCCAGTTTGCCATTTTCATGGGATTTTCTTGTGCGCTTTGTCAGTAATTTCTGTTTCTGTTTCTGTTTCTTCTTCAATTTCCTGAATATCTTATTCTATGTTTATTCATCTATTCAAAAAAAAATGTTGTGGTCTTGTCGCTTTTCCCATATATCGCCTCAATAGTTTCTGTTTCCGTCTGGACTGGTTGTTTTGTTCTTGTTTTTCCTCCGTTTACGTTTTGATAAAACTGACTTTCATTGTTTCCAAACCTCTTATTTTTTACTGTTTCGATTTGTATCTTTTTCTGATATCTTTTGTTTTAGTTCTTCATATTTCTTATTTAGTCAGTCTTCTTTGTCAGTCATATTTTCCTTTTTCCATCGTTTTCTGTTCTCTTTCATCCTATTTATGACTCTAGCTTCTTTTCAAAGTTTGTATATATATATATATATATATATATATATATATATATATATATATATATATATATATATATATATATATATATATATAAAGCTAAATGAAAGAAATAGTTATGACAAGCCGGTTTACGACCGACTGATATAAGACAACGAGACAAGACTGGTAAAAAAGCATACGATTTCTATCAAACAACATAAACAAAAATTTGAAGTTCAAACGCCTCAGACTAAAATCCTTTAAGTCTACAATTTGGTATATTTACTTTGCCAGTCACTTCTCGTTGACCTCAAGTCTTGAAATGCGTTCTGTTCTTGGATTCAACGCGCAAGAAAAACAGTTCAGCCGACAATTTTAATGTTACGATTACGCGTTGGCTGTCATGATTGATTAGTGTATTTTATCTCTTCTTTATATTGCCTAATACACATAATCGCAGCACACGCACGCTTTCATATATATATATATATATATATATATATATATATATATATATATATATATATATATATATATATATATATGGGAAATGAAAGAGGAAAAACCAAGAGATATTTTTTTATATATTCATCACCGTTTCATCTTTATTTGTAAGACTTCCTCAGGATGATAATTTTAAGAAAAATGTCATGCAAGTACAATTTTCCTTTTTTATTCCCATTACTTTCATCCTTCCTTTCTTATATATATATATATATATATATATATATATATATATATATATATATATATATATATATATATATATATGTATATAATATTATGAACCTAATCAGAAAAACGGAAAGGATCTTAGAAAAAATATCTAGACACAAGATGTCTGTTATTTTTAATGATACTTGTATAAAAGAAAAGATGCTGCCAAGATACACACATATATATACATATATATATATATATATATATATATATATATATATATATATATATATATATATATATATATATATATATATGTATATATATATATATGTATGTGTATATATATAAATATATATAGTGCTAGAGTGAAATAAATTCTAGAAGGAAATCTGGTTATGAACCACATAATATCGGGGCAATAATTTATTTCGAACCTGTGGTCTCGTTAAGCATCCAAGCGAGATGAATACATTCTTGAAAATGAAAAAAAAATGGAAATTCAAACGCACCATTTCAATATACATATATAGAGAGCGACCCCATATTTAATACATATAATATATTTAATATATATATATATATATATATATATATATATATATATATATATATATATATATATAGAGAGAGAGAGAGAGAGAGAGAGAGAAGGAGATTGCACGATTTATAACGGAAGGTAATACAGTGAGGGGGAAGGGAACAATCTATATATATATATAGGGGGAAATTGTATGATTTACCACGAACGAGCTATAGGAAGTTGGGAAGGAAATTGAGGGATCCTAAACTAGGTCAGCCTATCTAGGTCCCCCTCTAACCGCCCAACTCCAAGCTCCCCCAAATCGTCTTTGAAAACCGAAAATTAAAGTAATCTGTCTGACGACTGAGAAATCCGATTGGAGGTGGGAGGATATAAGGAAGGGAAATAGCTGAGAATAGATCATCAGACAACCAAGGTCAGAGACCATGTCATTCATATATATATATATATATATATATATATATATATATATATATATATATATATATATATATATATATACACAAGTATACATATATATATATATGGTCGTTGCAAAATGTGAAACTATCAAGAGAGCGCTTTTTAAAATTATTTCAACAGCACTTCAATGCACCTTCACCCTCCACATAATTGAAGTGCTGTTGAAATAATTTTAAAAGAGCGCCCTCTTGATAGTTTCACCAATTTATTTCATTTTGCAACCGCCTGACGACGACCGATGTCGGTCGAAAATGTTCGCACAAAATACGAAGATTTTTTACACTCCTTGGATTATAACATCAAATCCGCCGTACGAAGACTAGAAAAATAACGGATCAAAAGCTGAATAAGCAGAAGTTGGCACTCGTGTTTAATCAAACATGTATAAGGGAGGGAATGCTGCCCGATTATACAAATATATATATATATATATATATATAAACTTATTGTTTATTAGTCGTTATTTTTGCTCACATCGATATGTTATTCTTAAGATCTACCTAATTGAAAAGAGTGAACACGCAAGGAACAATTCAGTACGAAAATGTCTAAATTACAAATGAAGTTGATAACGAATTAAGTATAGGGAAGAAAACATCCTTATTTCATTCGGGAGGCGGATTGTGTTTATTTTTATTTTGAACTTCCGTGATTGTCCAAGGTGACAGCAATCTGCCAATGTCATGAAATGCAAAGACCATCTTTTTGTGTGATTTTATTAAGCGATTTGTCTTCGGTGAATCAGGAAGAAGTCAAGATAATTGCTTCAACATCTTTCATGTCAGCCTATATAAACATTGACATATTCTGGTTCTAGGCTTTGTTCTGCCAACCTTTTTGTCTGAATAAGATATGGTTCGGTGCATTCCTAGGATGCTATCCTCGCAGGTATTACATCGTCATTCGGGAGGTAGGTGGTTTATTGCCTGTCGCCTACTGGGGAATGCCGATCGGTCCGTTACCGGCTATTCGTGTTCTCTTCCAGAGTGTCCTTTCCCTCGAAAGCTGAATCCTTCCTCTACGTTAAATTGATTCACCTTGCGACAAATTATAAAAGTTATAAAACTTAAACACGGTCGATGTATTCATAAAGAAAAAAGTCAAGTAAAAATTGGTATTAATATCAAACTAGAGGAAATGTTAGTCTTACATAATTAGAAAATGTCATCTACGGTAAGAATTTGGAGGAATTTCAATATTTCTTAATATTTCCTGTTTTGGTGTTCTGATTTACAGTGTATTCACTAAATAGCCGATGTCTATGAGATTGCAATCACTCTTAAAGCGTTAGTCGATTTTGTGTAAACCGTTTCAAACGTTTAAAACAAAATTAAACAATTGACAGTACAATTGTGTCAGTTGTAATTGCAGTCGGAGACAATAATACAGTCTAATACTAATACAGTCGGCGATTCGGGGGCTCTTGTCACATCTCATATCCTTTCAAATATAAGTAGGGTCGAACTAAAACCATATTATATTTCGGGTTATTTTTAAGTAAGGATTGATAATTTGAATTATTTAGATTATTTGGATTATATGAATTATTTGAATTATTTGAATTATTTGGATCATTTTAATTATTTTAATTATTTGAATTATTTAGATCATTTGAATTATTTGAATTATTTGGATTATTTGAATTATTTGAATTATTTGAATTATTTGAATTATTTGGATTATTTGAATTATTTGGATTATTTGAATTATTTGAATTATTTGGATTATTTGAACTATTTGGATTATTTGGATTATTTGAATTATTTTAATTATTTGGATTATTTTAATTATTTTGATTATTTTAATTATTTTGATTATTTAGATTATTTGGATTATTTGAATTATTTGGATTATTTGAATTATTTTAATTATTTTAATTATTTGGATTATTTGGATAATTTGAATTATTTGGATTATTTGGACTACTATTTTCATATTGGTTGCTATTTTCACAACGTTTTAGCCGATGTATCCTCCGAACTTCTTCATCTCCACATTTTCGAACCTGGGAAGCTAGAATCGAATTGAATGATTTTTATTTCGAACCAGTAAACCTGTATATAATTTCGAACTTAAACCTTCATGTAATCCACATTTTTATTCCGTCAACCATGACAAAGTAGAAATATTAATTTTATGTTAATAAAGTTAAATATATGTTTATGTTTTAAATAGAGATTTCAGGTCGAAATTCCGTACGAATTTTTTAATAAAGATTCCCAAGTTCAACTATTTTGTCTCTAAGTTCAAAAAGAGGTCACCTGAAGATGATCGATTGTTACATCGACTGAAACGTCATGAATATTAAAACCAAGATGAGAATAGTTGTCTGAATTAACCAAATAATGCAAATAGAAACTTGTTTTATTTTTACTCTAAATAATCTAATTGTCCGAGGTGACAACAACCTGGCAAACTCATTAAAAGCAAAGATAATCTTCTTCGTCTGATTTTAAGGATCCGACTTTCGTCTAATCAGAAACGATTCAAGATTTACTGTCAAATAAAACTTTGAAATTATTATTTACTCCCTAAGAGTTCTCAAACAATTCATTATAAGCGATCGCTCAGAGGTGTTCCCTTAAGTCTGAGTAACAGCAAGTCTCCCCAGATTTCCAGAACTAGCCGACCTTTTCGATAACCGTTACAAGTCATTTTGCATTATAGCAACAGTCGTTTACCGTTGATTTCTCGCGGGCAACAAACATTTGCTTTCTCAAAACTTTTAGTAAAAATAAGTCCACCTAAAGTTCAGTACGCTTCACACTGGAAGTCGTATTTGTGCTCTGTTTCCGCGGTCTTTTCATCCGCCCTGAGCCTTCACGCCCACTTTGTGCAATACTAAACGAAGTTGGTGATCGTCACATATATGTGTGCGTGTTTGTCAGATGATTGGAATTTTGTAGGTTTCAATTTCTTTGTGCTCTTGTAATATTATTTCTATATATTTTTCTTCTATTTCTCTTTTATTTCAACTTTTTTCATGCTGGTTGGCGTTCGTTGGTTATGTGTATTGGTTTCCGCACTGGAAGCTTTTTCTGTAATATTACAACTATTTTTAGTATTAACGTGCATTGTATGGTGCCAATCCGTTCTATGATTTTAATTTCTTCTAGTCATTTTTCCAGGTTCTCAGAATTATTGTCATTTTACTGGTATCATCAGATACCTGGCAGCTACTGTCTTTTTTCTTTAATCTATGGAATATCCAACATATATTACATATATTTTGACTAAATTTAAGGAGACTGACGAACATGGGTGGAGGTAGCCACTCTAGTAATCGCTATTCTAATCATCACTCTCTCTCTCTCTCTCTCTCTCTCTCCCTCTCTTTCTCTCTCTCATTCATTTATAAAAAAATATCTTTCATCTATATTATCCAACGTTAGAATTGAATATATTCCACGACATAATCGGATACCTGTTTTCGTTTTTTTTTTCATCAATATAATGGACTATCCCGTTGAGAACGCCGTCCGAGCGTCCGATTATCAAACCACTTTCTCAGGAGAATTTTATTATAGTGAATCATGCATCATAGAGGACTTGACCCACTTTTTGCGCCAATAAAGTAATGCGTGTACATGTCACGGTGAGCTACATGCCTCGTAGCAAGTGTTGTTTCGCAGCTTTCATTCTCCTAAATTAGTGGCTCTTCCAAAGACTGAAAGTATAGTCTATACTACTATTTAATGCATAGCTGGGGTAAGAGAAATTTATTCATACCCTTTTCGAAGAGTATTATTCAACTAGATGAAATAACGCATGTCCTATGCCAAAAAACATTACCAGCCCCGCGACTTCAAAACACGTGACAAGTAAACTGCGTTAGTTATTACCGAATTCAATGTTAATTTCATTTATTTAGTGACAACTTTTTGTCAAAAATTTTATTTCATTTTGGATAGGGGTCCCAGTGTTAAGAAGGTGGAGATAAGAGCGAGAAATCTCTGATTGGTCGAACACGATCACATGTTTAGTTAGAGAGGGAGATTTTGAAATAGTAAGTCATAAGATTGTTATGTAGGATGCTCTATGTCATTGCCCATTGGTTAATGAAAAATGACAATGGTAATTAGTAGGAATGTAGAATATAACCAACCGGCCGCTATTCTACGGTTGTCAGTTCTGAAGAAGAAAGAGATACGCTGAACACGCGGAGACTCAAAATGAAATTAACAGGAACATCAAACAGGTTTTCAAGTGGGCTCGTAAGCATTGGTGGAGGTATGCTCTCTACTAAGTGCAATTAAAGTTTCACTTTTTTGTCATCACAATCCGCACTATAAAAAGCGTAACTAGAGGGGATGAAATATACGACATCATGTGTCAAGATAGATATGTAAAAAAGTGTATTTATTCAGTTGGAGAGAGACGAAGATAGGAGGCGGTTATGTAGGGTGATTGTTAAAACGTATCAAATGCACTTATCACACAATCAATCGACTGATGATTGTTAACGGAATTCATAAATTAATATTTTAAAGATTCTACAACGTTCGTCATTATGACTTTTTCCGCCCATGAGAGAAAGAGTCGAACATTGATTATTTTTAAGAGTTACATACCAATAGGTATGTTCGGCTAGCCTCTAAATTAAATTCTCCGCATGCGAATAGGTAACGTGCCCCCCTCGTCGTAAGTTCACTAGACCAACTCGACAATCAACTAAATTCCATCCATTCACTGTTGAGGTCCCCAGATGCCGGAGAGCTTTCTACTCAAATAGCTTCTTTCCTCGTGCTGCTGTCCTCTGGAACTCCCTCCCTGCCCCCTGTTTCCCCGACGGTACTGACATGCAGAAATTTAAAACTAATGTAAACAGACATCTCGCTGCGCAGACCCCAATTTAGGTTGACCCCCCCCAAACCTTCTCCCTTTTCTTTCTTCTCAGTAGCCCTTTACGTCTACAGTGGCGGCCTGCCTTGTCTGGGGTGAACTATGTTAAAAGAAATGTTAGATATTATCTAGACTCTTCTAGCTTGTTATGACGACGATAATGATTGATCTTATAAGACGAAGAGGTTGAGGGATGTAATCGTACTTGGCCGGATCGATACAACTGTTTTGCTTGGCTGAATCGATTTCTGACGGGTGATTCTTCTTCGAGGCGTGTCAGTGGGCGGGTCGTCGTTAATTAAAATTAACTGACAGATTTTTAACCAAAATCTGTTTATTTTACTTCATCTTAAGTCAAGATTCTCCAGAGAGAGAGTGAGAGAGAGAAAGAGAGAGAGAGAGAGAGAGAGAGAGAGTTTGTGTGGTTGTGGGTGTGAGAGAAAGAGTCCAACATTGATTATTTTTAAGAGTTACATACCAATAGGTATGTTCGGCTAGCCTCTAAATTAAATTCTCCGCATGCGAATTGGTAACGTGCCCCCTGACGCACGCCGCTTCAAGAGGTGTTCTGTGGTGTCTGAGTGACCACAAGTCTCCCCAGATTTCCAGAACTCGCCGACTGTTTCGATAACCGTTAAAAGTCATTTTGCGTTATTGTAACATCCGTTTACCATTGATTTATAGTGGGCAACGACCGTTTGCCCTCATTAGAATTTTAGTCACAATCAGCCTCCCCAAGGTTCCAGTAATTTTCACACCCTTCTACTGGAGATCGTGCTTGTGCTCTCTTTCTTCAGTATTTTCATCCTCCCGGAGTTTTCACGCTTACTTTGTATCGCTAGAGAGAAAAAAAGAAAGAGAGAAAGAGAGAGAGAGAGAGAAAGAGAGAGAGAGAGAGTCTAACACTGACTATTTTTATGAGTTACATGTAGCCAGAAGATATGTTCGGCCCGCCTCCAAACGAAATTCTCAGCATTCAAATTGGTCACATCTCATATGACGTACGTTGCTAGTTTCCCGCCTAAGTGTACACATGCATTTCAAAATTTAAACTACTGAAATCCTTGATAACTTCTGGTCTTCGTCGTATTCAATGTCACCTGAATATATAAGACACAGTCAGTGTAATTTTCAGTCACCGTGTAACCAGATTTCCTTGGGATGCGGGTAAGTGGAGGTGATACTAATTGTCACGAAAAGTCTGCTAGGTGAAGTTTTGGAATTTAGTGAAAAATGTGTTGATGGAATTCGAATAAAATATTGTGAGATTTGAAAATGAACAAAAGTGATTTGTGGGTTAGGGTTAGGGTGTGCAAAAACAAACAATTGAATAGATACATTCTCGGAAATAAGAACACATCAGATCGGATTTTGGTGATTAGATAGCGAGGACGTCTTCATCTATTGAGCCCACACGGTACATGAAATAGAAGCGTGTGAAACATTGTAACACCCAATAAAATTACCGATTAAATTCCTTTTGTGTTTTTCGAGTCTTCAATTCTGAACTAACCGGTAAGGTAAAAAGTCTTCAAAGAGAATAACAAGTATGTGTATTCGTTTTTAGTCCTATGCACCGTGTCACCCGTCCAGCAAAGACAAATGTTACAACTGCTGTTTTACACTAATGCTCTCCTTTCTAAAACGTGATTTAGCCCAATAAACTAGAAAGCCTGTAGTTTTCCGGTCCCTGTCTTTATGTAATAAACGAACTGATAACGTTGGCGGAGGTATGCGGTCTTCCGTGTGCTCTTCATTTTGTTTATTGTTTTATAATCGCTATAATTAATGTTCATTCTGTACTCTAACGATGTTAACAATGTCGAATTGATCTCATATTCACAGTCTATTTTTCCGACATTATTAGATACCTTGCAACTTGTCTATAGTTTTCAATCTTCATAAATGCGTCGTCTAATGAAACAGAAAAGACTCGCAAGCAAGATGTAGAAAGTGTTCAAAAATAGGACACTACGCAACTGTCTGCAAAAATAACACAAAAATTAGGGGAGTTGAGAAAGAAACCCAGTTCCTAGGAACGGTTGTATGTTAGTGGAAAAGAATGACAAGCTAAAGTTGAAGTCACCACTGAAGTTTGCAAAGTCATCAAATTTAGATTAGATACAGACGCAGATGTGACTGTTGTGCAACACAGGTTCTTTAGGAAGAATTCTCCTATCGTAAAACCGACAAGCAAAAACTTATATAGACCAGGTTGACACAAAATAAAAGTATTAGGAAGAGTGGACGCCACACTTAGTTATAGAAAAAAAAATTTGCAACATATTTTTTTCAAAGATTTTCCGAACCATTATTGATTGCTGGTCAAGCAATCAACTCTCTAAAAATATTGAGTAAAATCAATATGGCAAAAAACGACGGTCACCAATATAAAAAAAAAACTGGCTGTTCGATATCTTCCACTTGACAGTAATGTACACGAGTGACCTTCCTTTTATTGGTGACCATTTTTGTCAACAGTTTTATTTTTTGATTAGAAATAAAAAATAAAGAATCAAATTAATTAGTGAATGAATGTAATTACTCAGAAATTGACGGACGGAAATGACTGAATGATGAAATGAAAAGTACTTGTTAACCTCGGCGGAATGATTAGATTGAAATACATAGACAAATTTAAGTAATTAGCGTTGTTGGAATTCTTAGTTAGCCGCCTTTCATTTTTATGTCCTGTCATTTGCAATTAAGTGTCATCCATATGTATGCATCGCGTTATGCTTCGTTCTTTACTGGTTCAAAAATGAGAAAGGTATTGAAGCAAAAATAAAGAATCGAAACACGAAAGATCTACATTTTATTCTGGTAAGACAACGACATCATCTTAGTACACTCGAGTTTCCAGAAACATTCCCCGTTGGAGGGAGCAAAAGGCGAAACGTTCGCTCACCACCACCATTTTCGCCGATTCTCTCTCGATCGGTGACGTAATTCCTAACATTTTTTTCTTGACACATTCCTCAATCCACATACCTCAAAAGATAAATAATAAAATGTTTATATTTTATCTTCATTTCAACCTTGAAATTATCAAAATAATTACAGTCGCATTAAATGCGACATATAGCAAGACTCTTGACTAACCAGCTTTTCCGATCACCCCGTGGTTATCTCGTTACATATCTACAGAAGGGGGGGGGGATAAAGACTTCCTAAATTTTGAATGGATATAAAAACACAAAACTATTTGAAAACGTATTATACATGTTGGGGAAAGAAGATCTACTTATCTATCTATCTATCCATCTATCTATCTATCTATGTTAAAATCGTACCACGTTATATTATATACAAAAGAGCACACATGAAGCAGCTTTATAAAAATAAAAGTAAGATAACTGACAGCTGAAAAAAGTAGCCATACAACAAGACTTTTTTCGTCTGGAACGTTCTCGGACACTCTGAACTCTCAATATTTATAACACGTACATTTTAGCACTCTCTTAACAAGTTTTCAATAAAACATAAATATGTTTGTATGGATAGACTTTGTCATTCTTTTATTTGATAATGCTTTTTCCTCAACAATATCTACGGGCTGTGAGTTCGATCCCTTGTGAAGGAACTTTGAACGCGTTATGATCTATCTAAGTGTATTAAATTCGATTGTAAATTCTAACTAAAAGGCCACCGAAGAAGTCTGAAGTATACAACGGTCGAAACGTTGTGGCAATGGCAACACCTAACATGTGAAAATGGAACTTCCATGAGCCGAGTTCCAATTGTTGAACACGTTACTGCGAGAATGTTTCTCTATGCACTACAACATGCTGTTCAATCATTCAAGTGAAAATCGCACTAACCCTTATCCTTGAGTGGCCTTTGTCCTTGGTAAGTAGTGAATTATAAGTATAGAAAAAATGTACTGGGTATCATATTTACAGTAACAAAATCATATTTTTTACATCCGGTCGTATACGTATACATGTGTATTATAATTAGTTAAAGTTAACAGCATAAATAGATATTTGAAGATATTAAGAACTTGAAACATAAAACATTTATCAAAATTGCTGGATTCGACATAAAAAACATTGATATTCCATGAAACAAGAAAAAACAAAACAATGTTTTACACTTGGATTCAAACAAACATTTTTTGCTTTTTCCTTTTTTATTTATTTCCGATGATAACATTTCCGTTTTTCTTATTTTTCGTAAAAAAAACGTTTTTTGAACAACGTTTTTAATTAAAGAGACCATTGATAAGACATCGACTTTGACTAAAATATCTTTCAAAGAAGTTTAACGAAAGATGATAACAATCAACGGAGATAATAATCGATGTCTTCATATTCTCTCTTTATCTCCCTATCTCTCTTCCCCTTTCGCTTTTCTCTACTTCTCTCTCTTCCTCTTTTGCTTTTCTCTCCTTCTCTCTCTTCCTCTTTCGCTTTTCTCCCCTTCTCTCTCTTTCCCTTTCGCTTTTCTCCCCTTCTCTCTCTTTCCCTTTCGCTTTTCTCCCCTTCTCTCTCTTCCCCTTTCGCTTTTCCCCCCTTCTCTCTCTTCCCCTTTCGCTTTTCTCCCCTTCTCTCTCTCCCCTTTCGCTTTCCCCCTTCTCTCTCTTCCCCTTTCGCTTTTCTCCCCTTCTCTCTCTTCCCCTTTCGCTTTTCTCCCCTTCTCTCTCTTCCTCTTTTGCTTCCCCCCTTCTCTCTCTTCCCCTTTCGCCTTTCTCCCCTTCTCTCCATTCCCCTTTCACTTTTCTCCCCTTCTCTCTCTCTCTCCCTTTATTAATCTCGTTTTCAGTTTCCTTCTTTTATCACTGGCCCTTTCATAATCTGTTTCTCACTCACTCTCATGTTCTTCAATTTCAACTATTTCTGCCCCCTCTCTCTTTCTCTCTATCTCTCTCTGTCTCTCTTTAAAATGTTAGCAAGTCAGCATGCATCTTTATTTTTGCTACTTCGAAGGAATCAGAAGAGGTTTTATGATTAGTCTAATAGATGTTGTTACAAACTATGAAATTTGCGAGTTCAAATCTAATTGGATCTTTTTTTAAAGTACTAACGATTCATCGCTTATCAATCCCGAAAGGCCACTCGCTTCATGAGGTTGTTCTTCTATGAGCACCGAGGAACGAATGATGAACAACGAATAAAATGTACACAATCATACTGGAACTACCTCTTTGTTCATCTAATTATTTCTGCGTGACTTCTTTTCTCCAAGCTCAAGGGGATCATCGGAGAAACCTGTCTTGAAAACGATGAGTCTATTAAAGGTCGTAAAGCAGGAAATGAGGGGCATCCATGAATAATCCAGCCTTACATAAAATTGTCACAGAGAAGGATGGACATTCATTAAACTAAAGCGGTAATTTGAAATCCAAATAATCTAAATAATCCGAATAATCCGAATAATCCGAATAATACGAATAATCCAAATTATCCAAATAATCCACATAATCCAAATAATCTAAATAATCCAAATAATCCAAATAATCCGAATAATCCAAATAATCTAAATTATCCAAATAATCCAAATAATCCAAACAATCCAGATAATCCAAATAATTCGAATAATCCAAATAATCCAAATAATACAAATAATCTAAATAATACAAATAATACAAATAATACAAATAATATACCCTGTATAGGTATTAACTTTTACAGTTATGACCTGCTGCTTCTTCTTTTTGTTTTTTTAAAATTCAAAATAATACACCTAATCGGTTTGACGTTGCACACCCAAAATGCTGAATGCTTCTCTGTCATGTACTTCCCCGCATGACGTCATATCCTGCCATGACGTCATATCCTGCCATGACGTCATATCCTGATTCTAAGACTTTTAACTTTCAATTGAATTTTCCACTTTCCTTGCACGTAAATTTCCGAATTTAATTTTACTTGAAGCAGCAGAATCTAAATATTGCCACACGATTTTTTCAATTCAGAATACAATCGCATAAAAGACCGTTTTGACACCTGACGCAACTACCTGTATAAGAGTCAGATATATTTTTAGATGTTTGTTACTGCAAAGCTCTACTGTCGTAAATTTCGGCTTCAGAGGCGTCAAGCATCCTTCTCAATTCGTTCTGTCAACCCCTGGAACAGGCTTCCCGCTGAGGTCATCCAAGCGCCTACTATCAGTGCTTTCAAGAGAAAACTTGATTTATTTTTGTACACTGATTAAATTTTTGCCTATCTTACATGGCTTGTGCGTATGCTTTCTTAGCCAAAAAAAAAAAAAAAAAAAAAAAAAAAAAAATCAGTTGGAGATGACCGATTTTATTCTTTACAGCCCTCACTCACAGAAGAGAGAATGTTAGTCGTTTTCTACTTTATCGTTATTTCTATGGAATATGATCGACTGAGCACCAACCTCTGGTTCCTCTTTGTAAGACATTCAAAACAAGAACTTGTCCCTTTACCAGAACGCCAGGAGGAATTTTCAACAATCGATTTTCATTTCAAGAACTCCTTGTGCGTGGAACATATAAGCGCAGGACTGCTTTTCTGCAGACTAAGACATATCAATCTTGAAATCAAATGTCAACAAATACCTGTCATAGACCATCTCCATAAGTAATCAAACATTGTTCATTCTATTAACAATTTTCAATCCTCTCATCATAATCTTCATCATAATCCATCACTTTACCCGTCATCCTCGAGTGGCATTTTGGCTTAAAAAGTGATGATTCATTAATGAAAGAAACGGTAGTTTGTGATTTGGAATCGATACAGATTGTTTACGACATAAGCCCTGTTAATTTGCATACACACAATTGGTTTAACATTTGCATCACATATTTGTTCATGTTACAAATTCTATCAGATGATTATGAGAATTGTAATGTAAGACTTACCTTTCCCTTTGAAACAGATTATCAGAATCCCTCAATGACAAACTGCACACCTGAAATTAAGACAATATATTAGTAAATTTATTTCATCCCACATTATAGGAACAGTTTTATAAAATTAGTAACAAAAAAGAAGAAATTCTCGATCCATTCCTGAAATCAAATTCAAATGACCTTTTGATAACGAAAATAATTATAATGTAGAGAATAAACCATATTACGTTCAAGCTGCGAGAATTACTTTATCATATCTGCGTGTGATACTGAACAGAATTACATCATGCGATATCCTTCAAATTAAAATTTTGAGTTTCAATTAAGCGTTAAAAAGACTTATTTTAGTTTTCTTTTCATGTTTTTATATTTTATGTTTATATGTTTATAATGCATCCAAGACTGAAGCTTATTTAAATAAATAAAAAAATAAAGAAACTCCAAGATTTTGGAATATTTTTATTTACTTATTGCGAAAGTTAGAATTATAAAAAGAACAATCAACAGATATGATTTACTGAAAGAATGGTGTCTTAATACACACAATATATATATATATATATATATATATATATATATATATATATATATATATATATATATATATATATATATATATATATATATGTATATATATATATATATATATATACACATATATATATATATATATATATATATATATATATATATATATATATATGTATATATATATATGTATATAGTAATCCAGGTAGGGTAAAAATCCACAGGGTAGAAATCCAAAGGGAATCAAACCGGGTTTATAAAAGAGTGCTCAATAAAAATATAGAGCTGTATTGTGAATGCTTTTATTCAAACATGTACAAGGTCTGCTACACTGGCATGTCGATGTTATAGATCTACAGCTCTCAAGAGCTGAGGTCTCATCAGGCAGAACATTGTTTTTTGATTCAAACTGGTTGCTGAATTCCAGGGAGAATGAAGTCAAGCAAAAAAGAAGAGGAGAAAGAAACAAAAAGTCATGTGACCTATTTTAAAATATGATTGCCGTTAGAAATTACTATTTTCTTATTTTTATCTTTTATATATTTTATATATATATATCCAACGCTGAGCTGGGGTAGAAAGGGGGGGCCGAGGAAAAGAAAAAGAAAAGAGAAGGGGAAAGAGATACAATTGCTGTTAGAAAAGTTTAATTTACAGCTATTTATATTTTTATTTTGTATTTTTATCCAACGCTTAGTTAGGGTGGGGGTGGAAGAAAAAGAAAGAGAAGGGGGTGGAGGGGTGTTAGGGGTGGATGTCTATAGCCATTTAGGATTTGTTGCGGGAATGGTTTTGAGTTAAATTCATATTTATTTTTATTTAGCGCTGGGCTGGATAAAGAGGGGGGTCGGGGGGAGATTAAACAAGAGCGAAAGAGAAGATGAAGAAAGAGGGGGAGGGGAGGTTTCAAATTTGTTGTGTCTGCTTCCTGTCAATGCAGACATATAACAATTACATGACACCCAGCTTACGGGGATATTTTAGTTTAACTCATTGATGGATTTATGGCCTTAATGTTAATAAATTATGTTGTTATATTTTGATCAATTGGCATTTAATTTTGATTATTTTGATGGATAGTTAAATGTATTTTAAATAGTATTTATCAGTTAATTAATAAAACATAATGGTAATTGTCTTTATTTTTAGTAAGATTCATATATGGATTAATGGCAGTAATATTAGTAGGTTAGTTCTAGGTACTAATGAGTTAAAATATATTGGGAATTATTCTTGGTAAGGATCGTATATAAGTTTATGACATTGATATTGATGGATTATACTATTATATTTAGTTTTAATTATTTTGGAGTATAAATAAATGTATTTCGATTATAAATAATAGTTAGTGATGGATTAATAAAACATACTGGTAATTGCTTTTATTTTTAATGGAATTTATATATCGATTAATTTCAGTGGTATAGATAAATAAATTTTATTATTCGTTGTAATCCTATTATTAATGGTGGGGTTGTCAGATGACAACAAATCTGAAAATAGCCGGGAGTAAAGAAAATAGATTTCTCGTATAGTTCACGCTTGGATACGTTATTTACTTTGAAATGTTAAATTAGAATCGTCTAAATTTTGCGTTAGGGAAATATATTTTAGATTAAAAAGCTTAATAAAGTTCAAAAGAAAATGGAATAAAATTTAAAATTTTAAAAATATTTTTACAAATCCCGTGAGTTAGTATTTGTTAAGGCGTTTTTATTTGGGGTGTTATTTGTTTTGAAGGGCTAAATTAGTTTCGTCTAAATTATGTGTTAAGGAGAGAAATGTAGGGTTTAGAATTGAATTTATAAAATTCAAAATTGCAGAAATTAAATTAAAATTTTAAATTCAAAAATTAAATCTAAAAGCTGTAAAGTGTTTTATCACTTGAAAATAATAATTTAAAAAATAATGTAAAATCTCGTAAGCGAGTTATCGCTAACGATAAACAGATCTAAAAGAAGTAACTCTACAAATCCTTAATTGATTTTATATTCAATATATAATACTTATCTTTAAAGTATAATTTGAAAGATAAATTTATAATGGAGTATAATAATTAATGATGTTAGTGATTAAACTTGTTTTAGAGTTAAGAACAAGATTGATTAATTCTGTTTAGGAGGTTTTTAACCTACTATTTTAGTATCATGAAAGAGGGGTCTTTCCGCCTAACAACCGGGAAACATTATTGTCATATTTTCGTGGTGTAATTTACTGGTTTTAAGTTTTAGACCATATTAAAATATTAATGTGAAGGTGATAATTGGAAAAGGATTTGCCGGGATAGAAGGCACGAATATAAGAGTTGATCTGGTATTGTATGAAGGCTATTTTGAGGTTATGTTTTTGGCAAGGGGATTGTTATCGGAAGTCTTTTATGTGTACCGGTCAGTCCTAATTATAAGAAGTGCCTGTCTCCTATGGACGCATCCTTTAAACATTTCCTCCCTGATGTTTAAACAGTTTGTATTTGGGTCAATAATAACTCTTAATATGTAATATTGTTCTGCGTCACACAGAGGACATATATTTATGGCCGGAGAGTATGATAGTCTTCTCTCTATTACTTTCTATTTAATGGTAAATGGTGTCCCATTATCTTTTAGTTACCATATCCGTGTCGCGAGTGTTGTGTTGGTCTTGTCTTTGTATTTAAAGGTATACATGTGTGTTTACAATCCTTGCTTGAAGCTTCCCTGTGTCATGCCTATGTATTTTTCGGCTCTGTCGTTGGGCTGGATTGTGACAGTCGCCTCATAAGGAATCAATTTTGTAATTCCCTCTAGAAGGTAATTGTTTTTGTCCTGGCATGAGCAGCCTGTGTTTTCTATTGTTTTGGGCTCAACAGAGATCATTTTTCTTACAGATGGGGTGGCGGAGTAGCTAATCTTGATTGTATTTCTGTTAAAGAGTTTGTGCAGGTTGTGTGTTGGAGGAAGTGCGTGTCAAGTAAGCTGAGAAAAAAGTGGCCTTCTCTCGTTTTGGTATCAATTGAGAAAGAGGGAGGAACACCAGATCACCGACCTCTTCCTATTGCGGATGCCCCGTAACTGGTTTCGACTGGAGATGTTCGTGGTATAAAATTTTATTACGGAAAGAATATAGTCACAATGTCCATCCAACCCCCGCTACTCATGCAGAAGAGGGGAAGTTTGCTCCCTAGGAGAGGGTTACACAATCAGATTCATAATGCGCGAAGCGAAAGTCATATCCGGCGTAAATTCCAAGAAAAAATTAACACTGGAATGACTCAAGGTACTTTCAAACAGAGGCTCTATGCCCACAATAACACTTTCAAATACCCGGGAAAAGTGGCATCATCCGCCAAGCAAACCATTATATGGGCGCTCAAAGAGTCCAATATTATATATACAATTTTATGGAAAATTATCGATAAACAAAAACCTTATAGCCTTACCGACAGGAATTGCCCAAGATACACCACTGAAAAATTCAGGACCCTACAGGAAATGAATGAACCTTCCATAAACTGTATGAACATTAAAACTGAGGTCTTCAAATTATGGCCACACAGAAAAATATTTCCACTAGCTAAATTGAAACAGAACGAAAACACATAACTCACTAAACGCCTTATCCGTATATGAGTTTAAAAAGCATCACATCATATGTAAAATACAAGACCTATCTACCCGTGCCAAAACCTTTCCAATTATTATCAAAATTAATATTTAATATACAATATAACAACCCCCTACACTTTCCCCAGATATATCATAATATCACATTAACCCCCATATAACTACACACGCATCCCCATCTACCTATCACAAATAACATAAATTAATAGATACCTCATCATATTCATTTTTTTTAATATACTAAAACATCTTACTAGTTAAATACCTTGAAATATACTTATCGAAAGAAAAGATATATATGACCAAGCTTTAAACCTAACTGATTAACACAGATCCTCCGATAGGCTCATAAACGTTATTAGGTAAAAGTTTACAGAATTAATGAAATACATGGCCACCTATGACCTCATACAGGTACCACCACATATATTACGATGATAGCAAGCTTATATTGACCCGTCCACTTGATATGATACCCTTAGGACCTTGTTTGTACTTATAAGGATACATCCTCCATTAAACACGAATCCCCCACTTAGCTAATAAACTACAATTATAACAGTTTTTTTTGTTTTTGTTTTTAACATAGTTCACCCCAAACAAGGCAGTCCGCTACTGTAGACGTAAGGGGCTACTGAGAAAAAAGGGAGAAGGATTTTTTTTTTGGGGGGGGGGTGGTCAACGCAAATTGGGATCTGCGCAGCGAGATGTCTGTTTACATTAGTTTTAAATTTCTGCATGTCAGTACCGTCGCGGAAACAGGTGGCAGGGAAGGAGTTCCAAAGACCAACAGCACGAGGACAGAAGCTATTTGAGTAGAAAGCTTTCCGGCATCTGGGGACCTCCACAGTGAATGGATGGGATTTAGTTGATTGTCGAGTTGGTCTAGTGAATTTACGTCGAGGGGGCACCAGAGTAGCCAATTCATCGGAGTATAATCCATTGAAGTATTTGTAAAACAAGAACAAGGATGCTACATTGCGGCGATGGGACAGGGACTGGAGATTGGTTGACAGTGAGGGACCTATTAGGTTGGCAACTCTTTTTTGGACCTTGTCAAGGAGGGAGAGACTAATAGATGATGCACCAGCCCAGATGTGGCTACAATACTCCATGCACGGGCGGATGGTGGCTTTGTAGAGATACAGGATAATGTCAGATGTGAGGAGTTTACTAACACGGTGGAGGGAGCCTACCTTCTTTGCTGCTGCCTTGGCAATGTTTACACTCAAATATAAGCGTCCCCTAAAATAAATATAAATATAACACTTAAACCCTTTAATAACAGTAATACAACAAGAATTTAACCCAATTAATTACACCACGCATCATAACCCCTAAATATTGAAAAAGGAAAACATACACCATCTGTTATCAGCAATTAAATTATATAAAAATAATACTTAGTTACAATTAAGAGACATACAGCCATAGAGTCCGCCCCTATTAACTCGGTACTTTCCCCAAAAGGGACACTTGAGTGAATTCACCGGATGATGATACTGGTGATCTTTGAACTCCATTCTTCGATTCGTCTTCATTTCGTGAGTCGCTGAAGATTTGTGATGGATTGTAACGGCCTGTTCTAAACAAGAAAATGTCAATCCATGTCAACGAGACCATGGCACGTCTCTGAAATATGTAACGTATAGTTTTAAAATAAATAATTTGTATTTTAGCGATCACATTTCTGCGATCGAGCACTTTACTGATTTCTTTTCAACATGCCCCGACGCACTATATATATATATATATATATATATATATATATATATATATATATATATATATATAACGTAAAGTGTGTGCAAATACTTCACTCTTAAACTAATTAATCGGCTATTGTCATTTTTTAAACATAGCTGATAGGCGTAAGGTTAGTTAATATAGGCTATATTTATTTTAATTTATTTTATGCAAAGCCGTAGAAAAGTGGGTGGAAACCTTTCATAAAAATCTGAACACTTCCGAATTTTGTGAAATTTTAACAGTAAGTATTTGTTATGGTACCGTACCTTTTACGGACTTGAACAAAAGAAGGAATCCGATAAAAAGATTTAAGTATTAATTCAAACAATATCGATTAGAGGTCAAAGAACGCAAACGATAATGATTTCTCGCAGAATGCCGTTTGGAGCGCAATTGACAATTTCACTTATCTGTCAGATTAGGATAAAACCTTTGCTTCGTATTTTAAATCATATGAGGATCAAGACAAAATAGTCTGTGAAAATTGAGTAGACTCTAAAAAGGTTCGCCTACTGCTCCGAAAATTAGGCACCACCAAATATACTAAGTTCGCGGATTTTTTTTATTCCCCGAAAAACGAGCGATTTGTACTTTTGTTGAAGCTGTAAATCTTTTAACTGAATTATTTAGCCCCAAGACTTCTTTGTTTCACAAACGCTGGAAGTGTTTAACTTGGTAAAAAAAGACAATAAAGATTATTCAACGTTCGCATCAGTCGTCAATAAACAGTGCGACGATTTTAAATTAGCCGAACTTACTGCTGATAGTTTTAAATGTTTAATTTTCGTACAAGGATTGGTATCAGGAAACAACGCTGAGATCAGACGGAGGGTTCTAAATAAATTAGTAAATGAATCGAACTTAACAATACAGAATTAGCTGAAGACTGCCAAAGATTTATAAGTGTTCAATAATTCAAAACAAAAAAGGATTTTCGCGCCTCTGCACAGACAAATCAGCTATGTAAAAATCAAGATAAATTGCCGCCGAGCCCTTGTTTTCGCTGTCGTAGCTTGCATTTATTCATGGACTGTCCATTTCGTTTTAAGACCTGACTTGTGACAAAGTTGGATACAAAAAATCGCATTGTAGAACGAATAGAAGAAATAAAACGCAGGTTCAAGCCACAAGTACAATTGAGCAGGACAGCATTAATATAAGGTAATATGTTCACGTAAAAATCCTGGACAAAAATATAAAACTACAATTAGATCCGGGCTCGGACGTGTCAATAATAAACCTACATACGTGTGAGAAGTTGAATAAATCACCCCCTTTTAAGAACCAACAGAAAAGCCAGTACAAGGACTCGGGAAATAATTAAGTTTGAGGGTGAGATAATTACAAACGTGACTCTAATGGGAACTATCAAAAAGTTAAAAATACTTGTGTTAAAAGACACTAATAATTTTTTGGCACTGATTGGATGCAAACGTTAATTTTATGGAAGTTACCAATAAATACATTTTGCTAAAAATAGATAGTAAGACAATCGAATCAGAAAAACTAAAGCTGGATTTGCAAAAAACTTTTCCTGAGTTTTTTTTCTGGTCGATACACAAAGATGGCGGCCAAATTACAGCTGAACGAGAACGTTCAGCTAGTATTTAAGAAAAAAGAAATGCGCCTTTTGCTTCAGTAGACAAAATAAATGAGGAATTGGACCGATTATTGACAACCAGCATCTTACCGAAAGTGGAATACAGTCAATGAGCAGCACTCACGGTCTATGTAAAGAAAAATCAAAAGAAATCCGCGTGTGTGCATATTTTTCAATGGGATTAAATGCAGCACTAAGGGATTATTACTGCATAGCCTGGAGGAAGTTTTTTTTCAAAACTAAATGGACGCAGATTTTTTTTTCAAACATAGATCTGAGTGAAGATACTCGCGGAAGAAGAGAATTCTAAACTGTTGTGTATAAATACGCATCGCGGTTTATGCAAGTTCGACGCTTTCGGCGTCAAAGTTGCTCCAGCAAATTCTCAGCAAATGATGAATACAATGCTGGGCGAACTTGAGTTTGCTATTGCATACCTTGACGACATCCTAATCAACAGAACATAGAACAACACCGCGAACCTGTCAACAAAGTGTTTTCAAGAATCTGGAACAACGGATGTAAAGTTAAAATTTTTTAATAGAAATAATCAAATATCTGTGTCATGTAATAGACAAGGACGGCAGGCAGAGCTTCATCGGACTAGCAAATTACCAGACTTTTATCTCAGTGATGCATAACTTCCGTTTCTCACTGAATGAACTATTGAAAAAGAATAAGGTTTGGGAGTTGACGCCCGAATGCCAGGAGGCATTCGACAAAACTATTGAAATACTGACATCAGATTTATTCTTTACGCATTACAATCCAGACTAAGACATAATAGGGGCTAGCGAAAAATAATAGCTGATAAAGGCCAGCATTTTGTCAGACAGTTTTACATTATGCGACGATGTACTCTGGTACAACGATAGAGTCGTCTTTCCAAAAAATAAATAACAGAAGAGAATCCTGAAGGATATTTACATTGGCCATCCGTGGAAAATAGAATGAAAAGTTTGATGCGCAGCTTCTTGCACTGGCCTAAAATGAATCAGGACATTAAGAACATCGTAAATACGTGTAAAGGCTGTGACTTGGCGGCAAAAGCACCTCATATCAAATATACTCAGTGGCAAAAAAACGGACCGCCCTTGTTTAGGATACACCTGGATTTTGCCGGCATTATTGGAGAGATTGTACTATATAATTGTAGTCGATAGTTTATTCAAACAGTCCGAAGTGGTACGATGTAAAAAGCCCCCGACGAAGGTAACAATAAACTTACTCTTGTTCGCCTGTTTTGGCGTGATCGATTATTTGGTCAGTGACAACGGAACGTAATTTACGTCCTCCAACTTGAAAGAGTTCTGTGAGATTTTCTAGATCAGACATATCACTCCTCCTCCTTATCATCCTAGGTTAAACGGCCAGGCGGAGCGTTTTGTGAACACTCTAAAACAGCCCTGACAAATTACTGCCTAAACAGACCAAACAAGGTGAAGCCTCTATTGTACCTAAAAACGATACATCCCAGGATACAGAGTATATTTCAAGATGTTTAAAAATAACACGTCTTTCTGGAAACTTGGTACGATAGAAAAGAGAATTGGAAATATGGTTTACATGATCCAAGGACATCAGTTCTCTTATAAAAGACACGTAAATCTAATTAAGAAACGACTATCAGATGACATAGACAGCATTCCCCAGGCAAAAGAAGAAGTTATGGACATTATATACGACACTTTCGTCATACCAATATCCAAAGCAGCCCCAGAAAAACAGCAACTTAAAAGGAAACGGAAGTCTTTGGATCCTATCGTAATCAATCCAAAAGGGAAACGATATTAATACGCTTGGGAGAGGTGCGTTATGGTACCGTACCTATAACGGTTGAGCAAATCCCAGTCTATACTGGCAGTCAAAACTTACGTACCACTATACTGGTTTCTCTGTTATATTATACTTTTCTTCAATATACTTGTTTTCGCTAAACTCCGTGTTTGTGTTTTCATTCAGACCCTAAACAGGTCCACAACAGTATTATACATCAATTAGTGCATATTCTCCAACTTTCAGTTTCTTTGGAGGATTTTAAAGGGTTGTAATCCATAGTCTTTAGACACCAGTTAAGCAAGATACCCTAAATCTTAATTTCTTCTTAGGACTCCATAAGCTTAAGCCTTGACTTTTAGACATGCAATGGATTTTGATTAAAATTGAAATAAGGATTCTAGATATAATTTAGTAGTTTTATATCTTGAATTAAATATTTGTAAGAGGACAGAAAATGGGAAACCTTTCTGTTCTGTCTTGGAACGGCAATTTTTTAAGCAAATATTTATTCAAACAAACATCGTTAAACAAAATAGATAATTCAAACCAGTTGTGTTTATATATCAACCTTTTAAGTGATCGATCTATTTTTCTTTCTCCTTGACATATCTCAAGAGTTGAGAACGAATAGATAAATGTATATATCTAAATGAATGAATGCGAAAGTTTTTTTCATTTAATGCTAACTATATTAACATCCAAATTGGTTTCGCTTATTTAATATATATATATATATATATATATATATATATATATATATATATATATATATATATATATATATATGAAAAAAGACAAACGGAAAACAAGTTAAAATGCAGGAGAAAAACAAAAACAAAAGATTTGATCGATTTCGTTCATATTAATGAACGTCTTCAGAAATAGTGAAGATTTGAAACCAATTTTATTTTGAAGGCACACACATGGGAGAAGGAAAAGATGATCCGATTGGACCATATGAGAACATCTTTAGCGACATTGAAATATGATTTGACCAGTAGGTAACATATTCTTATTTGTTTCTTTTTCTTATTCTTTAATTTTTATTTTTATCTATTTTCTTTTTCTTTTCCTTTTCGCACTTACCGAGCTAGTATAGGGGAGGCGGAGGGGGTGGATATCGCCGCAGACTATGGTATTGGTTTCAGCGATCTCAAATTCTAACTGATTTCTTTGCGGATATTTATGTATTAAAACTGTTGGGAAAAATATGAACTCGTAATTTGCACCCAACCATGTGAAAATAGCCACTTATATTCAATTAATTGTATACAATGATGTGTTTATTGTGTGTTTTGTTTCATTATTACATACCATAAAAAGGGTAACGCATACATAAACAGGCGAACCCAGCAAAACGGTTTACATCGGAATTTTCCTTTCTGAATGAACCACTCAGTAAACACATAAATACATTCGAACACAATTGCTAATGCAAACAGACTTTAATGATATAAAAAACGCAGCAATTTCGGACTGTCGAGAATGGACGTAAAACCCTGTTAGTGCACCGACAGCGCATGTGTAGACGCATGCGCACTCGAAAATGTCGGTAAAAAGCAAACGATAATAAATAAATAAATAAATAAAATTCTGGCGCTTTTTAACAACCATTTTCTTTACAATCAGTCGATTCCTTTTTATCATGTTTCCTTTCTTTCGAACGGGCAAAATAAATGAAATATATAAAATAAAATAGAAATACTTCCATATATAAAGAAATTTACAGACAAGTTGAAATTAATGATTTCATTTTTATTTGCCTTCCGAAACAAAACTATGAGATTGTACTGAAATTATGTCTAAGTATGGCTTTCAAAATTTTATGAATAATCAGAAATTGAGAAAACATTGTTTTTAATAAAGCAACACAATATAAAATTATGATGTAGCAAAGAATCGGAAACAAATCAGACCGACTTAATTTTATATATTAAAACAACATGCTACAACGATAACAAAAGAAATTGCTAGACAGACGCAAATATCGATTTGTGAGATACATTGGTATTTAGGTGTAACTTGGAAATGCCAACCAAGTCTAGTTATCTCACTTAGTGCCCCCCCCTATTCTTACCAATGCTGTTGTAGTTGAATTATTGAAGACGATGTTGCGTAATAAGCATATTTTGTTTAGTAAAAGTGTATGGGTGCAGAGCACTCGTTCGTTTAGTTACGTCTGTCTTTTTGACGATAAATTCATCTTTTGGGGCGATTTACTGCCGAAACACAATTCCTATTGTTAATGATCTATTATATATAATTAAATAGCCACATGTCCAATAAGAAATGGGTCCCTTTTGTGAAAGCAACGTACTTGCCACTGACATTCTAGTGCGTAAACTTTGTTTGGTTCATCTGTTTAAGGTTCTAATGATGGAGATCTTCCTAAGATTCCAGTTTCTTTTCATGTTATACATAATACCTTGGTATTTAGTTATCTTCTCTCCCTCTCAGCTCTGTTGAAGCCAGCATCATTAAGGACACAGACTTCAACTAGGGTTGCTACTTTCTTCTTCTTGTCCTATATCACCAATCCTTTTTACGTCAAATAACCCCGAAGCATAATCTTTATTTCAAAAGATTACTGTATACGATTAATTAAACACAAGTTCCTATTTTATTTTTTCAATTTTCTTATCATTTTATTTTTGCTAGGGTTGAGGCATCCTACCGAATGTCAAACATTTACCCGCTATTTCAGAAACTTCAACTGAGAGATGTTTTTAGGATTCTAACCACCCCTTAACGCGTAATTGTTTGTATTTCTCTTGCACTTGGTTCATCGAGTATATTTGCCAGGTAGTTTTTCTGTGTCATGAGCTCATTTGCTTCTATGATTACTAGAATTATGGAGATCTTCCTAAGATTCTAGTTTCTTTTCATTTTGTACCTTGGTATTTAGTTATCTTCTTTCTCAGCTCTGTTGAAGTCAGTATCATTAGGGGCAATGACTTCAACTAGGGTTGCTACTTTCTTCTTCTTGCCTCATATAGCAATGACAGGTTAAACAACTTTGTTTTTTAAGTATGTAGCTATAGGAATTGCATAGAAATAGTAGATGGTGTAAGGCTTATTTCCAACAGTTCTTTCTGGTATAGTGTACCGTCGAAAATTAAGGAACAAAAATAAAATCTTCCTAATCTCAAATAAATTATATTTTTATATTTGTGAAAATTTCCCTACATATGTAAATTATATATATATATATATATATATATATATATATATATATATATATATATATATATATATATATATATATATATATATATATATATATATATATATGTATATATATATATATATATGTATATATATGTATATACAGGGTGGGCCAAAATAAGGGTCCTATCTTTAAATTTGAATAACTTGAATTTGAATAACTTCCACAAAATAAAAGATAA
Organism: Sepiola atlantica; assembly: GCA_963556195.1. Lineage (NCBI taxonomy): Eukaryota > Metazoa > Mollusca > Cephalopoda > Sepiida > Sepiolidae > Sepiola > Sepiola atlantica. The sequence goes on along the minus strand of OY744524.1, from coordinate 171,267,564 downwards.
ACTCACCAAACTTTATGTGTGTGTAGACTGACCCTTCCGAGATTTTTTGAAATAAACAAAACAAATTTTAGCCGAAAAACACTTCTTAAAACTTACAAAAACTAAAGTATTGTTTTTTACACTGTTTTGAGTTTTTTAAGAAAAAATAATGTTTTCTAAATGAGGGTACGTTCCTTAGGGCTAATACGACCCATGCTTGCTTCGGAAGGGGTCCTTTACTTATTCTAAAAAAAAATAATTAAAAAAATCAATAAATAAAAAAGTTATGAATTTTTAAAAATAGGACCCTTATTTTTGCCCACCCTGTATATATATATATATATATATATATATATATATATATATATATATATATATATATATATATATATATATATATAAATATATATATATATATATATATATATGTGTGTGTGTGTGTGTGTGGCACATATACATTGAGTCGGATGTAACAACATTGGACACATGAAGGCGAGTGGGTAGCGTTAACGGAGAAAAATAAATATTTGAAAAGAGTTTGTAAATAGCAATAACAGTCAAAAATCTCCGATTGACATACCTAGCATCACTTGCAAACATATATGCTTATATATATATATATATATATATATATATATATATATATATATACAGTACCGTCCAAAATTAAGGAACAAAAATAAAATCTTCCTAATCTCAAATAAATTATATTTTAGTATTTGTGAAAATTTCACTACATATGTAAATTATGTAGTTGGACTTTTACTGTGATTTTCAGATGAATTAAAATAATATTATTAAAGTTATCCACCATTTTACATATTTCAAGTGTCCAAAATTAAGGAACATTAAGGAAAAATAATTGTTTAAAGTTAAAAACAGTAGTTGTTTTTGTATAAAATGATGAAAATAAATATTCTAAACTTTAATTACCATCACTGCTACAAGTCACGCAATATCAATAATGTCAAAAAGAAATAAAGCTGATTTAAGCGACAAAGCAAAAATCGTCAAATTAAGAAAGGAAAAGTTGACAATAGAAGAAATCAGAAAACGTGTGAAACGTTCAAAAAGTGTTGTAAGCCGAGTTCTTAAACTCTATAAAGAAATTGGAAGGTTAAGTAACACAAAGAAACCTGGTAGACCAAGAAACACAACGGCAATAGAGGACAGAGTTATACAACGCCTAGTGTTAAAAGACCGTTTCCTTAGAACTGGCAAAATGTCTAAACAAATGGAAGGTGCCATAATGTTTCACGATAAACTGTCCAGAAGGTTGCACGAAATAGGTCTTTTTGCAAGATCTCCTAAAAAAGGCTGCTAATGAGTAAAAAAACAAAGCAGCTAGATTGGCGTTCGCAAAAAAGCATGTTATGTAGTCAGAAGAAAATTGGAAAAAAGTTTATTTCAGTGACGGATCGAAATTTAATGTATTTGGCAGTGATGGAAAACAATTTGTAAGAAGAAGAAAAGGCGATCCTAGCTGAAAAAAAAAACTGTTAAATTTGGTGGAGGTAGCGTGATGGTTTTCGGCATGATATCATGGCAGGGTACATCACCAGGTGTACGCTTAAATACTAGAGTAAATGCCACTGTATACACAAATGTTTTAGAACAGTCGGGTATCGAAAAGCCTGTTTTTATGCAGGATAATGGTTCTTGCCATAAGGCAAAGCGGGTCATGAATTATCTGGCCGATCAAGAAGTAGATGTCATGGACTGGCCTGCTCAGAGTCCTGACATGACCCCTATAGACAACTTATGGAAGACTCTAGGACAGAATGTTATGGCAAATAATCCGGAAAACATCGAAGACTTATGGCTGAAACTGAAAGATGAATGGGCCAAGATAACTGTGGTCTAATTGCAAGATTTAGTGAAATCCTACAGTCGTAGATGCGCAGCAGTTATTGAAAACAAAGGTGGTAGTACCAAATATTAAATCTATATTGCCTTTTTAATGTGATTTAGTTAAAAATTATATTCTGTTCCTTAATTTTGGACACTTGAAATCTGTAAAATGGTAGATAATTTTTTAAATATAATTTTAATTCATCTGAAAATCTCGGTAAAATTCCAACTACATAATTCAGTGAAATTTTCACAAAAAATAATATTTAATTTTGTTTAGATTCAGAAGATTTTATTTTTGTTCCTTAATTTTGGACGGTACTGTAGATTCCAGGACTAGATATTGAATTTTTACAGATGTTCTAGTGGAAATATTTACGCAGTCCAGCAGAAACTTACAACTGGATGTCAGGTGGCTCCCATTATCTACTTTTGTGTGCCAAACATGCACATGTTGTCGTTATTGAGACCACCCATCTTCTTGAAAGTATTGGCCACCAAGCCATGATATTGGGCAGCTATTATCACCCTCTCCTGATCATAGTGGAGAAATCCTCATTTGAAGCAGTCTATAAGTCCTCTATTATCTATATGTTCCTGAGATAGTTGTCCCAGAAAATATTTGGCACGTTGGTTGGCCCATTATTCCAGTTTTCTAGTATGAAAGGTTTTGGAGCTATTCTTTTAGCAAGCTTGATCGGTGTTTCTGTCTCATTTGTGAGACAGTCTTGTCCAAAGATGTTGACCAGTTTTGTGATAGGGGTTGTTTTACTGGCTTTTGTACAATCATAAGTTTTAGGTTATTGGAGCTCATCAGATACTGACCAGTTCTCACAATAATAATCGATGTTAGGTGTTAATTTTTGAGAGACTCATAATTCCTGCTCATCTGGGCAGATACAGCTTAGGTAGACACTGGTTTCTGTACATTAGTCTCTACAGTGTCAACATTTTCTTTGTTTATTGTGTCTTGTCTGTTAATGTGATTTTGTGACCAGTCTATAATACCAAAGCTATGTTATCACCCGTATGGCAAGTTGGTTAATGGCAGTTATTTTTTTTTTACCTATACATGATGTAGTATTAGTACTTAAATTATTGGTTTTGTCAACGTAATAGAACATTAAACCTTTTTGGAGATATTTAATTCTTAAACACAAATGCCTATTGCAAGCGATTATATGTTATACAATGAGTTCAATATAAGTTGCCATTTCCCCATAGCTGTGGAGCAAAATGCGGAAATTGATGGTCCATACTTTTCCCAACAATTTTGATGCGTAAATGATGACAATAAAAGCGATAGTATTCGAACTCGGAATATCTGGCATCATCGGTCGAAAATGCACCCATTAGATTAATCACGAATCTCCTGCTCCGATTGGTCGAATGAGATCACGTGTATATTAAAGAGAGCGATTTTAAGATAGTCGAGTTAAGTCAGTTGATGATATGAAGACAGGTAGCCGCGAGGACGCTCCCCTCATGGCCACCTGAAAAGATATAACGAACAGGGTAAAACTATAAGAACTTATGACGCAACATAACCAGCCAGAGATTGTTCGGTAAATACAATATAGTTAAAGTTGAAATCGCTGTCATCGGCTTTCCTTTTCATAAATATACATTGCACTCGAGAAAAACGCGAGGATAACACCTTCTACCCTGACACGGACAGTGTGACATTATTTAATTGAAATTTCCCAAAATGATTGATTACATTTCTAACAATGGCGAGCATTCAAAAATATATTTCTCGTTGGTCAAAAGCGTATTTTGAGGGCAAACTTTAAAATAATTTTTTCGCTAAACGAGTAATATATTTTTGGAACAAGTTGCTAAGTCAGATTAAGAACAGAAATAGCATAGAACATTTTAAGATTCATATATCTCAATTCAGAAATAATGTTCAAAAATAATTAGGATGACTTTTAGGGAACTGTCAGGTGAAATATGTGACAGAATTTGATCTATATATATTAAGATTGTATTAGTAGGTTGGGGAAGAGTTCGTGCGTCGTGTGAAAATAATCTGATAATGAATTCAACCGGCGATACAGTTACACCATCCCTACTGATGAGTGTTGGTGAACATGAAACATATATGTCTATGGATATGAAAAATATGTATTTCGTTCAGGTCGAGCACTTTCAGAGAATAATAATAAAAGATTAAAAGTTAGCAACGTTATGAGTTCTCTCCCATGGGTAGAGAGAAGATTGGGCTTATTTTTTGTTGCATTTGAAATGTGGTTGTCACGACGGCCGAACGGATGTGTGTTGTTCGACCGGCGGTACAGTTACATCACTCATACTAATGATTGTTTTTGAACATGAAAATATATGTCTATGGATATTAAAAGTATTTATTTTATTTATTAAAAATAACTATATATATACTCCATTCCTTTATATATTTTTGAATTTTGAATTCGGCTTTTCCACTGCCAACTTATCCATCTATGTAATTCCTCTGATAATAAGATTTTAATCTTTGAAAAGCATTGGCTTAAGGAAAGAAAAATAAACATGTTTTTACCGAGTACACCTTGCATTGAACAATCGAAGTTGAAATAGATTTGTCATTCGTATATGTGTATCCCTCTTCTTTCATTTATCTTTATATATATATATATATATATATATATATATATATATATATATATATATATATATAATCCAGGTAAAACATCCACAGGTTACTAATCCAAAGAATTTCAACCGGGTTTATAAAAAGTGCTCAATATCGAATAGAGCTTTTATATATGATAATTTAATATATATAAATATACGTAAAAACTTTTCATGAATTAGAACATGACAATTGTTCCAAGAATTAGAACATCGAGTCCAGTATGGCGTACGATAGTTTCCAAAACAGTTTGAAAATACTTTATTTTATTTTATAAATTAATAAAGCTAATCCAAAACGTCCCTTCATCAGCGCCTTTAGCAACAAGTCTTACAGAAAATCAGAAAAAAAAAAAAAAAAAAACTCGTTCTAGAGAAATATCCACTGACAGAAAGAATCACCGGAGGATATGTTGGTAGCATAGGAGGGGAAACACACAATGATACCGATAAACAAATCACCGGTACACCGGCCTTAGGTCATATACCCTCCGTTAAAGTCAAAATGTCTTTTGATTCAAACTTATATATATATATATATATATATATATATATATATATGTAATAATAATAATAATAATCCAGGTAAAACATCCACAGGGAAGTAATCCAAAGAATTTCAACCAGGTTTATAAAAAGTGCTAAATATCAAATAGAGCTTTTATATATGATTATTTTTATTTACACAGACATGTACAAAATCTGCGACACTGGCATGTCGATGTTATCGATCAACAGCTATTATAAACTGAGATATCATCAGGCAGAGTTAGAATACGATCTTAACCTTAGATCATATTTGGAAAGAATGAAATGGAGAAAATAGAAAATAAATTTTAAATTTAAAAATTTGGAAAGTCACGTGGTTGGGAGCGTTAAGAATCAAAATCTCAAAATAAAAATAAAAAAAATTAAAATTAAAAAAATAAAAAGTAAAAATATTAATATAATTGGCAGACAATAGTGGTTACTGATTGTTTTTATTAAAAAAATAATTGTGTTTTTTAATTAATTAATTAATAATAAATTATTTGGCACAATTATTTGGGTAGGTCTTCGTATCAGCCGGGGATTCATCCTCGAAAATCAGTCCTACAATGGCTTTGTTGCTGTCGGGCTGAGGTATGGTTCTTTTTAATACAAGGAGGCCTGCCCTCCCAGGCTTTACTTTCTTTGAGGCGCCCCTACCGTAGGCCTAGTGCGATGGCTTTTCAAAACGACACCTAACCTTGTGTCTAACCTTCATGAGAGGAAGTATATAAAATAAATCATTATTTTAACACGATGGATGGACTTTCTCCCCAACTTATTAATAGTGATAATGTTATGTCAGATGTTTCTTAATGGTTTAATTGAGAAGATAGTTAAAAAGATAAATGCTTAAAGAGGCATGAAAACAAAAGAACAGTAATGATATATACATATGATATACGACGTTCGGATTTTCCAGTTTTGAACCTTGGAATCTGTTACCCCATGATCTCCCACTTAGCTCAACCAGCAAGTACATCTTAATAAATCACATCACTCTTGTCGTCTCGCTGACGAGACAATAACCAATAATGTAAATACGTTTTTTATAGCCTAACAGGGGGCGTTGTTTAACATTGATGTATGCTGTGGAAAAGCAAGTGGGCGTTTAGTGAAAATGGCGGCTGTTGGATTGTATTCCTCGACTTGCAGAAAACCAAGATACGACCATTCTATATGTGCAGTTGTTTCAGATTCAATCGTGCCACGCCGACGAACAGACCTTTTTGTTAAGATGTAAACGGATTATTTAATCGGTGAACACAGGTTAAATAAACGTACACAGTCTGAGTAGAAGAAATCTTTCTTGACTGAGGCCATTTTTGTCCTAATCCAAATTGCCCCTATTTATTGAGTCGGAATTTCCTTATAATAAAATGAAACCACGCGTCTAAATTATCCCTACTGAACAAGTATATAATAAAAATGTTCCTTTAAAACAATCAACGTGACAAACAAAATGATACTATTTTAAACTTAAGCGTGACAGACCGACATCAATGCTATTTTAATCTTAGCGAGAAACAACGTATAGAATAGGGACGTTTAGCGATAAAAATCTAATTAGAAGTCAATTGTGACAGAACCACTCAAATGATATATATGATTGAAGCATGAAAGACTGACGGAAATGCGATTTGAAACCTAAGCGTGATATACAAACGTACATACGAACATGTTATCTCGATCCTGAGAGTGACACACTGAGTATGTAATGGGTGAATTCGATTTCGCACTGACAGAGCCTTCCAGAGACTTCCAGAGACTTCCAGAGACTTCCAGAGACTTGAGAAAACGCATCTAAAAATGCTATAGAATCCTCTGATCGAACGCTCCTCTGCAGGGACAGAGAAAGCCAGAAACAGATGACATCCTAATTGAATTAAACAAGAGCTAAAAATGTAACATATATATATATATATATATATATATATATATATATATATATATATATATATATGAGAGAGAGAGAGAGAGGGATAGTAAGAGAATTATCTACGGACACGTGTTTCGCCGTTATATGTCTTATCAGAGTGGCTGAGATCATATATATATACATATATACGTATACAGATATATGTATGTATGTATGTATGTATGTATATATATATATATATATATATATATATATATATATATAGAGAGAGAGAGAGAGAGAGAGAGAGATAGTAAGAGAATTATCTACGGACACGTGTTTCGCCGTCATATGTCTTATCAAGGTGGTTGAGATCATATATATACATATATACGTATACAGATATATGTATGTACTTATGTATGTATGTATGTATGTATATATATATATATATATATATATATATATATATATAGAGAGAGAGAGAGAGAGAGAGAGAGAGAGATAGTAAGAGAATTATCTACGGACACGTGTTTCGCCGTTATATGTCTTATCAGGGTGGCTGAGATCATATATATCCATATATACGTATACAGATATATGTATGTATGTATGTATGTATGTATGTATGTATGTATATATGTATTGACGGTTCCGACTTGCTCATCGCAGGCTTTTGTTTAGGCGAAACCCACATTCAACTATTAGATGACACTAAGTAAACAAAATAAACACACCATAACAAGAGCAGCCAGTGAGTGTAAACTTCCGACACGTTCTCTCAAACATAGAACTTAACTTTACTAACTTTCAAGTATTTTCGCAAAATCTTCATCAATGAAAGAAAAGAATATTTCATTGAGTAAATTATATTTAACCGCAGACTTTGTGTAAATATAAAAAGAATAAAGAAAAGGAATGAAAATGCAAACTTCGTTTTTTATCTAATAGATTTATGAGACGTTAAAATACTTTAAACTTCCGCCGAACGTAAATTACTTTCTGTTATTGTGTGCACCCTTCTTTTTATAAATTATTTTTAGTTTTTACCGGACTATTGCCGATTAAACATTAGAAGATAATTTAATGAATAAATAAAATACATTTAACTTTTTGCCACTAGTAACCTATAATATTATACTTTTCTCCAGCTCTCCAAATCACTTCCCCAGTCGAATAAATGAAATAAATTTAACTTTTTGCCAAATTACTTTCGTATTTCCTAGCAAAGGAGACTTTTACAAACACTTTTAATCCGAAAATGAATTTCAGTTCAACTCCGCTGCAACGTCGGGTAAGTCCACTTGTAACCTATAATATTATACGTTTCTTCAGCTCTCCTAATCACTTCCCCAGTCAAATAATCCGGAACTAGCAGAGACAATGCTATATATGTAGACTCTCAATCCCCTATCTTAGTCTTTTTCACTCATTCCTTTTCGCGGGGTTTCTGTTCGTTTCTTCTTCTGTTAGTTTTTTCAAGACATTAATGGGCTTTTTTTATCTGTCTTTTTTTCTGTTTTAGCGATTTGGCGTCACTTATTTAAATGAAAATTTTATATTCTACGCCTATATCTCCATTGTTACTACTGATTGTTTTATCCGTCAGTCTGTCAGGCTTAAGTTTGAAATATCATTTTCGAAGCACAGATTGAATAGACGCATCCTACGAAAGCCCGTGTAATCCTGGCGTTCGGTAAATCAATGGCATTACTTCGGAATTATGTTCTATGTGTGTAAATAAAGAAAAATATTCCATGGGAATAATTGGTTTCCGAGTTGTATGGAATTGAAATAAATATTGATCAACATTATTCATTATAAACATTCAACACGTACAATGTGGATGATAATTGACTGTTATTTTTAGATATGGGATAGATAAACAATATCCCTGTGACGTGAGCAGAGGCAAAATAAGTCTGGACCTGGTGTTGCTACTCCAACAAAACTATGATCAAAGTGTAGTATCTGTTCCGATGGATACTGCACCCCATACTGGTGTGTCTTGATTTACGCCCGTCAATGGGTCTGTCCTGTGCAGTTCTGGGAGGTCCACCTTCCCAGGCTTTGCCTCCCCTCTTTGGGGAGGAGTAAGTTTATTGCTTACTACCGGGGAATGCCGACGGGGCTGCCCAGGCAATTTTTAAACCCCACTTTCCCGACCCGACCTTGGGGCACATCGTACTTGTGGCAGTAAGATAAAAACTGGCCTTGTGCCTAACTCCTGGAGAGGAGTAAATCAATACTCCAACAAAACTATGAAAAATGACACAAAAGCAAATATAGAAGCAATGGAGCTCAGAGGAATTATGAGGAGCTTTTTTTAATCGCCAACGTGGAGGACCCAGTCGGAACTCGGCGAATATTGTTTTTTATTTTATTTCAAGTAACAGAATGCAACAGACCAAATATAGGTAAATAAATATAATCGGCATAAACCAAATACCATGTAGAGGAAAGAGTGGACCATAAAGGAAATTAAACTAGTAATGGAGTGCAAAGGTAAACCACACACGAAGAGGTATATTTCTTATATATATATATATATATATATATATATATATATATATATATATATATATATATTACTATTTTATGTATCCACATAAAATTTTATAAAGAGATATAATTTTTTATGTATCAGTTTTCAGTATTTACTTCAACAGTGCTCGATACGTAAGTTGAGCTTGGTAGTAAGTTATGAAAATATATTGATAGCAATTAAGCTACACCGAGACTTCCGCGTTTCTTCCCCGGGGGCATTTTAGCCTGAATATTCCCCCCACCCCGAGGATGAAACGCGGGAACCTCTGTGTAGCTTAATTGTCATAAATATATTTTCATAACTTATCATATATATATATATATATATATATATATATATACACACATTTATATATATATATATATATATATACACACATATATATATATATATATATACACACATTTATATATATATATATACACACATTTATATATATATGCGCACACATTTATATATATATACACACATTTATATATACATATATATACACACATTTATATATATACACATTTATATATATAATATATACATTTATATATATAATATATATATATATGTATATATATATATATATATATATATATATATATATATATATATATATATATATAGAGAGAGAGAGAGAGAGAGAGAGAGAGAGAGAGCGAGAGAGCAAGAAAGAGAGAGACATCCTGTATATATTACATACACTTTATATAGGAAGTGTAAGGGGTCTCGGACCGCATAACGATGATAAACATTGACAAAGTCCAACCAGTTTAACGATATTTTACTATGTTTCATCGTCTGTCCTCTGTATTCTTTAATTTCTCCTTGCTTTCAAATGTTATCTTGAAAATATGATCGCAGCATCGATATGCTTTGATGATTTTCTTTTTCTCAATACAACAGTATAGTCTCGTTTGAATGTTCAAAGACAACCGGAATGTAAAAAAAAACAAACTCTGCGTCGTCTGTTCTTTCTTTCTGCCCATTTGCAAATCACACTTCCTATTTCCATCGAGTTTCTCGTTCGAATGCTACCCCATTCCTCTCGCTTATTAGCAGACTTTCTGTTCAAAAGAACAGACGTGACGGGTTGCCGCAGTTTACAAAGATTTGCTTTACACTAGATGAAACTATTTATTACCCTCTGAGGATATCTCTTAGTGAGATTTAACTCGACACCCATAAAAAGATCGGTAGCTAATGGACCGAACAAGTGCGGAAATGTAATTCTCTAGGCAAAACGTAACTAAGTAGATTATCCGTTGGCAAACTAGTTCACAACATCTATATAATAATATTTCCCCAGTTAGTTAGCACGACCGTATCGTTGCCAATAGGCATGCGCCAAATCCAAGGGGGGTAATTCATTCAAACTTAACGTTGTAGTAGTATTAATACAGCTTTTTTGTGTATGTCAGCAAGAAGCAGATGACAACTAATGTTTGCAAAATTATTTTAATTACAAAGATAAGTGGTAATGAGGCTGCATGCCTTTGCCCTACAACGTAAGAATAGGCCACATGACTTACTTCTCCATATTGTACGAAGTATTCCCAAAATTTATTCGATGGAAACGTCTATAACTCAAACACTATTTATCCGTTCAGGCTGAAATTCTGCATTGTTGGTCCCCCGAATCGGGGGACTTATGTTTTGAGGCATGTCCGTCCGTCCGTCCGTCCGTCCGTCCGTCCGTTCGGATTTTTCTCCGCAACCATCCATTGAATTTCTCTGAAATTTTGCATGAAGTTGTTACTTTGGTCAGGTTAGAAAGTGACATTCTCCGATTTTTGAAAAAAAATCTGGTTAGCCCCTAGGGGGTCAAAAGGCCCTGAAATGGCAAAAAAATGACATTTTTTGCCCCATAACTTTTCATCCATCCATTCAATTTCTCTGAAACTTGGCCAAAATGTCAAGGCAATTGTTCCTAATAGACAATAAGTATCGCTGACCTTGGAAAAAATTTGATTCGCGCCCCCAGGGGGTCAAAAGCCCCCAAAATAGCAAAAAATGACCCTTTCCTCACATAACGTTTGATCCATCCATTCAATTTTTCTGAAACTTGGCCAAAATGTAGAGGCAATTGTTCTGGATATAAAATGAGCATCCTTAACCTCAGAAACCTTCTGGTTCGCGCCCCCAGGGGGTAAAAGCGGGGTACAAACTGCTCCAAATTGCCCAAATGTATTGCATTTTACACTCGCCACATCGAATCACATGCAGAGGGGGACCACGCAACGCGGCTTGTTGCTACTGTTATCAAGGAGTATAAGCCTCATGCATCAAATTTTAAAAATCGAGGCTCTACAATGTACAAAGCCGAAGTTATCGCCAAAAGTATGACTTTCATCTTTTCTGTTACCTTGTCCTTCGAGCTAGATCTCGTAAAATTAATATATAGAGGTGATAAGTCACTATAAAAAGGTTCAAGTGATTTTATCACCTTGTTAAAACTGAATGTTTGATCGAGAAAGGGAATACAACAAACAAACAAAAAAACTAACAAATTAGATGTTAGATTCTGATTACAATTGACTAAAACCAAATTAAGACACTAGAAAATAAATATCTCAAAGTAAGAGAATAGATTTAAGATTTTCAAATAAATGTAGAAGATCCTATTACCCAAATAAAATAATTATATATTGAGAATTAAAATTTTATATTGAATATGTATGTATCTATTAATATTTATACGTATATGCACACTTTTATAAGGGAGATAATTCACAAGAATTTTATGAGAGTTGGGGATTTTTATTAAATTAAGAAAAATCGTTAATGAATAAAATTTGAGATATTTAATAATAACAATTTACTAAAATCATTACAACACATTAAATAATTTAAGAGAAAGTAGATAATAGTAACATTTACAAATAAATACAAGAATTACTTCGTCAATTAAAATAATTTATTTTGTTTCTCACATTTGCTGCGGGCTACAAACAATTATGCCCTAGTATCAATCAAAACATATTCACTAGTTAATTATAAAAGTAAATAAAGTAATATTAGAAAAAACAAATAGATAAATACTAGTTGAATAAAATAAAATAATAATAGTATATCATTTTCAATTAAGAAAAAAAAAGATTAAATAGATAATATTAAAAAAAGAAAAAATTGAATACCGCTCTTAGCTATAACTCACGCTCCACACAGAAAATATATGTTTAAATAGTAAATTTGATTTTAATTAGAGATTTGAAATATTACCATTTGATAAAGAGGTCTTTCCTCAAAATATATTATGGAACATGGTAAACACACATTACATCACTGTCTTGCCAACCCAATTAATATTTGTTATAAAAAAATTAAAAAATCCCCCCCAAAAATCACTTGTTTTTGTTTTACTTCTCAACGCCGACGTATTTCATTTTCTTACATCGTGATAGCCTTCTAATACTCTGTATACGTATTTCACACAATGCTTCAAGTAAACTACCCCCCCCTCTCTCTCTCTCTCTCTCTCTCTGTGTATATATGTATTACTATTTCATGTATCCACAGAAAATTTTATAAGGATATATATTTTTAATATCAGTTTTCAGTATTTACTTCAACAGTGCTCGATACGTAAGAAGAGCTAGGTAGTAAGTTATGAAAATATATTTATGGCAATTAAGCTACACATCCCCGGGGCTGAAACACGGGAGACTCCGTGTAGCTTAATTGCCATATATATATATTCATAACTTACTATATATATATATATATATATATATATATATATATATATATATTGTTATATTACATTTGTATGGGCTTCCATACGTGCTCTCGGAGCCGGAAGTTGTCAGGTGACGCATATTAAAACTGGTCATATCTGCCACCATTTTGTATTCCTTTTTTAGTTGAATAAAGCTTGGCTTCCAAGTAACACGTGTTTTTTTATTACAATTAAAAACATTTTTTTTATGTCTACCACGATACTAAGATAGATGTGACATGGAAACCAAAATGCCTAGACATTGATCCCAGTCTACCGACAGCTGCCAAGGAATACCGACATTGACGTGCAATATTAAGTAATTACCTTGAAGATTATGAAGAAAAGATACCAAACAAATACAGAGACCTGTTAAGCTGTGTGAGCTCTAATGTTTATGAATTTATAGAGACATGTACGAACTTTGATGCTGCTATAGCAAAGCTGGACAGCTTGTTTATTAATGAATGTAGTCTTTGCAAGGAACTAAAACTAAAAGTTTATCCGTCCAATAAAGACATTTCTATGGCTCAGAAAACCTTGAATACTCGTTCCAAGGGCTATGTTGTTGTTAACCTAGCACTCGATCTTAATAACCAGTTCTACGTTGCTACACGGCTTGGTATTCTGAAAAATCTGTGTTCACACTTAATACTTGGCCAGAATTTCTTGCGTCAACATCAAAGTGTAACTTTCAAATACGGCGGGCCCCATCCCGAGTTAACTATGGATAGAGCTCCCACCCCCCTTTGTGCATTGGCCACAGAAAAAATAGAAGAGCCGTCTCTTTTTCAAAATGTATCTTCAAACTGCAAACCAATAGCTGCCAAATCCAGACGTTTTAGCAAGGACGATCAGATATTCATTGCAGAGGAAGTTTATCATCTACTCTTTGAGGGCATAATCGAAACCAGCATATCACCATGGCGAGCCCAAGTAGTGGTAGCGAAGGACCCCACCCACCGACATAAAAAGCGGATGTGTGTGGATTATTCACAAACAATTAACCAATACACAGAATTAGATGCCTAATCAAAGACTGTAAAGTCCGTGCCTTCTATTAACGTGCTGGGGTACTGTGTTGGGAATGGTGTCATCAAGCCTGATACAGAGCGACTTCGCCCATTAAAGGAGTTTCATCCACCCGAGAACTAAAAATCACTTAAAAGGATAATTGTAATGTTTGCGTACTATGCAAAATGGATACATGAATTTTCTAACAAAATTGAACCGCTGAAAAACGCGAGAAAATTCCCATTGGAAGAGAAGGCCTTGAAATCCTTCAACTTGCTGAAAATAGCCTGAACTAAGGCGATCCTGTCGGGTGCCAAAACCTTCCAATCGATATGGACATTGGCTGGAGTAGCAAGTATATATATATATATATATATATATATATATATATATATATATATATATATATATATATATACATTGCAAGAATGGAATATTGATTTCGTAAAGGTTTTAAAAAAAAAGAAGTTCATTTCTTTTACTTTTTTTAGTAATACTTAATTCGTGCATGAATTTATTAAAATAGACTTCGAACAAGTTCATTTCTTGTTTCACTTTTCTAGTAATACTTAAAAAAAAAAAGGTAAAACTTAAATTATTGAAGACACTATCTGTTTTTTCTTTCTAGCAAGGAAGAATTTTATATTACATTCGTATGGGCTTCCACACGTGCTCCCGGAGCCGAAAGTCGTCAGGTGACGCATATTAAAACTGGCCATATCTGCCACCATTTTGTATTCCTTTTTTAGTTGAATAAAGCTTGGCTTCCAAGTAACACGTGTTTATATATATATATATATATATATATATATATATATATATATATATGTACATATATATATATATATATATATATATGTACATATATATATATATATATGTACATATATATATATATATATATATATATATATGTACATATATATATATATATATGTACATATATATATATATATATATGTACATATATATATATATATATATATGTACATATATATATATATGTACATATATATATATATATATGTACATATATATATATATATATATATATATATGTACATATATATATATATATGTACATATATATATATATATATGTACATATATATATATATATATATGTACATATATATATATGTACATATATATATATGTATATATATATATATATATATATGTACATATATATATGTACATATATATATATGTATATATATATATATATATATATATATATATATGTACATATATATATATGTATATATATATATATATATATATATATATATATATAAGGTTAATACAACAAAATATATAAGAGGCAATGAATATCTTTAATTAGTGAACAGCCGAATAAAACTGAAGCTCAATATACTGGATTGAACATTAACAGCACTAGATAAAGTGAAAGAATAAAATAAGGTGCGAATCAAATTTTATTACAATTCAAAGTTCAAGCAAAGTACTTTAAAGTCCTTAATTTATGAGTTTTCAAAGAAAATCTTCTTGTCAAAGGACCATAACCACAATGACATTACTGCAGGTAATAAAATTAAACTTTGAAAATATATAAAGAAATACATAAAATATATAAAACATTAAATATATCGGCCCAAAACACACTTCTTTGTTAAACTTATACAGTTCATCCACGTCATAAAGTTTAAAACAGTTTCAAGAAAGATGTCAAAGAGATTGGTTAAAAAACAATCCAGGTGGTGAATGGTTGTCCAAAAACGAAAAAGTTATCTAGGCGAGAAATTTGTTTACTATCGATGCAGTAGATGACAGTTAAAAGTTTATTCAAGGTGTATGCACATTAATAAAACGATAGAAACAACCAAATCATATTTAAAGTTCAGAAAACTCACTTGGCGTTGAATATTATAATGTCCAATTAAGGGTTCTTGTGAGCTGATAGGAGTTGTGCAAACCATAACTTCCTGGTTAGATGCAAACGCCGCTAAGGCAACTTCGAATAAAGTTAAGCTGACCTGATGTTTTCGGCCATTATTTTCTTCCGGGTCTAATAAAGTTACTCCAGTGAAAAATAATATTCGAAGGTAATCCTCTACGACACAAGCTCCCGCAAGCCCAGTAGACAGCGCGACAAATCGAAAGAAATAACAAATCGAACATCAGGTCAGCTTAACTTTATTTAACAGTCAAATTTATTGAGCTTGCATTGGTTTGCAGACTTGAAATAATCGGTATAGGGAACTTTGTTGGGCTAAACGATTTTGAATGAAATTGTTTAACTATTTAAATGTATATATACTCATGGCCTCCGTTCAGTATTGAAAAACAACAGTAGGCTTTGTAAGGATGAACGCGTGTAACCGTGAAGCAAGGGTTGCGAAATCCACAACCACACCTGCTGAGTCTCCACTGCCTGATCCCAGTGGCAAGGAGAAGTCTATGACGACTGGTAAGATTGCCGAGATAAGCGAAGAGCACAGACAACACCTGGTATTCTCATTTTAATACTGACCAGGCTCAAAATCGCTTAACTTTGGTGATCCAACGGGAATCGGTTGTCAACGTAATTATACTTTATATCTCTTTCTATATATATGTGTGTAGTAGGTGGCTCGTATCACTGTGTTGTTCGAGAAAGTAAATTAACTCAAGAAATTCTGGCTCCGACCTTCACCTGTTTAATTATATGCTGCTTATGGTTATATATATATATATATATATATATATATATATATATATATATATATATATATATATATATATATATATATATATATATATATATATAAGTAATCCAACAAAAGATATAAGCGTCAACTAATATTTTATAATTAGTGAATACATCCGGATAAAAACTGAAGCTCAATATACTGGATAGAGCTTTTTTTAATATTGCCTGTAGTGATGTCACTATGGTAATGGTCCTCTGAGGAGAAGATTTATCTTTGAAAACTCATGAGCTAAGGACGTTAAGATACTTTGCTTGAACTTTGAATTTTAATAAAATTTGATTGACACTTTATTTTATTATTTCATGTTATATATATATATATATATATTTCATATCTATATCTATATATCTCATTCTATTTAATTTATTTAATCTATCTATCTATCTATCTATATGTATCTGTTAATCTGATTCTGTTCATAAACAACTATCTATCTATCGATCAATCTATGTCTCTTAATACATGTATGTTTTGTCACGTATATATCTCTCTATCTCCACTTTTCCCCCTTCTCTCTCTTTCTTTTCATATATATATCAGGGCCGGTAGGACAGTTATAAAAGGGGGGGAGGCTCTCCTAAAAAGTGTGGGGGGGGGCGGCCCACATTGCGCCCAGAATGCCAAATATGGGAATAAATTCAATATCTTGACTAAAAATGATCGTCCGATAGTGGCTGAGAGCTCATTAGAAGCGGAATGGAATTCTCTTGGTAATAGAAAAAGAAAAATTCAAAATATTTCAAATTTTTTGCGTCTGGGCTCAAATTACCTTATTTAGGTAAATTGGGGAAAAATCACTGTTTGGGGCATATTTTGGTTTGAAATAATCGTCCGGTAGTGCTTGATGGCTCGTTAGATGCGGAATGGAATACTCTTGGTGATAGATAAAGAAACATTAACAAGAATAAATCTTTTGGCGTCTGGACCCAAACTACCATATTAGGGCATTTTGGACCAAAAATACCTTTTTTGACATAATTTAGACATGAAATGATCTTCTGATAGTGGTTGAGGTCTTGTTGTAAGCATATTAGCAAGTCGCTTCTGGTGAAAAAAGAACAAATAGAAATTTCAATTTTTGGGGGTCTGGGCCCAAATTACCATATTTGGTCATTTTGGGCCAAATACACCTTTTTGGACTTAATCTAGACATAAAATGATTTTCTGACACTGTTTGATGGTTCATTTGAAACATATCAGCAAGTCGCTTCTAGTAAAAATGACAAAATTCAAGAATCAATTGGTTTATCAAATATAGAGAATATATAAAGTTAAAAGTATTAACTGACAAGTTGCATATAAAAGTACAATAGTAAAAAGTATAAAAGTGTAAATGTATTAAGTATAAAAGTATAAATATATGTTTTGAAATTGGAATAGCTCGTTGGAAGTGTATTAACAAGACAGACTTGCATTGTTTCTCTGTTCTTCACTTCATATTGTGTTCATTGGACTTTTCTCAAAAGATACTGTATCGGTTGTTCTGTGGACAGAAGGACTGGAGGGAGGATGGAATGAATAACTTTGGATATTATGCGGATCCTCAACAATGCGAAAAAAAAATGTATCGATGCAATCCGAAAAATCACCGGTATATTAATGGATGCACCATGTGCGAGTGGAGGAAATACAGATAATGGTCCGCTTTGCAACAGATTTTTCAGCCCTCAAAATCGCTTTTACGTATGTTCTCTCATCCGTAACAGCGTGGATCGCGAAAATTTTGAAACGTTTATGAGTAACACCAACATCATCCTGGCTATCACCCAGTCTGTCACAAACAAATGTGTGCATGTGGAAGCATTGAAAGCCTTGGGCATTGAGATAATGCTTCATCTCAGAATTGCCTTCGTCGATGAGAACGCTAAACCATGGATTATGATAATCCTGAGCTACCATCAAATGTGTGCCCATAGTTCAAGTGGAATAACGATAACTCGATAGCAAAATGGAGTGAGAGTCCAGTAGAGTCTTGGAACAATCACGTTCGGTCTTTCCTAAGTGGTCCAGCTGCATTGTCTCGGCAACTGTTCATCAAGGACAATATTGATGATATACTTCGACGAATGTTAATAATGTCTCACCCTTAAATCGCTTCACGACGCCCCCGACCTCACTATAATATTTGTGATGAAACTGGACACACAGCAAGGTCAATCAGACATACCAAGTCGACTGCTTCAACTATGAAACAAGCTCAACTAGATTCATTGTATTATTCACAAGTTTACTTTTATTTGTTCGTTCATCTGTTTTATAGTACATCAGGTCCCCACAGTGAGAAATTATGAGAACGTTTTAAAAAATCATGATTTTTCTGAAAAATTTGGGTATAATTGACGGGAATTATGTGTTTTAGAATAATTCACCCCTACCCGACTTCAAGTTAATTTTTAAAGAATTAAATGCACTCAAAGGCTTTTTCTTTCTACATATTCAGAAAATGAATTAAAAAAAATGCTTTCAGATAGATGGAAATAGAATTTTTCCATCTTGTTTCTGTTGATGACTGTAAAGTGGGCGGGCCCAAGTAAAAAAAATGAGGGGGATTGAGCCCCCTGCCCCCCGGTACCGCCGTCCATGTATATATATATATATATATATATATATATATATATATATATATATATAAACGTAGATGCCAAAAAGACAACCGGCCTGGACAACATTCCAATCAAAGTGCTTAAGAAGCTGCAACTATTTTGACTGTCCAATTGTTGCTTAAAGGAGAAATCCTTCTCATCACCTATTTAAAAATACTATAGATTGGTATTGTTCATCTCAGTACAGACCAATCAGTATCTATTGTATCATGAGTAAGTTGTTTTAATCTGTGATAAATCAAGAAGCTGTCAACAACCTCAGCAAAAACAATTTACTCAGTGAAAAAAATATGAATTTCCTTCTGCAAGATAAACTGCTGAAGTGCTGACTGCAATATAACAGAAGATCAGTAAATGTATTGAAGAAGGCTTCATCTCTAGAACACTATCTCTTGATATATCGAAGACCTTTGATATGGTTTGGCACAAAGGTTTGCTTCACAAGCTTGCTATCTATGGAATATCTGGAAATGTCTTTTCAACAATCAAATCCCTTCTCTCTGATTGGTTTATAAAAGTTGTTGTTGATGGGCAGATATCTGAAACACATAGTATCAATGGCGACGTGCACCAGGGATCTATTCTGGGCCCAACTCTCTTCCCGATTTTAATCAATGATCTTCCAAAATCACATCCTAAGTTCATTTGTTGATATTTATTCAGATGACACAACCATTTCTGGCAAAACTTTAAAGAGTATTAATGATCAAATCTCTCTGTTTCCCTCTCTTCCCATCTGTAGTGCAATGCGGAAAAGTGGCTGATTACTTTTAATGCATCTCAAACCTAGCTTCTCTCCTGTCACCACTAACGCTCGGATCCTCACTTTGCCCCAATAGAAATAAATGTAACTCTCCTTGAATAATCTCCTTGCTTTGACAAGATTCTTGGACTGACCTTCTCTCCAGACCTCAAATGGAAGATAGCAAATGTGTTGTTAAGGTCACTGGAAAATGGTTGGACCTTTCTACCAATCCAGAAAGTATCTTAATCCTGACGCAATCCCTTACTTTTATAATAGTCAAATACCTCATAAGATGGAGTACTGTTGCCACATCCGAGGAAGTGACACTCAGGGCACCCGTTGTCTGTCTTGATAGAGCACAAAGCTGACTTCGAAACCTAGTGGAGGATGTCCTCCTCTCTTCCCTACAGCCACTTTCTCACACAAGAGACGCGGTTAGTCTTTCTTTACTCTGTCGTTATTTTCATGGTTGGTGCTTGGAGATGCTCCAATCTATGGTTCACATTGTAAAACAGTTACACCAATAACTTGTCTCTCTACAACAACTGTAAATAATTATCTTTTCATCTTCTGTGTACCTAAAACTAAACGAACCTTCCATGTGCAAAGTTTCTTTCCAGAACTATTCGTAATACCACTGGGCTGCTTCACAGCTTATTATAGCATGGTCGTTTTCTAGTCCAATGTTAACAAACTTTTAAATAATCTATTTTATGGCCAGTCTCAACCATTGTTACCAATCCTAATTTTGTTTTTTAACTGCCATCTTGACAAACTCATTAACCTTTATCCTCGAGTGGCCTATAGGTCTTAATAAGTGGTGACTTGTTAGTACATAAAATATATCTATCTATCTATCTACCCCTCTCTATCTATCTATCTATCTATCTATCTATCTATCTATCTATCTATTTATCTATGTTGATATCTATCTATCTATCTATCTATCTATCTATCTATCTATCTATCTATCTATCTATCTATCCCTCTCTCTCTCGACCTATCTATCTATCTATCTATCTATCTATCTATCTATCTATCTATCTATCTATCTATCCCTCTCTCTCTCGACCTATCTATCTATCTATCTATCTATCTATCTATCCTTATCTATCTATTTATCTCTCTTTTTATCTATCTATCTATCTATCTATCTATCTATCTATCTATCTATCTATCTATCTATCTATCTATCTATCTATCTATCCTTATCTATCTATTTATCACTCTTTTTATCTATCTATCTATCTATCTATCTATCTATCTATCTATCTATCTATCTATCCTTATCTATCTATTTATCTCTCTTTTTATCTATCTATCTATCTATCTATCTATCTATCTATCCTTATCTATCTATTTATCACTCTTTTTATCTATCTATCTATCTATCTATCTATCTATCTATCTATCTATCTATCGACCTATCTATCTATCTATCTATCTATCTATCTATCTATCTATCTATCTATCTATCTATCTATCTATCTCTCCTTATCTATCTATCTATCTATCTCTCTTTTTATCTATCTATCTCTCTTTTTATCTATCTATCTATCTATCTATCTATCTATCTATCTATCTATCTATCTATCTATCTATCTATCCATCTCTCTCTCGACCTATCTATCTATCTATCTATCTATCTATCTATCTCTCCTTATCTATCTATTTATCTCTCTTTTTATCTATCTATCTATCTATCTATGTTCATATCTACCTATTTATCTATCTATCTATCTATCTATCTATCTATCTATCTATCTATCTATCTATCTATCTATCTATGTTCATATCTATCGACCTATCTATCTATGTTGATATCTATCTATCTATCTATCTATCTATCTATCTATCTATCTCCTTATCTATCTCCTTATCTATCTATCTATCTATCTATCTATCTATCTATCTATCTCTATATATATCTATGTTCATATCTATCGACCTATCTATTAGGCAGAACTGTTTGACTTGTCCCATAAAAACGTTCGTCATTTATTGATCTAAACAAAATTAATGTCCTCTTCGAATGTCTTTGATGCTAGTTCGTTTCGTCCAACCTTTTCAACAAGAAATATTAGAATCTTAGACGTCCATCAGTTTTATGACAACGTGCAAAGAAGTAAAACAAGGACGCCTATACTTAAGATGCGGTTATTTCAAACGTAAGCGTGTCAGATCGATGGCCGGACCGTCCGACATACAGAGCCTTCTATAGATATGTGTAGATGCATTAACAAAAGTAGGATTTAACAGAATGACACTGACGAGGGAATCACTTTGAAAGATTTCGCATTAAAAGGAATCAGCGATTTTATTACCAAAATGCGGGCATAAAAGAGACTGGGAAAGTACATAACTCTCTCAAGGCTCCAAAATACTTATTTTATTCAAAGAAATATCAAATTATTCTACAAATTATTCTTGATCATTTTTGCATAAAGATTGAAAATTTTATAAACATACGTGATGAAAATGGAACTGGAAATGCATGTTCGCGTTTTCTTATCTGGATTGTTACTATTTTTCATAACGGTTTGGCCTTGTCTAATCTCCGGCCTTCTTCAGGGGTCCTATGTCTTAGTCGGTAACCTTCTAGGAATTTCCACCTAAGCCATTAATTAATCCACCGCAGAAGATTGTCTTCATTTCGTGTGCCACGCTTTTTAAATATCTAATATATGAGTTAATATTTTCTTAAGTTCCTACACCGGAAATCGAACCCGCAACCTCTAGATAAAATAAACCCTAAAATAAACCCTAAAATATTTCTTAAATAACACCTGTATCCACTTTATCATGTTTCCAGTAAAAATATATAAACGAGTTACGTATGCATTTTTGTTTACTTATGCCTATAGAGCATGTTCAATGTTTATATTGTACATAGTTCTTTGTTATTATTATTACCACTACATTTTTAATTATTATACTTGTTTCGTAATTATTGATCCCCATATTGTGTTGATTGTTATGCTTATCATACTTAAGAGGTCACATATGCTTTTCGTTTGCGCTGATTTTTTTAAGTTTCTTTGATTGTTTAGTGAGACTTTCTGTCTCTGACCTCATTTAACAGGAGGTGGTAACTTCCATTGTCTCTCTATGCGTGATCTACCATGTGTGATATTAATGTATTTCCCCGAGCTAGAACTTAGCGATATTTCCCATCCCTGCTATGCTTGAAATAGTGACATACACAAAGTCCAGTATAATTCTCGATTATTAAGACAATTCAAAAATAAGGGAGTAATATTTATGCATATATGTAACAATAGATCGGAACGACATCGATACCGTCGGGTTCAAATCCAAACAAAGGGGACCTATAATTTCCTATACTGGACTCACTTCAGCCAATGTTTATGTCTGCCTCCTTGGAAAATAGCGGTTCGTGCGTTGTGTGACTTTGTGAGATTTGTCTTTAGTAGTTCAGCATATATATATATATATATATATATATATATATATATATATATATATATATATATATTACATGTATCCACATAAAATTTTATGAAGAGATATAATTTTTTTATGTATCAATTTTCAGTATTTACTTCAACAGTGCTCGATACGTAAGTAGAGCTAGGTAGTAAGCTATGAAAATATATTTATGGCAATTAAGCTACACAGATGTTCCCGCGTTTTATCCCCGGGGATGAAACACGGAGACCTCTGTGTAGCTTAATTGCTGTAAATATATTTTCATAGCTTACTATATATATATATATATATATATATATATATATATATATATATATATATATATATCAATAACAGATAGAGCTGTATTGTAGTATATTTTTTAAATTCATTTATGCAAACATTATTGGCTACATATGTGCATACATGTTTCAGCCGTGACTTTATTACAAGTCCAGCATCATCGGCCGTATTATCCATGCTGAAGAGAAATGTGTGAATGAATTACATCATCGCAGAAAAATTTTGTTCGGGGGGGGGGGGAAGTAGGAGAGTAGAGAGGAGGAATGAGGGTGGAGGGGGAAATATATATATTTTCACATACATTTACGCATCTATATATAGATACGCAACTGCATATCTGCATATATAAACATACTTACACATGTTCGTACACATATACTTATTCATACACTCACACTACCGCACACACGTAAATACTTCCATTATATAATTTTATTCTTTTATTAGATCTCTAATATACTTAGTGCTCTTCAGCATATGAGTTTTCTCGGACAGCTTGTCTGGTCTAATACCCACTCTGCTGCTTGTTAGACCACTCAGTCGCTTACATAAAATAGAAGTGAAATAAATATACAGATGAACACATATACACCCCTCAACAACTATACATACACATACATATATATATATATATATATATATATATATATATATATAGCATTAGATAAAGTGAAAGAATAAAATAAGGTGCGAATCAAATTTTATTACAATTCAAAGTTCAAGCAAAGTAATTGAAAGTCCTTAACTCATGAGTTTTCAAAGATAATCCTCTCCTCAGAGAACCATTACCGCAATGACATTACTGCAGGTAATAAAATTAAACCTTGAAAATATATAAAAATATATAACATACATAAAAGTATATAAAACATCAAATATATCGGCCCCCAAAAATATATATATATACTATAAACACATATATACTAAAAGTCAGTTTGTTTTCATATACGCAACAAATTTAGGCACAAAATAAAAATATATCAGCATTTATACATTCCTTTTATCAATTTTTATACATACATATATAAACATACACACATACATATACATATACATATACATATACACTTACAAATATGTACACACCTCACACACACACATATATATATATATATATATATATATATATATACATATATATACATATATATGTATATATATATAGACACAGAGAGAGAGAGAGAGAGAGAGAGAGAGAGAGAGAGAGAGAGAGAGAGAGAGAGAGAGAGAAATTCATATATACACTACCTCGGTGTAAATCAGTGGCGGTTATGGTCAATGGTTTAATGGGTCTCTGTAGATATAAACACTAACCTTAAGATTGAATTAAATTTATATAAGTGTGAAGGTATAATTACATAAATAAAAGACTAATAGGGTCGGGCCCGTTATCTAACCAGTCTGTCAGATGTGCGTAAATACATACAGGTATTAAAATCATTCACATATCTACATATATACATTTCACAGCATACATCATACGAAGACATGTACATATGCATGCTAAAACAACCATACATCGACCAAACATAATGTAAGCTATATGTTGAAGGTAGGAAAATTGATTAAATATGGATAGATTTATACATCGATCGAAATAATTTTAGTTCTCTCTTTATACATATATATATATATGAAATTAAAAATGGAAAAGCGGAAGACCTTTTCGCTTAACGTTTCGCCCAAATTTCACGTGGGCTTTGTCAAGAGCGGACGAAGAATACAAAAATGACAAAAGACGAGAAAGTCTGTAAATTATGGGGAATATATATAGTGGTTGGGTTCATGTTGAGATGAAGGGTATGCAAAAAAAAAAAAAAAAAATAGAAATAAATATATATATATGCACATAAATGTGATCGAAACATATATATAACACATATACATACATATATATCAAATATACATAGAAGTAGCATTGGAAAAGAAGAGGAGAAAATAAAGGGCAGTATGTAGACATTGGAGAGACGCAGCGTAATCTGGACAAGCGGATTTATGAGCATAAAAGAGCGATTAAAACCAACAACACACTTAACGCCTTATGTGCTCATACTATGGAATATGGTCATTACTTTGACTTTGAGAAATCCACTTTAATCAAAATAATACACAAAAAGTCAACACGTCGAATAATTGAATCTGCCCTCATAGCCCTTTCCACAAATAAAATTAAACAAAGAATGGGCTTGTACAATATCTCCCCAACCTATTAAAAGCAATCATTAGTGAAAACAAGATAATTCTAGACACCGGATGATTCCCTGAGCTTTAAATTAAATATCCTTTGGACCCCTTTCTGCTCTTTATTTTCTCCTCTATTTTTCCAATGCTACTTCTATGTATATTTGATATATATGTATGTATATGTGTTATATATATGTTTCGATCACATTTATGTGCATATATATATATTTATTTCTATTTTTTTTTTTTTTTTTTTGCATACCCTTCATCTCAACATGAACCCAACCACTAAATATATTCCCCATAATTTACAGACTTTCTCGTCCGCTCTTGACAAAGCCCTCGTGAAATTTGGGCGAAACGTTGAGCGAAAAGGTCTTCCGCTTTTCCATTTTTAATTTCATACCGTCGGATTATTTTTATCCTTTCATATATATATATATATATATATATGGGAAATGAAAAAGGAAAAACCAAAAGATGTTTTTTATGTATTTATCAACGTTTCGTCTTCATTTGTCTCTCAGTCCGGACCTTGGTCCTGCGCTCCCAGTAGTGGCTATTACTCTCGTTAACCCATCATGTCAACCCAATATTTCTATGTACTAGCATGACATTTTTCTTAAAACTATCATCCTGAGGAAGTCTTACAAATAAAGACGAAACGTTGATGAATACATAAAAAAGAACATATTTTGGTTTTTCTTTTTTCATTTCCCATATATATATATATATATATATATATATATAGAGAGAGAGAGAGAGAGAGAAACCATTGTTTGTAATTTTATTATTTTATCATTTTATAATTTTGTGATTTAATGACGCGTTTCGAGCTTTTCTTGCTTGCCTCCACACGGGAAAACCGCTAGAGGCTACAATCTGTGATCATTAGGTAATGGTAAGCACCGCGATGTGTGATATTTATCTCAAACCTCTACCAGTTGTTACTCATTACCAGTTTTTTTATATCTGATCTCAGTGAACTTACGCTGGATTTATTAATTGGCATTCCACGCATGTCCATATAGCATACTTAACTGCTGCTATTGTTATCGCCGAGCAAACACTTCTGGCAAAATAATTGGTATGTCGCACACCCGGGTGTCCACTGTTTTTGTGAATAGTCATAATTCGAGTCGCGTCTAGCTCAGCTACGTGTATAGCATCAATCAGGGACTCGGGTCTACTTTTCTTTCTTCATTGCGTCGAACCACCGCTCTCGCACTCGCGTCAGTTCGTCGGCCATGATTTGAATTAATGCAACTAACGTCACGTCCACCGACAGCTCGTACTCTTTCACGAACTCCTTAAGTGCGCTCAACTGTCTCCTAATGAACATCTCACTAGCTGCATTGGTGTGAACTCGTGCTTTGCTGGTGAGAATGCTCAATATCCAATGGTACACACACACACACAGTCCGTCTTTATGTGCAATATCTTGCGCTTCCACTAGAGAGCCAAGTTGATGTGCTTCAACACATCGCCCAATTCGGCTAAATTAATAGGTTAGGCATTGTTTTCAGGTCGCAGTAAACAAGCGTCCTCCAACACCGTCCCGTACCTTTCCAATGCCCCCCCCCCCCGATTGCTAGCGAGCTGGCATCAACCCATACATTCAGTTCTCAGCCGTCTACGCAACAGTCCCCACACGCTGGATCACTTCGTCATACTGCATCCACGGTCTCGCGCATCATATGCCGGACGAGGGCGTCTATCACTTTGTCTGCCAGCTCTTCGTCATCGAACAAGCTCTCCTCTTGATTACTCTGCACGCGACACGAAGCAATGAACACACCAGGAGATGCCCAACTAACCTTTAACTAAAGGGGAATACGGTTCTGTCGCGTGACGATATCGTGAACTTCTTCACTTCCAGCACAGGGCACCGCACACAGATCATCAATCGCAATACGCGTGTACCGTCCCCAAACCATTCCGGGTCATTACAAACCGAGTTAAATTTTCCCTGACATGAGACGCAGACACGACATCTACGTCGACAAGGATATCGTCGATGTTCCTTCTACGATAGCAACGTGCTGACGATTTCCTTTATGACAAGGAGAGCCATATTCAATTAAAACCCCAAACGTGTCAAACAGTACCTCCACAATCTGGTACGCCAACAGCGTCTCGTTGACTCATACTTGGAGGTATGCTCTCCTAAGGTCCAGCAGAGACGCGTTAATCTCTTTTTGGCGCCATTCGCACATTTTAACAGCGCAAACATCTGCGTTTGCCTTGGATGTGTCTACATAACGATTAAGTTCACGATAGTCCATCGCTGGGCGCACCTTTGCCTTATTCCATTGCGCGGAGCTCATGCTTATATTCTGGTTGAATTTCCGCAGTAACTCGATATTCGCACACTCCATTGTGCAGTCCTTCAACTGAACGATCATCTGACCACTTCCACGCCGCCATCCACGCTCGTCTCCGATGATTA
The DNA here is from genome assembly GCA_963556195.1 of Sepiola atlantica. NCBI lineage: Eukaryota > Metazoa > Mollusca > Cephalopoda > Sepiida > Sepiolidae > Sepiola > Sepiola atlantica. The sequence goes on along the minus strand of OY744524.1, from coordinate 171,239,022 downwards.
TTTTCTTCTTTCCTCCTTTCCACAACAAAAGATAATACGTTCGTTCTTTGTTGCAGCAGCAGTACTCGCCCGACTTCAACATACAGAAAATAATATTATCGACGACACACGCTATTTACAAAAGTATCTGCCTCGAGCAAAAAATGCCACTCCTTTTATTCAGGTCTTGAGGACTGCATAACATCGTCTATTTTTTATAATCACGACCGTCACCTTGAAATTAAACAGTACCAGGTTCTCTCCTGCGCGCAACCACTGTTTCCTTATAGCAGACGCATGCTAGTCGTGGCCGCTTATCATTTGGTCTCTCCGCACCAACACCACAGTTATATTCGTTTATATTATAACATGAGTTTATATACATAAAATACTATTATATATATATATATATATATACATATATTATATATATATATTATAGTATATATAAAATATATTATATATATACATTATATATATATATATTATATATAATATATAGTATATAATATATATATATAAATATATATATATATATATATATATATATATATATATATATATATATATATATATATATATGTAATTGAGGTAATTATTTTTCCACAGTAAATATATCTAGTGAATCTTTACTGTGTTTATATAAAATTGCTCAATAATAAATAGAAACATATATTTATTTTCTATAAAACTTTTAATTTTAAAAACATTTTCGTCTACACATTTCAAGACATGTTTCAGACCTAGCGGGAAACCAGCTGAACTACCCCGGACTTTAAACGGAATCATAGATTTAAATAGGAGAGCAATTCTTCCAAGGATTGCTTTCCTATTTCAATCGGTATATATATATATATATATATATATATATATATATATATATATATATATATATATATATATATATATATATATATATATATATATACAAAATAACGAAAGCAAGTATATCACTGAATTATATGAAAAAATTAACCACGTGGTAATTGACTACACATGTCTAAAATGACTTACTGCCAATGTACTTACTAAATGATCACTTTATTATATTGATTATTTTTCGAATGAAATTATAAAGTTCAATATCTTTATTTTCTCTCTTTTCTTTTACACTTTCTTTTTATTTGAATGATTAACGAGATATTGATCAACTTCACAAACGGAACGAAATTAATTGGAGAATATCTGACGCTGAATTAATTTTTACTCCGTGGGAATTAATTAGCCATCCATCAATAATCATTTGAAAAAAAATATTTAGTGTACTACACAGTTCATTAATGAGGATTAATTTGCTCATAAATTTAATTCCGTTTTAGTGTGAGTTAATCAAATGTTTTAGACGATACATCAGGTAGAATTTTCCCGAGTTATGTTGAGAAAATATGCATGTTACATAATGGCTTGGTAACGTGATCGCTCGTGGTTTTCCGAGCTGCCTCGAGAATTTTAAAACTCTGGTAGCGAAGGGGTATGAAGCATTTCTTTTATGTGTTAGTTTCTACACACAGCTTTTAATTCAATTTAACACAAAACACGATTCGAAATTAAATATGTACTCAGAAATACTTCACCTTAGAAGTTCAAAATTTCCTAGCATATACTGAATGTACAGATTTTATTTATTCAAATAATACGGATTTGGGCGTTTTTAAATCTCATCTCGTATCCTTGTTATTTTCTTCACATCTTTGAAAAAGAAACTGAGACTCAATTCAGTTATTGTCTATTATTGTAACGCGTAGGGAATATATAATAAAAAAATAAAATATATAATAATAAAAAAAATAAAATATAAAAAATAAATATAATATAAATATAAAAAAATAAAAAGTATAACATAAAAAATAAAATATATAATATAAAAAAATAAAAAAATATATAATATAATTAAAAAAATAAAAATTTTAAATTAAAAAAAATATAAATAAATAGGTACTCTCCTTTACAACTTCAAATATGGGAGAAACGACAGCTCTGAGCCCCCCCACCCCCCCGAGAGAAAAACAGAAGTGGATGCGTACGAAGTTCCACAACTTCATCAGTTCCAACATCTGCATCCTTCAACTAATTTGATTCCCATCCTATGTTCAAGTCCCACGTAGATATCATGGTGTAGGCTCGGGTTGGCTTCTTCGAATGAGCTGTTATTGGCAACAGTTCCTTTAAGAAGCAAAGGTACTTTGAATTTTGTTAATACATCGATCAATAACGTTTTTTTTTCCTTTTAAAAAGTATCAAATTTGTCTCGAACACCTCCTGTAAATGAATGATGGATGTCTACACGTTAGACAAGTATGAGCGGCTGACACGTAAGTAGTGTAAACATATCAGCACTGCCGTGCAAGGGGTTTGAGTTGAGTGTTGCTAGCACATCTCCATATCGATTCTCATTAGACGACTAGGATGTTGGTCATAGCATGCAGGTTTTCTTGACGTTCTGAGTTCAATCTTGAACAAAGAGATCAAAACGATGTAACTGCTAAACTATTGAAAGAAATGTAACAAGATATGTAGAATAAAATATGATCAGTCTACCCAAGCGCTTTAATAAAGCGTTGGGTTCAAAATTCCATTTCGGTTCTAGAGTTCACACAATGTACCTGACGAAGGCCGGAGAGCAAAACTTCGGAAAAGGTGTGAGAAAACGAATCCCAAAGTTTTCAATAATTATATAATTGTGTAATCTGTATTTGCATATGCTTGTTATCATATATAGTGGTCTTTCCTATCTTCCCCATCTTTAATACAAAAATGAACTCTCCCGTATATGAAACATTGTGCTCTGTGTGACATTTTATTATTTGATAAATAAAACCTGAGTAAGTTTAAATTCTTTGAGTTTTTATTTTTGAGATGAAGATTGATATGTACTATTCGGATTGTTCGGTTTATCGCTCTCATCTTGGGTGTTGTTCTCACAAAGTTTCGGCCGATATAATCCCCGACCTTCTTCAGGTGTATTTTGACAATGCCTGTTATTGGTAAATAGTGGGAAAATGTTTTTGTTCTTTTTTTTTTCCTAAAAACATTTTTCCACTATTCGCCAATAACAACCATTGTCCAAATACCCCTGTAGAAGGTCGGAGGTTATATCGGCCGAAACGTTGTGAGAACAACACCCAACATGAGAGCAATAGTCCGAACAATCCAAATAATACATACTAAGTAATTTGTTTCTACATTCTTATCTTCTCTATTTGTATTGCATTATATCAATATTAAACAAATGATTTAAAGTATTTTTTTTTCTTGTTCTTATTAAACGTTACAATTGGGTTTCATTGTTATGTATCCGTCACGTGATCGTATTTTTGCTAGTATATATATATATATATATATATATATATATATATATATATATATATATATATGAGGCGCCAACTGTCAGCTCGACAGTTGATTTTCAATCCCGGCTGTAGGCACTAACTGGGCTAGCCGCATTGAAGAGCTGTGATACAGCAAAACAGTCTGTATGTGGATGACTATGTGAAGCTCCCTTCTTAGGTAAAGCTTATTTGTAAGGATATCGCCAACTGCCATTAGCTTTAAGACATAGCTCATTGGGTAAAACTAATTAAGGCTCTCGGCACTTGATAATGTTTACATTCAGATATCACTTACAATCAGTCACTGTCATATGATGGCGCAGTGTTGAGTTTCAATCCCGGCTTGAGACACTAACTGGTCTAGCCGCACTGAAGAGCTGTGATACAGCGAAACGTCTGTATGTGGATGACTATATATATATATATATATATATATATATATATATATATATATATATATATATATATCCAGTCGCGTTGTAGGATTCAGACTTTATGACTCTCAATCGAAAGATTTCGTTCGGGGAAGATTTTTCCCAAAAGTTATAACTTCAAATCTGCACTCAACTTTTTAATCCATTTTTTCTTCTGTCTGCACTTTCCAAACGCCTTTGAAATTTCGCTGATTGGTCATTTTTTTCAGCGGACGTCGGCTTTTTGTTCTTTTCTATTTTCCGAGCGAGAATTTCCTGATCATAGGTTGGCGCCAAATTTCAGAAGGCGGGACGAACTCTGCAGAAACAATAGACAAAAATTGACGCCCCCCTCGCCCCTCTTCTCTCTCTCGCTCACTTTGTATTTGTCATATTCATTCGATTTGCCGAAGCATCATGCCGAAATACTAGTGGATTATCAATCAGGGGAATGCAATAAGTAAATATAACAAAAAAATCACTTTCGATGTACAATAGGAATGAACATCATGTCAATATGTAACATTTCTAAATATTTAAACGAGTATCCTTATTGTTGTTGTTTTGTGTAAATGTGAATCATTCAAACGAGTATCCCGACTATTGTTGTTTAGATTGAAATTGAGTTGTTCAACGGTGTATTCTCCTAACGGATATTATTTATGTTAAAGTTTAATTATTCAAACGTATGATGTTTCGGTGGGCGAATACTTTCTTTGTTTCTTCTGCTGGACTTATTCTTGTGTGAATCATTCTTGGCGGGGAATCCTTTGCTGAAACATGATCCTAATTGTCGTCACCGATAATCATACCGAAATAAAAATTATAAAAATTCTAATATTAGAATAGAAATCATAATATGAGGTACAGGGCTGGGAGATGAAGTAAACGGTGATCCTTATTCATTCTCGGTCAATCTAATTGAAGTCGCTTAAATCTTATTAAATATAAAATATTAATATTGAAATTAGTAAATAGAAGCATTAAAAAAACTGAAGTAAAAAATATGAAATAGTTTGCTTAAAATATAAAAAGATGCTTCAGGGGAGAGTAATTTTTATTTGTGACATTTCCGTAAGAATCTAATAATTTATTTTTAAATACAGAAGACTAAAGTTTCGAAAACAATAAAAGTCTTATTACCGACAAAATATAGCGAATTAACGAAATAATAAATCGAATCGAAAGGGGCGATTTAATCGATTTAAAAAAATATTATTCCATAGGTTTCAAAAGTAAACTTTAGTCCAATGTTAGTCACGTTAAAATGCCTTTGAAAATCTAAACTTAGACCCACATTTCATGAAATGTTATGGGCTTTTCATTAGCCAAATACACATTTAGCCGAACACACATTTATCTAATTGATACATATGCAACCTCCTTCAGAGGTAATCTACACGCCCTCAAGAGCCCTATCTAGAATTGGATTCCTCAAATGTCGTGACGACAGAGATTAGAAGCAATAACACAACTTTCTGCGAATCGGTGATCTGGGGCTTTATTCAACGGCTCACTTGAATCGAAAGTAATTTATGCAATAATTAATGGATCATCTCAAATATATGTGGTCGTTTCTTAAACAAGCCTACGACTAGTAATCACGCAACAGATAAAATAAAATTGAAGTCCAATAACTTGGGCCATCTCTCAATCAACAGCATCTTGTCTGTCTACTGACTGCGTCGCAGCCTAGTATTGTCACCGGCACACTGTAGTGCCCTCCTCATCTACCGGCTCACACTGCTGGATGATGAGTTGGATTCGAGATTCGCCATGGAGCTAGATTATGTAAGCATCCGAAATGCAGATGTGCAGCTTCTATTGACGAGTTTAATCTGTATTCCCTCTTTCACATCGTCAAAGACTTTCAGCAATAAAGAATACCAGACCTGAATCAAAAAGAGCTACCTTCTTCAATAGAACCGGTATAATTTAAATTTTAATATTTCAAGCGGGTTTCCGCTTTTTATCAAAAAATAAATATTTATCCCCAACCTTTTCTGTTATTTCTTCTTCAATGTTCAAAGTGAAATGGAACAGGTAATATTTATTGATTATAAATACAAGAAGAATTTTATCTTTGAAAACCATGGTTTAAGGATTAGTGTAACTCCTTGCATCTGAACTTTCGATATTTTTTTCGATTTTTATCAATTTTATGTAATTTCATGTAATTTTATACATTTTTTTAATCTTCATCTTTCCTTTTTTAATTCTATTATATATATATATATATATATATATATATATATATATATATATTGACAATAAGACGCTTGCCCCGACTCTCGTGGAAGTGTACGTTAATTTCAATTACTATCTCTGGCGATTTCTCGCGAGCGTGTGGGCATAAGCGTCAGGCTCGTGATTCTAGGCTCAATCTATGAACTGCGTTTGATCCCATGCGACCGCCTGTAACCGCTTACAACCGCCACTCTTGCACTGATGAGGATAGAACACCTGAAACAGTATCGACGTCTCGATTGAAAAGGGACGAAACGTATACGTACATAGATAATAAACAATAACAAATATTTTATATTTGTCGCTCCTCGTAAAATAAGTAGAGCACTCTAATGGTAGTACAAACACAGCATGACGTCACTTGCTTTATAATGCATCATTCCTTCTTTAATAGAAGTAGAATGCCTGGACATCAAACCGCTTTTAAATGTGTTAAATTATCATTGTTTATCGGCTATTCAAATATTGGCCGCGCGGTTAGCGACGTTGGATTTAAGTTGAAAAATACTTGTAATCCAGGATTTCGAATCGTACGATCAGTAGTGAATAGTCATATCTCTATGCTGATGAGTCTCGATTGAAAATGAACGAAGCGTATACGTATATAGATAATAAACAATAACAGATATTTTATATATATATATATATATATATATATATATATTCATTTCATTATTATTTACACATTTACACATTTCAATTTCCAACAGCTATGTTTTATTTCGAAAAAAACAACAACACACTTTTTGATATTTTTACAACTCTTTTTTCAAGTCAATCATCCCGAGGACGTCATGAAATAAATAAATAAATAATGTGGCCCTGTTTTCTTTTCCATATATATGTTGCATATATATATATATATATATATATATATATATATATATATATATATATATATATATATATATATATATATGTGTGTGTGTGTATATATATATATTAAACATTAATACATTACTTTTCCATCGCTATAACTTTATTTCATCCTCTACCTTCGCCTACATCATCCTCTTATGTGACCTTTATATTCTACCTTCTGTTTCTCCAACTTCGATAACAAACTATCTGACCTCAATAAACATGACGCACGCTTCCTCCCTCATAGTATAAATAACTCCGACCGCTACTCTTTTTCCCCCACACCTTCCGCAGTAAACTTATTATCTACTACTGCTATTTTTTGAGCCCATAATTTATGTTTTCATCAACGACCATTTTAGGATTACATCACGCACCTTTTCTAATGGTTTTAATAACTTCGACCGCTACCATTTCCCTCCCACACTTTCCACAGTTGACTCAATTTCTCCCACCGCTACGATCTATTTGTAGCTCATAATTTATCTTTTCATAAGCGGTCTTTTGAGATTCTCTCCTCCTACTGCTACTGTTTGAAATATGTGTACTTGTTTCTTCAGACCAATCATTCTGAGAAAATCTTGAAATAATGACGAAAAGTTGATGAATACATAACTAATATTTTTGGTTTTCCATTACGTTGGAATATTAGTTCCATTTTGATCATTCATATATATATATATATATATATATATATATATATATATATATATATATATATATATATATATATATATATATATATGCGGGTTTATAGATATACTAATGAGTTTATAAATGCCTGTAAGCTTCCAACCCGTTTATTCTTGCAGGAATGCCAACTTAAAAATCGGTATTGAGATTCTGCCTCCAGATATATATGTTCATCCATTCGTCCCAGATAGGCAGTATTTTCTAACTTGATTTATAGAGATACGAAACATATAATAACAAAAAAAAACAAAATATAGAAAAAATAACGGCCAAACAAAAACCACTTAAAGGTTGGACGACGTTCAGTTCTGACATTAAAACATCTCTTTCCGAAAAAAGCAATAACTAAAAGAGGCTATTCACTTCGGGTTGTAATCAAATAATCTATTTATTTATTATCCCCAATAAGTTGATGTCAAACAAAAGATGAAAATGGATCCGATTTGCAAGTTAGATTTCACTTAAGTCGTAAGTTAATTTATCATTATTTATACTAAATAAAGTGGTGGATTGTATCAATTTTATGGGTAATTGAATGCCGAATTTAGTAAATGGGGTAAAGGTTTTGGTGCATATTTAGATTAGGACCCGAGCTAACTTTGACCCCGTCGTTAGGGTCAGTGTCGGGGTCAAGGTCAGGGTCAGGATCAGGGTCAGGGGTTAGAGTTAGGGTAAGGGTTGGGGTCAAGGTTAAGGTCAAACATAGCACGGGTCCTAATCTAATAAAGTACCGAGGTTGTTATATCTTAAGTTCTTAACATCTTCAAATATGGTACGACATTTTAGACCGACTCGATTCTGTTGTTGGCATTGTTTTACCTGATTATATCTAGAATCAGATGCTCACAGGATGGGACCACGTGAAGGTTGCCAACATAGTTCACCCCAAACAAGGCAGGCCGCCACTGTAGACGTAAGGGGCTACTGAGAAGAAAGAAAAGGGAGAAGGTTGGGGGGGGGGTTCAACCTAAACTGGGATCTGCGCAGCGAGATGTCTGTTTACATTAATTTTAAATTTCTGCATGTCAGTATTGTCGGGGAAACAGGGGGCAGGGAGGGAGTTCTAGAGGCCAGCAGCACGAGGAAAGAAGCTATTTGAGCAGAAAGCTCTCCGGCATCTGGGGATCTCCACAGTGAATGGATGGGATTTAGTTGATTGTCGGGTTGGTCTAGTGAATTTACGTCGAGGGAGCACCAGAGTAGCCAATTCATCGGATCATAATCGATTGAAGTATTTGTAAAACAAACATAAGGCTGCTACATTGCGGCGATGGGACAGGAACTGGAGCTTGGTTGACAGTGAGGGACCTATTAGGTTGGCGACTATTTTTTGGACCTAGTCAAGGAGGGAGAGAGTAGTAGATGATGCACCAGCCCAGATGTGGCAACAATACTCCATGCATGGGTGGATGGTGGCTTTGTATAGATACAGGATAATGTCAGGTGTAAGGAGTCCACTAGCACGGTAGAGGGAGCTAACCTTCTTTGCGGCAGCCTTGGCAATGTCTTCAATGTATTTATTCCAATTCATGTTACCTGTGAAGGTTAGGCCGAGGAGTTTGAATGATGAACTCTCAGGTAGGGTGTTATTTGCCATGACAATCGGTGGTTGGAGAGGTTTCTTGTAGTTATTGAAGGAAAAGAGTTTTGTCTTTGCGGCATTAAAAGTTACGAACCATTTATGATCCCAATCCACTACAGCCTGGAAGTCATTTTCTACGGATTCAGCTATTGCCTCGGATATGATCGTGTCTGTTTTGCCAACATGGCGAGAGTAAAGCGTGGTGTCGTCAGCAAATAAACCAATCTCAGACTCTTTGTCATCAGGGAGATCGTTTATATAGATCAGAAACAACAGAGGTCCAAGGAAGTTCATGCAAGTTGTCAGTCCGCGTTAATATCCACTTCGCTAAGGTCACCTCTCATTCAGATAATCACATTTTCTCAATCATTTTAGTAAAAGTATTTATGTTTCAAGTTCTCAATATCTTCGAATGTTCACGTGTAAATTTCTGTTTGCTTTGATAGTTTTGTTTTACGTCACATCAATCCTTTTCCCACTCATTTAGGTGTTCACTCAATTAGAGTTTCCGCATCACTCGTTGACAGTATCGTCATACTTTTCATTATAATAGTATTTCACTTGGTGTTTTCGCACCAGCTGTTTACCAATAGGGTTCTTGCTGAATACGCTCGGTGTTTGTTTCTGAAACATCAGGTACAATAAGCCCCCTGATACTTCCGTATCGTTCGAGTCTAGATGGTTCTATCCCTCTTCAGTTTTCAATCCTCTGAGATCCTCCATGGTAATATTTTATTTATACTCACTAGGAGTTATCACACAGGTCATGGTCAATGATTGCTCACCGAAAACAAGTCTCCATAGATTTCCAGTACTCTCCACTTCTTCTCGATAACCACTGCAAATGACCTTGCGGTATCGTAACAGCAACTTACCATTGATTTCTCGCTGGTAAAGACCATTGGTCTTCTTTGGGATTTGGGTGGCAATAAGCCTCCTCAAGGTCCCAGCACTCTCCACACTCTTCCAGTAGAGGTCTGGTTTTTGCTGTCCCTCCTCGGTCTTCTGATCCTCCTTGACCCTCTACGACTATTTTGTGTGGTGTCAGTATTCGCCGGTGCCATCTTTTTTTTGGGGGGTGGGGGTTATTATGTTTCTTGCAGTTTCTGTTCCTTGGTTCAGACGGGGGTGTTCTTCCTGTGGTTTTATTTTTTTCTTGTAGCAACTTCCATGTGACTGGTTACCATTCGTAGTTTATGCGGGTTGGTTTCCGCATTTGAAGATTTCCCTTAAGATTGCAGCTGTTTTCATCATTGCCGTCCTTTGTATAGTCTCAGTGATCCCTTTGATTCCAATTTATCAATTATTATTATTATTATTATTATTATTATTATTATTATTATTATTATTATTATTATTATTATTATTATTATTATTATTATTATTATTATTATTATTATTATTATTATTATTATTATTATTATTATTATTATTATTATTATTATTATTATTATTATTATTATTATTATTTGTACTCACTAAGACTTTTTAGACAGGTCATTATCAGTGATTTCTCACTGATCCAATATATTATTTTTATTTATTCAATGTAAGACATCACAGGATGAAAGTTCTACAAACTACACGACTGAAGTTAAAGGTTTGGAAAAGTGAATCCGTTTCAAGTCGAGTGGAAGTTGATTATTATAATAGCTTAATAAGATTATGTTTCACCATCCGTCTGTTTAATGTCCCACTTGTAAAATCAGCGTTAGAAATCTTTTATCTCGATTTTATTAGTGGCCTTCAACAGATTTGGGAAACAAATAATTACCTCTACTATCAGATCAGTTATTGTAACGGAATAAAACATAGTTCGGCATCAGGAAAAAAGAATGAATAGTATGAATGGTGATAATTATATCAGAAACTAAAGAAGCCGTATCTATTTTATTTTCAGTCATCTTTTTAAGAACTTTACTTTTATTTTTATTTCATATTCACCGCCATATTCCTATGTCTTGACACGTGAGCGTTTTTTTCTGTTACATGTAATGCCGCTATCTTGTTTTTTCTCCTCTTTTCGTTTGTTTTTTTCAAACCAATTCAACCAAAAACACGCAAAATCAAATCAAGTTAAACTTACAAAAATGACTCTTTTATTCTTCTTTTTCCTTTTTTCATAAACTCGTAGAATAATCTCTACATCCATAATGTACCCTTAAAAATAGTATGGAATTTAAATCACATGCGAGTATATTTTCTTGGCAATAGAAAATTGTCTGAACAGATCACTAGAGAACCAAATCAAATTAAACAGAATAAAACTAAAAAAATATACATATCTTAGATAAACAGAGTTGAAATTGGTCAACGGAGAAATGTGAGGAAAAAACAAAACAAAAGAAAAGCTAAAAATCACATAAAATCTATAAATAATAAAATATAACGAACTCACAATGTGTACATTTTTTTCGTTGCAACTTTTCGTTTTTATATAATCTTGATTATTCTTTTCGAAAATTTGCATTGGAACCTAAAAAGACAACCAGTTTTATAGACTTAAAAATCTTTTTTAAGAGAAATATTTGTAATGGTAAAACACACTATCCCTATAGAAAGTTCTTACAAAACCGGTTAACGTGTTCGAAATTAATAACATACTAGTGTTCAGGTTTTGTCAAATTAGTTTCTTTTGTTTCACGACATGTCAGATCTTTCTGGGTTATTTACTGGCAGATCCAGTCACTTCCGTTAACGTTTTCATGCTTCAAATTCTGAATATATTAAAATAGTTGTTTCTAATGTTTGCTTTAACGCGTTTATCATTATGTAAATGTTTATACGACCGAATGCAGTTTCATGCCATGTCCGAAAGACATTATATTTAACCCAGTTAATCTGGGAGTAATTGTCATTAAGTGATTCCACACTTTTCAAAGCTCTCAAATCAGGTCCACATCACAACATGTAGTTTCATATCATACATAGGGAAGATTCTATCTCGTCCATGGATATGTGGCGAACGTGATGAGCCAGAACCTAGATCGAGTGGTTGAAATAATCTTAACTTACGTTACCACCGCCATTAAAGGTCCCTTAAAGGTGTTTAAAACCTGGATGTGAGAAAGAACAAGTGCACGTTGGAACGAGATTGTTCATGCCTATCAACTACGTGTGTTTAATAGAAGTCGTGAAAAAAACGTTTTAGTACTCGAAGGGCTAAGCTCATTTAGCGATAGCGATCAGTATTGAAACGGTGATGTTGGAGAAAAGTATACCACGTGACTAAGTTCCTGATCAGTATTGCAAACGGGGTTTGTTGAAAAACCTACTACTACATGGTTTAGATTTAGTGGCAAACACGTTGTTGTATTGAATACGGTGTTACTGAGAAAAGTATACTACATAGCAAACGCTCTTTTTTATCATTCCTTCAGGATTTGACTCTTACTCCGGCTCAGTTGACCTGAGAGTAATTGTTACTAAGTAGTGACTCTACACTTTAAGAAGCTCCTAAAATATGGCCCTACCACCAGATATAGCGCCATATACAAATCTTGGGTCAAAAACTATAATTGTCCTGATAAGTATTTGCCTTAATAATTTTGAAAACTGCATGTGTTATGGTAAATATTTAAGTATGCCTAGAAAACAATCATACATCAGTGACACCTCAGTTTAATGTCTCTTGATGTATGGAATAGTGAACTTAAGTGAAATTATGGTGTGCGTGAAACAAAATGCATTGACTTTTGAATGTTTACTGAACGAAGTGAGATAAATATTATATATTCCCGTGGTCGCCTTAGTGGCTTTATTTGGATGCCCACATGTGTGAAGCGTGTTACCAGCTCAGATTCTGTCTTTGTGGCTCGTATCTGCATTGGGATACATTAATGACTACAAACATCCTAGAATATCAATTCATTAAGTTGAAAACTTGGAAATCTTTATGTCAAACCTAAAACAAAACTGTACAGAATTTCGAACTGAACATATACACGTGGCGTAACAGGTAATAGCATTTGTTAGCATTCCGTTGAAGGTTGAGGTTCAATCTTTACTAAAGGCGATAATAACTAAGAATAATGTAAAATAAACACTTCAACTCTTTGATGGCTGAGAGAATGAAATAAATCTAACCCCGTAAATTAGATAAAGGGTTCAGTTCGAAATTCAACCGAGAAGAAGGTTACAGTTTACATCGGAAATAACGTTGTAAATATAACAAACCAATATGAAAATAGTAGCCAATATTCCAAATTATTATTATTACTAAAAGACTAAAACTGTTTTTTCAAGTGAATTTAATTCTTTACGAAAAATTCGGGGACCAAAATTTGTGGAGTAAACGATGGTTTACTTTTGTTTCACAATGTTTATAAAATATTTATAAATTTTTATAAATTTTTATAAAATATTATTAATTTTTATAAATTTTTATAAATATTTATAATTTTTTATAAATTTTTATGAAATATTTATAAATTTTTATAATTTTTTGTAAAATATTTATAAATTTTTATAAATTTTTATAAAATATTATAAATTTTTATAAATTTTTATAAATATTTATAAATGTTTATAAATTTTTATAAGATATTTATAGATTTTTATAATTTTTTGTAAAATATTTATAAATTTTTATAAATTTTTATGAAATGTTATAAATTTTTAAAAATTTTTATAAATATTTATAAATTTTTATAAATTTTTATAAAATATTTATAAATTTTTATAATTTTTTGTAAAATGTTTATGAATTTTTATAAAATATTATACATTTTTATAAATGTTTATAAAATATGTTTTCGTGTAAATAGAGTAACTCTCTTATTTAACTACGTATGTGTAATATGCAGTGGGAAATTCAATTTTTAATTTTTTTATATGTGAATCAATCCGTCCGCCATGCGACATCATGCGAATAATCAGTAGCAGTTAACTTGAAGTTTTGTTATTGTTTCCAAACTAATATTTCAAGTTAGCTGCTGCTGAATATTCGTATGATGTTGTGTGGCCAACAGAAAGATACACCAATGGATTTTTGCAAAGTGACTTTAATCTCCCCTTTTCTTTTTCTCAGTAGCCCCTTACGTCTATAGTGGCGGCCTGCCTTGTTTGGGGTGAACTATGTTTTAAAAAAAAGTTGAGAAGTAATGAAAAAATAATGCCCTTATTTTTATAGCATGGGCTTACTATTAAACGAATAAAGGTAAGTTCGTTTGTAAAGTGTAAAAGCTGTATTTTTTCTATATAGATGTAGTATTATATAAGGATAGTAATTATTGAGTAGCGCCATGTGTACTCATGTTGACTGTGTAACGAACGTCTACAGGGAAGAATTTCAACGAACGGTCATCGTCCAGATGTGATTACCGTTCGAACGTCTTGCTTTATTCGCGTAACAAAAGCAGCAGCAGAAACAGAAGAAAAAAACACAACATTTCCTCGTTTTCATTGGCGGTCATTTCCACCATGTTGAAAAAAAGAGTCAACGTTAACTTCTCGCATGTTGATAAAGGCTGCGCAGGTGGAGAAAGTGTGATTAAATTACACACAGTTATTGATTAGAAATGACCTTCTGTGAAGTTATTTATTTATCTACCTCCCACAAAGTAAGATGTGACACAAGGTCGGGAAAGTGGGATTAGATAAGCCAGCGCTCGAGAGGTGAGCACTCTGGCTTTTTAAAAATAGCCTGGGCAGGCCCGTCGGCATTCCCCGGTAGGCGCGCCTCAGACAGTAAGCAATAAACTTACTCCTCCCCAAAGCCTGGGAGGGTGCACCTCCTAGAACTGCACAGGACCAGACAACCCCCAATAGACTGGCGTAAATTCAGACCCAAAGGCCCGGACAATACCTGTTTATTAGGCGGGGTAAAAAATCCTGGTTGAACTAGACATTTTCTCGGTTGTATTTGAAGTTGTTCTTCACAGGTTACTAGTGTGGAATCTGACACTCGGTGGCATTTTCCATCACTCATCGTTTGTTAGGAACTCAACATCCGCACTCTCATCTCTTTCAAAATGATAATCAGAAAAGAATAACGGCTTGATTAATTTTATTGTTAAACTACTTAAAATACGGGTATCACTTGAGAAAACACTAGCTCATTTCCTTTAACAATTATAAAAAAAACTTTTCAACCACGGATTGGTATGGATCAGAGTACCCGTCTTGAGAATACAACGTTCAACCCCCTCGATCTAATATTCACAGCCAACATGAATTAGAATAAATACATAGAAAATACTGTCAAAGAAGGTGGTCTTTCTATATTTGGCTAGAAAATCTCTCACACCTGTATCCGATATCTATATAAAGTTAGCATTTGCTCATGCCTGGAGTACTGCTTCGACATCTAGGCCGGTGGCACCAACCCCCAGTCTCTCCCTCTTGAACAGAGCGCAAAAAAGTATTTAATAAATATACCCATCTCAGACACAATGTCATCAGGGAGGTCGTTTATGAAAATCAGGAACAATAAAGGTCCAAGGATCGATCCTTCGGGTAAACTTGCAATTATGTCATGCTGTTTGGATAAACGGCAATCGAGGATAACCTGGATCTTTCTTTTGGTTAGGAAGGATCTAATTATATTAAATATTCGTCCAGTAATACTATATGAATTAATTTTTATGAGAAGACCTTTAGGCCAGACCTTATCAAATGCTTTGGATATATCAAGAGCACAATATTTACCTACGTTGTTCAGTGTATGATATATGCGTTCAGGGATGACCGGTAGGATATCTACATGAGACCGTGCTTTCCTAAATCCATACTGATGGTCAGAAAGAAGTTTAGCTATAACGAGTTGACGGACTATCGCGAGATTGATTAAGGATTCAAATATTTTAGCGAAGAGTGGGAGTAGACTGATTGGGTAATAATTCTAATGGCTAGTTCTATCACCAGAATTCCTGAAGATTGGTACCAAAGATGCAATTTCTAGCTATCAGGGAAGCAAGATTCGGCAAGGCATTTGTTATGGAGTTTTGGCTTTAGTTCGCAATCGGAAATTTGGGAGGGAGTGGTTTGCGGAGTCTAAAGTAGAGTTCAAAGCTAACCGTTGGTCAAGTCGTACAGTCTTATCAGTTGGCGTGAAAACGACACCATTAAGGTTGGATAGCGGTGAAATTGAAGATTTCCCATTGTTCACCACATTATTATAGATTTTCCAGAAATCGCGAATTCCTATCTTCTGTGACTCAATATGTTATCTTGTTATACTTCATCTTAACTGCGGCTTTTACAACTTTACAATGATTCCTTGATGTTACAAATTTCTGTATTTTTAGTGGACTTATGCTGCTTGATTGACGGAATGCTTGCTGCCTCTGAGCAATAGCAGCTGCACAATTAGAGGTTAACCATTGGGGACAGTAAGGCTTCTATAGGTTTTCCGCGTAGAGACATGTGCTTCAATGCCTTCTTTGATTTATTCGGTTAACTCATTTGCGCACTGATCAGCAGGAAGAAAAAATATTTCCGTCCATGGTCCGTCTCTGATGTGATCTCTGATGGATTCCCAGTCAGCCCGTTTGAAGTATCTCGTCATTTTAAGTAACGGCTGATCGGCGTTCACTCGAGACTTTAGGGTAGTATCAATCATTACAAAGGGTGATCAGCATTCACGAGCGAGCTATGGGCATTCGAGCAGTGAGGTCAAGAACAGGTCGAGGAGTAAGACTTGGTTGTCCTCGTAATCTGGAAGGCGAGAAACTGACAGTGAAATCGATAAAATATACTCGCAGTTATCAGCTGGTTCTGTTTAAGTCGAAAATCCAAGCCAATTACGGTGGTGGACATTAAAATTCCTTTAATATATGTATTTGGAAGCTAGGAACTAGCGAGAATGCTTCATCTATGCTATCTGAGACAAAGTTGAGCAAGGTACAATCCTGGGACGAAGAAGAACGGTATATGAATTAACGCTGTGTTGGAAGGTCAATCTAAAGCACATGTAGGCTTGAACAAAAGGAGGGTGTTTTTAACATCAACGTGCATATGCTTGTCAGCGTATTTACGGTAGAGAGGGAGGTATCGATTTTTTTAATTCGGTGTTTTTCACTCTTTCCGAATGTATGCAGTGTCGATGTTTGACAGATTCGTATTTATTTTATATTTTATACTTCAAACATGTTATACTGTTATAATAATCTTTAACTTCAGATGGTTTATCTCATAACTTTGATAAACTATCAACATACTAAGGAGGAAAATTATTTAATTAAAATAAATGTTACAAACATGCAATTTTATACTGAATGAAGTTGGATTTCGCGAAAACGTGCGTACATGAAAAGAAACTTGGTTTAAATATTTGAAATTCTATTGAATATGTTTTCAATATATTACACACACACATATATATATATGTATATATACATAGAGAGAGAGAGAGAGAGATAGAGAGAAAGATGTGAGAAAATATATGTTTGTACATAGCATTTCTAATTTTTCATAGACCAACTTTGCAAGGTAAAAGCTCGATGATCGCCAACATATAACAACAGAGTATATATAGACAGACAATATTAGGCTGAATTCTATGAACACGAATCAATTTACTGTTACTTCATCAATTCAAAGCTTAAATACGCTTTTTAAGAATCGTTTCGAACACATAAGTAGTCATATTCGAAATTTAATAGACAGCCACAATATATATATATATATATATATATATATATATATATATGTGTGTGTGTGTGTGTGTGTTTAAATTTTGTAACACAGAGCTATGCAATATTTAGTAGTTTTATGTAGTTCAATACCACATCATTATCATAGAGAACAGATTCAGGTTTTTGTTTCTAACTTTTTTATTTTTATTTCGCAGACAATTGTTTCGGCTTACATCAATATATTTGTAAAATGCTTCTATGTATTTAGTTATTTTTTGTTGTGGATATCCTCAGTGTAAATTGTAAAAAAACAAACTTGGCGATTATATACATAATCGCTAAGTTTTTAAAAGTTTTTTGAATTTGTTTTTGTACAATTTGCACTGAGGATAGGCACACCAAGAAATAAATAAATGCCTAGAAGCATTTTACAAATATCTGGATGATAGCCGAAACAATTGTCTGCGAAATAAAAAAATTAGTTGAAAAAAAACGTGAATCTGTCCTCTATGATAATGATGTTGTATTGTTGTATTGAACTACATAGAAATACTAAATATGTATATATATTTGCTCTCGCTTTCTCTTCTTCTTCGTTTCGTCTTCTTCAACTGACGTTCTAAAGATACTGGTTGATTGGTATCTCTTTCTTATTCTTCCTCTTCTTCATCTTCTTTTTCTTTTTCTTTCTCTTTTCATAACATTCCTCGCATTCCTTTTTCTCCCCGTTTTGTTGTTCTCTGCACGTGACATTTTCTTCCAATCGCATTCTCTGTATAAATTTGAAAACTTTTCCGTTTTGAAATAAAGTTTATTAACTGATCGAAAATGGTCGTATCTACGGCCGAAATATCTCGGTGGAACTTTACAACATGAGTTTTTGAGTTTATTTTTGTTAGTTGTTGAATTGCTTATTCTTTATTCCATTTTTATTTTTACACACATATATATATATATATATATATATATATATATATATATATATATATATATACATTAGAGAGAGATGGGGATTGGTTGATTGAGGAACTAGCTTAAACAACTCTGATATTGAAAAAGTTCGGATAATGAAGAATAATGAAACGTGAAGTATAAAATAAATACGAATCTTTCAATTTCACTGCATAATTTCGTAAAAGGGTTAAAAACACGGATTCATACTTTCCACGCAAATTTGACAGTAACCGATGAATTGTCATTCTCGACAAAGAAAATAATTGGTATGACAACATCCAAAATGGAAATAGCTTTAGCGTTACATACATACATACATACATACACACACACACACACATATATATATATATATTAAATTTATTTTATACGTACATAAAAGTAATCCATGGACACGTGTTTCTGGCTCACAGCCGTCATCAGCATGGCTAACTTAGACAGAGATCGAACCTTCCATATTGATGTCTATAGTCTAGTAGCGAGATGGACCCGTACATTTTATTAGATCATCCATCTAGGAGACGGAAACTCGTTTATAAAACCTGCGCTCTACATCATCTCTCGATTATCTTGCTTCGG
Source organism: Sepiola atlantica (assembly GCA_963556195.1). Classification (NCBI taxonomy): domain Eukaryota; kingdom Metazoa; phylum Mollusca; class Cephalopoda; order Sepiida; family Sepiolidae; genus Sepiola; species Sepiola atlantica. The sequence goes on along the minus strand of OY744524.1, from coordinate 171,219,809 downwards.
CTTGTCACCGAAACCAGGTTTTGTAGAAGGAGAGTGTGCTCTGTGTGGCATACAAGCGCACAGCATGGCCATCTATATGTATAAATATCCCAACAAGACCCAAAGTGATAAAGACTTTTAAAAATAAGTCGGGTCTGCTGAATAATCTGCGTGACCACAGCCGGACATTGCAATTTTGTAGGGATGACCTTCTTCTGTAAAAAGTGGCGATCATATCATTATATATATATATATATATATATATATATATATATATTTTTTGTTGATTTTTTGCTCTGAATTTTCATTGAGCACTCTCATAAACCCGGTTTCAACTTCCTTCGGATTCATACCCCCTGGATATTTGTAACAAGAATATTATATATATATATATATATATATATATATATATATATATATATGCATGTTTGATGAAACAGGAGTGCCAGCTTCTGCTTATTCAGCTTTTGATCCTTTTTTTCTAGTCTTCGTACGACAGATTTGATGTTATAATCTAAGGAGTGTAAACTATCTCCGTATTTTGTCCTCTTGAACTAAGTTAAAAGAGCGCCTTCTTGATAGATTCACCAACTTATTTCATTTTGCAACCGCCTGACGACGACCGTTCGAAAACGTTCGCACAAAATACGGAGATTTTTTACACTCCTTGGATTATAACATCAAATCCGTCGTACGAAGACAAGAAAAAAACGGATCAAAAGCTGAATAACCAGAAGTTGGCACTCCTGTTTAATCAAACGTGCATAAAAGAAGGAATGCTGTCCAATTATACATACATATATATATATATATATATATATATATATATATATATATATATATATATATATATATATATATATATGTAAGTAAATTTCGTGTACAACAGAATCGTAGGATTCATTTTAGAGGAAGCATTATTATAATCAATGAAACAGACGCGTGGACAAAAAAGGAAAATTGTTAAAATTACCTTAAGGCCTTATCGTCTGACCCTATGAGAGGAAACGTCAGAATGGTAAATTAAAAACTAAAAGTCGAATAAGATATGAGGGGGAAAAAACTTATTTCAGTTGGAGGAAACGATTGAGAGGAAAAAAAAAAAAAGAAGGTAAATCTCTCAACGCTATGGTGGCTTTGAATCATTAAAGATCTCCAACTGATGCTTCAAAATCTTTTGTCTACACAGGCTAGGTCGAGAGTTGTTAATGACTAACGCCTCAATAATATTGAGATGGTAGTTCGACCTGGCACTGTGTAAAACAGAAAACCACCCATCGGAATACTTGTCAGAACAACTATTTGTACTAACGAGGTGATTACCGATGGCTGATTCCTGTGCCTGGAAGTTCCCGGATGATCTCGAAACCTTGTGTAGGCGAATATCACGTGGTATGTGTTGGGATATTCTAAATTCTAATCTTTGGGATGTCTTGCCTACGTAGTCAGCTCCACACTGACACATGAATTTATAAACTACAGAATTCTTTTGAATGGCTGGCAAAACATCCTTACGAAAAGAAGAGAAAAAGGTTCGAGTCGTGTAAACTACCCTACTATTTATATATATATTTTATTTTTCTTTTGATTTAATTACTCGCATCTAATACATGGTTTTTGAAGGCTTTTCTGCCTCTATATTTATATTAACTTACAAAAGATGCTTTATAAAATGAACTTTCATAATTTATAACTCGCAGCGACCATGCGCAGTCAAGTTCTATTCTATTTAAAACAGACATTTTCAACAATAGTCCACAACACCGGACGTGACACTTCACCAACACCAGGAAGTAAATTATGGAAAAAAAAAAAAAAGGTTATACCTTTATTTGTCTTGGCTCTGAGGAAGCTTGTTCAAGCGAAATATTAGTTAAAAAAAAAAAAATCAAGATGAAGAAAAAAAAAACGGAAGGTATTTTGAAATATTTTGTTAAATGTTTCGAAATATTTTTCTTTTTCTTTTGATTTAATTACTCGCATCTAATACATGGTTTTTGAAGGCTTTTCTGCCTCTATATTTATATTAACTTACAAAAGATGCTTTATAAAATGAACTTTCATAATTTATAACTCGCAGCGACCATGCGCAGTCAAGTTCTATTCTATTTAAAACAGACATTTTCAACAATAGTCCACAACACCGGACGTGACACTTCACCAACACCAGGAAGTAAATTATGGAAAAAAAAAAAAGGTTATACCTTTATTTGTCTTGGCTCTGAGGAAGCTTGTTCAAGCGAAATATTAGTTAAAAAAAAAAAAATCAAGATGAAGAAAAAAAAAACGGAAGGTATTTTGAAATATTTTGTTAAATGTTTCGAAATATTTTTCTTTTTCTTTTGATTTAATTACTCGCATCTAATACATGGCTTTTGAAGGCTTTTCTGCCTCTATATTTATATATATATATATATATATATATATATATATATATATATATATGTGTGTGTGTGTGTGTGTGTGTGCATGTGTGTAAAGGATATATAAAAGCTAAAATAAAAATATTATTCAAAACTGAACATAGCTATTTGTTTATTTTGTCAATATGTTCAACTAAGTGTCAATTTTCGCTTAAACGTAGACTTTTGAAAAAATTATATTTTCTCGTCAGACGGGTTAAGCCACCGATATGTTAAAAGTTAGAACATTCAAATACGTTTTAATAAGAAATATTTTTTTACAGAATCTATGTTCACTTAGATCAATTAACGGTTTAGTGGATAATATAACTGAAATCTATTAGAACGTTAAGAAATGAAATTCATTTTTTAAAAGTAGATTTTCTTCGTTTCCTAAAACCAAGATTACATTAAACTAATAATATATTTTACATTTATAAAAGGTTTAAACATTTAAATAATTATGTTTATTTTGCATTTTTAAAATCTAATATAATTAAATATAAAGGATTCGTTTCGATTTGTTAAAGCCATTCTCCGTTTTACAGCATTATGTAAGAAACACAGGGTCAACAAATATAGTTGTGTGTCTGTGTGTCAGAATCTCACACTTCTTTATCATGGCTTCATTTTTTTTAATATCGTTTATGCAACGATCGTTATCCATTTTATATTTTTGCTTTTTTTTCGTCTTCCTTGTAAGAATTTGTTATGACACTTCATTATGAAACGTTGTTCTATCTCTGCTTTATCAACGCGAGATTACAGAAATCCCACGAGAATTGATTGCACTTAAAACTGAAAAACAAAACAAGTTTCATTTTGTTTTCTTTAATTTAACGAAAGCAGTGAATTTCTTTTGCTCTATTCGATCGAGTTTTACTGATTCTCTTGAAACCACTTATATTTTAATAAAGCTTACACCACGATATATAAAATATATAAAGATGACAAACTAAAGCCTTTTTGGCACGAAAATATGTTCTAGTAATCTATAACACGCACATATACATATATACATTAAGGTATGTTTATACGTTTGTATGTTTGTATGTACATGATTCACTCCTAAGCCAATTTCCAGATAATCATGAATTATAAAATGCAGCTTCGAGGCGTTAGTAGTTAAAATGTAGACTATGCTTAGTTTAATTTTATGCAAAGGGGTAAAGAAAGGTGGAAGCCCTTCGTTAAAATACTTTTTTTTGTGAAATTTTAACAATGCATCAATTAAATAATATGCTCCAAATTTAAGCTTTTCAAGATATGTGCAATGGTTTTTACACGGTATAATATGGACACAACTTCCTATTTGAAAGATCAAATATTCCAGATTTACATAACATTTGTTCCATAATAAAGCAAAATTCCATGAATTTTAGTATCTTTTGTAAAATCACTTAAGCATAAGCCTTAAATTTACGAAATTCTCTAGAATTAAAATCATGTAATAGATTTTGATTAAAGTTGAAATAAGGATTCTATACACGAGGTTTAGTATCATTATATTTTGATTTTAATCTTAAAGAGACATTAAATTGGTGCAAACTATACATATATATATATATGTATATATATAGTAAGCAGTGAAAATATATATGGCAATCAAGCTACACAGAGGCTCCCGTGTTTCATCCCCGGGGGGAATCGTCAGGCTAAATGACGATTCCCCCCGGGGATAAAACACGGGAGCCTCTGTGTAGCTTGATTGCCATATATATTTTCACTGCTTACTACCTAGCTCTACTTACGTATCGAGCACTGTTGAAGTAAATACTGAAAACTGATACATAAAAAATTATATCTCCTTATAATATTTTATGTGGATACATGAAGTACTAATATATATATATATATATATATATATATATATATATATATATATATATATGTATATATATACATATATATATATATATATGTATATATATATATATATATATATAATATTCAATTTTAATTTTATTCAAATCGGATTTAACGTATTTTCCATTTAACCAGCAAATTTTGATTTGTACTGCTCCAATCAAATCATTGGAACCCTAAATCTTGAACAGTATGATTTCTATACATAGTGAGTTTACTGAACTTTTTATTTGATTTGGTTTATTTATCGTTGTAATAATTAACATAAACATTGGATGCATTTTTCACTGCATCGATTGTGGAAGCATCTCACGACTGGATAACTTTTCCAATTTTTTCAAGTTTTTCAATTTTTCATTTTTGGACTGTCACTCATTACCTGGATCAATCTTCAGTCAACCTCCTGGATATCTTTCCTCAATATGTTTTTAAATTGTATGACTTGGATGGATTGTATAGATTTAACAAAAACGTATGTTCTTGGGTTAGTATATTTGATGTTATATACTTTTATGTATTTTTTTATATTTTTGTATATTTTCAAAGTGTAATTTTATAATATGCAGTAATGTCACTGCGGTAATGGTCCTCTGAGGAGAAGAATTATCTTTGAAAACTTATGAGTTAAGAACTTTGAATACTAATAAAATTTGATTGGCACCTTATTTTATTATTTCATTTTATATTATGATATTAATGCTCTATCCAGTATATTGAGCTTCAGTTTTTATCCGGATGTTTCACTAATTATAAGATATTAGTTGACTCTTATATCTTTTGTTGGATTACTTTATATATATATATATATATATATATATATATATATATATATATTACTATTTCATTTATCCACATACAATTTTATAAAGAGATATAATGTTTTATGTATCAATTTTCAGTATTAACTTAAACAGTGCTCGATACGTAAGTAGAGCTAGGTAGTAAGCTATGAAAATATATTTATGGCAATTAAGCTACACAGAGGCTCCCGCGTTTCATCCCCGGGGGAATCTTCAGGCTAAAATGTATTTAGCCTGAAGATTACCCCCAAAGGTGAAACGCGGGAGTCTCTGTGTATCTTAATTGCCATAAATATATTTTCATAACTTACTATATATATATATATATATATATATATATGTGTGTGTGTGTGTGTGTGTGTGTGTGTGAAAAATGATGAACGGAAAACAGGTTAAAGTGCAGGAGAAAAACAAAAACAAGAGAGTCTTCTCATATGGTCCAATCGGATCATCCTTTCCTCCTCCCATGTGTGTGTCTTCAAAATAAAATAATTTCCAAATCTTCACTTTTTCTGAAGACGTTCGCCAACAAGAACGAAACCGGTCAAATCTCTTGTTTTTGTTTTTCTCCTGCACTTTAACCTGTTTTCCGTTTGTCATTTTTCACACATTTTGTCTACCACGGCATTTTATTTTCATGACTTATCGTTTACCTTACCCCTTATATGTATGTATATATATATATATATATATATATATATATATATATATATATATATATATATATATGTATATATAGTAAGGGGTGGTGCAGCGTAGCATCAGTGCAGTTCCAACGAGAGAAAAATGTATATTTAAAGAAGTGAGGCTACCAAAATTTGTAAAAAAACGTTTTATAAACATTTTTATTTATTTTATTATTCTATCATTTTATCATTTTATCATTTTATAACGTCTTTCGAGCCTTCGTGCTCTTTTCATATATGTTTTCCATTTGAAAAAATGTTTTTATTTTTTACAGTTTGGCGTTTCTGCGCACGTGCTCGCATATATATATATATATATATATATATATATATATATATATATATATATATATATATATATATATATATATATGATTATTTTTACTTACACAGACATGTACAAAAAAAATATATATATATAAAGTGAAACAGATAGAGAGAGAGGGAGATGAATAGCATGTGCACACCCCAAAAGTGTACAAGATAATTATATTATAGCAGAAAATACATAAAGACTCGTCATAATGATATAAAACAATTAAAGAAATAATAAATAATAATGGATAATATAAATTGTGTATCAAAAATATAATCAAAATTAGAAAGCTAATCAATATGTAGCAACCATAGATATCTTTCACCGTGGCACCTGAATGGCGAATATATTATATTAATAATCTGCCAAAGAAATTGTGATAACGAGGTAATAATAATGAAAAATATATAACTAACAACGCTAAACAAACAAAGAATGATCGATAGTCACCGTTGTTAGAATATGGAAGTTGCAGTAATTCTCGTGTGAATACTTTACAGTATATTCCAATTTACTGCTAAAATTCAGTAAAACATTCACCACATTTTTATTATTTTTGTTATATAGTTTTCATCAGCATTATTTCGTTATCATACTGCAGAACACGAATATAACACATTCGCCATTTTTACTTGATACTTGAGTCTGTATAATATTTCTTTATCAGTTGGTTCAACTCTGATTTTAAAACGTGCAAATAAAACCTATTATAAAAAAATTGAAAATAAAAAATTGAAAAACTTATATATATATTTTTGTTTATAACCTCGTAATTTAGATTATAATAAATAATAACTTGTAAATAAATGGATGAACTATCAAGAGAAACGTTTAACATATGTATTAAAACTGAACACAGAATTAATTAATGAGTTAAATAGCCGTTGGACGCGAATGTTATATTCATCGTCTGATGCCGTGATCTTTGTTTATCTTTCTCCCTGGACACACAACCGTTTTCAAGGGCGATAACTCTTAACTCCCAAAATAGTTCGAGGGAGGTAAATCTGTTTTCGTTAGATGTCATATATATATACATATATATATATATATATATATATATATATATATATATATATATATATATATATATAAAGATGGACGTAACTTGTGGGATTATAAAAACCTTTATGAGAATGTTATATGATAATGGACGTATGTGGTGGAGAACGGGTGTGGGGTCGTTGGTTTGGCTTGTGCGATTAGTGCGGGCCGCCGGGTGCATAGAGTGCGATGTTGTTTCCTGGGAATCGAAACATGACAAGTGACGAGACAGTGGATGACCCCTAGTTCAAAAAGTCATCCTGCACCTGTGTGGTGATCACGTGATATTACGTCACAGTTTTCATGTGTGAGAAAATTGGAGTTTTTAAGTTAGTTTGGACTTAGGAGGCGCAGAAGTCGGACGAAAGAATTACGATGTAGCCAAGTCAGAACGAGAAATGTTTTTCCCTAAAAAGGAATACTGGCGTACGAGATGTCCTTCTCGCCCCCCTGTCTCCTCAAATAACAAAAGATAGATTAGACAATAAGCTAGCTAAGAATTAACCACGATATTCGTAAATCTCTCTCTCTCTCTCAACGATGAGCAAAGCATCTTCACGGGCAATAGAAACTGACGCCGAATAAAAAGTAATTAAAATGAAAAGATTGTTGTCTTATGAAGCGAGAAAGGTCTTTTGTTACAGACAACTCACGGAGATGGCCACTACAGAGGCGAAGAAAGAACTCAACCACTAGACGACAGAGCAAACCGAGAAGAAACGGAGGTATGAATTATTAAGGGACTATGCGATATATATATATATATATATATATATATATATATATATATATATATATATATATGCTAGGTTGAATCTAAATATAAAGTTTTTCCTTATTGTGTTAGGAAGTATGAGTAATCCTGATACTACAAGATGAGTATTATTTTAAATTTTTCTTTTGCTGCATGAGTACACATGCTGAGAGACAAACAATGTTATGTTTTCTTTGACTTTTATGTTGCTTTTATGTAAAGCAACTGTATTATTAAGTGTTTTTGTTGCGCCTATATCAGACTGGCTTCAGAAATCGGATACGATCTGTCGTTGTAAAGCAGAGAATACTATCGATAAATGTAAAGCTTAAGAATTAATGAGCACCCCCCCACACATATATATATATATATATATATATATATATATATATATATATATATATATATTAATAGTATTAATTATATTAATAATTTAATATTTATTTATAAACAATATACTAAGCCTCTTTAAGAAATTAAAGTTGAGCACTCTCGGGAATGTTAAAAATTGACTGTCAAAAAGCTCTAATGCAAAGTTTCGAATACGTTCGTCAAACACTCTCGACTAATCTTCTATCTGTACATATAGATCTTAATTTCCCTTAAGTACGTGACGGTTCCGTTGGCCGAGTAGATATGGCGACTGCTTGCAGATTCTAGGTTGACTCTGTGAACTGGGTTCGCGCCTCGCGACCGTCTGAAATTGCTACTTTCCTACACTGATGTGAGCAATAAATTTGAAACGCTAACGTCTGTAGGTATGAGTAATTTAATATTTATTTGTAAAAAAACTATTATATATATATATACATTTGTTCTAACCAACTTTCTCTTTCTTTTAATTACGTTCTGCTTTGTGTTTCTTCTGTTTTGATTAATTTATACCTGTACCTTTTCTGTTTTCTTTCTTTCCGTCTGTTTTATTTAGTTTGTTATTTCTTTCTTCATCAATCCTCTTTCTTCTTTATTTCCTTCTTTATTACCACGATGTAAAGTCCCGTAACTCTTTGCGTCTTCTTCATTTCTTCGCTTTTCAGGATTCCGTTTTAACCTGATTCGATCGTGATAATCGCAATAACGAAACACAATCGACACGCTAATCAATATTGAACAGCTTGAAGTCTTATGGAACACCAACAGACACAAATGTAACAATGGAAGCGACATTTTTCACACAGACGCCTTAATATCATCAAAACATTTTAAATATTAACAAACGATATAACTTATATACACAATCAATAATATCGATAGACAATGGAATTCGATCAGTATAATACAAGAGTCAACAACTTCTCACAATTTGTCACGAGATATCTTCAAGTTAAGGCTAAATGAAGAGGGGGGAGTTAACGTCATATCGCTGGTTTTTCGATGAAATGAAGTGCCGGCAGCTTCATGGTTTCCTTGAATTTCTACTTGACACTGCATTTCGCTGTGACACAGAAACGATGCTAGTATATTCGTACCCTCAACTGAACACTAAATTATGACTTTCAACCTTTGACACCAGAAAATATAGAACGATCACATTGACATACCGGTTTTCGTTAGATCGCCGAAGTTTATCTACGTTGAGCCTGTCCAATACCAGATGGGTGGCCAAAACTTCCCTGCAAAAAATACAGCCATGAATATGCCTTTATTATAACCACAAATGTGCTGGAAAAACACAACAACCGTCCCCATGGGAGGAAGTTCTCTTTCCAATCATGTGGCGTAACTCTCCGGAAATAGTATGTTTTTATAATTAGAATTCAGACTAAAGCCACGTGATAAATGATTGATAGCGTAGGTGGGACTCTCATCGTTAGATAGGACTGACAAAGGAGACGAATAAGAAGAAGTGTTGTTTGTGCATGTGATGTGTGAATGCAGTTTCGATTATTGGCAGCATAATCTTTAATCTCAGAAGGTGTCACAATCTCAAACTAATACAAACATCATAGAAAAAATCGTACATTATTTTGCTTGTTTGAAACGTGAGATTTTAGCGTTTAATATGAAGAGAAAATTAAAGAAAACACGTTCGTCTTTTGTTTAGGAACACGAGACTTGACGGTTGATTAGTTGGCACGAGAATAGTGCAGTGTTTTGTTAGTGATATGTGGATACTGTCTCTCTCTCTCTCTCTCTTTTTTCTTGGCTGGATTTGGAAGTGCCCCCCCCAATAAATTATCGATAAGCCTCGACTGATACCACAGACTCCATGTGAATTAAATAAAAGTAATGCCACTTATCAGGTTATTATCAGGACGGATTTCAAAAACTAAAGCTATTAACAAATTAGAATTTGGTTACTAATATAGAATTGCATCTCTTGGACAATTAATAAGATCAGATGAAGTACACCAAGAGCCGTGTACGTTTTAAGATGGAATTCAAAACTATTTGGTAAATAACGAATGAAATATTTAACAGAATTTGATTGTCGTATTGATGGTGAATTAATAGTGTGAATCGTCTGGACACTGTTTTTAGAGAATGAGAAAAAGAGAAAAATCCAAAAGAGACAGCAGGCAGACTTACTACTACTACTACTACTACTACTACTACTACTACTACTACTACTACTACTACTACTAATAATAATAATAATAATAATACTAATAACAACAATAATAATACTGCAAGGGAAATGTAACTGCCAGAGTATATATGTAAGAAAATCCTATAATATGACCCCCTTCCCAAATGTGCTGGCACCAGCGTCTGTTGGTGCCAAAGAACATGGCTGCGAAGGAGCAGAGAGGGAAGGAAACTATTCAAATATCCTCTGAGAGGACACGGAGCGTACTGTAATTATGGGAGTTTTCTTTGGCACTCAAGCTACAAAGGAGACCAACATCCGTTATCAGCCATATTTTAACAGTAAACGCATATTATGAGAACAACAAGTGATTGGCTACGTTTATGCAAAGAAGCGGAAAGCGCGGAAAATCTAATAGAAACTTTTTGAAAATAATAATAATAATAATAATAATAATAATAATAATAATAATAATAATAATAATAATAATTGGAAGATTGAGACGATACAGATACAAATCGGAACAGCAAAAACAGAACAGGAACTTTAAAAACAATGAAAGACAGTTTTACAAAAATGTAAGCGGGGAAAGAACAAAAACAGAACTATCGGACCCGACAGAGACAAAACACTTCTGGAGAAAGATATGGAAAAAATACTAAAAAACACAGAAAATAGCTGAAAAACATCAAAGATGAACCACAGGAAATTGAAGAAGGAACAGAAACAGAAATTAATGAAGAAACGATTAAGACAACCCTAGGAAAACCGGCAAACTGGAAAGCACCAGCCCACGATGGAATACATGCATACTGGGTTAAACAATTCACGACTCTATATGAAAGGTTAGCGTGGAAACTGAAAGGATGTATCCACAAAACAGACGTACCAGAGTGGATGATCAAAGGAAGGACAACACTAAAAGGGAACGATCTCAAGCAACTACAGAACAATAACATGTTTACCAACAATGTGGAAAATCCTAACGGCAAAACCGAGAGAACAAATCTACCACTCCCCGAACAATCGAGAACTGTTCCCAGAGGAACAAAAAGGATGCCGGAAAGATGCTTAAAAACGTACACCATACCCGACACAATTATTAATCTCATTAAGAAAATAATAGGAACATGAAAACTAAAACTAATAGCTGGAGGATAACATCTGACTGAGAAAAAAATACAGAGATAAATCTTCCAAAGAGACTCTCTATCACCACTGCTATTTATCAAAGCCATGATGCCACTCAACTACATACTCAGAAAATTTGATGCTGGATACAAGTTTACAGACACAGAACAAAGAATAAACAACCTTATGTAAATGGACGACTTGAAGCTAATTGCAAAAAGCAAAATATGAACTAGAGCAGCTTATAAATACGACAAGAATCTTCATCCAGAACATTTAAGTTAATTTGGAATGGAAACTTGAGATGAAAATCGAAAACTGGAGACAATAGAGGGCATGGAACTGTCCAACCAGCATTTATATGGCGCTAAGCGAATAAGATAGCTATAAATATTAATGAGCTCTGAAAGCCATCAAATCTACAAAAATGAAGAAAAGGATTAGAATAGAATATCTGAGAAGAATAAGGAAACTCTTAGAAACGAAATTATATAACAGAAATCTAGTAAAAGGAATACACACATAGTCAGTATTACTAATAAGATACTTTGGACCATTGATAGGCTGAACTAAAGAAGAACTCATGCAACTTGACCAGAAGATTAGAACATTAATGACCATGCACACCGCACGACACTCAAAGACTCTATGTGAAGAGAAACGAAGGGAGGAGATGATTGGTAAGTATACAAGACTGTGTGGTAGATACAAAAAGGTTTGAGAAAAACATAACCCAGAACACAGAAAGGCTGATCACTGCAGCAAAAGTCACTGTTCTAATGAACAACACTGGAAGCACCGAAACCAGAAATGAAACGACAACGAGAGAAAAGTGTGAAATAAACCAACTACATGAACATTTGATAAGAATGACAAGGGAAAAAGACACACGAAAATACCTGGGCATGGCTGAGAAAAAGAAAACTTGAACAAAAAAAACGGTATCTTTACTGACGGCTGCACAGAACAATGCGATTAGGATAAACTGCATTAAAGCTTACATAGATAAAATCCAGAAAAAACAGTAAATGCAGGCTGTGTGGACAAAGAGACGGAACAGTAAATCACATAATAAGTAAATGCAGCAAACTAGCCCAAAAAGAACACAAGAACAGACATGAATTCGCGGGGAAAGCAGTGCCCTTGGAACTATGCACACGACTGAATTTTTCACACACAGAAGAATGGTACAAACATAAAACAAAGACAGTACTGGAAAAAGAAAAAACACAAAACACTCTGGAATATGGGTGTGCAAACAGATAAACTCATACAAGGAAAGAGGTCGGATGTCATAATTGTCAGCAAGAAGGAAAAATCCTTCCAAATTATAGATTTTGCCGTCCTAGCAGCTAACAGAGTGAAAAGCATGGAGAAAGAAAAACGAAGCAAATACATGAACTTGCCAGAGAATTGAAATTGATATGAAGTATGAAGAAAGTCAATATAATACCAATAATCGTGGGAGCACTAGGAACAATCTAGAATTGAAATTGATATGAAGTATGAAGAAAGTCAATATAATACCAATAATCGTGGGAACACTAGGAACAATCTAGAAAAAGCTGGATAAAAGACTGGGATAAATTGGAATCAAAGAGAAGACTGATACAATTCAACGGACGGCAATGATGAAAACAGCCAAAATATTAATGAAAATCCTCGAATGCGGAAACCAACCCACATAAGTTACGAATGCTAACCAGTCACATGGAAATTGTAATAGGAAGTAAACAAAAACACAGAAAAGAACATGAACCTAAAGAACAGAAACTGCAAGAAATTTCATTAATTACACCCACCCCAAAAATAAATTATGGATAAGCCTCGACTGATACCACACAAAATAGTTGTGAAGAATCAAGGCGAGTAGAAATGACGAGGAGAGAGAGCACTAACCAGACCTCCACTGGAAGAGTGGGGAAAGTACTGGGATCTTGATGAGACTTATTTCCACCCAATTCCCAGAGAAGACCAATGGTCGTTGCCAGCGAGAAATGAATGGTAAGTGGTTGTTGCAATGTTATCGTAAAAGGTGGAGAGTACTGGAAATCTGTAGAGACTTGTTGTCACTCAGACTCCAGGGAACACCATATGTGATTATCAGTGAGCAATCACTGATGATGACCTGTCAACTGAAAACTCCTAGTAAGTAAGTTAGAAAGTAATAATAATAATAATAATTCTTATTCTTTCTTTCTTTATTTTTAATTCTTTCCTTTGATAATATTTTTCTTTATATCATTTTACCGTTTTTTCTTTGTTTCTTCTGTTTTGTTTTTCCTATTAATTTCATTGTTTACTTGGTTATTTCCATATTTCTTCTTTGTTTATTTCCTTCCTAAGTTCCTTATTTCTTTCCTTTTATCTGATGTTCATTTCTTTTTATTAATTACATTCTTTAGCCTTTCATTTGTTCTTATTTTATTGGTTTCTCTCTCTATTACTTCCATTCGTTATTCTCGCCTTTTTATTTTCTCCTTTTTTCTGTTTATTAAATTAATTAACTGGACTTTCGGTTTACTTTCGACAGTCTCGTAACTCTCGCTTCTTTAATGTTATCTCTTAGTCATCACATTCCATAAGCGATGTTCCTGACAAAGGGTGAATAATTGCTGTTTTCCGGGTCGGAATCTACTCATCTAGCATTTATCGTTGGCTAGTTTTTGACCATGAAGTATTATTTTAGCTCCTTTCATCAAGTGGCTTCATGCCTTGTCTGAAGCGATTTCCATAAACATTTTTTTCCTTCTATTCTTTTCTTTTTTTAGTTATTTCTTATTCGTTTTTTTTAAAGTTATGATTGGTGCCGTGACCAGAATACACCCTTGTAACCTTCACTTACTTTGGCTTTACTGTTTGATTACACCATTTCTTGTGGTTGTTTCACTTCATTATGAATTTGAAACTGACGCCATACGTCAATATAACATGTTAAAATTACGTTATAAAAACAAAAATAGTTTTAAGTAAATATTTTGTACAACGTATTCTGCATCTATAGCAATGCACTGTCCTGAATATTACAAAACATGTATTCAGTAGGTAGACTCCAAATTTTGGAGCTTCTCAGAAGCTGCAATCACATCTTTGTTACAATTACTCCCAGGTCTACACGGACCTTGAGTACATGCAGGGTCCTACCTATAGGTTAAGTAAAATCAGTTCTGGGTAACATGTAATTGCACATGGAGTTATATGCAAATGCATTTACATGATGAAAAGCGAACACCTTGAAAAACATTAGAAATTATTAATAACTGGAAGCATACCCACATTTACAAAAATGACTAAATTCTACATTAAATAATAAACACAAATAAAAACAGGTTGACATACCGTAAAAAACATACTATAAACAATAGCCAAAACACAAAAACTGACACGGAATCTCCAACTCTACGTCACATTGTCAAAATTGGGACGGAAAAACACCTTTTCGGTCTCTTATTCTTAAGTCTTGTTAGGCTATTATCAGAAAACGACCGAATTCATCTTTCGTGAAAATAACCATAAAAAACATTGTTTCCAATAAAATCAAACTGTCTAACCGATTTACTATGTATGATTAATCTGTGCTGTTTCGGATAACGTATTATGAATTACCACAAACATTAGAGGCATTTTTCACTGTAATTTACTGCATTGATTGCGCACGCATTTCCCGACTGAATAACTTTTTTTGGTTTTTCAGTTCTTTCAATTTTTTCGCTTTTTGACTATCACTCAATGCTTGGCTCTATATTGAGTCAACCTCTTGGACATCTTTCATTGACTATGTTTTAATTTGTATGACGTGGATGGATTTTATAACTTTAACAAATAAGTATGCTTTTGGTTTGATATATTTGATGTGTTATGTACTTTTATGTATTTTTGTAATTTTATCACCTGCAGTAACGTCACTGCGGTAATGGTCTTCTGAGGGGAAGAATTATCTTTGAAAACTCATGAGTTAAGGACTTTGAGTTACTTTGCCTGAATTTTGAATTATAATAAAATTTGATTCGCACCTTATTTTATTATTTCATTTTATATTATGCTATATATATATATATATATATATATATATATATATATATATATATATATATATATATATATATATAAAGTCCTGGTTGGAAGTTTTTCAACCTTTAAAACTATATGAAAATGAACATTTTCAGTTCCAAGTCCTTCATTGGAAACTTCCTTCGCTTGTAAGTGAATCAATCTCTTGTAATCAATGTATTAGTTTGTTCCCAAACATTTACGCTAGTCTAAATATTTTTATAGAGATCATCAGTTGTTTACCATATACGTATCATCCACAGACAGACTGTACCACAGCTCTTCAGTGTGGTTAAACTGACAAGTGCCTTGAGCCGGGGCCGAATCTCAACCGTTTAGTTGACAGTCAGCATCCCTATACTTTCGGTTATGAGTCACTCGTCGTGTGTAAATATACTGGTTTATAAACACTGTCAATTGCCGAAAGTGCTCTATTTGTTTACACAAAGAGCTTTGCATGTTCGTTGTTTGCAGTTGGCAATTTCACTTACCACAGTGAGAGTGCATCTATATATTTCCCCTAAAGTAAGAAAACACATGTGTACTCACGCTCAAAGATCTAAAACCAATATATATCAAACTTATAATCTTTCGGTGCTTCTATAATAAAAAGCCGAAAAAACGTTTTTCTTGTCTTTTAGTGTTGAAGAGGTAAATAAGGGGCAGGTAACTCTTCACAACAGCTCTAGCTTTCGAACAATATTTTTCTAACTCTAACCCTAACCCTAACCCTTACCCCTAACCCTAACTCTAACCCATAACCTTAACCTTAACCCTAACCCTAACCCTTTTATGTCTAATCGACGTTTTCCTTGCACAGTAGCCACATGTGCAACACCAATTAAAGCCATCAGTTTTGATTACTGGAAAATCGTGTTTAAAATTCGTTGTTACCTGCCCATTATTTACCTCTCCAACACTAAAAGACAAGAAAAACTTTTTTCGGCTTTTTATTATAGAAGCACCAATCTTTCTTCTATATGTATTGAATATATATATTTATATACATCTATAATTTATTTAAAATATGTACATTAGTTTCCAGAGACGTACCATTGTTTTATTGCCATTGGCTTTTACTGTTTAGAAAAGGCCCTTAGAAACCATCTCAAATCATCAGCGTCTCACGGAACGAAGACAGTCTGCATTCTTACGATCGAACACTTTATTGATTTCCTTTCAACAAACCCTAGAACACACACACACACGTATATATATATATATATATATATATATATATATATAAAGGGTAAACTCCTATATAATTGAACGGATCATTATGCAATTTCTTAATATATATTCTAAAACATAGGTACATTATTTTTAGTAAATGTTACCATTTAGGTGGTGTATATATATAAATATTTTTTAAATTAACGGTTTATTTTTTACTAGCAGAACCCGTCGCCCAGCGTTGCACAGGAGAAAGTACTACTTATTGCATGACGTCGAATGAAAAAAAAACGGCCTATAGTTACCGTGTTGGCGAATATTTTGAAAAAAAAAAAAAATAAAAAAGTGGCCGCATAGAATGAGATCGAACGCTGAAACAGTCGATCATGAAACCTGCCTTCTTAACCACTGCGCCACAGTTTCGAACTGAAGATTCATGTGAAAATAGGCTAATTAAGCTAAGCTTGTTTATTGGCATGCGTGTTATGTTAAGATTTCGATTTTGCCGAAGAAATGGAAAGTTCAACAATGACACGGTTTAGGTCGTTTGTTGATGAAGTAAAGTAAAATAAAGTAAAGTTTTCTATAATATGCGTGTTGAAGGTGTATGATTTTGAAAATGTAAATATATCGGGGTTTACGAGTATATTTACGCTTATTGAATTAAATAGGAAGTCGATTCGATCAAGAAATTGTAGCCGCCACGTTGAATGAATAAATGTTGCAGGAACTGTGTTAAATGTTGCAGGAACTGTGTTCGTTAAGTTCATTCGCTTAATTCCGGAATGAATATAAATGTAGAAGTCATAGGTAGAATGAGAAAGAACGTAATCTGATATTCACGTAAAATCATAGGAGTGAACGGGAGCGGTCATTAAGTCTTTGCGTATTGCTTTATATTATGTAGTAAATTAATACCAGGCAAATAATAAATAAGGACGGACTGTTTTGTGAAAAGTAAACTGTGTTTATTAGTTCCCGGTGTCGATGAGGGTAATGACAGTACATAATTGTTAGGGAGAAAAGTTTTTGCTACCACCTATATGGAGTTGTTTTTTTTTTAGAGTCGTGGATAGCGGGCCAAATGTAATATTTAGTGTTAGATGGGAAAAAAGAATAACAAATTTACTAAAACACGCTCGAATGAATAAGCGTAATGTAATGGTGAGTTTAGTAGCCTGTGATGCATGTGGTTATTTTCTTATTCTCCGAGAAGGTACAGGGGATAAATCGTATCTACTTTATACAGGGTGTTTCAAAAGTCTTGGGAACATAACGATTTTTAATAACTCAAAAACTATTAGGAGTTGAAAAATGAAATTGGTACCGTTGGAAAGGTTAAAGTTTCAAGTTTTGTGGGGAATCTTCAAAGTTGCTCAATATAAGCACCATTCGTCACACGGCAGACATCTAGTCGATAGTCCATTTCCTGCCAAACGCGTTCCAGCATCTTGACGTCAATGGTTCCCACAACTGCCGTTACTCGAGCCTTTAGTTCGTCAATATCTCTTGGAAGGGGCGGCACATAGACTTGTTGTTTACAAAGCCCCAAAGGAAAAAGTCACACGGGGTAAGATCTGGAGACCTAGGAGGCCAGGGCATGAGAACGTCATCACCTCGCCCAGATCTCCCAATCCATCTACCAGGCAGCCTTGTGTTAAGAAACTGCCTTACTCTAAGACTCCAGTGTGGTGGTGCACCATCTTGTTGAAAAATGAAGTCATCAGATTCTGCTTGTTCCAACTGAGCCATTAACCAGTCTTCCAGCATGTTGAGATAGGATTCACCAGTGATAGTTGCCTCTTCAAAGAAGAACGGTCCATAGACACCTTTCTTGGAAATTGCACAAAACACGTTCACTTTTGGTGAATCTCGCTCGTGCTCAAGAAGTTCATGAGGATTCTCAGTACCCCATATGCGAGTGTTATGCTTGTTAACTTTGCCATTCAGATGGAAGGTCGCCTCATCGCTAAAAACAAGCCGGTCATCAAAGCCGTTATCTTCCAACTTCTCTTGCATTGCAATGCAAAAGTCACGGCGAAGTGGCTTATCAGTGTCCTTCAACTTTTGGACCAACTTGAGCTTGTAAGGTACCATTTGCAGTCGTTTCCTTAAGACACGCCAGACAGTTGCTGGAGCAAGCTGAAGTTCCCTGCTGGCTCTTCTCACTGATTTACGGGGGTTCCGCTGAAAGGCTGTCCGAACTTACTCAACTGCATCTTCTGAAGTTGAAGGGCGACATGTTTGCTTACTTAGGCACAAACACCCATCTTTCACAAATTTAGCATGCCATCTGACAATGGATTTCCTTTCAGGGGCTTCTTTTTTAAATTTCCTGCGAAATGCACGCTGAACACATGTCCACGATTCAGTCTTTGCAAATTGGAGGACGCAAAATGCCTTGTCTTGTTTAAAGAACGCCATTACTGCACCTGGAAAGATAACACGAAAATCATTAGTATGACCAAAAACTTGATTAAGCAAGCTTTAAAATGGCACCAGTTTCATTTTTCTACCTGGAATAGTTCATGAGATATACGCATTTGTAATGTTCCCAAGACTTTTGAAACACCCTGTATATTAGAAGATGAACCGATCATCATGGATCTTTGAATATATATTCTCGGCAACCCGGTGAGTAACATGAATACATTATCCTTTTTGTAAACCTAAATATTACAGGAGTGTTCTCACCCCAAATCCGCTTTAAAAATCTTTTAAAATAACTTAAATACAAACAGTGTAAGAGAGAAAAATTGCTCTACATCAAATTGTGAGTTCTATAATATGTATGTTTATTTCCTAAACGATTTAACTTATGAATAATAGAATGTGTATTTTAAGGAAAAGGGTATGTCACGTGAGCACAATATTATTATTTTTAAACTATACCATTCAGGAGTCTTTCACTGAAGCTGTACCAGCCCCCTGCCCAAGTAAGAAGAAAACATTAAACTTTAAAACTATTGCTATATTTATTGCTTGTACCCGTCCTGAGAAAGGTATGCTACAAGTATATATATAAAGTTGTAGTTCCAGTTTGTTATTTTCTTTCTGAACCCTTCTTAGTGTTTATCGATAAACCCCTATAGCGATATATAATATGAGACTACATTATCTAGAGTATGGGTGAGCATATTTTTTTATCAAAGAAGATACAAAATAATAGCGAATTTGCGTTAGCGCTGAGTATAAAAAAAGGAATACGTTATTATTTCAAAATTCTCTGGATGTAAAAGAAGGCAAGGAAGTAAAACGCCTAAATTTACCAGTTCAAATTTTTTATAGTAAAGTGGGAGGGGAAATGAGAGATAGAGAGCTGTGATCGAACATGATCACATGTCAAGAAATCAAGTATGATCTTGAAATGGTTAAATGAAGGCAATTAACGAAAGCCACGAAAATACATTTGACCGTTGTCAATTTAACACTTGGAAAATGAACAGAGTAAAATCCAACGATTTTATAGAATGAATTTACTACATTAATAACACGAGAACATAAGTCAGTTGTGATACTGCATACCGCCGCCTGCCAACGTAAAAAAAGGCCCAAAGTTTTATCTGGGTCTCATTTTTACATATTGTATGACGTATTCCTGAAGTTATGTTATGGAAACATGTATAACTTAAACACTATTTATCTGCTCATGCTGAAATTTTGCATGGTGGTTACTATTATCAAAGAACATCAGATCTATACATCAAATTTTGACAAATAGAATCTTTACAATAGATAGTACCGAAATTATCGTCAAAAGAGTAATGACATTAACCTTTGAACTAAATATACCAAAATTAAATCAGTTCTAAGTTTAACCGACTGATATTTTGACCACGTTTGGTGACTATTGGTCAAGCGATGATGATGCTGGGCTGTACACAAACAAACAAACAAACAAACAAACAAACACGAGCAAAAACATAACCTCGGCTTTAGTGGAAGTAATAAATATTCTACACCGCGTATGGTCATCGATTCTGCGAAGCAGACACGGTTTACACGTTAGGATTCAGCTAAAGCCACCAAGACGATCGTAGGTGAATTGAATATGAAACGTGTAAAATTATGTAGAAATAAAAGCAGATAATATTGACTTAAGGCGTTGAGATCTAATTCTTATGAAGCGTAAAAATTGCCGAAGAAAAACACTAGTAAAAGTGAATGTTCTTGAATAAAAGATGACATTTCAAAACGTTTGTTTTTTTTGTTTTCGTTTTGTTTCTTCTTTAACTGAATAAAATACTGATTGATTATGAAAATATGCCAAAAGCTTTTCCGCCATTTGCAAAACAAAACGTTAGCTTTTTGGACGTGAAAATATATTGGACGCGCTAATCAAATTAAAAGAAAAAAAGATAGCCCCAAAGAAGTTGATTTTGTTTCTTTGGTTTTACGGCATATCAACCACTTTCAGCTTATTTAATGCCGAGTCCACTAATTTTCAAACGTCTTTTTGTATCAAGTTCTTAAGATCTTCAAATATTTATTCATATTGTTTATGTTAATTAGTTATTCAGGATGTAAATTGATGTGTATACAACCGGATGTGGTTTCATGCCTCTATTTACTTGCCTCCCCATGAAATAAGAGTAAGACACAAGGTCGCTTTTTAATATGGAGAAAATCCAGCTCCCCAAGATTAAAATTAAAATTTCCTTAGCCCAGAAGGAGTTCTCGTTCACCGAGGATAAAAAAGAACGACACTGATATTATTATTATTATTATTATTATTATTATTATTATTATTATTATTATTATTATTATTATTATTATTATTATTATTATTATTATTATTATTATTATTATTATTATTATTATTATTATTATTATTATTATTATTATTATTATTATTATTATTATTATTATTATTATTATTATTATTATTATTATTATTATTATTATTATTATTATTATTATTATTATTATTATTATTATTATTATTATTATTATTATTATTATTATTATTATTATTATTATTATTATTATTATTATTATTATTATTATTATTATTATTATTATTATTATTATTATTATTATTATTATTATTATTATTATTATTATTATTATTATTATTATTATTATTATTATTATTATTATTATTATTATTATTATTATTATTATTATTATTATTATTATTATTATTATTATTATTATTATTATTATTATTATTATTATTATTATTATTATTATTATTATTATTATTATTATTATTATTATTATTATTATTATTATTATTATTATTATTATTATTATTATTATTATTATTATTATTATTATTATTATTATTATTATTATTATTATTATTATTATTATTATTATTATTATTATTATTATTATTATTATTATTATTATTATTATTATTATTATTATTATTATTATTATTATTATTATTATTATTATTATTATTATTATTATTATTATTATTATTATTATTATTATTATTATTATTATTATTATTATTATTATTATTATTATTATTATTATTATTATTATTATTATTATTATTATTATTATTATTATTATTATTATTATTATTATTATTATTATTATTATTATTATTATTATTATTATTATTATTATTATTATTATTATTATTATTATTATTATTATTATTATTATTATTATTATTATTATTATTATTATTATTATTATTATTATTATTATTATTATTATTATTATTATTATTATTATTATTATTATTATTATTATTATTATTATTATTATTATTATTATTATTATTATTATTATTATTATTATTATTATTATTATTATTATTATTATTATTATTATTATTATTATTATTATTATTATTATTATTATTATTATTATTATTATTATTATTATTATTATTATTATTATTATTATTATTATTATTATTATTATTATTATTATTATTATTATTATTATTATTATTATTATTATTATTATTATTATTATTATTATTATTATTATTATTATTATTATTATTATTATTATTATTATTATTATTATTATTATTATTATTATTATTATTATTATTATTATTATTATTATTATTATTATTATTATTATTATTATTATTATTATTATTATTATTATTATTATTATTATTATTATTATTATTATTATTATTATTATTATTATTATTATTATTATTATTATTATTATTATTATTATTATTATTATTATTATTATTATTATTATTATTATTATTATTATTATTATTATTATTATTATTATTATTATTATTATTATTATTATTATTATTATTATTATTATTATTATTATTATTATTATTATTATTATTATTATTATTATTATTATTATTATTATTATTATTATTATTATTATTATTATTATTATTATTATTATTATTATTATTATTATTATTATTATTATTATTATTATTATTATTATTATTATTATTATTATTATTATTATTATTATTATTATTATTATTATTATTATTATTATTATTATTATTATTATTATTATTATTATTATTATTATTATTATTATTATTATTATTATTATTATTATTATTATTATTATTATTATTATTATTATTATTATTATTATTATTATTATTATTATTATTATTATTATTATTATTATTATTATTATTATTATTATTATTATTATTATTATTATTATTATTATTATTATTATTATTATTATTATTATTATTATTATTATTATTATTATTATTATTATTATTATTATTATTATTATTATTATTATTATTATTATTATTATTATTATTATTATTATTATTATTATTATTATTATTATTATTATTATTATTATTATTATTATTATTATTATTATTATTATTATTATTATTATTATTATTATTATTATTATTATTATTATTATAATAATAATAATAATAATAATAATAATAATAATAATAATAATAATAATAATAATAATAATAATAATAATAATAATAATAATAATAATAATAATAATAATAATAATAATAATAATAATAATAATAAGAAGAAGAAGAAGAAGAAGAAGAAGAAGAAGAAGAAGAAGAAGAAGAAGAAGAAGAAAAAGAAGAAGAAAAAGAAGAAGAAAAAGAAGAAGTCAAGATAATACCAATAATCGTAGGAACACTAGGAACAATCCCCAAAAACCTGGAAAAAAGACTGGGATGAATTGGAATCAAAGGGATCATTGAAATTATACAAAGGACGGAAATGAACAAAATAACTGCAATCTTAAGAAAAATCATCGAATGCAGAAACCAACCCGCATAAGCTACGAAGGGTCACATGAAATCTACAACAGTTAGAAAACAAAACCAAAGAAAGAACACCACATCACAAACCAAGGAACAGAAAATGCAAGAAACATCATTTCATGCGCCCCCCCCCCATAAATTACACCGGCCTCAGCTGACACCACAAAAAAATGAACCAATGAACAGAAATTGCCAAAAACACCATAAGCTCTCCCGCTCTCCTCCCCCGCTTTCCTCCACCGCTCTCCTCCTCTCCTCCCTTCAAATATATATATAAAATAAAATAAAATAAATAAATAAAAATAAATAAATAAATAAACAAAATTAAAATGGTACAAGCCTAGGCTGATACCACACAAAATATTTGCATCGGTCAAGGTGGATGAGAAGACCGAGGAGGACAGCACAAACCAGACCTCCACTGGAAGTGCAGAGAGTGCTGGGACCTAGGGGAGGCTTATTGCCACCCAAATCCCAGGAAAGACTAATGGTCCTTACCAGCGAGAAATCAATAGTAAACGGCTGTTGCGATGCTGCAAAGTTACTTGCGGTGGCTATCGAAAAGAGGTGGAGAATACTGGGGAGACTTGTTGTCACTCAGACTCCAGAGAATACCACCAGTTGTCGGTGAGCAATCACGGATGATCTGTGTGAAAACTCCTAGTGAGTAATAATAATAATAATAATAATAATAATAATAATAATAATAATAATAATAATAATAATAATAATAATAATAATAATAATAATAATTATAACAATAATAATAATAATGATAATTAACAACTCTGAAAATCATAAAGAAAAAAAAAACAGGAAAAAACTAAAGTTTCTCAACCATTAAAACTATATTAAAAAAAAAAAAAAAAAAAAAAAATATATATATATATATATATATATATATATATAGTCTCGGAAGTTTCTCAACCATTATATATATATATATATATATATATATATATATATATATATATATATATATATATATATATATATATATATATATAAGATCACTGCCTGGTAAACAGTCGCCGATTCAGCTGTTTACATTTAAAGTTCCTATATATTTACTAACTAATTGGCGATGTCCTGATGGATAAGATCCCCGACTGCGGATCAAAGGCGATTTGTGATCGGGGTTCGCGCCTACCGACCGTTGAGAATTAGTTCCTATACTGAAGATTGCGTTAGCATGAAACATCGATGTCTTTAGGTATTTTAAAAAATAATTAATATTTATTTATAAAAATATTATTGTATATATATATATATATATATATATATATATATATATATATTGTACAAATTAGGATATATTTAAATACTGCAGATCAAAATAAGCACAATAATTAACAGAGTATATCAATCAGAGCTTTTCTTTTATATTAAGTCTTTTATGATAGAAAAATTGGTTTGAACTGGATTTAAGAATAATCGGTCCTTTTTCTATACTTGATCCGACTCAGATTTTCCTATACTTGCGTATCCTCATTATTAAAATAAATAAGGGAGAAAACTTAACTTCTTTATTAAAAACAATGTAATAACAAATGTTTTTTTTGTATAGAACTGTTGTCTGATTGCATCTTGTTAAGAGGGAAATATTTCGAAAAAAAAAACTACGTTTTATTTTGTCTTGCCATTGAATTGTTCTTAAATGATTGATAATATATCCATTGATTTTATCTGATAAAGTCTATATGTTTAGGATGAAAATCATATACATTTTTAAGCTTTACTTAAATCTAATTGTGATAATAAAATAATGCTTTAATATTAAACACATGTTTATGCACATATAAAAGATCAAACAAAAAAAAAACACAAACAGGGAACTACTATTACTACTATTAATACTTGTACTACTACTAGTAGTTGTACCGCTACTACTACCACTACTACTATTAATAAGGCAGTATAAATGTAATATACACTTAAACACTAATTGAATAAAGATGTTAAAATATGCTTATTTACATTCTTAGTTTAACAATGAAATGAATATATTAGAAAAATAAATTGGTAAGAAAAATTATCATTATTACCTAAAATGTGTATTGAAATGGTATCTTAATTCAACAATATAATAAAAAAAAATCTTCAAAAAAATATCAAAAATCTTTTGGGAGATTTTTTTTTAATAGATGAATGATTAAGGAACTTATTCATCTATTAAAACATATGTTATCTGTATTTTTTCATTTATTGATATAATTAAAACGTATAATTACGGTTTAAATTATTGACTTAAATCAATAAAATATATTATTTAAAAGATATTTTTCTCATTATTTCTTTTCTTTTCTCATGAATAACAATAATAATAATAATAATAATAATAATCATAATAATAATAATAACAATAACAATAATAATAATAATAATAATAACAATAATAATAATAATAATAATAATAATAATAATAATAATAATTTTAATTATAAACACAACACGAAACTGCTTTATTATAAGTTAATCTCATGTATAAAATAAAGTGGGATTTTCCCATATTTGTTTCGTTAATACTTTTGCCCTAACTTGGATCGTGTCAGGCAAAAAGTAAATTTAGTTTTCATTCGATTTTGACGTTTTTTTATATTTAGTCCGCACTCTCTTTCTGCTTTAATTACTGATGTCAAAAAGGGAGTCGGAAGAGATAACTCTCTCTCTATTTCTCTCTCTCTTTATCTCTCTCTCTCTCTCAGTCATAATGACTTTTAAAGCAATCCTTTGCACCACAAACGCATATAGAAAAATACCCGTAAAATAACTTTTATTTTGTTTTAAACGCTGCTTACACACACGTAACAGTAATCACTACGTCTAATAAATACGTTTGATAATTGCACAAAAATAATATTCTTTTGAGGGGCATTCTTAGAATATACATAAACAATCGTCAAAACTTCCAAAATAATCTGCACTATTTTTTCGCCGGCCATTATGATCCTTTGGAAGAATCTGCAGAAACGTACTCATCAGGATGTAGGAGTATTTAAGAATTACGTTTGAAAACAACTACGTGATGAGATCCCTAGTTAGAAATTTGGGATTCCCCCTTTAGTTGCACTTTCATCTGAATTAGTCTTTTGCTGAGACCGGATTTCGAACTTGGATCTCTAGATAATGAAATAAACGACCGACATTGATATGTATTGAGATATCATGCTACTGACGTTTGACTATTGTCATAACCCTAATATTAATCTGCTCCTGTGCGATTCAGTAGAATAAATACTTGTTAGTAACTAGATAAGAAGGTTATGAACGCATTAGTAACCAATCATTTTTTATTCACTTTTTGTTTTGGTTTGCATAATGTATGTTAATCGCATGGCTTAATTAAATACGTACTATTCTACATTTCAGTTCTTTTTTATTACGGGATTAATTGACACTTCACAAAATTATAATCTACAAAACAAATGAATCTACAAGAAAAATTAATCTACAAGACAAATGAATCTAGAAAACAAATTAATCTAAAAGACAAATTAATCTACAAAACAAATTAATCTACAAAACAAATTAATCTACAAGACAAATTAATCTACAAAACAAATTAATCTACAAAACAAATGAATCTACAAGAAAAATTAATCTACAAGACAAATGAATCTAGAAAACAAATTAATCTAAAAGACAAATTAATCTGCAAAACAAATTAATCTACAAGACAAATTAATCTACAAGACAAATTAATCTACAAGACAAATTAATCTACAAAACAAATTAATCTACAAAACAAGTTATTTACAAAACAAATAAATCTACAAAACAAATTAATCTACAAGACAAATTAATCGACAACACAAATTAATCTAGCAAACAAATAGATCTACAAAACAAATTAATCTACAAAACAAATTAATCTACAAGACAAATTAATCTAGAAAACAAATTAATCTAAAAGACAAATTAATCTACAAGACAAATTAATCTACAAAACAAATTAATCTACGAAACAAATTAATCTACAAAACAAATAAATCTACAAAACAAATTAATCTACAAAACAAATTAATCTACAAAACAAATTAATCTACAAAACATACATTTACATCATGAATAAATATTTCGCAATATTAAAAACTTGAAACATAAAATGACAAGACAGGGTTTAACATGCCGTAACACTCAAAAACAAACAAACCTTTAGAAAAACAAAGTTCACTTTTAAATAAAAGAATATTGTGCCTTAAATATTCATGTTTTGATTTAAGGAAAAATTATTAACGGTTTTGGAATTTTAATGGGCAAAATCTCAGTTTAAGATGAGGTCAATTAAAAAATCTGTAAAATGTTTATACAATAGCTGTTGTTCGTACAACAGTATTGCTTACAACAAAACCATCATCATCTGGGGTAAGACATGGTTTTGGTCCAGATCACATCGGCAGTATCTCACGATACTAGCATACTTTGTTGAATTGTAGTCACTCTGTGAGATTTCCATATCCACGCTGATGCAATTAGAGACTTACGTGGATATTTTTTATGTATTTCCTCTCATCTGATGGAGAAAGTAAACAAATGTGGAGGTTTAGTTGGCAATGCCACCTTGGCATCCGACCTTGACAGGAAATATATTGGTTATCCAACCATTTCTGACACATCGTTCCTCTAGATCTTCATATTCTTCCTACTTGTGCTTTTGTTCACAGTCGAAATTCTCCTCAAATTGCACTGTTTACTCAATGACGATAACCTTTACCAACTTAGCGGACCAAACGACAATATCCGAACGATGAGCAGATAAAAATACGAAATGGTGGTCTAAGTCGGATACAAAGTATTTATGTGGTTCGTACGTTTCGGTTTGAAAAGTGCGCTACTTTTAATTGACGTCAAAAACGGTGTCAATTTAATTTAACCTTCACTGATAAGTGCCGGGGGGGGGGGGGGGGTGAAGGCGAATTTACACAGCGTCCCAATTGACGAGCGATTGTATTAAATAATCAATGAACATTTTCAGCGACTAACGATCGTGTGAGGAATTGTCTTGCTTATCGAATTAGTTCGTCAAGTTGAACCAAGCGGTTTATAAATGGCGACTGGTCGGCCATATTAAATTGTAGTTGCCATGTAATCACAGCGAAAGACACAAAACAAGCGAGAAAATCGCTTGACATTCTCGGCCTCCATTTAAATGCGTTCAAATATCAACGCATATAAATTAGACAAGAGTAATCAGTTTCAACTAGGTTTGAAGCAGACATGTTTATTTTGTAACATTTCAAGACACGTAATGAAATATAATGGATAATTTTTAACAGTCATTATAAATCTGATATTACCTACAAACACCGGTATTTCATGCGTATGCATGTGTGTAGGAGATGATAATTCATGCCGGTTGTAGCATTCTACCCCTATGCCGACCTCAATTAACATGCAAATAAAGAGAATTCAAAGTCTATAAATGTCAAATAAGCGGAGATATAGCGTAAGCTAAGTCAGACAGTGTTCAACAACAACAGAGGCTGGATCATCGCATTACGCCTATTGTGAATACTTATTATTAATTCTCCTTGAGGACCAGTCCTTTTATTTAAGGGAGCGATAACAATATTTTACAAATAAATATTTAGTATTATCATCCACAGACACTGGTGTTTTATGCTTATGCAATTTTCAGTATATATATATATATATATATATATATATATATATATATATATATATATATATATACTTTACTTTACTTTACTTTTACTCGCTGTATTGAACACAAAATACTGTTCCCAAATTGCATATTTATCGACTGTTTACAGAGAAACTCCGCACTGACTGACCATCTTTTTGGTGGGCGTTCTCTTAATCTTGCGTTTTAGCTGGCATTTATCATCCGACTACTTCTAGTAACATGACCAAACCATCTAAGCTTCCTAGCCGCACCACATATTCAATGGTTTCCGTCATTCCCAGCGCTTCACGTATGCAAGCATTAATAAGTCTGTCATTCTTAGTAACCTTGAGGATTGCCCTAAGACATTTCATCTCAAACACCAACAGGGCTCTGACTTCTTGTTCTCCTGTAGTCTATGTCTCTGAACCGTATATGGCTATTGGCAGACTGAGTGCCTTATACAATCTAACCTTAAGAGTTCTAGACATGTCTCTCGAGATCCATATTGGGTTACTTAAACAGCCAAACGCCTGTGACGCCATTGATATCCTGTGCAAGACATCCGAAGCACAGTTTAGAACTAGACAGCCAAGAAACTTGAACTCTGCAACTTTTGGAATTAATTGATCGTCTATTTTGATATATATATATATATATATATATATATATATATATATATATATATATATATATATATATATATATAACTTCTTTTGTAATATAGTAGTAAAAATACCAGCAGAGTTCTCGATTAATTAAGAATTGAAATTAAAATTAAGAGCGTAATATTTTTTGGGGGGGTACAGAAAAATTAGTACAACATTAGTACCGTCAGTTTTAAGCACAGAAGGACTTAGCCATCCGGCTCTCTTCAGCTTATGCTGTCATCTGTTTCGGAAATGTGAAGCCACGTGTCACTCTCTCTTGGACGTGTTATTTTCTTAAAGTGTTATGTATATTTGTTTAAATTTAGTGT
Source organism: Sepiola atlantica (assembly GCA_963556195.1). Taxonomy (NCBI): domain Eukaryota; kingdom Metazoa; phylum Mollusca; class Cephalopoda; order Sepiida; family Sepiolidae; genus Sepiola; species Sepiola atlantica. The sequence goes on along the minus strand of OY744524.1, from coordinate 171,189,242 downwards.
AAGCGAGGTTTAATAAGGTTTGAAAAAGGGGGGAGTAGCAGTTGAGATTTAAAAATGGAAAAAAAAATTTAAAATAAAAAAATAAAAAATAAAAAATATTTCTATATAAATCCCGTGAGTCAATGTTTACAAGTAGCGTATATTTGGCCGTTACTGTTTTGAGGGTTAATAATGTGTCTTCTAAAGAAAATAGGGAGAGAAAATGTGTTTAAGGATTATACTTATGAAGAGATAAAACGGTTAAAAAACACACATTAAATTCAAGTTTAAATCCTGGATTAAAGGACTTTAAATCAACCCAAAAGGAATTTAAATAAAGATATAACCCGGGCAGATTTGTCGATCGGTCAGTAACTCTACAGGGTTATTGAATGATTTGTATTCGGGATTTAACATTATTAACTACTGTATAGTGAAGGCTTATGGGAGTAATAATATAGGTTATCTGATTAAGACTGTGGGGTTATTCCGTTTTATTTATAATGGAATATTTCAATCTTTTATTCTTTCCTTTTTTGTTACCTTAAATTGTTTATAAACAAAGAGAATGTGAGAGAGAGGAAGAGAGAGAAAAAGAGAGATACAGAAGTTAAGTGATAGACACCGTATAAAATGAGATCGGTGAGTCAAGCAACATATAGTGAGAGAGGAAGAGAGTGATAGACAAACACTTAATAAGAGATGGATCAGTTGGTAATTTGATTGCAAATTACGGCTAATTAGAACAATTAAAAGGATTTTGTAAAAAAAGAGTAACGCAATCCTATAACTAAGGAATAGTTTAGCATATATTTGGTGTGAATAAAGTATATAGGTTAAAGCCTTAGGGAAACATAGGTTGATTAACTCAGCTGTAGTATAATGATAATAGATACAAAATATATGTGTATGTATGTGTATGTGTATGTGGGTTTAATGTAAAATAAATATCTTGTTATTTAATTATAACACATGGAGTTTATAAAAATGTAAATAAACAAATGGAGCACTGTCTGGTAGCTGACAATGTTTATATAAAGCATTGAAATATAACTTACAAAACAGCGCCCACCCAGTATCCAAATGGGTAGAATCGCCGTTTATTAACTAGATGGTTGTAGGTTCGATCCAGGCTAAAGGTGGGTATTAGTCTAGCCTAAGTAAAGAGCTGTGATACAGCGAAACATAATGTGTCTTGATAACTATATATATATATATATATATATATATATATATATATATATATATATATATATATATATATATATACTAATTAAACAAGTGCAAATGTATTAATAAAATAAAACAAAAAACAATATTTTTCAAAAGTGCTTAATAATAGGTAGAGTTTATCAATATTTATTAAATAAACATTTAAACCAGCTTACGTAAACGCAGTTACGTTTCAGCAACATAATGCTTCGTTGGAACCGAGAAATAATAATGAAAATAAATTCTTAGTACGGATATAAAAAAACAGAACCGGAAATCAGAAACAACAACAACAACAACAATTACAGAACGGAGGGGTTCTAATCACAAATGAAATCGGTCATACAGTCTGAAAACCCTCCTCACTAGGGTTAATCATAGATTGGCGGGTCAATATACTGCAAGAGTACCTCTTCCTAAGAAAAATGGCAACAATTTGTTTTTTGGTAGTTTTATGTTAGTCTGGGCCTAGTCTACAACATAGTAAACGTCGGACAAAATCGTCGTATAGGTAAGTGTCAAATTTCGAAGATGACTTTTTTCGGCTTACAAGTCACATATTTTCGTATATTTTCACGGTCAAACATGAGTTCAGTCGCCAGCAGAGACACCTGTCTTTTATACGAACGAGATTTGGACGATAAGGATACCGTGGTGCTTCGAGAAAAGAGTGCTGCAGGTGTCAACCGTTCAAGTATCGAAAGAGGTGTCAAATTCAATGCTGAAGCTGGCACTAGTGTTTACAAAAAATTTCGAGTTAACAACATAAACAAAAAGGACATATGACAGTAAAACGCGTTGCTTTTTCTGTGGAACTGATACTACGAAAAAGACTATAAACGACAAATTAAAGGGAAGGATTTGCTATGTGAAGATTGATGTATTTGCTCAAACTATCCGGGTCCATTTAAAAACAAAAGGGGTTAAGTAGGTTAGGGTTAGGGTTAGGGTTAGGGTTAGGGTTAGGGTTAGTGTTTAAGGTTAGGGTTAGGGTTAAGGTTTGCTCAAACTATCTGGGTCCATTGCAAAATAAAAGGGGGTGAGTGAGTGACTGCTGTTTAAGTTCAGATCGAGTATTTTGGTGGTGATTTTCACGCTGCAGACTGTGTGTAGCACCAGTCATGTAACGTCAACTTCCGTACAATGCGAAGCATTGCAAGACAGTTTACGTCAGTTGAATCAACCAAACGACAACATAAGATTGAAGCATTCGAAAGGGTGTGTGTATTATTGGAGGAGAACGATGAGGAACAGATAACGATATCGGACCTTGTCGCTAAAATGAGAGAATAATCAACGGCGTGTGGAAATCAGCACCTCCAGGAAAATTTGATATAGAGACCCTTCATTTGTGACCGCAGGTCGTTGTGGTGTCGAGGAGAAGATTTTCTTTGAAAACTCATGAGTTAAGGAGTGTAAAGTACTTTGTTTGAGCTTTGAATTGT
>OY744524.1:171104106-171181606 GCA_963556195.1 Sepiola atlantica | reverse complement strand
GCATGTGTATAAATAAATATAATATTTATTATGAAAATATTTTATGTATATATTATATAAATTTATTTTAGTTAACACAAAGATTTATCTTGTTACTCAATAGTATACGATGAGATCTCTTAATTTAACGAAGACCCCAAAAAACAAAGAAAATATGTGTCGATTGACGAGATGGTCAAAATTCGGTAACTCGTGAATTTATGAGTAAAGAAAACACAGAAAAGATATGAGTTACCAAACGTTGACTATTGCAATACTTTTAGAACTATTTTCGTTCTTGACATTCAAATATTCCTTTATTTTTATAGTAGATGTTTTTACAAATTTCCGAATCACACAATCTGATTTAAAATTAATTACTATCAATGAATTTCTCGTAGAAATTTACCCTAGAAAAACTGGTTTATTTTGTTATCGGGCTTTGTTGTAAATACAATAAAATAAAGTCAATCGCCATCTTTCCGCCGAGTGCAATTACATACCTTACAATATCGCTGTAAAAGTCCCTAATACACAAGTAATAAAACGATCTCATTACGCGTAAAATCATCTTATAAAACTTATTTTGATCTTGGTATGGAGATTAGTTTTCAATTGCCTCCACGGACAGACAGACACAGACGAAACAAATATATTATAGATATGTTTTATTTCTCTTCAATGTATTTATGGTTCATCTATTTCTATCCATCTGTCATCTGAACTCGTAGTTTTCATAATGTTTATCTCTCAGACATCTAAAGAGATTGAACGCTATTTATAAAACAGAGAGGGAAAGAGAGAGCTAGAGAGATAGATAGAGCACGAGAGAGCACGAGAGAGCACGAGAGAGAGAGCAGTGTACTCTTATTTTCGTCAGACGTACACATGGCTAGTTCCATCTATATTGAACTAAGCAATATTGAATAATGTTAAATCGGAACCAAATTATCAGATTAATATAGCGAAAATGATAGAATTATCAGATTCACATGAAATTCCTGGGATTCATCAAATAATTACTTTTATAATAAGTCATATTTTTTTATTAAAAGAAAATGTTTAGGGTCATTTTTGATAACACAAAGAATCCGCTTCAAAACTTGTTGAGATGTAAGGAACATTTTACTTTCCCAAAATAGATTGAAGAATTATTATGCAGCAGAAATGAGAGATCGAATAAAGGTTTCTATAAATGTTCTATTACTTCCATCAAACATAGGACGGGGTACCTCGAAATTTTATTGAGAGCAGGTATTTTGAATAAGTAGGTTAAAGAAAAGGTACATGCACAGCGTTAAAATAATGGTTTATTATGCAAAAAAATATTTAAAATAACAACTAGTCTTCCAAATCAGGACCATCATTATCCACGGACTTCTCTGAACGACCTGTAAACTTTTCGATTTAGTCAAAGTCCTGATCTTTCGGGTTTTAATCAAAATGATTTAGACAGATTTTTAAAACTTTATTGTAAGACTCAAATCTTTCATGTAAAACGGAATATAGTCAGAAAAATGAGCAATAAGATAGAAGAAATCAGACTGTGTGATGTTACTCTATCTGATTGTAGACTATTCCTCTCAATGCAGTACTTTAAAATTCGATAAAGTTTCTTCTGTTTAATACCACTCGGTTCGTATTATTAGGTTGAGCTATTTAAGTGTTTCGATGGCGTTGAAGAAGTCTATCAAGAATTAGTAATTCGACCAATTTGTAAAATTGCAGATCATTGGCAAAATTTCGTGGATGTTAGTGTTCTTTATTTTGAGGAACAATTATGTTTTCATAAATTTTTGCATAATAAATCATTATTTCAAAATGGCGTCCTCAACATAATGTTAACATAGTTACTTTATTTTAAAATATCACCAAATCATTATTTTAAAATGGCGCCCGAACTTTTCCTCAACATAATGTTAACAAAGTTACTTCATTTTAAAATATCACCAAATCATTATTTTAAAATGGCGCCCGAACTTTTCCTCAACATAATGTTAACAAAGTTACTTCATTTTAAAATATCACCAAATCATTATTTTAAAATGGCGTCCGAACTTTTCCTCAACATAATGTTAACAAAGTTACTTCATTTTAAAATATCACCAAATTATTATTTGAAAATGGCGCCCGAACCTTTCCTCAACATAATGTTAACAAAGTTACTTCATTTTAAAATATCACCAAATCATTATTTAAAAATGGCGCCCGAACCTTTCCTCAACATAATATTTACAAAGTTACTTCATTTTAAAATATCACCAAATCATTATTTGAAAATGGCGCCCGAACTTTTCCTCAACATAATGTTAACAAAGTTACTTCATTTTAAAATATCACCAAATCATTATTTGAAAATGGCGCTCGAACGTTTTCTAAAACATAATGTTAACAAAATTACTTTATTTTAAAATATCACTAAAATTAAAAAAAATATTCGATGACATTTTCAATGTTTCTTCATTTAATGAAGAAACATTAGAAGATACTTATTTTATAATGAAGGACATTTTCTTTTCTACTTGAACTTTGACCGCAAATTGTTTCACTACACATACGTAAGACATATTCAGGTCCACACAATAAATTGAAGTGTAATTATATGACACAACGGAGAGATTGAAAAAAGCTTGCAAAGATTTACATTAATTTCCATCAAATTTATAAACTCCGATAGAGTTTTACCTTCTTAACACTACTGTTTTCCTATTATTAGATTGAGCTATTCTTCAGGAAATATAGAAAAACGTACACGTTTAAAGATTATTAAATGCTCCCCTGACAAAAAAGTCACCTTCTTCCTAAATTGTAATTTGACCATTGTAACATGCCAACCAGAGTTAACTAACCAAACATATACAATAGTTTAATTTCTTGAGAGAAAAAAACACCATAATTTCTGTATTAAACCATAATGAATTCAACAAGAACTTATGAAAATCAGTCTTTTATAGTTACAGATTGATCAAATAACCCACAGTTATTCCTTTCCTTATACCAGCGCAGTCTAATAATATTAAACAATAAGAGCCAATAGGGATATATGCGTAGAATATATAGTAGATATTTAAATAAGTGGCAGTAAGACAAACGCCCGTAAATTAATTAAATAGAAAAAGTAGAAATAAAAGAAAGTGAGTGATCAAAAGAAGTATGCACGAAAATATAAGGACGAGAAATGCAGGATGAAAAAGAAAGGTGGTGAAAAAGACATTGATTGAGAGTATATGTGTATGCCATTGTCAGTTAAAGTTGAGTGTTTTGAGACTGGCCTAGTATGCACGAAATATGGAGCAAAGTACAAGTGCAAGTACAAGTACAACTGACCTCCATTTACTTTCAAAAAAATTAGAGTAATTAGAATTTTGTAAGTTTTTTTGTACGTGTTTTATTTTCATTTCATTCGGTCGTTTAGTTGTTTGAACGAAACAATGTAATATACTGGTGCAGACCGATGACTCATCATGCTGTGTTCGAATCCTGTCGGACCAATAGCACCACTTTCACTATGGACGATATCCCATTCCGTCGATCATGGATCATGGTAAATTAATCCAAAACTATAATTTCTATTGGTTTTAACAACTTCGTTATTTCTGTACTTCGATGAGTTTTTTTACGTCTCTAATTTTCACACAAAATTTATTCTAATGTAATATTCATTCCTATCTCTTACGCGAGTTTCATGACAAAATTCGGATAAGTGTATTTTTTTCAATTAGTCCAATTTTGTCAATCCTCGGAGAGTTGCAGTATATGTTGTTGAGTAGCGAAAAAACATGTCATAACAAAAATACAGGAGGGGAAATACGGTGAGAATTCAAGTTGATTTCTGATAAAAATTCGGCAAACTGAAGTATATAAAGGAAAAACAGGTGATAACTTCAGACAAAAAATAAAGTCTAGTCCTAATAAGATTTTAACACCCGAGAAAACCACGAATCAGATTTTTCAAATGATATCCCGTTTTGAGAAAACGCTCTTTAAGACCATAACTTTCGCCCATCCACCAAAATCACAGCCCCCCTCCCTCTCTACCCATCCTTCTTTCCCTGCATACACCCCCATACACAAACATTCCAACTTACTTTTCCCCTTCAATCTTGACCGAAGCCATCTGGTCAAACACCTCCTTCCCCCCTCTTCCTCCACTCCCTCTTTGCCATCCACTTTACCCCTGCTCATCCCCCACCTCTTTCTCTTACCACCAGCCACAGTAGTCCTTGCTCACCCCATCCTTCCATTTTTCCCCACTTATTTTCTTCCACATTCATTTTTATTCTCCAACAAGTACGGACGTCCACCCAGTAGTGGCCATTATTTCATTTTATTTTTCCTCCCAATATGTCTACCCTACATGTATCTGTACTTGCATGACATTTTTTCTCTATATTATCATCCTGATGAAGTCTTATAAATAAAGACGAAACGTTGATGTACACATAAAAAACATCCATTTTTTGGTTTTCCTTTTTCATTTTCCCATCACGTCAGATTACCTTCATCCTTCTCTTCCCATATATATATATATATATATATATATATATATATATATATATATATATATATATATATATATATATATATATTGTGACATTGTTGGAACTGGTGCTGATGTTTGGAGACAACTTCGAGATAATAAAGACAGTTCTTTTCATAAACGATCGTACACCTAAACTGTTGTGTATTTTTAATTATTGGAACGGATATAAATAAATGTGTTGATATGTATAAATCGAATTATATTTATATATATATATATATACATATTTATTTATTATATTTTAATGTACATAAAACTAATTCATAGACACGTGTTTCTAGCTATCAGCCGTCATCAGCATGACAAACATGGACAAGGACCATATATATAATTCTATTATTTTTTGTAGTTTTTATTGTTTTTTAATTAAAAATAATCTTATTTATGTACTTGTATTATATATATATATATATATATATATATATATATATATATATATATATATATATATATATAGGAAAGGGTATTTAGACATATTTTTTAAACTATTGTTTCGTAATAGTATTATATTTTTTTTTTGAAAAAACATAACAATGGTGGTGTTAAAATAAATAAAATTTATCAAAGAAGTCCATTACCATCGGACGATGAAGAAAAAGAAGAAGAAAAAAAAAGAAAAACACTCTTTGACAAGGAGAATTGTAATTCCCGAAAACTAAGATTAAAATAAATATGATTTATTTTAACACCACCATTGTTATGGTTTTTTCAATAAAAAATAATACTATTACGAAACAATGGTTTAAAAAATATGTCTAAATACCCTTTCTTATTAAAATTGGCGCAACCTCGCCTTCAGACATAATGTGATTTCTGACCCAGAAGTCCTTACGATCGGACGATTAAGAAAAAGAAAAAGAAAAACATATATATATATATATATATATATGCGCAGTATATGTATATAAAATACAGGTTGAAAGCAGCGACGTAAATAAGAGTCGGCAGTGAATACGATATATAAAAACATACGGGATTATAGCTTATTAGGTCTTCCGTAACTAAAAATATCAGCCGTTTCATAAATAAATGCTTGTAAGAACGATATTTTTACAAAGAAAAACTTTTAATTTATTGCCTTTTCTAATTTCATTTTATTGTATTCACTTGTTTTGTTTTCTGAACGAAAACGAGGCCCAAACTACGGATGTCAGCTGTCGATACGAAATAAATTGCAGAGAAAGATACAAAGATTCAAAATGAAGGAAAAACATAACAATGATTCTCACTGAAGCAAATGGAATGGAAAGAAAAAGAAAACATGGGAGATCATTAAAAAGCGAAAAATGTCATCGGAACGACAATAGTTTGTTCTGGAAGCCATAAAATAAAGTCTAATTTATCTTTATTGCTTTATTATGTGCAAGCGATCTTTTTTTAAAACTGTCCGGTCTATCTCGCCAGGTTTTATTATTGAACGCATCAAAATTCTGAACATATAATTAATTGAGACATTCCAACAATCTCAAGCATGACACGCATGCATATATTAATATATAGGATATTGGTGTAGTTTGCTTGAATCATTGTGTGCACTGTATACATTTTGTTATATAATGTTATGACAATACAAAGCACACGAAAGTAGACAATATAAAATATACACAAAACATAGAGTATAATAAATAGAAGTTTATAATTATTTGGTTTTGTATTTTTAAACGACTCATTCACAATAAACAGCACATAGACAACTAATTATAATCTATCTTCGATAAAGGGATTTTATAATTTTGTTTATACTAATGTGTCACCACTTAGCAAGGCCAAAATCTATTCGAGGATAAGAGTAAATGAGATTGTCAGAAAATGAAAAATACTATGAGAGGATTGAAAACGATTGGCGGAAAGGACATAATTTGATTATTAAAGAGAACAGTTCGACAAGTATTTGTTAAATTTAGACTTGAAAACGAATATTTTGAAGTCAGCAGAGAAGCAGTTCCGTAGTATTTTGTTCCAGAGATGGGAAGTTCTTGGTAATAAATGCGAAGTTCTTGGTAATAAATGAGAAGTTCTTGGTAGTAAATGAGAAGTTCTTGGTAGTAAATGAGAAGTTATTGGTGAGTAAATGAAAAGTTCTTGGTAATAAATGAGAAGTTCTTGGTAATAAATGAGAAGTTCTTGGTAATAAACTCTGTTCACAACCGCCCCGTCCACTGAATTGTTTACAAAAATAGCCCCAGAGGGTTAATATGCCATAATACTGACGAACAACAAATTATATCTCAGAAATGGGATGGTAATACGTTGAAGAATAGTCTCCCGTTACTTTAAGAGTTGTGATGAATTTTAAATGACACAAATGCGCTTTATGACGTAACAATAAATCTAAGTCTGAGTGTCTTTCAAGGTCAAAGTTCAAGGCAAAGTCAAGAGCAAGGTCTAGTAGGGCCGACAGAAGGACACGGGGAGTTAAGGAGCGGTGATGTCCGCATCTAAGTGATTTTTCAGATTCTGAGTGCGATGTTTTTTACAATTTTCTGCTGGCGTAGAATAAAAAAATTCCAAGAACTTTTTCTTCCGACGCGAAAACACGAAGACAAAGAACACACATTAATTGCGTGCCGACATTAAGAAACAAATTACTTATGTAAGGAGACGAACCAGATCAAAGGAACCGACATAAGCCGTTTATCGATGAAACATCGAAAGATGGATGATGTTCACTGGCTTATGTAATCGATAACAGACATTCCGTATAACGATCGATTTTCTCCCCCCCCTTCACCACAATCGCCGGCACCCCGCATACCTGAAATGTTCTGGACGTTTACTTTTGAATAGGAGGAATTTCTTTTCGTTCGATCGTTTCGTGTCCAGTTGGTTTGTTCGCAATATCTGTATTAGCGATTAGACGCAACTAATTAGATCGAGACGAAACCTCCAAAATCATATTTACATGTCAACATCGATTGCTGATAATCATAAACCACTGGAGAGGAAAATCCGATTAGACCACATTTGAGCATGTGCGCATGCGCGCGCACACACACACACACACATTATTCTATCCCATAATAATGCCTGATATTGTTTAATAGTATTCAATTCTTACAAGGAAGTGACTTACATCACGTCTAATTGGCTGCTTACATCTTAAGTATCAGCATTTACAGCAACGGCTTCAAATAAGATTTACTGTTATGTAGATAGTGGTTGTACTAATTGTTACCAAAAGTGCTCTAGGTTAAGTTAAAATTTAGTTAAGAATGCGTTGATGGAATCCGAATAGAATATTTTAAGTTATGAGTCGAGGTGAAAAATAAACAAAAGTCATTTATGTGTTTGTTAAGATATACACAAAAGCAAACGAATTGAAGTGGAGATGTTATGAGCATAATGAAAAGTTTAGAGCGGATTCTGTCACTGGGTAGTGAAGGTGAACTTAGCTCTCAATTTAGTGAAAAGCTCGGAACACCCAGAGTACATAAAATAGGGGAGTGTGAGAAAAGATTGTAATCTCAAATAAGCGATGAAAATTCCTTTTGTGTTTTTCGTGTCTTAGAATTGTAAACCAGCTTGTGAGTGAAATATGCTTCCAGAAGTGATAAGAGAATTTCCTAATGTAAGGAAAAGTGTTTCTTTTAAGGCATATGTAAGGTGGCATATTTGACAAACAATGGTGGCTACTTGAGATACCATTATAAGAATCAACGTCACCCTAACTCATCGAGTAACCGTACAGTCATTCGTATATGCCCCCCCCCCAGCAAAGAATTAAGGGGTCAAACACGTTACAGTACGTTATTGTAGGCTGGGTGGACATTTGATTCGGAATCGCTATCCGTTACAAGTATTATTCCGGTGGGGACTCTGGATGAACAGGTATAATAGTGAAAGAATCGAAAGCTGTTATGATGCAAAGTTAATAGCATCACTCATGACACGACTTTGGGCACGTTCGGTTGTATAATCACTGTATAATGACTTGTGTGAACACTTTATTGAGTAAATAAAAATAATAATAATAATAATAATAATAATGATGATGATGATGATAATAATAATAATAATAATAATAATAATAATAATAATAATAATAATAATAATAGGCTTAGGCTGACACTACACAAAATAATTGTAGAGGGTCAATGAGGATGAGATGACCAAGAAAGGACAGTACAAACCAGACCTACACTGGAAGAATGCAGAGAATGCTGGGACCTTCGGGATTAAAAGGAATATAATGAAAACATTAAATTAATCCTGATACTTAGTATAAATAGTAGTTTATTCATTCATTTTCAAAGAAAATTACTTTTATTCATTAAACGACGTAGGGGATTATTAGCGTCTGTCTTTCCGATTTAATGAAAACGGTGTCTCTAAAAATGTTAAAAAATATATAAGGAACCGTTTCTGGTGGCGCACCGGTTCTAAGCACCGCTAATTGTTTCCCCATCATTATGCCCGCAATGGGCAGAGAGAGTATTAATAATTCACCGCTGTTAGACCTCTTTTGATGGGGCTCTTACAAAATGAAGTCCCACCCTCAGTAATCAATGTTTCTATTATAGATGTAGAGTAAGAACGAAATATATTTTATTATTTTGTATAATGTACATTGCTTGTCTTTTATAATTGTCAACTGTAAATAAATGTGTTACCCGTACTTAAATAATTGTTTTAACTAATTTTTCATATTGTGAAAAAATTTATTTCTGTTCAGTTACTATGTTTTACAATATATTAGATTGATGATAAAAATAACCTTTCCTAAAGTGTCGTATTCGTTCGTAACATAAGAAAACAAACAGAATCGGGAGTAGCCTAACCGATAAAGGTCAGGGTTAAATGCGACGTTATTGTCAAGGGTAAATCAGACCGACCGATGGCTAGCTTTGTTCAAGTAATCCTATACTATTAATTGTTAACAATAGCTGTCTGCCATTATAATTACTCATCCTAAAATAAGATGTTCGTACACTAACTCACAAGAGTAAACGTTAATGCACCCGACATTTCAACCAAAACCCATTCAATAGTTTACGTTGGTACTTAAGAAACGATCGTCTGTTAATCATTGTTCGCAGGTAAAACGTTGAGAGAACATAATATTTATTCAAATAATATTTATTCAAATATCGTTTGCTGCACGTGAATATTGAAAGAGTAGGAAAGAGGAAGATTAGAGAGATTGGACTCGTCACGGGCTACTTTGCGACTTTACGAAAGAAGGAGAGAAAACGCTATTGAATAAGAAAGATGCCGTCGACTTTAGACGCCACATTTTTCTAGTTAATAAAATATTATTTGGCCACAGTCGACAAACACACGTTTTATATTTGCCCTATAAGAAATATTCAGGATTAATCCACACAAATGATTCATAAAATCGAAACACGTGTTCAACTTATTCTATAAGAGTAATTATTTAAAATAGTTTAATTTTTTAAAATCATAGTTCACCCCAAACAAGGCAGGTTGCCACTGTAGACGTAAAAGGGTACTGAAAATTAGGGTGTAAGTTTTGGGAATCATCCGAGATTGGGACTTGTGCAACGAGATGTCTGTTTACATAAGTTTTAAATTTCTGTATGTCGGTACAGTCAGGGAAACAGGGAGCAGGGAGGGGGTTGCAGAGGCCGGCAACACGAGGAAAGAAGCTATTGGAGTAGAAGGCTTTCCGGCATCTGAGACCTCCACAGTGAATAAATGGGACTGATTGTCGGGTTGGCCTAGTGTATTTACACCGAGAGGGGGCATTAATACACCGAAAGTGTTAAATGTCCGTCAATTAAAAAATACCTTTCTATCTGGCATGATAATTACTCATCCTAAAACCAGATGTTCATTGCTCAAATTTTCAGAATTACTCCACACAAATGATTCATAAAATCGAAACTCGTGTTCAACTTATTCTATACGAGTAATTATTTTCAGTAGTTGTTTATTTTTCGCATAAAATACACCCAAAATGTTAAATTTCCGTTAAATAGAAAAAAACAAACACGTATCTGGCATGATAATTACTCATCCTAATAACAGATGTTCATCCCTCAAATTACAATAGTTAAACTTAAGGCTTCCGTTAACACACCCAACATTTCGAACAGCCGAGTGTGACAAAAAGATGGACAATATTTTACATTGTTATTGATTTAACAGACGGTTGTGTTATTTGGATTTTTCGAACTACTGTTCTTGGGTGTTATTCTAACAATGTTTCGGCCAATGTAACTTTTGACCTTCTTCAGGTGTGTCTTGTCTAATTTGAATCTTTACGTCGAACTCGGGAGTCGGTATATAATTTCGAACAACACTTTTTATTCAATCCATAGTCCGCAGAGAACCGTGGCACAACAGATAAACGTGCTTATTAATTAATTCCTAAGTGATAGTCTTCTCGGGGGTTTAAGGTTCAATCCATAGTACAGGCGATATTAATAATACAATTCAGAATTACTAAAGACGTCTACCCGGACATGGCTGACGGAACGAGAGCAAACTCCCCCCGAGTCCGACATAAAGATCCTCAAGTTTAACCAGACGCACCTGAAGGATGTCGGAAATTTCATGAACCGAAATGTTGCGAAAATAACATTCGAGATGAGAACAGTAGTCCGAATAAGCCAAATGAAACGAATTATCAATCTCAATCTCAAAATTTCCGAAATTAAATAACAAGTGTCTGTAAATCATTTTGCGCGGGAAAAAAGTCGCTGAAAGAAGATGATGTTTAATTCAATGAAATACGGCTTGCTACACGCGATGCGGGTAAAATATTGAGAAAGATGGAGAGTGGCAGGGAAAACGACTACAGTGATTGAACTTGTGGCGGGCTTTTTTTCGACTTTACAAAATGGGTCGAGAAGGAAAAGAAGCGGCTGTTAACATTAGAGGCCGCGTTATATTGATCAATAAAATATCATTTGCGCATAGAAGACAGACGCATGCTTTACATTTGTATCAAAAGAGAAGTTTCATGAAAGACGTATTGCAGACAGAATGAAAATAATAATAACATCAGAGCACTAACCAGACCTCAATTGGGGCGGTGTATAGAGTTCTGGGACTTTGGAGAGGTATATTGGCACTTAAATTCCAGAGAAGACTATTGGTTGTTTCTAGCGAGAAACCAATAGTAAACGGCTGTTGAGATAACGTAAAGTGATTTGCAATGATTATTGAAAGAGGTGGAGAGTGATAGAAAACTGGAAAGAATTGTAGTCACTCGGACTGAAGGGAACATCACTTGTTAATGCCAGTGAGCAATCAATGTATAATGACTCGTGTGAACACTTTATTGAGTAAATACTACTACTACTACTACTACTACTACTACTACTACTACTACTAATAATAATAATAATAATAATAATCGGCTTAGGCTGACACTACACAAAATATTTGTAGAGGGTCAATGAGGATGAGAAGGCCAAGGAAGGACAGTACAAACCAGAACTACACTGGAAGAATGCAGAGAATGCTGGAACCTTGGGGATCCTTATTGCCACCCAAATCTCAGAGAAGACCAATAGTCCTTACCAACGAGACATCAATGGTAAGCGGCTGTTACGATACATCAAGGTTATTTGTGGTGGTTATCGATGATAGGTTGGAGAGTACTGGAAATCTGGGAAGGCTTGTTGTCACTCAGACTCCAGGGAACACCAGGGCTTGTTGTCGGTGAGCAATCACTGACGATGACCTGTGTGATAATTTCTAGTGAGTAATAATAATTCTGGGCTATTCATAGGCTTTACAAAAAAGAACTTAGGCAACTAATGCCAATGCACGAAGTATGATACTCACCGAATCTACGTGAAAAGGAGAGAATCGGGAAGACGACTAATAAGTATAGAATACTGTGTGGAAGATACAAAAAAGAATCTAAAAATTACATAACCCAAAACAGAAATTGGCTGATAACCGCAACAAGAAACACCGACAACAGGAACAATAGTGTGAGCAGCGAAACCAGAAATAAACAGATGAGTAAATAAAAGTAGGAAGAGAAACAGCTACATGGACAGTTCATAAGAATCACAAGAGAAGAGACCCAGGAAAACACATGAACGTTACTACGAAAAGCACCGGAACAGAGAAACAATCGTACTGACAGCTGCACAGCACAATGCTATTGCAACTTACTATATCAAAGCTAAAATAGACAAAACCCAGGAAAACAGTCAATTAAGACTCTGTGGACAAAATAGTAAAGAGTTAACTAACCCCAAAAGAAGAAGCAAAAACAGACACGACTGAGTGGAGAAAGAAAGTACACTGGGAACAATGCAAACAACTGTATTTTGAACATGCAGGCAAATGGTAAAGGCACAAATCAGAGACAGTACTGGACACTAAAATCACAAGATCCTCTAGGACATGGAAATACAAATAGAAAAAAATAGGAAAACAGCAAATGTAGATTATGTGGTCAAAGAGACGAAACGGTAAACCACACAATAACTGAATGCAGCATACTTGCCCCAAAAGAATATCAGATAAATGGTTCAGACACAAACCGGAGTCAGTAATGGGAAAACAAAATCCGATGGGACAGGGAGGTACAAACAGATAAACTCATCACAGCAAGACTGGGTATCAGAAGGAAAAAAACTGCCAAATCGTAGATTTCTCCGTCCCAGCAGACAACAAAGTTCAGATAAATGAGACAAAAAAACGAAACGAATACACGAAACTTGTCAGAGAACAAAAAGGAATATGCAACATAAAGAAAGTCAATATAATCATGGGAGCACTAGTAACAAAAAGGATTACGAGAAATTGTAATCAAAAGGGAAGACTGACTCTATAGAACAGACGGCAATGATGAAAACAGCTGAAATCTTAAGGAAAATCCTTGAATGCGGAAACCAACCCTCATAAACTACGTTTGTTAAACCACGTAGAAGTTTAAATAGAAAAAAAATAAAACCATAGAAAGAACACCACCACCTCGACATAGGAGAGTTGAAAGTGCAGCACATTTCATATACTGTTCCCCATGTGATGTTATCAGCCTTGACTGATACCACATGACATAGTATTGAAGGGTCAAGGACGCTGAAAATTGAGGAGTGAGAGTACTAATAAGACTTCCACTGGAATGTTGCAAAAAGTACTGGGACCTTGGTGAAGCTTATTACTACTCAATAACAATGAATATAATAATAAATAATAATAATAATAAATAATAATAGTAATAATAATAATAATAATAATAATAATAATAATAATAATAATAATAATAATAATAATAATAATAATAATAACGAAACAGTAGACCGCATTATAAATGTAGCAAGCTGCGAATAAAAGAAATATAAAACAACCATATCTGGGTTAGGAAGGGAGTCCATTATGAACTGCGTAGACGACTACACTTTGAACAAACAGACAAAATAATACAAACACAAACTGGAATCAGTCTGTGATAATAAAAGACATAAAATCCTCTGAAAACCTTAAATATAAACCTACAAATTGATCCATGTTAAAAGAACAGACATAATAATAGTCAATAAGATGGGGGGGAACTACTAATTACTATATATATATATATATATATGTATATATATATATATATATATATATATATATATATATATATATATATATATATATAGTCATCCACAGACAGACTGTTTCGTTGTATCACAGAAATTCAGCACGGCGAGACTAGCACCTGTCTTAAGCCGGGATAGAACCTTCGACCATCTTGTTGATAGTCGGCGATACTAATCACTTGACTTGGGGTGGGCGCCGTTGGCAAGTGATTTCTTAATACTTTATGTAAACATTGTCAGCCACTAGACAGTATTCCATTTATTTATTTAAAATGATATTTGCATTACGCTAATAGTAGTAGCTGGCAATATTAGTAACGATACTGCTAAATACGAGAAGAGGGGGCTGATACAGTTTCCGTTTCACCGTCATTATATATATATATATATATATATATATATATATATATATATATATATATATATACATATCATCAAAAATACGTCAGGGAAGGGTAGGATCCTTGTGTTACCACTCCTCTAATTCTTTAGACTCTGCTATTGGCCAGCATTTGGTTGAAAACCCAAGTTGTGCCAGTAGCTATAAAATAGACCGTTTTGAGGTCTTGCATAGAGCAGATTCCAAGAACCATTTGAAAATATTGGAATCTGTCTCTATCGCTATTCGAAAACCTTCCTTGTGCCGGCAGAAAGAATTTATCAGATCGCTAAATCTCTTTGGGGAACATTGAACTCCCTCCCTTCTTTTTCCCCCCTAACGTAGTGTCTTTTAATCGTTTTCTTAACGAAATCATTAAATTCACTTCTTTTAATCGCTCCATCGTTAATTTTGGCACATTCATTTCCCTGTTTGCTCTTTCTTTCGACGATATTATTGATTTAAAGACTATCGATTTTCTCCTGACGAGATGATAGTCGAAAGGGACTTTGAATGATTGTCGCGCATCTTTTTTAAATGCATTTATAAGTTTTGTACCTGTAAACATATATATATATATATATATATATATATATATATATATATATATATATATATAATATTAACTTAAATAAATATTGTTATATATATATATATATATATATATATATATATATATATATATATATATAACATAGAACTATGTAAACACTTGTACATAGTCAATTTGTGTTCCAAGAAATCAACAAAGAAGCTAACGTAATAACATGCAGACATTTAAATGCAATGTGAACAAATATCTTGCTACAAAACTCCCCATATAAAACGCCCCATATATATCTGGCCCTAATCACAGTGACATATTGCCTTGTTTGCGACTTAAAGAATACAAAGGATACTGAGATAGTGAGAAAGGTTTATTGGCCATAAAACAGCAGAAAAAATCGCCGACTTTTTTCTGCGAGGAAATAACTGGTGAACGGCTGATGAAATGCGGATAGAAAGACTTAAAGGTTACTGAAAATGGGGAGATTAGCTGTCACTCAGAATAAAGGGAAAACGACCTGTCTTTACTAATGAGCATCACTGGTAAGAATTTGTTTGAGAACTCCCAGCGAGTAAGAAAACGAACTAAGAATAACTAGCGACACTTGTGGAAATTCCATTGTTAATTCAAGAAAATATTGTTTTATTTTATTATTTTTACTTTTTTTTAAAAAATATATTACTACGTATCCGGCGTTGCTTGAGGGTCTGTTTACTTTTAATTATCTTTCGCTTGTTTTTTTTTCAGAATTTTTATATTTTCACTTAATTCTTTATTTCTGATACATGACCGTGTATAAGTTGTAAGTAATTCGTAATTGTATTTTTAGTATCGACCGTACTGAGGATTGAACCATTGACCTCCAGACAACTGTCACTTAGAACTGACTATGACATAGCAGCCTTTGCGTTGCACCACGAGTTCTTGCGGACTATCAGCGTTTCAGATTATTTTTTTTATATCACTGCATGACCCCAGCGTTACCCGGAAGTCTGTTTACTTTTAATTTAGTTTCGCTTATTGTCCTTCCCAATGTTTATCTTTTATTTCATCTTTTATTTATTAAAAATGATAAATAATAGTTTAGTGTGTATTTATCAAAGTTACGCGTCGGCGAGAACCCAACGCAGATACAAAGATGGCGAAAGACTTATATATATATATATATATATATATATATATATATATATATATATATATATATATATATATATATATATATATATAGGGAGCAAGTCAGCCTGTACGGACATTTATGTTACCTTGCCTTCTGATGGAATAGATGTGGAATGCCCATACTATCAGTGGCTTGGAATGGTAACTTGTGAACGGTGTTTTGAGTGTTTGGTTTTTGTTTGCGGGGGATATTTCTTCATCATTGTGCCACCCGTCGAGAAGGTGTATTCTCGCACATTGTTCCTGTGTTTTTAATGCTTTTGGGACTAATTATTTGCTGGTAGGCTTGGTAGCAACCGTGCTGCGAAGGTCTTGCGAGCTACTTTTCAAGACATTTTCTATTTTTTCCTTTTTATCTTTTTTCTTTTTTTCTTCTCTTCTTAAGTGAACTCAATTAAGGCAACGCCACATTGTGTATTGTCGGTTGTTGAACACCTTGTTCAAGATACTTAGTTTCCTTAATGATCTGCCAAGCAAGTACCAGCTTGGTAGTGAAACACGTGTAGGAAAAAACTCTTTAATTTAAATAAATAAATAAATAAATATGATAAATAAATAATTTTTGAAAGAAAAAGTATTTTGTAGTGATGATTGGTCTCCTGAACGGAATGCTTTGGTAGGCCTTCAAAAAATCACATATAATGCTCTGTACCCTGTAATCGAGTATCATCGAGCTCGTTTTTATTGGCCTAATCCCGGTCTTCACTGAATAATCTATTTTCTAAGTGAAAAATCTAAATATATATATATATATATATATATATATATATATATATATATATATATATATATATATATATATAAGAGTAAAACGATAATCTTCTGTAAGGAATTGAGTTCTCATAGGTTGAAGGTAGCGTGGAATATATACAAACAAAGAAAATAAGTACAGAGCTATAATTTCGTTTGCTGTAATACGCCAACTGACACACACCGCTGATTACACTTGCTTGTGACCTGGCGTTCGGATTTCGAATCTCAGCGTCGATACATTTGCTACACAAAAGAGTTGTTGATGACTATATTTTATAGGAATAATTATTTCGATTGTATCTTTGTGGTATATCAACTTTTTATTTATGTCGACATTTTCAACTTTATTTAAACTTTTCCTTTGTAATGAATCGGAGCGTAAGGAAAATGAACCATTTCCAGAATTCATGTTGATGTTAGGGGCTGCTTTATTTAAGTTTCAGACAAGAAGATGGCGATAAGAGAATGTCTTTTAATAATCGAATAAAAATAGTTATAATGGTTTCGCAATTTAATTATTAATTCAACGGCTTCCTCTCGTCTAATGTGTCTACGTTGAGTTCCAAAATAGTTTAGGAATGTCATGTGATCTTCTTGTAATTTTAGTCCATTTGCATGACAACCACATTCCAAGATGGCCGCTTACTGGCCGCCATTTTTAACCGACTTGGCTCAATTTGTGGAACTGATTTGATTGCAAAAACTATCCCCAGCGGTTCCGTGAGTCACTAAAAAGTCGCTCAATTATTTGATACAATCATTCAAAAGTTAGTCAAAGCGGTTGTGACTAAGTTCAATATTTAATCATAAAATCAAATTCTATTCTAAATCAATATGATTTTATGTTTGGTATTTTTTGTGGACAAATCAAATTGGTTTTCTACAAAACAATCAAGACTTAAGTAAAAGTAACGTAAGCAATGTCGGTTGAGGATAAATGCAGTCGGGGATTAGACATACTTTGCTTCACTATACATCTCGTCGCGCAAGACGGCTATAGTCTTGTCACAGGATATCAATGTGTTCGACCTAGTCGGGGGTATATGGTGTATCGAGTGGTTCTAGTTTTCTTTATTTCATTCAAACAGTCTTATTTTTACTTTTGAAAATGACTTTACTAACTTGGAGAAAGGTAAGAATCCATTCCTCCTTTCGCTAGCTATAGGTTAACTAGTCTGTTGTTTGATGAACTAGAGTAAATAGTCTAGAAGGAATACACCGAAACGACACCAGTTTTTCTCCATTAATCTCAGTATGACTTGGACCTTTTCAGAACAGAGGTTGCTTCAATATAGACACCTTATCGGACAGGCACCGTTTGTCCATTGTCTCCAGAGACGGAGTAAACCAATCCTCAAACGATAGGACAATATTGGGACGTGCGTGTGTTAACGTAGAAATGAGATAAAAGTAAGTAAAGTGAAAAATTCCACTAGAAATATAGGAGTAGAAATTAAGATAACGTGTTCAGGATATGATTTTAAGGACAGGAAGTCTTAATTGACACGTAGCGAAGGGAATTATGAAGTCATTCGCTTTGGGTGGCAGTCTGAATGGATTCAGTTGTTAGCGGTTATGCATGACGGCATATGTGTTGTGTCCGAAGAAATCGCGCCACTCTGTGACAGCGTTTTCTTCTTCTTCTTCTTCTTCTTTACCCCCTTCCCTCTTTTCTTCTTCTTCTTCTTCTTCTTCTTCTTCTTCTTCTTCTTCTTCTTTCGCATCCCTTTTTCTTCTATCTTCTTCATTATCTGATACCTGCATTGGCGATGAACGTCCGTAGAATCTGTTTAATATAATTTGATTCATATCCCCGAGCGGTTCGCTTGCGTCGTAAATCCCTAGAAATGTTCATTCCTATTTCTAGGATTGTCATCGTGGAAAAAAGAAGCATTCCTTCATGGCTCCGATGTTTGCTTCGTGTCTCTCAACTGACTTTACCGACTGACTATTTCAAAAAGTACCCTTAACCACGTGATCTTGATCAACCAATCAAATCATTCAGTATTTCACGCACGCACCCTTTATTCTCTAACACAATGTCTTCTGCCTCAGAGGGGCATTCTCTTTTTATTTGGTTCACACGGATGTTTCTATTCTCTCTAAGATGGCCGACTCGTCCGAATTTTCTTGTAGAAATTCACCTGATTAATCTCTCGTTCTATTTTCGTCGTCTCCGTTTTCCCTGGAATGATCTTGTCCCTTTCTTTCTCTTATTACATCCATCGTTATTACAAACGACCTAATTATCTCTTAACCTGATCAGCTAATGTTGTCATTTCCGTTTTCAATTCGAGTTTTCTTTTCTTTTATTCTTCGCGTGATAATTAATTACTTTTCTTGTAAAAAAAAACACACTTAAAAAATTATCACAAGAGAAAGTCAGTTGCGTTTGCTTTACCTTTCGTTACTGCATTGAAAAATGTTCTGTTTTTCACTTTCTCTCTCTTTACCATTCTATCCAATTATTCAATTTTTTACTTATTTTATTAATATCTATCTATCTATCTATCTATCTATCTATCTATCTATCTATCTATCTATCTAACTATCTATCTATCTATCTATCTATCTATCTATCTATCTATCCATTTGGTGGTGTTGTGTTTTACAAGATCTCTACCTTTGCAGTGTGATTTTATGTGGAAATCGTACGTGATTTGCATATTAGTTTTGTATATTAATTTGAAGAGATCTGTGCTGTGTTACCATACTCTATCTATCTATCTATCTATCTATCTATCTATCTATCTATCTATCTATCTATCTATCTATCTATCTATCTATCTAGAAAGAAAGAAAGAAAGAAAGAAAGAAAGAAAGAAAGAACTAAATGCAACATTCCAGTCATTTCACGTTATAATTTATTTTATCTCGTCAAGACGAGAGTCATCAGACGTGTTGTTATGGCAAGTGGTTTCTGAATGAAAGGCGAGAACGCTCACCCCCTCCTATTCCTCTCTTTAAGGAGGGGGGGAGAAAAAGAGGGAAGATAGGACAGAGGTGTGTACCATTCGCCCAAGTCCCCGGAGGTGTATCTGGTTACCAGCCCCGAACAATCATGTTGGATCGACCAATCATGTTAGATCGCTTTTTAGAATCTGATGGGTTGTTGAATTATAATTGAGATAAATTTCAAATATGAAAAAAGGAACAATTATTAATTTAAAAGTGAGTCATGGTTGAAATGCTTAATGTAATACTCTAGAAAATAAGATGGTTTTAAAGAAATAAATGTTTAGCGATCCGTTATTGACTAATTATTATTTCTTACTAAAGTAGTGCTTGGCTATGGGATATGCAATAGCTTCGTCTCTGTTTTGTCATGAGGAAGGGCAGAAAAATGGAAGGCGTGGGGCGGGACATAACATCAGTACTGCCAGCTTGGAGTCGTCATGGATACCACACTCATAATTAGTAGTGGGCAGATCTGTATAAAACTACTAGAATCTCCTAATCGAGTTGAATGGAAGGGAACTAATGCCAGTACACTTGTTCATTCGTACACATACATATATCTATACATAACCATACATACAGATATACGTACATATATAGATATACAATATCTACCAACGTTCGTTCACACGTACACTATACATACACCAATAAATAACATTATACATAAATATATATATATATATACATACCTATATATATATACATACATACACATACATATCTACACACACATATATATATAGATATGCCCACGCGTTAGCGCCCATATATATATACATATAAATAATACCACGCAAACACACACACATACATAATACATACATACATACACACACACACACACACACATATATATATATATATATATATATATATATATATATATATATATATATATATATATATATTTGTGTTATAATGGAATAATTCCAGGACGAAATCCGGGTAAGAGAGCTCAATGTGGTAAACAGAGCAAGAATAACGTAAAATATAATAACACGAAATTACATGTATATATATATATATATATATATATATATATATATATATATATATATATATATATATATATATATATATCCATCCATACATCCAACTATATATCTATATATACATACACACGACCCGTTACCTATTTACCCAAGTACCCACCCGCAAGTACACTCATACATATAAACAATACGCATCAAAGATAGGGAGTATAAACTTGTTGAATTCTGTCAATGAATTTCTGTTCGACTCACCGCGAGAGGCGAAAGGAAATCTCCAGGGACCCGGAAGTAGATACACATATCTAAACATTTTTATAAATATGCACACGCACATCCATTAAGCCATAAAGACAATTTTTGTGAGTGCACACTGTTAGACTACTTTTCATATATATATATATATATATATATATATATATATATATATATAATAATGGTAATAATCCAGGTAAAAAATATGCACAGGGTGGTAATCCAGAGAATTTTAACCGGGCTTATAAAAAGTGCTCAATATCAAAATAGAGCTTTATATATGATTATTTTATTTACACAGACATGTACAAAATCTGCGACACTGGCATGTCGATGTTATTGATCAACAGTTACTATAAACTGAGATCGCATCATCATAACGACCCCAATTCTTGAAATGTTAAATTTCTTTTCTTCTTCTTCTCTTTCTTTATTCCTCCATTTCATTCTCTCCAAATATGATCTGATCGGATTCTAACTCTCCCTGATGCGATCTCAGTTTATAGTAACTGTTGATCGATAACATCGACATGCCAGTGTCGCAGATTTTGTACATGTCTGTGTAAATAAAATTATCATATATATATATATATATTAGAAAAGGATGAAAATATATTTGTGTGATATCAACCGAGGCAGGTGCGATCACATTGTGTTTTTTGGGGGAGGGGCAAACAGAGTTTATGAAATTTCTTGCAGTTTTAGTTTTCTGTTATTTTCATGTTTTTGTTTTATTTCTATTGCAAATTTCATGTGACATAGCGTTAACAGTTTTTGTGGGTTGGTTTCTGCATTCAAGGATTTTCCTAAAGATTTCAGCTGTTTTTATCATTGCCGCCCTTTGTATCCCTTTTATTTCAATTTATCTGGGTGTTATTTTTGTTCATATGATTATTGGTATTATATTGACTTTCTACATGTTTTATGTCCTTTTCAGGTTTCTGGCAAGTTCCATGTAATTGCTTCGTTTTTCTGTCTTCTTGGTATTGTTTCTGTGCTCTGCATGGACGGAAGAATCTACGCTTTAACATTTTTCCCTTCTTGTTGACTATTGTGACAGTCGGTCTCCTTGCTTGGATTAGTTCATCTGTCTGTATTTCCATGTCCCAGATAATTTTCTGATTTTTGTTTCCTAGTGCTGTCTCGTATTTGTGTCTGTACCGTTTTTCTGCATGTTTAATATGCAGTTGTTTGCATAGTTCCCAGTGAACTGCCTTCCCCACACATTCATCTGGGGTTAGGTTGCGTTGTGTTAATTGTTGCATTTTCTGTTTTTTCTTCGATTTTTCTTTTTCGTTTTATTTTTCTCTGTCATTTAATATTTAAATGTTCACAGAAACTGAAAGACAGTAAAAATCTAGAAATAAGCACCACAGTCTACACTAATCAAATATTAACTAGCAATAGTACAGAGGTAAATAACAAAAAGGATTCTAAGAAAAAGTGACAAATCTAACAATATTATGCCTATATTTATGTAAGTGTTCGCTTGCGTGTGTGTATCCGTTCTCATCCTATATAATACTCTACAGTGCTTTTTTGCATTAAGAGTCTTTTCTTAATACAATGTTAATGCTTCCGGCGCTCCTGTGCAATCCTCCGCTCAGTTATTCGTTGTGTTTTGTTTCTTGTCTTTTATTTGTTTTATTGTTTTCTTATTGTCGTTGGTCAATCATCAAAGCCAGTCTGTCACGTGCACTTCATGACCTCAACAAACATTGAGAATTAATGCAGAATAAGAAAGAGAGAAAGAGGGATATAGATAGATATATAGATAAAAAAAAAGAGAGAGAGAGAGAGAAGGAGAAGAGAAAGCAGTGACTGTCAAAAGCAATGCGCGGCGTTCGTGTAATTCATTTCGTAGCGTTTTAATCTAGTTCAGCTGGAGGCATACCGATTTTAGCGCGAAATATATTTGGGGTGAGCTTTCAGATGGGCGTTTCTCGAAATTGGCTTTAGAAGAAAGTAGAAATAAAGAAAGAAAGAGTTGAAAATAAAGAAAAAGACCAACAGAAAGAAAGAAAGAAAGTGAAAAGAGGCTAAATAAATATTAAGATTATATATCGAGCAAAATGTATATGTGCGAGCATATGAATATATACATATATATATAGAGAGAGATAAATAGGTGAATAGATAGATGAATATATGTCTATATGCACATGCTGTGGTTGAGTTCCTTGTGTCTGATAAGGTTCGAAAAACAATTGCATTTATGTAGCCATTACCTATTATATATATATATATATATATATATATATATATATATATATATATATGTATATATATATATACATATATATATGTATACATATATATACATATATATATTTATACATATATATATATATACATATATATACAAAGGGTAATCCTAAATTAATCGGCAAAGGGTAATCTTAAATTTTCGAAAGAAAAACTTTCATTTTCAGAAGACAACAACTTTTGAAAGTTTTTTTTTCTTTTTCTTTCGAAAATTTAAGATTAACCTTTGCCGAACTGTTACTTACCAGACAGTATTTACTATTTTGGTATTTAATCAGTTTCGTGAAATTACTAATAAATCGTTTTGAGTTTCACTTTCTCTCTTCGTTTATTTCTTTTCACTTTTCCACCTTACGGCAACTACACCGCATTGCTACAGCCTCGGACGACTAATCTGCACTTATATTTACCAGCAATGCTTCAAGCAAACTACAATCTCCTATTATATAAATATATATATATATATATATATATATATATATATATATATATATATATATAAGATCATATTGAATATGTTCAAAACATATTCAATAGAATTCTAAATATTCAAACAAAATTCCGAAAACAAATATTCTATCACGTCCTCCATTTCCTAGAGTTCAACTAAATTCAGTTTCAAATTACATTAGAAATCTCTCCATCCGCATGTTTAAGAAATCTAATTGTTAACATGCTGACATGAGGAATTCTTTACTTATATCGAATAAAAATATTTATAGAGAGATGATTATCACTCCATCAAAATTCAAGAATTATTTTAGTTTATAAACTCGAATAGTTCTTATTATATATGTTTATACATAATAACCAATATATATATATATATATATATATATATATATATATATATATATATATATAAGTACTGTGTGGTAGGGTAGGAAAAATCCAGCAGAGTGCTCGATTAATTAAGAAATCCGAGATTTCGAAGGATTAAGAGCGTAAATATTTATTTATAAAATACAGAAATTCAATGTAACATCAGTACCATCGGTTTCAAAACGGGAGGTTGATCCCGATTATCGTCAGCTGATCAACATATTCATTCCTGAATATGTTTATCAGCTGACGATAATCGGGATCAACCTCCCGTTTTGAAACCGACGGTACTGATGTTACATTGAATTTCTGTATTTTATATATATATATATATATATATATATATATATATATATATATATATAATGAGAGGTAGTTTTCTTATATATACTATATTATATATATATATATATATATATATATATATATATATATATATGTATGTATATGTATATATATTATATATTAATTATTATAAAGATCTGATAATGTATTCAGTACTACTAAAAAAATACTGAAAAATGTATTGGAAATAAT
The DNA here is from genome assembly GCA_963556195.1 of Sepiola atlantica. Taxonomy (NCBI): domain Eukaryota; kingdom Metazoa; phylum Mollusca; class Cephalopoda; order Sepiida; family Sepiolidae; genus Sepiola; species Sepiola atlantica. The sequence continues at coordinate 171,156,885 of OY744524.1, read as the reverse complement.
TTTACCATTTTACATTTTGATATATGCACTACAGCTCTCTAGTGCAAATAAATTTTGCTTACATTAGCTTAAAAGTTTATTCCTAATTATTTCCGATATATGTGCGTAATATGACATTAGAATCAATGTAAAGGTGTTGTTATAAGAAGTGGGAAATCTCCGAGAATCATAAATGTCAAGAGTTAAGGATATGTTAGAAAAACGAAAAGACATCGTTCATGCGGGGAATATGCAAGATCCAAACGGAGATAGCTGTCAAAGTGTAATTCGTTGACTCTGTTTTCTTGTGCATAATTAGACCAACATGTTGACATAGCGGAATGGAATCCGTATTTCTAATCAATTAGCCAATTCTGGAATGATGCTGATGTAGCTGTTTCCCGGTCCACACCACTCCGGAAACTCCGCCGACTCAAGCATGACAGCATGATATCGATTTCGAAGCCACTACTAACATTTAAACATACATGAAAACATCGAATATAAGATAGAGACCATCAAAATTAATCTGTTTATCAATAAAATCAGGTCATCTTCAGTAATGAATCCAGATTCCTTTCGTAATCGTAATCTTGAGCAAGTCATAGTAGATATATGATTCCAAACGAGTGTAAAAGTGTAGAATCTGTAATTGTTTGAGGTTTCATGTCTGCTTGAAAAGATAGATTAACACATGATGTTTTCAAGCATTGCCTTAGATGATGTATACTAAGGACAAGTTTGGAGACAGTGAATTCATCTTCTAGCATGACCTTGTTCCAAACCACACAGTGAAATCTAAAAAAAGATATATTTCGGAAATAAAAGAATATATTTGTTTAATTGTCTGCAAATAACCTAGATGAAAATCAAATAGAAAAACAAATAGAAAATCAATTAAAAAATCAAATAGAAAATCAATTAAAAAATCAAATAGAAAATCAATTAAAAATCAAATAGAAAATCAATTAAAAAATCAAATAGAAAATACATTAAAAATAAAATAGAAAATCAATTGAAAAATCAATTAGAAAATCAATTAAAAATCAAATAGAAAATCAATTAAAAAATCGAATAGAAAATCAATTAAAAAACCAAATAAAAAATCAATAAAAAAATCAAATAACAAGTCCTGAATAAAATTATATCCATCAAATACTAACAAAGTGAAATGAGTTATTATTGATGCGTTGGCATCGGTGCCACCGGAGACTTGTTGTGATTTCATCGGAGTGTTACTAAAACACTTGAACGGAAAAGTAAATGCAAAAATGTCTACAGCAAAGTAAGAATTGTATGAATACAGTTCTTCAAATATGTGTTTATTAATGAATATTTTAGTGATTGAAGACAGTAATTTAGTAATTTTCGTATTTCAAAGGAAAATGGTTCGCCTTTTTGTTTGGTAATGTTCGTTAACGCTCGGCAGTCTCGGAAGTATTCGGTGAAACTCGGAATTTATGACGTAAGTCCTGACATTTTCTTAGATACTATTCCTAAAACGTACAACAAATACACACTTTACCTAAAAAAAATACATTTACAGACTGTCTAGTTTTTAACTATGAGTAAGCAAATTTCTTACATTTACAACATAGAAAAAGTCTTTGTACTTTATACGTGAAATGTATTTTAGGAGAACTTTTAGATGAGCGTTTTTCGGAAATTGTAAAAAAAAAAGATTAACGAAACAAGAAAAGAAAAAAAGTCACAATGAAAAATAAAAACGACTCGTAAGGGGCTTCTATTAGCACTTATTTTCATAAAAGCTATCTATTTGATATTTTATTCAATAAAATAATTGTTTGATAAAAACAGAGTACTGTAAAAAATATAAAACATATAGTAACTCTTATAATTTATGTTTTTTCTAGGGAGAGATATTATTTTTCGAATGTGAATAAATTCATAATTTTTAGCCGAGAGACACACGCACGCACACATACACACACGCACGCACACACACACACATATACATATATATATATATATATATATATATATATATATATATATATATATATATATATATATATATATATATATATATACAATTTTATTTATCTACATAGAATGTTATAAGGAGATACATTTTGTGTATTGATTTTCAGTATTTACTTCAACAACGTGAGTAGAGCTAGGTAGTAAGTTATGAAAATATATTTATGGCAATTAAGCTACACAGAAAGTTTCATCCGCGTAGCGAATCGTAGGGCTAAAATGCATTCAATTCCTGTTACGAGGTGTTTTTTATATATACACGTGATGTTTAGTCTAGCTAGCTAACCAATCAGATTCTTTGCTATTGCCATTCAGTGGTTAATGTTTCCATTAGTCAATTGCAGAGCTTCTCACAAACAAAGATTCGACTGACTTTTACTTCTTATCCTTTTGTTCTGTTTTCTATGGGGAGGATTCACCATTTTTGTGAATGTTTCGAAGTAAAAGGTGACCTTATTTTAACACGTACGTGCTTTTTCTATTTCTATTTTTAGCTATTGGATAAGTTTAGCTTTTTATTTATTTTATTTTATATACCAGATACCGATATATATATATATATATATGTATATATATATATATATATATATATATATATATATATATATATATATATATATATATATATATATATATATATATATATATATATATATAAAGCTCTATTTTGATATTGAGCACTTTTTATAAACCCGGTTAAAATTCTCTGGATTACCACCCTGTGGATATTTTTCACCTGGATTATTACCATTATTATATATATATATATATATATATATATATATATATATATATATATATATATATATATATATATATATATTACTTACATATATAAATACATGTCAGTGTGAAGAGATTGTTATATATATAGGATGCTCGACAAAAATCAGATATTCCGAAAAACAGGTCGCGTATTGAGATGAGATATGCATTTAAATATTCCACGAAATAAACCATGTTATGGAAGGATATGAATGAACATGGTGGCGATCTAGAGCAACGTTCCATAAAGGGGACACTGTTTCATGGTTCAGAGTCAATACTTTATTGAACCACACGAAGGACCCTCAAAAAGTGTAGATCTCAACATAATGAATTTTATCGATTGCAGAGGAAAGAGTTCACATAAATAACACCCTTAAAACTTTGTTGATGGAAGCTTGAAATTATATCCCGTTTGAATCCATCCAAACGGCGACTGGAAATTGGCTATGTCGTTTATTCACGGAAATCACATGGGAAATCTAAACAACGCTCACAACAAGGATTAAGATAACTGTCCGAAACATATACTAAAATAGCAGACACTCTTCGTTTATGGGTGCACGCACGGAAAGATTTTGACTGCATGTTTATCATCTTATATAACAAAACTGATTTTTATTTTAACTCGTTTTTCTATAATGCTTAAGTGATATCCTTATTTATAACCCATAAGTAGCGTTTATAATAAAAGTGGTGATATTTAATTAGTATCACGATGTATGCTCTTAAGTTTAATAAGCATTAGTGCTGTGTTATGTGTAGTTAATCAGATAGTTTAAATATATTTATATACTAGAGTACTTTACCGTTGTTTCAGCGCTTACCTTTAACTTATTTAAGTAATTTGAAAAAATAGTTATGTTTTGTTTACAAATAATGCTAATACGTCAAGTTAGCTGCTGCTAATGATTGGTATGCTGTTGGTTAGTGAATATATATATATATATGTATATATATAAATGTATATATATATTTATATATATATGTATATATATATATATATAAATATATATATATATATATCTCAATGTATATTATATGTACTAGCAAATATATGCTATCTCCAGTCGCATACTTTGCTAGTTGGAAGCAGAACATATACTACACTACCGCCACACCTCTAAAAAAAGAGGAAGTAATGCCTGAGAAGATGGTATCATGATAACATAACATATACTACACTAACTCAACACCTCTCAAAATAGGAGGGGATAATGCCTGGGAGAGTGGTATCATTACAACAGAACTGATACTACACTACATCTACACTTCGACATATAATCGACTGACGCATTCAAATCTGGCCGTATCTCGATCCGGCGCCCTGTTTAAAATGACGAAAAAACGTACAATAAAAAGATGAAAAAAAAATGACAAAAAAATTAAAAAAACATCCAAAAATAAATAAAAAGAAAAAAGCACCAAGAAACATCAAAATCTGCGCCAAAAAGCAAAAAGAAACTTGACAAAAAACATGAAAAAACGTCAATTAAACAAATAAATTCAAAAAAACATCAAAACATCAAAATTGGCGCCAAAGAGTCAAAAAATGAAATATGATAAAAAGAATTGACAAAAAACATGAAAAAACATGAAAAAACAATGGAAAAACAATGGAAAAACAAAAAAAAACATCAAACAACATAAAAATTGGCGCCAAAGAACAAAAAAGAAAAAAGAAAAAAATTGACTAAAACATGAAAAAACATAAAGAAACAAAACAAATAGAAAACAAAAAAACATCAAAATTGGCACCAAAAAGCAACAACGACAACTAAAATGACCAAAACATAAAAAAACTTTGTAAAAACTTTTAAAAAACAAAAATCCCTGGACAGATGGTATCATGACAAGCGAACAAGTCCTGCACTACCTCCGCACTTCTCAGAAAAAGAATAGGTAATGCCTGGGAGGATGGTATCATGACAACAGATACTACACTACACTATGCACCATAATTGAGCATTTAAAGATAGTATATTAGTCTGAAATAGTATATACTATACCATTTCATAATAAGTACAATAGTCTTAAATAGTATAGTTTCGGCTTCAGACAGACACACAGATACATAATCTCCATTATTAATATATATATATATATATATATATATATATATATATATATATATATATATATATATATCATTTATAACCTCTTAAGTTTCGTTTACAATAGAAGTTGTAATATTTAATCTGTATAACGAGTTTTGATCTTAAGTTTAATAAAGCTGTGTTATTTGTATTAAATTAGATTTAAAAGATAGATTTATCTATTAGTGTATGCGTTTCGTCCGAAATGACAGTGTACCCGCTTCATTATTTTCGTACTTACTTTCAACTTATTTTATTAAAGTAATATTACTTATTATCCAAAAATAAATCCAAGATGGCGATAGATGACAGGGAAACTTCGACAGTCTTCCGCCTTACTTTTCCCTCGCCTCAAAATAAGGCCACTTTCGATTTATTTAACGCACTTAAAAGTGAGGAGAGTCACACACCCTTTGAAACAAAGGGAGTGATACTCATTGGCTAATTAAATAAATAAATAGTGAGGGGGTAATAAAACGAACAATTCCGATTCGATTAGAAGCTACAGTAGGAACTGATTGGCTATGAAAACAATCCTAAAATGTAGATCCATGCAATTAGTATGATGTCAATGAAACTATGAAGAAATCAAACCGTACACTTGGGACAATAAAACGAACATTTGTTAGCAAAGAGAAGAGCGTGATCCAGAAGCTCTATACATCATCCTTGAGTACGGAAATGCACCACGAGTCCACCAGTTTGTCGGTGATATTGACAAGGTTGAAAAAGTCCAGCGTCGAGCCACCAAATTGTGCCCTACACTTGTGGACCTGCCATACGATGATAGGCTCAGACACATGAAGCTCCCGTACATGTACTATAGAAGAGAACCTGGAGATATGATCCAGACGTTCAAGATCCTTACAGGCAAAGACAACATGGACCAGGAGAGACTGTTACCCCTCAGCAAGATCGCCGGGACAAGAGGTCACAACCCGAAACTGGAAAAGAAACATGACAGGCTAAACATTAGAAAGTATTCTTTTGGGATACGGGTTGTGAACAATTGGAATTCTCTGCCAGACTAGGTCATCGATGCTACAGACATAAACAACTTTAAGTGCAAGTTGGACAAACACTGGCTTCACAGAAAATATTCGGTCAGACCTGCGCACAAATTAGTATAGTGGACAAAAAGAAAAGGAAAAGAATTGGGAGTTACAGGCACGAGCGTTTTTCTCAAATATATGTTATGTTATGTTATGTTATATTATGTTATGATTCCATCGAGAATGAAAGACAAACGGTTTTCTGTAGCTTACTTGCCAAAAGTATATTTTCATAAAACTACTACTAAGCTTTGTGACGTATTAAACACTATTACAGTAAATGTTGAAAAACATAGATGCGTTATATATTTTTTATAATATAAGTGTATATAAATAAAATAGTAATATATACACAATCTTGCTTATTTCTTAAGTCAGGATCCAACGAATAGATCGAAAAATCGATTCGCAAAGCGTGAAAAGCGGCCAGACAGACATTTTGTCTTTTATATATAGAGTTTAAATCTCTTTAGCTGTGTCTTTTTTTTTATTCAGACGTTGCCCAATCTCTGTTAAATTTTCTGCTTCTTCTGTGTTGCCGTCAACGTCCACTTCCGGTCGTCAAGTTCAACATTCGTCGATGTTGAAGGAAGTTCCGTCCAAGCAATGTCTTCATTTTAATTCCAACTAGAGTTTAAATATTCCATATTGATTGAATTTTCATTTCTCAACAGTAACTGGCAGTGATACAATTATGGAGGAGTGACTACAATATATACTAGGGTTTCAAGCCAAACTAATCAGTGATAGAATTCTGTTCTACTGTTTCCAAACAAATTCATGCGATGGATTTGTTACTTTTGTTTGAAAATCAACACAAACTTGGTCGCGAAAACACGAGTAAGAATTGGTAAACAAATACATTCCCGTGTTTCGGAATTTTTTGATGATTATTAATAATTTGTATGATTTGAATTATTCGAACTCCTGTTCTCATAATGGATGTTATTCTCACAACGTTTCAGTCGATGTAACCTCCGACTTTCTTCAGTGGAATCTTGTCGAACTCGGGAATCTGTACGGAATTTTGAACAGAACCCTTTATTTAATTCACGGGGGTAGCTTGCCATGACCAGGTAAAAGTCTTATGTAATTCGTAATTGTATTCTTAGTATCACCTGCACTGGGGATTGAACCTTCAACCTCCCCAAGACTGTCACTTAGACCTGATTATACTTTGCACTTATATCCGTATCGCCACAGGTCCTTGCAGACAATTTTAGTATGAATTTTAGGGGTCTTAAAACTATTTAGAGTTTGACAAAATACACCAGAAGAAGGTCAGAGGTTACATCGGCCGAAACGTTGTTAGAATAACATCCAAAATGAGAATAGTAGTCCGAATAATCGAAATGATCCTAAATATATTCCTAACTTTAAAATCCAACCGAACATTAGTTTTATTATCGCATGCAAAAATCGATAGAAATACATAATTTCTATTGACTTGAAAACCTTTCACTATTGCGATAAACATTGATATTTGTATTAAATACAATGGATGAAAAATATATTCATACCAGAATTCTAAATATGAATCACAACTCGTAAAATATCCTGCGGCACAAGACAACAAAATCTAGTTTCGTTTTTGGCGTGGTCTTGAACCGAAGTTCGGACCGGTTCAATATAACGCTGTTTTCGAAATTATTTATCGTTGTACCTGTCATTGAAAGGGAGTCTTGTCAATCAACCTCCCCTGCTGACAGGTTTGTTGTTAATAAACCTGGGTTGTTGAGTGCTCCGAAGTATGAAAATGGCAAAACACATGCGACCTGATGGCGGCGGTAAAAGGGGTGGGTGTGGATTAAAAACGCATCAAATAGATAAGACGCCGTCTGCCCGACAATTTTAGTTTTGTACTTTGGGAAATGCAGTAATGAATACTATTTTTATATAAAATACCTCGTCCACTTTGTTTATCATGTGTTCAATTTACAGCTGCTATAGCCCCTTTTTCCGAAGTCTAGATAATTAATTACCTGCAGAGAATTAAGGATTAACGCTTAATGCGTCTGTTTCCTACCTGTTCGACTAAGCAGCAAACTACACGCTTTGAAAATCTAAAGACAATGTAGGCTCAGAGAATGGTCAACCGCTGCTCTAAACGGGGATGTGACTATCGTACTTGAGGATGTTGTGACACCGAGTCATAAAATAAGATTCTACGATAGAATATCTCTGTTAGCGCTGTCACACACAGATACACATATCAGACCGCGGTAGTATTACAATGCAATTGCTATTATATTCAATAAGCGGTTGTAAAAGTATTTATTAGAATACGCTAAGGTAATTTCATGTTGGTGTAGAAGAAATCGAAAATAGTTTTTATTGTTTAAAATAAATTATTTTTTATAAATATCCACTTTCACCATTTTATTTTAACGGAACCTGATTTCTCAACAGTCATCAGAAATAGTAAATAGATATTTATGAGTGAATGTATTTTTTCGCAGACACGAAAATTCGTCATGACATATTCGGATGAAATAACGACGATATTAAAATCGTTGGGGAAGATTAATAAAGATCTTCATCTTTTCTGACAAGTTAATAAAGAAAAGAAATCCTTTATTTATATATTAAAAAAAAAAATAATTCAAGTTCTGACAGCTTCGGCGTTGCTGGAAGTGGATTTGTGCTCCTGGGTTTTTCGAAATCCACGTAAGCCTCGGTTTATCATCGGCCATCTTAGCTTAGTTTTATTCCCCTTTTCGTTTATCAACTCACGTCCGTCCGACGAGATTTGTACTTGTTCGATGTCCTTCAGAACGAGGCTCGCGTTTCGTATTGGCGACTTCGTTTTCGTTTGCTTTCTCCGATTGCAAACGAACGTGACTTACTCGAATAGGAAAAAGAGAAAGAAAAAGTGGAAAAGAATCGTATTCAATCTAAGAATGCACGTACGCACGCATGTATAAAGGCTATTCCCCAATCACCACACATACACACCTACAGACACCAACCCATACAAACCCACAAATAGTCACGAATATTTCCATGGATATATTGAGTTACAGCTTACGGGATGAGCACATATTCCATAAATATCAATATTTATATATATCAGGTTTTCTTCGGGCTCACAAATAATAATAATAATAATAATAATAAAACTACTACTACTACTACTACTACTACTACTACTACTACTACTACTAATAATAATAATTAAAACTACCCCCGACAAAATAAACACAATATGATGGCACCAGCCTCGGCTGATACCACACACAATAGTCGTGAAGGGCCAAGGAGGATGGTAAAATTGAGGACGAAGGGTACTAACAAGGCAGTGGAAAAGGCGCGGGAAGTACTAGGACCCTAAGGAGGGTTATTGCCACTCAAATCCCAGTGAAGACCAATGATCGTTTCCAACGAGAACTCAATGGTAGACGGCTGAAATAATTTGCAATGGTTATCAAAAAAGGTGGAGAATACTGGAAATATAGGGAGTCTTGTTGTCACTCGGACTCCAGGGAGCACTACCAGTTATTGTCAGTGAGCAATCACCGATGATTGGTTGTGGGAGAACTCTTAGTGAGTTGCTAATAATAATAATAATAATAATAATAATAATAATAATAATAATAATAGTAATAATAATAATAAACGAAGAGTGAAGACAACTGGTAAGTATAGAAGACTGTGGAAACACACAAAAAAAAAACAGCTGGAAAAATTAATAACACAGAAAGGCTGATAACCGCAGCAATAGAGACCGTCTCAATGAACAACGCCGGAAGAACCGAAATCAGAAACAAAAAGACAAGAAAAGAAAAGTTGGGGAAAACAGCTACATGAGACGATTCATAAGAATGACAAGAGCAAAGACCTAACAACATCCCTTGACATGGCTAAGAAAGGGATACTTAAACAGAGAAACGGGATCTCTACTGACAGCTGCACAGAACAATGCGATTAGGACAAACTACATTAAAGCTAAAATAGATACAACCCAGCAAAACAGTAAATGCAGATTCTGTGGACAAAGAGACGAACCAGTAAATCACATAATAAGTAGATGCAGCAATCTAGCCCCCCCCCCAATACAAGAACAGAGACGACTGTGTGGGGATAGCACGACACTAGAAACTATGCAGGCAATTGCATTTCGAACACGCGGACAAATGGTACAAACATAAACCAGAGAAAATCACAAAATCCTCTGGGACATAAAGCTACAAACAGATAAACTCGTAAAAGTAAGGAGACTGGATGTCATAATAGTCAACAAGAAGGAAAAATCCTGCTAAGGCAAAAAGCAGATAGCAAGTCAAACACTCCTCCTCCGTCGAAAAAGAATTCAGACGGATATCCTTCATTTTATTTGCATAATTAATCATTTTATTTCCTTTTTTTCCTTTCCCTTTTCCATACCGATAGATATTTTATTTCTCTTTTTTTTTTAACAATTTGAGTCGTTGGTTTTTATAGTTCAACAATTAAAACGTTATTATGTATGGATATGAATTTTAGTGCGAACACTTGCGAAACACAATTTTTCTGGTCATTTTTGACGGAGAGTGTAAACTCGTATATATATATATATATATATATATATATATATATATATATATATATATATAGGATCAAATATAAACCAAAGTAAAACTTTTAGTAGATGGAACCTATTGTGAAGAGGATTAGCTCAATATACGAGATAGAACAATTGTAGAGATATCTTTATATATAATATATATATACACACATGAATATATATATATACATATATATATATATATATATATATATATATATATATATATATATATATATATATATATATATATAATTATATAGTAATTCCCCCCAAAAACCTTCTATAAATACTAACACATGGCCTAGACCTGATTATCCTCATTCCTCTGAAGATTGACCCAGATTGGTCCGAAAGTACTTGGGAAACAAATGCAAATGATGGCAAATTCATCAGCCAATTTCCCCCCGAAACTAAGATCCTAATTCGGACTATTGAAAAGATCTACCAACAGATATCTAGACATGAGTTGTCTCTTATATTCATGCTGCCTAGATACACACACACACACACACATACACATACACACACACATATATATATATATATATATATATATATATATATATATATAGTTTAGGAGTTTATTCTATTCAACAAAATATATTACGTAACTATATATATATATATATATATATATATATGCACCCCTAAATGTCAAAATTAACAAAATAGATAATATTCCCATGTTTCCTACCGTGTTGCCTAGAATATATATTCGAAAATTCATAATGTTCCGTTCATTAATTTAGGAGATTCTGTACATAGATATATCTGTCTTCTAAAATGAATTGTTACACATATATACATGGGTGTGATAGAACCTTTTCACTCCAAATGTTACGCAATTATGCACAATGTTTAAAATATGCATACATTGAACATTGCGTAAAAGTTGAATAAAAACCAATCATCCAATAAAAAAATAAAAATAACGAATAGTGAATTAATGATTTATTTTTTTTAAGGAATATCTAAATTATTTTTTTTTATCGTGGCTCGCATATCTACGACTGAGTATATTAGGAAATTGGTTTTACTTTTGTGATGGAAGGGTGTCTTTCAATATCAATGTAAGTGCGATATATAACTGAACTTTATATTTATAGAAGATATATTAATATATATACATATATATATATATACATATATATATATATATATATATACATATATATATTTATATGTTAATATATATAACCTAAAATAGAAATACAAGAAACCACGTGTTAAAATAAGTTCACCCATTATTTTGACACAAAAAAGAAACAGGATATAAGCCACTCTATAGAAAACAGAAAAATAGAAAAGGTTATAGGAAGTAAAACATACCGGACTATTGTTCGTGGAAAGCCCAAGTATTGGCTAAGAGAACAACAAAGAATCTGATTGGTTAACTAGCTAGTCGTGCATATAAAATCACCCGGCAAGACTAACTCCATGCATTTTAGCCTGAAAATTCAGGTCGTGAATGAAACGCGAGAGAATCTGTGTAGCTTAATTGCCATAAATATATTTCCATAGCTTACTATATATATATATATATATATATATATATATATATATATATATATATATATATATATATATACTGAGAATATTCTTAGCTAAATTTTTGTTTGTCGTTTTTGTTTCAATTAAATTGCACATGATTGCACATGGTCGTCATTCTATCGTAAAAAGATTGTTTATCAAATTTACGAAGAAATCAAAGAAATAAGTTTTAGGTATTTTGTGTTTCGTTTTTTATTTCTAGTTTCTATTTCTCGTCATCCGATTTTACATCACTGTTTTTTCTTTTATTTACAAATTTGATGGGAAATCCCACCACGAAACACATATGTCACACCTTATGTAAAAGGAGATAAAAACAAGGAAAGAAAAATAAAACGATATTTCCGTCCTGTGTTACTAAAAAACAACTGATTCTTACTATTCGCGTTTTGCGATGAAAATCCTATCCTTAAGTGTTTTGGGCAGAGTGAAAATGTACATAATACTGATCCTCATCCAATCACGAGCAACGTTGGGTCTACGTGCTAGTATATATATATATATATATATATATATATATATATATATATATATATATATATATATATATATATATATATATATATGTGTGTGTGTGTGTGTGTGTGTGTGTTGTGTAAGTGTGTATTGTCCGATTGTACCGTTGACCATATGTGTTTCGACTGGTTTTCTTTTGTAGAAAGATGCGCAGAAATTTCCAATTTTGATTCGTAGTTTGTTAAACCGTGAATCATTTGATTACCTGATTTTGACTATTACTTGGAGATTTTGATCACCGCTTCTATGATACAATAACATCAAAAATGGAGTCTCAGCTGTACGACATACTAACCACTCAACACTTTAGGGACTACCAATCTCTTACTGAAGATTTCTTAAGAGAACGCCCCGTATAGCCCCAAAAGCTCACTAAACACATATGATCATCGTGCATGAATGTCCAAATATATATTGACGCAACTCAATCAGATATTTGGTAACTGGCAAGGCGGTAATTTCTTTCCTCTCTTTTTTCTGTTAACATAAATAATATCAGCAGGCGAAAAAATCTATTCTTTTGCACGAACGCTTTGTATTATTGCTAATTACAGCTGACGCTATATATATATATATATATATATATATATATATATATATATATATATATATATATATATGAGAAGAATGCTGTAGTTCGCTTGGAGCATTGTGTATAGTGTAAGAATAATATTATTTTTTTTTAAGGCGATAACAATGCGTTGTTAAAGTGACACATACGACACGTGGAATCGTAAAAACAAAACAAAGTGACAATATTGAAAAGTCAATAATTTTCAAAATTTTTTTTTTTATTTACCAGTGTATCGTGACCGTGGTGTTGGGTTGGAGTGTGTCCTTTTCATTATTATTTTTTTTTAATTTTCGAGGGTATCCCTCATCCTCAGAATAAAATAAATACTACCACTCGTTGGAGTGTGTTTTTTTTTGCCAAAAGCCGGGGCCGGAAATGTTGGTTTGTTTTAAGTAGCAGGTCCGCAGAAGTTTGTTTATTTATTTTTATAAATTATTATTTGCTATTTTAACCGTTGCTGTTTATTTTGTTAGTAAATATACTGAGTAATTTATTTTTTATTTATTTGTTTGTTTTGTTAATAATATACTGAATAATCATTATCTCGGTGGTAGGGACTGATAACTCGTGTGAGTCAAGCTTTGTTTGTGGGAGTTATGTCCCTTTAGAGTTTTAATAATTTCGTTCTATAAATTTGTTTACCGTGTGTGTGTAGTAGCAGATGTGATTGGGTGGGCGAGGAATCCTGGGTATGGAGGTGGGGCGTCGTTAATAGAGCCTTTGGTATATATATGTGTGTGTGTGTGCGTGTGTGTGTTGGTGTATGTATATATGTGTATATATATACGTATATGTAAAATACATACATGCATACATATTTATTTTATTTATTTATTAATTTCTTTATTTTATTTCTTTATTTCTTTATTTATTTTTTATTATTTTTTCATTTTTTAAAAATATTTTTTTAATTTATTTATTTATTTATTTTTTTTATTATATATTTTTTTAATTAATGTTCGATTCTATATTATTATTTATCTATATTATTAGATTTTGTTATGTGCAGTCGTGGTATATAATGGTCGGGATTTCAAGTTAATAAGTAAGGCGGGCAACAAGTGCAACCACGTGTCCGAGTTAGCAGCAGGTGCAAGTGGCTGTGTGTGCACCAGTGTCAGTAATTGGGCTAATAATATGGGCCTAACTAACTTCATTTAGTGTTGTTATCGTTAATAGTATGTCTGCATAGTATCATAGATGTTTGTTAGTAAAATGTGTATGATGGTGCTTGTCGTGTGTGGTTATATTAAGAAGTTGGAGTTTAGCTCGGCTCTGTTGTTCAATTTAGGGGATAGCTTTCTAATTAATATAGATTCTTTAAGTCTGAGATTGCCCTGGTCTCTTTCGCTAGCTAGTATCTTGACTCGTATGTCTTTGGTGGGGTTGTGGCCACAACCCCACCAAAGACATACGAGTCAAGATACTCATCTCAAATTGCAGGTACAAACGAAAATTTAAATACATTACTTTCATTACCCCCTCTGACAACCCACCTCCCAACCAACACCCCTTTGCTAGCATTAGACTAATTTTTAAACTCTAAAATTTGTTAATTTGTTTATCTTTATTCCTTAACTCCTCCAACCTTACAAATAACCATCCCAAAAACATAACATATCCTCCCTATTACTCCTAATAACTATATTAATCCATAGCGCTTATTGTATTTTGAAAACTAACATTACTCTCTCTACACCCCACCGACCCATAACCGCCCTAACTTAAATACCATTATTCCTACTCTACACTATAATTCCCTTTTCCTTTCATTTTCTTCTTTTCTATTTGCCAACCTTCGCATACACTCTTCCATTCCTTCCATTCCTTTCATGCTTTTTATTTTATCTCCCTTGTATCCATTACATCGACCCTGTATATGCTCCTATCCACCGACTATATCTTCATCGTAGTTTTTCATTTATCTCTTCTTTTAACTACGCTCCTAAGTTACTCCTTCAATTGATCCATTTGCTGCCCCTATTAAGCTATTCATAACCTCAACGCACTAGTGATAAACTTACATTTTACATGATTCAACCTAACCCTACCCTAGAATACTCATAACTGATATCAATTGTTACATGCGGTCTAACTTTTTTTCTCCAAATCGATCCCCAACCCTAAATTTTAATTTGATTAAGTGGGACAGGCTAAATGTCTAACTATACATTGAGCTTGTCTTACTTATTTATTTTTTATCTGTTTTTTTATTTAATTTTTCAACTTTACTTTTGGGTTGGTTTTATTTAATAATACTTTCAACCGACTGGGAATCCCTTTTAAAATCTGCAGTACTTTTAAATCTTTTAAATATATAACACTATATCTCTGCCCGGCTTAGTACTTTTTCAAAATTTAAACTACTGATTTCCATTCTTTGAAACCCCATTTTTTCCCCATCGGACACTCCTTTTTCTTTTAATTTCGAAATTTTATCATTTTATCTACTTGTTAGATTCCTCGTGATCCGTTAAGTCAACATTGGTACATTATAGATTAGTGTAGTTAGGTATTTTACTATTTATTCTTTAATGACATCATCTATGTATTTGTCTTATGCTCTTATTCTTTTTTAAAACCTAGTTCACCCCAAAGAAGGCAGCCCACTGCTGTAGACGTAAGGGGTTACTGGGAAATAGGGTGGAGGGTTTGGGAGTCATCCTGAGTTAGGGGCTGTGAAGTGAGATGTCTGTGTACATTAGTTTTACACTTCAGTCGGTGAAACAGGGAGAATTAAAGGGAATTCCATAGGCCGTCAGCACGAGGAAAGAAGCTATTGGAGTAGAAGGCTCTTCGGCATCCGTGTATATCCACAGTGAATAGATGAGATTTGGCTGATCGTCGGGTTGGTCTAGTGAATTTACGTCGAGGGGTCACTAGTGCAGCAAGTTCATCAGAACACAATCCATTGAAGTATTTGTAAAACAGGCACAAGGATGCAACATTGCGGCGATGGAACACGGGCTGGAGCTTGATGGATAGTGAGAGGTCTATTAAGTTAGCGACTATTTTTTGGACTTTGTCAAGGAGGGAGAAACTAGTAGATGATGCCCCAGCTCAGATGTGTCAACAATACTCCATACATGGGCGGATGGTGGCTTTGTAGAGATATAGGATAATGTCAGAAGTGAGAAGTTTTCTAGCACGGTAGAGGGAGACTATCTTCTTTGTAGCAGCCTTGGAAATGTCGTCAATGTACTGATTCAAATTCATGTTTCCTGTGAATGATAATCCGATGAGTTTGAATGTTGAATGTTGAACTCTCAGGTAGGGTGTTATTTGCTATAGCAATCGATGGTTGAAGAGTTGTTAGGTAGTTATTGAAGGAAAACAGCATGGTCTTTGCGACATTAAAACTTATCATCTATTTATGACCCCAATCCACTACAGACTGGAGGTGATTTCTAAGGAGTCAGCCATTGCCTTAGATATGTGCGCGTCCGTTTGCACACATGACAGGAGTAGTACGTAGTTTAGTAAGCAATTATACCAATCTCAGTCTCAATTACATCAGGGAAGTCGTTTATTAAAATCAAGAACAGTAGAGGTCCAAGGATCGATCCCTGAGGTACACCAGAATAATGTCATGTTGCTTAGATGAACGGCCATCGAATACAGCCTGGAGTTTTCTTTTGGTTAAGAAGGATCTAATTATATTAAATATTTGTCCAGCAATACAATATGAGTGAATTTTTAGGAGACGCACTTAATGCCAGACCTTGTCAAAGGCTTTTGACATATCAATCGCTACAGCCCTAGCTTCACCTGCCTTGCCCAGTGTATGATATATGCGTTCAGAGATGACCCGCAATATATCGTTCTTTTCTGAATCCGTACTGATGATCAGAAAGCAGTTTAGCATCAACTAGGTGCCGAACTATTTCTAGATTGATTATGGATTCAAAGAGTTTAGCAAGGTCGGCAGTAGACTGATTGGGTGATAGTTCTGAGGATCAGTTCTATCTCCAGAATTCTTGAAGACTGGTACCACAGAGGCAATTTTCCAGGAATCAGGGTAGCAAGATTCAGCAAGGCATTTGTTAGAGAACAGGGGCCAGTTCAGCAGAGCATTTCTTTATTACTATTACTGGTATGAGATCAGACCCACAAGCTTTATAGATGTCAAAGTATTTCATAGTGTCGATGACCTGAGATGAAGTGATGACCATGTTTTCAAGTGTGGCTTCGGTCCGCAATGGGAATTTAGGGAAGGGGTGGTTTGCCGAGTCCAAAGTGGAGTTTAAGGCGAAACGCTGGCCAAGTAGTTCAGCCTTATCAGTTGTCGTGCAAACAACATCGTTGTGAATAGATAGCGGGGGGATTGTTAATTGTGCATTGTTCACCACACTATCGTGAATTTTCCAGAAATCGCGAGTACTTAGTTTCTGTGACTGAATGCGTGTGTTTGGTTAACCCCGCATATCTTCTCTTTGATTCACTTTACAATCATTTGTTGACTGTATAATTGCTTACTATACTACGCTATACTCTTTGTTGACTTTATAAATTTCTGTCTATTCGCAGTTTACTTATGGTGGTCGAACTTTCCGAATACTTGCTGCCTCTTAGCAATAACAGCTTCACATTCTGAAGTGAACATTTAAGGAGAGTGGGGTTTGCTGAAGAACTTTCGCATAGGGAAATAAGCTTCACTGTCTGCTTTGACTCATTCGGTTAACTCATTTGCACACTGATCAGCATTGAATGAAAAGGTTTCACTCCATTGGGCGTCGCTGATGTAATCTCTGAGGGATTCAAAATCAGCCTGCTCGTAGTTTCTCGTCGTTTTGAGCAACAACTCATCAGCTTTTGAACGAGTTTTCAATATCAATCATTACCACAATGTCATCAGAGTTTCCGAGCGGGCTATGGCCATTCGCCACTCAAGCCCCGGGTAGTGAGGTCAAGACCATATTTTTGTTTGCCTTATATGGATGGTGGGAGTAAAAATAAAGATATTGTCCAGTGAAAGTTGGCTTTCGATATACGGATGATTTAAACTCTGATCTGTGTGAGTTATCAACACATCTAGGAGTGACAGTCTGTTTTCATGTTCCTTTTCTATGCTCAACTGTATAGATAGACAAATTGAGCTCACATGGTCCAAAAATACGTGAACATTCCATGAATGTATCGAAACCACATTATGGTTTTAGTAATGTGGATCCTAATGTCATTTCTTGAAAGTATTCATTGAATTTGTTGAGAGGACACTGGTGATGCCATAGCTAGACTTTCTTTTCTGCCGATATATGTCAGATCTCACTCAGAAAGTCAACATCTTACTCACATTATCTATTGGGATACAAGTTGTTCTCACAGTAAAGTATATAGAGTTCTGTCAATAGGAACTTTGTGAAGAGACTTGCTACGTCTATTTTCACAATCTTGTTGGTATGACAAAGAGCATTATTGAGTTCAATTAGACGTCCCTTTAGAAGCCCGGAGGTTACATCGATCGACATGTTGTGATAATAAATTTCACGCTAAGAGCGGTAGTTCGAATAATCCAAATCACCCACATGTAAACTGTTGTTGGGTCATTTGATTCACTAGACCAACTCGACAATACACTAAATCCCACTCATTCACTGTAGATGGCCCCAGATGCCGGGGAGCTTTCTACTCAAATAGCTTCTTTCCTCGTGCTGATGGCATCTGGAACTCCCTCCTTGCCTCCTGTTTCCCCGACAGTACTGACATGCAGAAATTTAAAACTAATGTAAACAGACATCTCGCTGCGCAGATCCCAATCTAGGTTGACTGCCCCCTACCTTCTCCCCTTTTCTTTCTTCTCAGTAGCCCCTTACGTCTACAGTGGCGGCCTGCCTTGTTGGGGTGAACTTCGTTAAAAAGAAAAAAAGAATCCGTAGAAATGTTTTTTAAATGACGATTCTTTTGTTGAAACATCTGTTTTGTAAGTATATATTTTGTAAACAAATCCTGGGTCAGAGTGGACCAGGGAGTAGTGGTAAATAAGGGATGACTCCACACTTCAAAAGTCTATTGAATTAGGGTTTTAAGACTTGCCACTAGAGGGTCTTAAAATGAACCCTCTATCACTCTCTCATATATATATATATATATATATATATATATATATATATATATATATATATATATAGTGAATGCGCATATATATATATATATAATATATATATATATATATATATATATATATATATATATATAGTGAATGTTTTTATTCGAACATGTACAAAGTCTGCTACACTGGTATGTCGATGTTATCGATCTACAGCTATCAAGAGCTGAGGTCTCATCAGGCAGAAAGTTTTTGTGATTACAAAAAAACTTTCTGCCTGATGAGACCTCAGCTCTTGATAACATCGACATGCCAGTGTAGCAGACCTTGTACATGTTCGAATAAAAGCATTCACAATACAGCTCTGTATCTTTATTGAGCACTCTTTTATAACCCCTGTTTGATTCCCTTTGGATTTCTACGCTGTGGATTTTTACTCTACCTGGATTACTATATATATATACATTATATATATATATATATATCTCACTCTCTCTCTCTCTCACTCTCTATATATATATGTGTGTGTGGGGGGAGGTATACGGGGAGAGAGAAAGTGAAAGAGAGGAAACATGAAGTTGAAGTTTTATTACAGGTTTAATCCATACGAAATTCCTTATTAATAGCAAATTACAATATATATATATACATATATATATATATATATATATATATTTCAACCTCCATATACCTTTTTTTGAAAATTTTTGTTTCAAAGTTTTATTTTCCCACATCCAATCAACACTAAAATAGCCAGACAAAAATTGTCGGTTATTTTTAATAATACGTGTCTTAAAGAAAAAATGCTGCCTCGATACACACATATATATATATATATATATATATATATATATATATATATATATATATATATATATATATATATATATATATAAAGTATTGGCAGATCGTTGAAACATTTATTAAATGAATAAAATCATTTACTTAAATACATATCTGAGACTTTCGGTGTATACACCTTTTTTAAAAAGTACTTTTTTTATTCTGCTGGTATTAACCGTGAGGGGTTACCCACTCGTAGATAGAGCAAATTATACAATATAAAAAATCTAGCGTTATTGGTATTCTAAATTTCAAATATTCTATTCAAACACGCCCGATTTCACGATCCCAAAATAGTTCACAAAATTGGGCGTACACTTTGCTCTATCTATTGTATTTAAATTAATGATTTTATTTTTTTAATAAACATTTAAAAACATTATAACATTATTTGGTATTCTAAATTCAGAATATATATATATATATATATATATATATATATATATATATATATATATATATATATATATATATATATATATATATGCGATTTTATGAAGGCTTACCAAAGCATTTCTTTTCAGGAGACCAATGATCACCATTAAAGACTTGTTCTTGCAAATATTATTTATTAAAATTTAATGTGTTTTCCTACACGTGTTTCACTACCAAGTATTCAAAAATGCACTTGGGACCGATTATTTTCTTGTTGGCCTGGTGGCAGAAATAATGCACGAGCTACTTTTCTAAGACATTTTCTAGGATTTCCTTTTATCTTTGTACTTTCTTGTTTTTAATTTTTATTTTTTCCTCTTCTTTTCTTAAGTGACCTCAACTAATGCAACGCCACATTGTGTATTGTCGGTAGTTGAAACCCTTATTACAGACATTTAATTTCCCCGATGATCTGCCAAACAGGTACCTGCTTGGTAGAGAAACACGTGTAGGAAAACACATTAAATTTTAATAAATAATATTTGTAAGAAAACGTCTTTAATGGTGATCATTGGTCTCCTGGTAAGCCTTCATAAAATCGCATATAAATGCTCTGTACTATGTAATCGAGTATCATCGAGCTTGTTTTTATTGGTAGGTCTTCACTGAATGATCTATTTTATAAGTGAAAAATCTAAATCTCTCTCTCTCACTCTCTCTCTCTCTCACTCTCTATATATATATGTGTGTGGGGGGGGAGGTATACGGGGAGAGAGAAAGTGAAAGAGAGGAAACATGAAGTTGAAGTTTTATTACAGGTTTAATCCATACGAAATTCCTTATTAATAGCAAATTACAATATATATATATACATATATATATATATATATATATATATATATATATATATATATATATATATATATATATATATATATATATATATATTCAACCTCCATATACCTTTTTTTGAAAATTTTTGTTTCAAAGTTTTATTTTCCCACATCCAATCAACACTAAAATAGCCAGACAAAAATTGTCGGTTATTTTTAATAATACGTGTCTTAAAGAAAAAATGCTGCCTCGATACACATATATATATATATATATATATATATATATATATATATATATATATATATATATATATAAAGTATTGGCAGATCGTTGAAACATTTATTAAATGAATAAAATCATTTACTTAAATACATATCTGAGACTTTCGGTGTATACACCTTTTTTAAAAAGTACTTTTTTTATTCTGCTGGTATTAACCGTGAGGGGTTACCCACTCGTAGATAGAGCAAATTATACAATATAAAAAATCTAGCGTTATTTGTATTCTAAATTTCAAATATTCTATTCAAACACGCCCGATTTCACGATCCCAAAATAGTTCACAAAATTGGACGTACACTTTGCTCTATCTATTGTATTTAAATTAATGATTTTATTTTTTTAATAAACATTTAAAAACATTATAACATTATTTGGTATTCTAAATTCAGAATATATATATATATATATATATATATATATATATATATATATATATATATATATATATATATATATATATATATATATATATATATATATGCGATTTTATGAAGGCTTACCAAAGCATTTCTTTTCAGGAGACCAATGATCACCATTAAAGACTTTTTCTTGCAAATATTATTTATTAAAATTTAATGTGTTTTCCTACACGTGTTTCACTACCAAGTATTCAAAAATGCACTTGGGACCGATCATTTTCTTGTTGGCCTGGTGGCAGAAATAATGCACGAGCTACTTTTCTAAGACATTTTCTAGGATTTCCTTTTATCTTTTTACTTTCTTGTTTTTAATTTTTATTTTTTCCTCTTCTTTTCTTAAGTGACCTCAACTAATGCAACGCCACATTGTGTATTGTCGGTAGTTGAAACCCTTATTACAGACATTTAATTTCCCCGATGATCTGCCAAACAGGTACCTGCTTGGTAGAGAAACACGTGTAGGAAAACACATTAAATTTTAATAAATAATATTTGTAAGAAAACGTCTTTAATGGTGATCATTGGTCTCCTGGTAAGCCTTCATAAAATCGCATATAAATGCTCTGTACTATGTAATCGAGTATCATCGAGCTTGTTTTTATTGGTAGGTCTTCACTGAATGATCTATTTTATAAGTGAAAAATCTAAATCTCTCTCTCTCACTCTCTCTCTCTCTCACTCTCTATATATATATGTGTGTGTGGGGGGAGGTATACGGGGAGAGAGAAAGTGAAAGAGAGGAAACATGAAGTTGAAGTTTTATTACAGGTTTAATCCATACGAAATTCCTTATTAATAGCAAATTACAATATATATATACATATATATATATATATATATATATACATATATATATATATATATATATATATATATATATATATATATATATATATATATATATATATATATATTTCAACCTCCATATACCTTTTTTTGAAAATTTTTGTTTCAAAGTTTAATTTTCCCACATCCATAAAGCACTAGCGTCCCGTAACAGCATATTTTATTTCAACCCATATCTTTAACCACCTTGGGGATTCCCATTCCGTATATCCTTTCGAGGTCTAATTTACTTTTTCCTTATTCTAATACTCACTCCTGAGCTCCAATTTTATCGACTTTTCCCTCATTTTATTATTATTTTTTTATCGGTCAATCCATAATTTTCCTTGCGAGCCTAAGACTAATTTTATTATCTCTTTTTCATTTTTTATTTTTTATTTCTATTTTTAATTCTATTTTTATTTTTACTTTTTTAATTTTTCAATTTTTAATATTTATTCTTACTATTTATTTTTCTAGCTCTACCCTTCAAATATATGTTGCGTCATTGTTTATAAGTAAGGTCATCTGATTAAACAACTAAACCCCGAACTCTGTTCATTGACACATTCTGGTATTTTAACTTACCCCCTCTCCATTCTTTCCCTTTTCTAGTTGAACCCTAATTCGCGCTAACATCCAATTTCAACTTTATGCGACTCACTCCCACAATCACACTCTTAGTTTTAACCGCACTCATTCACCGCACCCGTTCCCTTTCTCCTCCTTCGCATCCGTTCCTCTCTCCCCTCCACACCCCTTACTCGTTCCCTCCCTGCCTACTGGTCGCATAAGAGTTTCTGCCTTTCTTCATTTCAAGTCGGCTTTCTCAACAGGCTAAAATATTTTCGCTGCCTTTTTTCCCATTTTAAAACACTTTCCTTGATATCTCAGCCCAGGAAGTATTTTTAATGGCGAATATTTTCCACCTCACTCTTTACTGAGCCTGTCTGCATCCACGAGCGTACCTCTTATTGGACTTTTTATCCTTTGGATTTTCTATTTTCGCCGCACCTGAAGTTGTGGCTTCTTGGAATTTAACTTTGAATCCTCTCTCACAACCTCTCGTGCCTTTTAACGACCTACCTATCTACATCTCATTCTCTCCGCTGGACTTTTCGACACCGGACTTTTTAGCAATCGGACATTTGCTTGCATTCGGGCAGAGTTTTGCCCTGTGTTTCTTTCCCTACAACTTTTATTTTATTTTTTCGAATTTTAAATCTTGGCCTTTGCCAACTTATCTATCCCAACGACTTCCTCTGATGATAAGATTTTGATCTTTGAAAAGCCTGGCTTAAGGAAAATTTAACTTGAATAAATTGCCTTTTTGCGGAATATACCTTGCTCTGAGCAATTGAATTGAATTTTGATTTGGCTGTTGCTTCTCTAATTCCTTTCCATTCTTCTTCATATATATATATATATATATATATATATATATATATATATATATATATATATATATATATATATATAAGCATATCTGGAAGGTGGTTCATCACTGAAGAAACGTTTAATCGTACACAAGAAAATGATATGTATGCCTTCATGCTTCGTCCATATCAACATAAAAGGGAAAGTGAGATGGGGTTATACAAGGTGTTTGTCGCGAGGATAGGTAGTCGAAAGATAAAGTATATCCCCATTTATATATATTCTTCATCACAATAAGTGGGACAATAATATAGAGTTCTGATTTATGGTGACCGAACTTTTTATTGCTTTGAAATTTCCCTGACAATGTTTCCACTAAAGTCATATGAACTGGAAAACCTGCATTTTCTTTCAACAGAGTTAATGACGTTCGATTAAATTAGTCAAACTAGTAAAAATGGTAGTTATAAGAATAACGCTCATACTATTTTATACTATGTAATTATGTCGTTAGAAGAAAATAGTAATAGTTAAATTAATAACATTGGTCACAGTATTTAGCTGTGAGGAAAAATGCTAAATAGTAAGTTTATAGCAGAAAATCCAGATCCTAGACAAGATGCGGGTATAGAAATGGCTATGATAGACCGTGTTAGCATTCGGCGATGATGGCACAGCCAGCGCTTGCCCATAAGAAACAACTCTTCTACAAGGAGTAGGTAATGCCTGGGAGAATGGCTCCCTGAGGTAACAGTACATATACTACACTTTGGTCCTAGCCTGTTAAATAGTATTACCGGTATCTACCTCGCTCTCACCGTGAGAATATGTGGCCGGATGGTAGGTCAGTGCACAAGAGGTAGCGCCCTCCGGTCCTGCAGAAAATGCCAGAGCAGCCTCGTTGGCATTCCCTAGTAGGATTACCCCGAGCGATTGGCCATAAACCAAACTCTTCTCAAAGAAAGAATGTAAGTTCTATAAGAGTTGACCTAGGACTATCCAGAACAAATAATTCAGCTCGACAGAACAACAGAGAAACCGCAATGACCTACTATCGACTGGTATCAATGTATCCGAATCAAAGATTCAATGATACAGCATAATATTAAAAGTGTTGCTTAATGATAGGCAGACACCATAAGTCCATTATAGTATGATAATACTACAATTTATGAAAGGTTTTAATGGTGTGTGTAAATATTACTTCATAGCAGCTGTTTATAAATGAGAAATCCCATAGAAGCTTAACCCTGATCTGAAAAGTTTATGATTTCTTTTTGTTACGTTGTTCCGTAGTCTCCCTTGGATTCACAATTGTAAATGAGAAATATTGATTTCTTTTCTGAATAGTTTTGTTGATAGACATTATACGCTCGGCATGTTTCAAAATGGTGGCGAGAGAATCGATTGATCGAGTTGGAGACCCAAGTAGTCGGGTTGACCGGGTTGAGTCCGATCTTACCAAAAAAATACATATTACTTCCGGAAATATCGATTTATTTTGGGAATATGTTTGTTATCAGAAAAAATGCGCTCGACGTGTTTAAAAACAGACATGTTTAAGTTGATTAATTAACTTGTATTATTTGGATTATTCTGACTAATTTTGGGTGTTATCCTCACGTTTCGGCCGATTTAACATCTGCCCCCTCTCTAGGTGTGACTTGTCGAACTCGGGAAACTTTTTAACGAACTTTAGAATATGTACGGAATTCTGAACGGAACCTTTTATTCAATCGACGGGGGTAGCTTCTTCTGCGGTCCGACGCGCAACGGAGTTTTAAGTGACAGTCTTCTTTAGGTTGAAGGTTCAATCGTCAGTGCGGGCGATACTAAGAATACAATAATGAATTACTTAAAACTTTTGGCTAACGGAACAAGAGCAAGTTATTCCGTATAATCCAAAAATTCTAGAAGTAAGAGATATAAAATGGTACACAACTGTTTTTTCTGAAAGTTGAAGGTTCAATTCTCAGTTGTGGCGATACTAAAAATACAATTGCGTATTGCTTAAGACTTCTACCCTGCCATGTCTGAGGAAAAAAGAGCCAGTTATCCCGTAAATTTACTAATGGGTTCAGTTAGAAATTTTGACAGATTCCCGAGTTCGACAGAAATATTCTCAAGTTTTAAAAACGCATCTGAAAAAGGTTGGAGGTTACCGAAATATCGTGAGAATTACATCCTAAGTGAGAACAGTAGTCTGAATAACTCAAATAATCCAAATGCTCAATCCTCATCTAAAAAATTCCGAAATATGATTCATTTAGATTAAACAAAATAGTTGTAATAATTTCAATATTTGTAACAATACCAACGTTATTCATGTAATAACAAGTAATATATATATGACAATAATATACATGGCGATGATTATCACGACTGTCTGTTGCCACGAAAGTAGGTTACACAAAACAAGGTTATGAAAATCGAATGTAAACAGTGACATTTAGTAGCATCTGGAATTCAAGGTTTGTTTATCTTGAAAGACGTTCCTCCTGCGAACTCATTCCTGAAATATTTCTCCCACTTTATGTTTCTCCCGTCAAAATACTGTTACAGTATGGTGGCCACGCCTCTGCTACATATCTACCACGTGATATTCGGCACCCGAAGAGAGTTCAACGACTGGCTACTTGAATGAAGCAGGTACAACACGATCTTCTCAACGATCTGATTAAGACCTAATTATTCCATTTGTTTGAACATTTATTTCTAGATTTTATCACATATACCAGCGTTAGTGTCCCTATCGAAAAACCATCATCTGTGTAGAGGTTTGTTTTCTACATCAATGTCAATGATAACATGATACAACATATGTAGACTGATTGAATCAGATACTTCAGCTAAATCCAGCGAACCTATTGAAACGTTAAAAGAACCAATTTGGTTACTTTTTGTTCATGTTCGTTTTTGTTAATGAGGACAGTCCTCCCATATGTCAGAGAAGAGACTGACGAAAACCATAATCTTGTATTACGGCTTGCTTAAAAAGAATGACTAGACTGGGTCTTATAAAAATATAAGATGTATCTTTATTGTTAGTGACGGTAAGGATGGCGGTCGGGTAGGAGAGAGATGCCCACACAGGAATCTGATGGTTTATTCTACTCCAATGCCCGATCGTTAAAACTACCGATATCTATTTCGGGATGTTATATAACAATTACGCCCTCATGGTACGGCGTTATCATAGTAGCCAGGGCGTTCTAGTCGGCAACAGGGTTTTAATTATTTGACAACACAACAGCCATGTCTATCTCATTTTGGTATTACTCTGTTGCAGCTGGCATGTACTTTATGTCAAATGACCTTTCACCTTCCAATATTTCTCTTTCTTTTGATATTAATCTTATGATGCTTATTTCCATTTTAGATGCGTATTCAAATGAGGTTTTGGTCATCCGATAATTATCTTATCTTTTGACAATCACTAGAAGCATATCTTTTTGCCAGTATGACTTTCTATTAAGACAATTGATCGTGTTATGTCGCTTCTTCCTATGCAGTGTTTAATGTTAGGTACATTATTTTAATTCTAATAACTTTTTTGTCATCCGATAATTATCTTATCCTTTGACAATCGTCAGCGTGATTTTTCCGTACACACGGCCTGGATATTTAACAAAAACACTTTCAAAAAGATCCTTTGATATTGTCGGGAAAAACTCCATGAAGTCAAATTGAATAAACTAATACTTAGCTTTGTTTTCAATTAAACAAAAACATTTCATAGTGACTACAGTGTTCACTCATTGGTTCAGTTCATATTTACTTTTTATCTGCCAGATTACTCTAAAATATTTTCAGTCCCCTGTCTAGTAGAATTAATAAGCCATGTAAAAGGTTTTATATGAACATCTAACTCTGGTCTTTTAGTAAAATGTAATCTCCTTTTCTTTGATGTTTCCTATTATGTCACTAATATTGAGTTTGTTTTGCTACTAATATTTATTAAATTAACCAAGTAAGTATTAGACCTTTTTATCATTTTTAGCAATGTTTTTTATCCAGTAATTTGTAATATTCTTGCTTTGTAAGTTTGTAGAGTTTCACTAGTATATGTTTAGAATCGCTTATTTCATTTACCATTGACTATTTTATCTAATTAATTTTTATGGAAAATAATATCCTTTACGCAGGTCATTTTCAAAACTCTCGTCGGTCAGTTTTTACTTTTTGATTTGAATCATCACACGTAGAAAATATGCTTTGTATTGCATTCTTTTGATCAATTTGTCTATCTTCATGATCAGCATAGGAAATATATAAACAACATGTAATTCAAAAGATACGTAATTGCTTATTTGAATTATGAAACAACATCTTATATTTCAATTTTAATTTATGCTTTCATTTACGCGTGATGAAACTTTCCTTGAATCAACCGTTCAAAATTGACGCCCAGATGCAAACACAGACATGTATATATATATATATATATATATATATATATATATATATATATATATATATATATATATATATATATTGATGTGAATAAACAGTGATTTATGATCATCCAGATCAGTTTAAGTTGCGCTTACAATAACGATACAAATATGGCCGAAGAGCACTTGTTTAAAAATTACACATCTCATAAACGTAAACAAATCTCAGTGAAATTCTTTATTTTTCCATTCTTGCAATTCATATTTACGAATGGAAATAAAAAATATCGATTCATTTAGCGCATATTTATGATTTTCTAGTGACTATAGAACGTGCGAGTTTCAAAAAGAGCGTGAACAAAAGAACATGAAAACAAATGTCATTGATCGATGCGACATTTATAAAATAACGCCTATTTTAAAGCGTCGATTTGAACCTAGAAACTCACAAATCAAAATTATTAACAAAAGCCCTGGATATCCAAGAGCAATTTCGCAGAATGCTGTCGCGAAGCCATTGCTTAAAAAAAACAAACAATATGTTCTTGACACGCATATCTCGTATTTTCTATGTACCTCTTGTTATGTTAGCCCACGATAAGAGGATATTTTGTTTTCCGCTTCTTGTGGGCTAAGCTTGAAGGTATTTCCTATTGATTCCCACGGCTCTGATGACTTCAAACATAAAATAAAAACACAGCTCAACTCATCGGATCGTGACACGTGTATGACGGGATTCTCTTATCACATTGTTGTTGCCCGTGTTGCTGCTGCTGCTGCTGCTGGCCACATTGAACAATTTTTAGACAGAAAATAGAAGTTGATTGAGAGTAGAAT
Organism: Sepiola atlantica; assembly: GCA_963556195.1. NCBI lineage: Eukaryota > Metazoa > Mollusca > Cephalopoda > Sepiida > Sepiolidae > Sepiola > Sepiola atlantica. Next base: position 171,127,570 of record OY744524.1, on the reverse strand, counting down.
ACATCTAACTTACCTTGATTTTTCTTCTTCTTTTCTTTATTAAAATATTATGATTATAATTTCTTGCATTTGGTAAGTTCTTGGTTTACTAGCTTACACTACTGATTAAATAAAACAAATCCAAAACGACGTACAATCCATTTTCTCGTAAAATGTATTATTCAAATATACACACAGATCATTCGCAAATAACGATGAAGCCCTAATAATGGTGAACCCACATAACTCGAAGAATCGCTAATGAAATTTCATCTACTTGAAATAATAAATCAAATTATATTAACTCAAATTATAATAAATAAAATTATAATAAATAAAATTATTATAACTCAAATTATAATAACTCAAATTATAATAAATCAAATTATAATAAATCAAATTATAATAACTCAAATTATAATAAATAAAATTATAATAACTCAAATTATAATAAATCAAATTAAAATAACTCAAATTATAATAACTCAAATTATAATAAATTAAATTATAATAAATCAAATTATAACGAAATCCAATTATAATAAATCAAATTATAATAAATTTAATTATAATAATTCAAATTAAAATAACTCAAATTATAATAAATCAAATTAAAATAACTCAAATTATAATAAATAAGATATTAATAAATCAAATTCTAAAACTTACATGAATAAAATTCACTTAAAAATAAAATATAGAGATTCTATAGCAGCTTGTCCAGACTTTTGCATCGTGTAGTAAACCTTGATATTTAGCTAACTCACAGTAGATGATTTGCAGCCAAATGGTTAGGAGCACAGACTATCGATTAGACGTTTAATGCAAGTATATATAGATGTTAATTTTACCAAATATGGTTGGATTGCATAAAGCATTGTGAATTTTGCTAACGATTCCATGGGTGGGGCATTTATTCTGTCCCGAGAGGGTATGGGTGGTCACACTTTATGATACAAAGTTTTCATTCTATTACCATAATGTATAATAAATGTGTGTTATTTTTGTTTAACGGCATATCAACCTTTAAGGCTGAGAACCATTTTTCTACACAAATGTTTGACTTCTTTAAAATAATTACTAGAAGAACATTTGTTTTAATATTTAACTCTTACATGAGAGGATTCATACCTTTCCTTACTTTTATTAGCTATTTGATACCAATGCAACGCTGGGTAAATTCCCGAGTCTCTATTTATATAAAGTTAGGCATGTGTATATGTTTATATATTTCTATGTAAAGGATTCACTAAATTAATTTAATGATGATTATGAATTTTGGAACACAGCTGCTAGGTGTAAGGGTGGGTAATGTGGGATATATTTAGTTTAATATATTTTTATGCAAAGGGGTTAAAATAAGGGTGAACGAACTTCGGGATAATTCAGATACCTCCGATTTTTTATGAAATTTTACAATAGGTATTAACATCAATTAATAAATATTTCTCAATTTTCTCGTTCTTTGAAGTATTTTAAAAGTGTTGTATGGTGCATGATATGGTTTCCACCTTACATTTACAAATTTAAATATTTCATTAGATTTCATCCATAGTTATTGGATTGAGCAAGATTTCTTTGAATTTCAATTTCTTCTGAAGACGCCTTAAAATTAGGCATTTTCTAGAATCAAAACCATGTAATAAATTTTAAACTTAATTTTATTCTAGACGTGAGGTTTAGTAGCATTATGTCTTGATTTTAATCTTCATAAAGGGGACATAAAAGTGGTGCAAAACTGTTCTGTTCGGGGAATTTATTTTACAAGTCCTTGGGTGCTTATTTTTCTCGTTATTTATGAGAACGGCATCTAAATAAAAAATTAGGAATGTTTTTGTTTATTCGCTAATTTCTTTTAGGTTATAAGACAACTGGACTTGCGTCGGAATGATCATCTACCAATGCGGATTGCTGTCATCTTTTTCTTATCAAGGAATAATGACGCCTCCCTTCCTGCTGATCACAAGGTATGTGTGTGCGTGTGTGGGGGTGTTATTGTGTTTGACGAGCGGTGGTAGCCGGTGCGGTAGGAGTTCGAACGGAACAACGACGGAAGAATTCTGATAGACTTTTCTTCGAATTTACCAACAACAGATGCATTTGGCGTTTCTCCTTCCTTCCTATGACTCGGGGGATTTAATACAAAATAATTAGCTTAATTTTATATTTATTTTATATTTAGTTTTAAAATTTTATACGTACATTTTTTATTTAATATTTTCAGTAACCGGGTTTTACTTTAATAATTAAATAATTCCTGCTTTTTGTTTTGTTTTGAACGCGTTGACCTCTCGGCGATTTTCGAACTTGCTGAATTTCTCTCTATTTGCATAGAATTCACTTGAGTCCATTTATATATTCTTTTACTCGAGAGACATCTGCATTATTTTCATGTTGCGACCGTTGCACTCACCAACCTTCAGCAGATGTTCTTTATCGTAATTTGTAATTACTTAGTAGTGAGAGTTACTTGTGGCAGCCTCGTAACTGTCACTTCATTTTGTTCTTTAGACCTCATATCTCACGAGCGATGTTTCTGACACAGGCAAAATGTTGCTGTTTTCTTGGTCGGAATCTATCCATCTAACACTTATCGTTATCTGAGATCGCCATTGGAACAGTGAGTGGTGAGAGATCACCCAATCGTTCACTTCAAATCGTCAGGACTCATATAGATTAACTCTTGATTTTTGTGGAATATTTAGAAAATTTGAAAATAATATGTAACATTGTATATATGATAAAACTTACCTTTGGATATTCCACCATGTTCCCTGTTTCCCGACTGTACTAACTTTTAAATGTAATGTGACCAAATACATTGCTAAACAACTGACCACTTAGTGTGCCCTCTATAAATCTTACACCAAATCACAGTAGCCCTTAACGCCTCAGTCGTAATATACCTTGTTTGAGGTGAGGTAAAGTAAAACAAACAAACAATAAAACAACATGATTAAATCAGACTGTACAAATTGAAGAGTTAAATAATTTTGATCTGATATTTGTCTTCTTTAAGTTATATATTCCTTCATGATCGTCTAGTGGCTAGTCGAGTAGGGTACAGTTCTGGGTTGACAGAGGACGGTAGAGGAAATATAGGTAACTAACGCTGTGTTTGAAGGTTAATTCAAAACGCATGTGTGCCTGATAATATGATTCTAGACTAAGTTCTTTAGTCAAGGGTAGGGTGTTACGGATAAAGACTCGAGCTCGTGCATATGCTTGTCAGAGTCTTTACGGCAGAGTGAGAGGTATCTTGGCATGCTACAATGATTAGAGGAGATTGTAAAAGTATCATTGTAGAATAATCTCCGCCATGTTGGTTCAGACTTTCACCAGGAATATATGAGCAGAAGTTAATATAACTGACGTGAGAATTGGATTTGACCTCGGATTGCAAATGTAAAAGCTTTCGTTGTTAATCCGCACTTCCGGAAGAGTTGAAGAGTAGAAAGTTGAATACATAATTGTTCCTGATCGTCATAAACGATCTCCCTGATGACATAGAGTCCAAGATTGGTTTATTTGCTGACGATACTACGCTTTACTCTCGTCATCTTGGCAAAACGGACGCGATCATATCCGAGGCAATGGCTGGATCCTTAGAAAATTACATCCAGACTGTAGTGGATTGGGGTCATAAATTGTTGGTAACTTTTAATGCCGCAAAGACAAAGCTCCTTTCCTTCAATAACTACAAGAAACCTCTCCACCCACCGATTGCCATGGAAAATAACACGCTACCTAAGAGTTCAACATTCAGCTACTCGACCTAACCTTCACAGGTGACATGAATTGGAACAAATATATTGAAGACATTGCCAAGGCTGCCGCAAAGACGGTTGGCTCCCTCTACGGCGTAAGTAAACTCCTCACACCTGACATTATCCTGTATCTCTACAAAGCCACCATCCGCCCATGCATTGAGTATTGTTGTCACATCTGGACTGGTGCATCATCTACTAGTCTCTTCCTTCCTCGTCCAAAAAAGAGTTGCCAACTTAATAGGTCCCTCACTATCAACCAAGTTTCAGCCCCTGTCCCATCGCCGCAATAGGTTGTGCTCAGATGAACTGGCTACTCTGGTGCCCCCTCGACGTAAATACAATAGACCAACTCGACAATTAGCAAAATCCCATCCATTCACTGTGGATGTCCCCAGATGCCGGAGAGCCTTCTACTCCAATAGCTTCTTTCCTCGTGCTGCTGGACTCTGGAACTCCCTCTCTGCTACCTGTTTCCCCGACTGTACCGACATGCAGAGGTTTAAAACTAATGTAAACAGAGATCTCGCTACACTGCTCCCAACTTGGAGTGATACTCAAAACCTACACCCTAATTCTCAGTAACCCCTTACGTCTACAGTGGCGGCCTACATTGTTTGGGGTGAAATATGTTTTTAAAAAAAGATACCTTGATTTCAAATCCTATCGCATTTATGGTAGTCATTTAAGCATTATAACGGTAGGGGGTATGAACCCGTATTTTCTCTCAAAAATGAGTAAACATAGGAGCGCGTGTTTCTTAAATTGTATACAATGAATCGTTTCAAAAATACATAGGAGCGCGTGTTTCTTAAATTGTATACACTGAATCGTTTCAAAAATACATAAGAGCGCGTGTTTCTTAAATTGTATACAATGAATCGTTTAAAAAATACATAGGAGCGCGTGTTTCTTAAATTGTATACAATGAATCGTTTCAAAAATACATAGGAGCGCGTGTTTCTTAAATTGTATACAATGAATCGTTTAAAAAATACATAGGAGCGCGTGTTTCTTAAATTGTATACAATGAATCGTTTCAAAAATACATAGGAGCGCGTGTTTCTTAAATTGTATACAATGAATCGTTTCAAAAATACATAGGAGCGCGTGTTTCTTAAATTGTATACACTGAATCGTTTCAAAAATACATAAGAGCGCGTGTTTCTTAAATTGTATACAATGAATCGTTTAAAAAATACATAGGAGCGCGTGTTTCTTAAATTGTATACAATGAATCGTTTCAAAAATACATAGGAGCGCGTGTTTCTTAAATTGTATACAATGAATCGTTTAAAAAATACATAGGAGCGCGTGTTTCTTAAATTGTATACAATGAATCGTTTCAAAAATACATAGGAGCGCGTGTTTCTTAAATTGTATACAATGAATCGTTTCAAAAATACATAGGAGCGCGTGTTTCTTAAATTGTATACAATGAATCGTTTCAAAAATACATAGGAGCGCGTGTTTCTTAAATTGTATACACTGAATCGTTTCAAAAATACATAAGAGCGCGTGTTTCTTAAATTGTATACAATGAATCGTTTCAAAAATACATAGGAGCGCGTGTTTCTTAAATTGTATACACTGAATCGTTTCAAAAATACATAAGAGCGCGTGTTTCTTAAATTGTATACAATGAATCGTTTAAAAAATACATAGGAGCGCGTGTTTCTTAAATTGTATACAATGAATCGTTTCAAAAATACATAGGAGCGCGTGTTTCTTAAATTGTATACAATGAATCGTTTCAAAAATACATAGGAGCGCGTGTTTCTTAAATTGTATACAATGAATCGTTTCAAAAATACAGACCTAAAATGGAAGACGTATATCAAATCTTTTGTTTTGGTTGCTGTAAGACTAGTTGGATCAGTATACCGTTCCAGAAAGTGTCTGGCTACTTATTCAATTATCTACCTGTATAAGAGTCAGATACACTCTAAGATGGAGTACTTATGCCATATTTGAAAAGGTGCCGCTCATCGCACTCTTTCTTACCTAGAATAAGTACAAAACCTAATTCACAATCTAGTGGGGTTTGATCTCTTCTGTTCTGTCCGGAAGAGACGTCGTTATATTTTCTCTACATATCTTAATTCCCATGGAGGTTCAATCTCTTTTCCTTTTTGTAAAACATTCACAGCAATAACTTGTCTTACTACAACAAATGCAAAGAACTTTTATTTCTTACTTCATGTATGCCTAACATCAAACGAAATTTCTATGAAGATAATTTATTTCCATGAACTTCACATCTATGGAACACGGAACTGGGGATTGCTTCCTTGCTGTCTACAACATGGTCATCTTCAAATCCACTGTTACCACATACATGTGATAAACGGTCCTCATCAGTAATCATTTAAAAAAAATTCTTCTCATCATTTTCAATCATCTCATAATATTCATCATCATTTAATTGACAATCTATTCATCTCATTAACACCCATATTCGAGTGTTTTTAGCCTTGATAAGTAGCGACTCAATAGTAAAAAGATATTGATATTATTGTTGTATACTGAGTGGTTAGGAATCCATCCGAGGGCATAGCCAGAATGAAGTACTGACATAAATTTGAATTAGTCGAATGTGATTTATGTGAGGCAAAAATCAAAACCCACATACGAAGACATACGAGTCACGTGGCATGCCCATTTAACTTACTTAGGACTGGAAGTTGGATGCAGTTCGAGATAGAAATAGGGACGACCGGTTGTAAAGATACAGCGATAGAAATAATAAGCTGTATATTCTTCTCTTTCTCCCCCTATCCTCCTCTCAGATTATCTACATATCTGTCCTGGCGGTTAGTGTTAGGGTTAGGGTTAGAAACGATTACATAAATAACCACATGTCTGTCTTATAATCGCTTGTCTTAGTTAATTAAAATTAACGACGCTGTGTGTTTCGAAGTCTTCGTTTCTTTCAGTCGACAAGAATGAGAAATATTTTCCGCGGTAAAACAATCAAGCGATATAAACATCAGTAACGTAACAAGAACGACCTTGTAGAAAGATGAAAGCCTGAAAAAGAGGCGAAACAAAAGTATGTTTTGTATTAAATAGTCCAAAAGGGTTGATTTACTGCAAAACACAAGTTGAAGTAAACATTCAACGTTTAAGTCACATCACGTACTTTACAATGTTATCTTTTTATGATTGTACGCAGATCAACCTCAAAGTGCTAAGATAAGTTTTCGGTTAAGTTCAGCATAGCAATTACAACGACTTCTTTCCGCGTTCTTGCTTTGTGGACTTATTTAATACTGATTTGTTTGTCTGCAGACAAATATCATATGATCAGCATTAGAGTTTACCCTATATATGTGTGTGTTCTATGCATATACACTATTATTATAGTATACTATATATATATATATATATATATATATATATATAACAGTTACGTGGTAAACAGCTGATGAGCCCCGTGTAAATATTAAAAAATCTAGAGAATGCCCGTTAAATGGCAATTGCATAAAAAGTAACGTCATATATACTTGTACTGTTAAACAATTCCCTCAAAACACCATTATGCAAACAGACACCAACATACAAATTCTCCCCTCACCTTACAACTGTCCACTTCCCCAACTCCCTGCGCCAAACGACACTCTAAATAACACCTCTTACTAACCAACAACCCCCGCTAACTAAGAATAACCGTTACCTCACCCCTCAAATTCTCCCATCTTCTCCACCTATCAATTCCAACTTAATTTTGGCCCAGAACTTGAACATACAAACCCAAAACATCCCTGATACTATAAATAACACAAATACTATAACAACCCCATACAAAATACAGACTTACATTGGGGCAAGTGCTTTCCCTATCAAGACCCGAATCTCAAATTCCAGGCTTACACTACTTTATATATGTTTTCAATATTACAGAAATGGCCCTTTCCAATATAATCAGCTGGAAAATGATAATACATGAATCCTTATTATGAAAGATGATGCTATTATATCTCATTGCAAACTTACACAAAATTGATTGTATGAGAGTTGGGTGAAAAAAACTTCTGTTGCTAAGTCAGATGCCAGATATGTACTCTATCGAAAACCTCTCGGTCATATGAAACCTTCGAAAAAAGAATCGTAAACTATCTGCAAAAGCAGAACTTGTAAGTTTACTGTGTGAAATATTGCAAGAAATCCTTTAAACTAATTATCAACAGACTTAAATACCGAATGCAAAGGGGATGCCAACTAAGTATTATTAAATAAAAATGTGTACCTTATTGTAATGCTTTCTTAAAAAGAAATAATATTTAATATAAACACAAGTTTATATAAGTGACTATTTCTCGCTGTCATTTATATATATATATATATATATATATATATATATATATATATATGTAGATTGATAAATGAAAAAAGAGCAATAAAAAATCTAAATGACAAATCTATTTCATCTTTAGTTGTTCAATGCAAGTTGTATTCAATGAAAGCATGCTTATTTTTAAAGATTGGAATTTTATCACCAGAGGAATTATATAGATGGATAAGTTTGCAGGGAAATAGCCAAGATTCAAAATTTGAAAAAAATCAGAAGATAGTAGAAAGTGGATGTAAGTGTGTGAGAAGGTTGCCAAAGTGCAAAATATGTTCAGTGTGATAGAAAAAATCCAGTGACCAAATGTCTAGTGCAGAAAATGTTAAAAGTTCGTGGAAACTGCGTCAAATGTAGTCAAAATATTATAAATCCAGAAATAAATTAATCCAATAGAATGATATGTGGTTCTGCTGTAGAGAAGAGGCTGGTTCGAGTGTAGGTCGGCGATTTGAGGCCATCTTAAACTCTTCCATGGACCCCAGTAAATTAATTTCTAAGGATATTTCTTCAAAATATTGTAAGGATTTCAAGTAGAATCCAAGAGGAAAGCAGGTTCGCTGGAAATTAAATGTTCATACGATGGCTTCTAGAGACTGAAAGAGATTGTTAGGTTAAATTCGACGTCTATGACAGTTGGGTATAGAATAGAAGTGGGGTGTGTGGGAGGAGAGTGTTGAGCGAATGGTAACTTCGGCTGACGCTTGGTTTGAAGTAGGATAGGGAGTGTGTAGATACAGCTTATCGTTAGTAAGGAAAAATAGATTTTGATAACTGTTGCTTGATTTTGTCAAACAGGGTAGGATATCAATGAGTAGTTGGGGGTTGAGGTGCTATAAAACTAATACAGTAGCATGGCCAGAAATGAAGTGAACAGTTCGGAAATAAAGTATTCGTATTGCGAGGAATTTAAACTTAGGGTTATATATATTACTAGCGGAACCCGTCGCCCGGCGTTGCAAAAAAAAAAAGAAACCGCCTATTGTTCTCCCCCTACCGTGTTGGTGAATGTTTTAAATTAAAAAAAGAAAAAGAAAAAGTGGTAGAGTAGAATGGGATCGAACGCTGTAACTGGCGATCATGAAACCTTTCCTTTTAACCACTGCGTCACAGTTTCAACTTAAAAATACGTGTGAAAATAGGCCATTTAAGCTAAGCTTGTTTATTGGCTGCTTCTGCCGACCAAATGTAAAGTTCAACAATGACACGGTTTAGGTCATTTATTTGGGCAAGTTTTCTATAATATGCGTGTTAAAGGTGTATGATTTTGAAAATGTAAATGTGTCGGGGTCTACCAGTATCTTGGCGGCTGTTAAATTAAATAGGAAGTCGATTTGATGAAGAAATTGGAGCCGCCATGTTTAATGAATACATGTTGCAGGAACTGTGTTCGTTAATTTCATTTGCTTAATTCCGGAATGAATATAAATGTAGAAGTCATAGGTAGAATTAGATAGAACACGGAATATCATCGGAGTGAACGGGAGCGGTCATTAAGTCTTTGCGTATTGCTTTATATTATGTAGTAAATTAATACCAGGCAAATAATAAATAAGGACGGACTGTTTTGTGAAAAGTAAACTGTGTTTATTAGTTCCCGGTGTCGATGAGTAGAGTGACAGTAAATAATTGTTAGGAAGAAAAGTTTTTGCTACCACCTATATGGAGTTGGTGTGTCGGAGAGTCGGAGATGGCGGGCCAAATGTAACATTTAGTGTTAAGTAGGAAAAAGTAATAAGAAATTTACTGAAACACGCTCGAGTGAATAAGTGTGATATAGAAATGAGTTTAGTAGCTTGTGATGCATGTGGTTATTTTCCTATTCTCTGAGAGGGTACATGGGGAAACTCGTCTCTACTTTATATATTAGATAGGGTGAAGGGTTGGAACGCGTTAACAGTGAAGGTCTAATATGTAATCTGTTGAAGTACTATGATAAAGACAAAATTATATATAATTCAGAAGTTTTGTTTAAAAGGCTCATATTGGGATTAGGGTTCAAACGCTTAGAGATTTGGGAGTTTACATTTTTTGTATTTAAGAAGTTTACAGATTTCACATTTAGTTAAAGATTGGGGACATATAGAAATAGAAAGTAGTTCATATGTACAGGTAACATCACCGGAACACTATTTTCCAGCTCCGTATGTATAAGGGGTTCATAGGTTTAATTGTATTAGAATATATAGAATTTAAACGAATAGGAACTGAATTAAAATGGTGGGGTATAGCCAATTATAATACTTTAAGATATTACTAATATTAGAGTTGGGCGGTGTTGGAATACAATATTATAGGGTGGGATTAGGTTGATTATGGAAGACAAGTATAACATGGAGTACTTTGAGTACAGATTGATTTAAGAGCGACGAATCGGCTATTATAGAGGTAACCAGGCAGCGTGGTTTAAAGGGTAAAAACTATGAGATCTGCAAGGAGTGGATTGTCAGTTGTGAGCGTTGCATCTATAAATTCAATGGATGTTATTCAAAGGAAGATAAAAAGGCAATGAGTACGTTGTAAGTAGGGGTTGACTCATAATTGAAAATAGATTTAAGATTTAAGGTTCCGAGGGAGTGGGATTATGGATTAAAAGTGTCGTAAAGTCAAATATGAGTTAAGGATTTTGGGTTAATAAGGTCATTAGATGCACAGAAAAACGCTATGTTATTTGGGTAATGTGTTGTAAAGTTAAAAACTAAAGTTAAAAGGTTAAACCATTGTTAGAATGGGGAAGGGGAAGTTATTGGCTGGGGAGGAGTGTCAGAGGGAGCAATGAAATTGATATATTCAAACTTTCGTTTGTAAAAAAGTTCGTTTTTAGAATTAATAACGTTTGTATTCTTGGCTGCTATCATAACCGTTTCTAAGGTACACAGTTGGAAAAATCCGGATCTTGGATTATAAGATCTAGACGTTTTCAGTATTTACCAATGCAAGGAGTAGATAGTGTTTTTACGCTTAAAGTTTTTGATTAAATTGGAAGGAAAGGTACTAATGGTATTGTCGTTATTGCTTTTGAAAGAATAGATATGATTGGAAATTCGGTTCTTAATGGGAAAAGCACTGATCCCAATTTAAGCGTGTATTTTATATGGGGCTGTTATTGATATATTTGCATTATTTGTAGCATCCGAACCAAAGTTGAGTTCAAATTGTTTGGTGGAGACACTAACGGGGTTTGAAGGGTTAGATCAAGGTTATTATTTGTTAGCGAGAGTGGTTGGTTAATGTTGAGGTTGTTATTTTGGGTGTAGTGTAGTAATGAGGGTTGTGGATGTGGTGGGTTATGAGGTGAAGAGAGGGTTTGTATACTGGTGTTCGTATATTAGCATGCGTATATGACGTCACGTTGTATGCGATTTCTGTTTAATGCGCATTCCCTGGATTTCTGGCAGTTACAACTATTAGCAGGGAGTATTATGGGTGTTAGGGTTACTGAGCAGATTTAATTTTCTTATTATTAGAGGTGATTATAGTTTGCGCTGTATTGGGCATTGTGGAGTAAGAGATTTATATAGAGTTTTTGTTCAAGATTGTACTGTATCTATGTGAGTGTTTGAAAGATCTATTCATAATTTTGAAAAGTTCTTTAGAGATATTAGTTGTAAAACTACAGTTATGGGGTGGATTAAACCAAATATTATTCCTTCTCCTTAGTCTTTTATTTGGTCTATTTTCCTGGGGATCAGCTAGTTTGCTAATATTGCTAATATTGCTAGTCCTTGTGGGCCTATTTTTATGTGTTAATTTTCTTGGATGTTGTTGTATTCATTTGTTTTCTATCCTTCATTGCCATGTTATGTGTGGTTATACCTACAGGTTTATTTTCCTGTGTGAAAGGATTATTTTTGTATGGTTTGATCATTGTAGCCCGAATTGAGTTGTGCGTTGTTATAGAAATTAGAGTTTTGTTCAAAAATAGATTTATTAGCAGAGAGTTTTGATATTCTATTGAAAACTGAGGGGACTATCGAATTAATAATTGATTTTGCGTGGTTGGATATCCTATGTACCTAGAAAAGAGTTACGTTTGGTTTGTAGTAAAGGCTAAAGTTTTCAGAGGTTAGGTGTAATGTTAAGCAGAGAGAATTAGATATTCTCTGCTCGGGTTCTACAGTAATTGTTAGTCCAAAGTTAAAAAAATAAGTTGTGTAGATTCTTAATAGTGCTATTGTATTACCTCGGTCTCTCCCTAAATACAAGAAGTGTATTATCCCTGTATAACCCACCTTGTAGGTGCCCGAATTCTAATTTTAGTTCTCTTAATAGGTATAGACCCACAAGGTCCGTAATCTGGGAGAGTCTCTAGTCCAAAATGTATTGTCAAATACCAGTAGGGATCTTCTGGCTAATATTATTAATCTAATTTCTAGGTTTGGGAGATCTGAATATTTCTTAGCGAATAACAGTGTTTTGTTAAGTAGGATTGGGAAGATGGATTGGTAATAATTGGTTATGTCAATAGTGAGGACATTCAAATTTTAATTGGACTTGTCTCTAAGGTTTACAAATCAATTTGTTACCTTATCAGAGGATTGCCAGAGGGTGAATGACATGTTTTCTTTTAAGTTGGGGATTATTCTATTTAGGATTTTTTTTACTTATAATACCTAGGTCAGAGTTAGATGGGTAGATTAATCTAATGGATGGGCTATCCTGAAAATTTCTTCTGTGATCCTTTAAAGCGCATCTCGGCGTGGCCGGGGTTAACATTTCCGTGTAGTTGAGGATTTTCAAAGAGGTTAGTAGGGATCTGGCTTCATTATTTATGCTATTGAGTGTGTTGTTAGAGGTGCTTTTATAGGATTTATTGAGCGTATTGAAGATTGAGATTTTGTAGTCAGTGTGTTTCAGTTTGTAGAAGTGTTTAGTTTTATCTTCAGGGACAATTATATCGGGATGCTTCTTGATCTTGTTGGGGAAGATATTGATTTTTTTATAATAGGGTTGGAGTGCTTATTGCATTTTTTAATGTAATACGTCTTATGAGATAAAATAGATCGTTGCCGAAGATGTTGAGGTGCTCATTTTGTTTAGGGAAAGAAGATGTTTAAAGACCGTACCTGGATGCAGTTATTTCTTCCAATATCTTTAAATCTCTTAAAGAGTTCATGGGGAGCTTATATCCAGGATGTTTTAAGGGTGAAAGATTATTTGCGTTAGTTTGGTGATTGTTTTATTTGAGGTTTAACTCCTAGTGGAAAGCTTGCTCTATCCCGTATATTGAGATTTAATCAGTTCAAATTTCTAAAAGTTAACATCCTACTTTTAGTTTCATACGTCATATATATATATATATTTCACTTATAAAATAGATCATTCAGTGAAGACCGGGGTTGTTCCAATAAAAACAAGCTCGATGATACTCGATTACAGAGTACAGAGCATTTATGTGATTTTATTTTTGGTAAGCCTTCATAAAATCACACATATATATATATATATATATATATATATATATATATATATATATATATATATATTAAATATGAAACTAATATTTTTAGAGGATAAAACCAACACTGAAATGGTTTAAGCTCACTATACGAGATAGAGCAATTATAAAGATGAATGAAAGAAGAGGAATAAACATGTACGAATGACAAATCTATTTCAACTTCGATTGTTCAATGTAAGGTGTACTCGGTAAAACATGTTTACTTTCTTTTCCTTAAGCCAAGACTCCATTTTTTTACACGCATACTCTTACTCTCCATTATTTTATATTTTTTCAAATTTTGAATTTTGGCTTTTCAATTGCCAACTTATCAATCTATGTAATTCCTCTGATGATAAGATTTTAATCTTTGAAAAGCATTGGCTTAAGGAAAGAAAAATAAGCATGTTTTTACCGAGTACACCTTGCATTGAACATTCGACGTTGAAATAGATTTGCCATTCGTACATCTTTATCTCTCTTCTTTCATTTATATTTATTTATATATATATATATATATATATATATATATATATATATATATATATATATATATATATATATAGAGAGAGAGAGAGAGAGAGAGAGATAGATAGATAGATAGATAGATAGATAGATAGATAGATAGATAGATAGATAGATAGATAGATAGATACATTCCCTTAAAATAAATAAATTATGACGAGCTGGACCTATAAAAAGTACATAATATTTTAAATTAGAGGCAACTTAATTAAATAAAGCAAATTGTACTTAATTGAATCTAATTGACAATGGATGAATATATAGAGAGAATTTGTTGAATTTTCGTAATTTTTACTTACATATATAATTATTTATGTTGGATTATTTATTCGTTAAAACTTGATTTTAAAAATTGTTTAGTTTTAATCTTCGTCAGTACATACAATATTAATATATAATTCAACGAATGAAAATATTTTTTGTTTTTAAATTATTTACAAAATATAAGCTGTGAATGATATTCCTGCTACTCTTTTCCTACTCTTTTTCACATCACGTAGGAATTAAAAAATATTTCGAGTCATGTTGGCAATGTTGTGTAGTTTTTGGACAATAGTATGTTAGACATATTTCTAAGTTCAGACAATCAATCTATCACGACGACTTGAGTCCCAATTTATAAAACGACACCATAATGATTTTTTTTCAAATGAATCGCGCTTTGAAAAAAATAGGGAACACTCTCTCAACTAGATAAGTGATGGGGCACACGGCATCCTTTAGAGAGCAACTAGTCTTGTAGTAATACAAATGCGATATCACAGCTGCACGGGTTTTTATTTCTGTTACGTAGCTCACGTTGACAGATACCTATGTGATTAGAGGTGTTATATCGGAGGGTGTTTATTCTATTAGACTAGTTGCCCTACCGAGGCTTCAAAATGTACTATTTCATTTATAGTTGATATTCACTGTATCACGATCACTTGTAAGCCAACCAAATGTTCTATTATAATTGTGTTGAATAATTGACCATCGTTTTATATTCAAAAATCAACTCGCACCGGAATATCGTTCGAGGACTCGCTACCTCCTGCGATCTAAGAACGAAATAATGACAGCGAACGTTGAAAGTTTATTTTCAGTGCTTTCCAATAATATTCAATTAATATTTCGCCTCAAACAATTAATTTGGGGCGATAAAAACATGAACCTTTCAATGTCCGAAACGACATGCACGCGATTAAAAAAAAAACACTGAAAACGGCGGATAAAATAAAACTTGGATCGTGATTCCAAATTTGATTAAAATCGATTTTTAATTTTAAGTCCTGTGATAAAAAAAAAAATGAGAATTTGATTTTCGTTACTCAAAAAGAAAAGGAGAAAAAACTTAATGATATTTCGCCATTGAATTGCAGGTTTGATCTTTGAATGCCTAAAAGAGTTGAAATTCACGTCACGAAAAACAGAAGGTGGCATTACCGTTTTTTACGTTTTTTGTTTTTGGAAGGCACATGTCAAAGAAAATGCGTATACAAAGTCAGTGTAACCAACACACACACACATGTCTAACGCTGGTTTTGGTGGACACGCGTGTTTGTGTGATAATACAATTATTCAATAAAACGCTTAATTTTTGAGGCTGGAATGCAAACATAGAACATTTCCGAAGAGGAAAAAGAAATATTGTAAATGTTCTGTTCCCAGCGTCGTACAGAAATTTACCCTTTCATTTTATAATAGTATTTCCTACGGAGAGATGAAAATTTACAAATATTAACAAAACATAAGTCCCCCGATTTAATAAATCGGGGGACCAACAAAACATAACCCATTAATCGCGTTTTGTTCGCGTGATGCAGCAAGGAGATGCGGTTACATTGCTTGTAATAACGTAAGCAAAAATTTGTCACAGAGCTTAAGAGATGAGTTATTTGTAGAATTTCGGCTTACTTTCGGCGCACTCAGTCGTTAGTCAAGACGATGCTTGTGCGAGGAGATCCCTCTTCAGAAGCACAGGTTCGATCCCTGTACCAGTTTAATATTTCAGTTTTATTATAAGCTATGTGATCGAAATAGATAATTTTAGTAATATTACTCGCGAATACATTAAAAAAGCAGCATAACACACACACACACATATATATATATAAGATCTAGTTCACATAGTCAGCCTAAAATCTTAATGGGGCTTATTATGATATTCATAAATAAATATTTAATTATTAATACCTACAGTCGCCAGAGGCCTTTCAAGCTTATTGCTCTCATCAGTGCAGGAAAGTAACAATTTCAGACAGTCGAGAGGCGCGAACCCGGTTCACAGAGTCAGCCTATAATCTGCAAACGGTCGCTATATCGACTCGGGCACAGGAAACTGTCACGTAATTAAGAGAAAATTAAGAACTATATTGAAATCTTCAACTCCAGAACGTGTGTACACATACACACACACACACACACACACACACACACACACACACACATATATATATATATATATATGAATGATAAGTCAATCAAAATAATTAGACCTGCAAAGGGAAGCAAATCATAATTTTCGGTTGTTCAAAACAAGGACATTTAGTGAATAGCAATATTAATGTTTCTTCTCTTTCATTCCTTAAGCCAGGCTTTTCAAATATTAAAATCTTATCATCAGAGGAAGTTAATGATGGATAAGTTGACAGATGAAGACAGTCAATATTCGAAATTTGAAAAAGTTTTGACTTATCATATATTTTTGCTCTATCCAGTATATTGAGCTTTCCTTACCTCACAATAGGTTCAACTCTCTAAAAGTTTACCTTTTAGTCATAAATATTCATATATATATATATATATATATAGTAAGCTATGAAAATATATTTATGGCAATTAAGCTACACAGAAGCTTCCGCGTTTCATCCCCAGGGAGAATCTTCAGGCTAAAATGCATCGATAATGAAGATTTCCCCCGGGGATGAAACGCGGGAGTCTCTGTGTAGCAAATTGCCATAATTGTATCTTCATAGCTTACTACCTAGCCCTATTTACGTATCGAGCACTGTTGAAGTGAATACTGAAAATTGATACATAAAACATTATATCTCCTTATATATATATATATATATATATATATATATATATATATATATATATATATATATATATATAAAGATGATTTAGAAATCAACAAAAGCTGTGATATAATCATTTTTTAATAAATTACTTCCAGAAATTACCCATCAACAAAGGTTTATGCGCACGGACGTTTCTGAGACGAATTTTTTTTTATTGAATAACAATAACCATCTTCGGCGCAAATACAAAATAGAATCTAGTTTAAGTCTAAGCATTTGACTTTACTCCCCCCTCTCTCTCTTTCTATCTCTCTCTCTCTCTTTCTCTCTCTCTCTCTCTCTCTCTCTCTCTCTATATATATATATATATATATATATATATATATTTATATATATATATATATATTAGTACTTCATGTATCCACATAAAATATTATAAGGAGATATAATTTTGTATGTATCAGTTTTCATTATTTACTTCAACAGTGCTCGATACGTAAGTAGAGCTAGGTAGGCATTTAGCCTGACGATTCCCCCCGGGGATGAAACACGGGAACTTCTGTGTAGCTTGATTGCCATATATATTTTCATTGCTTACTATATATATATATATATATATATATAGAGAGAGAGAGAGAGAATGAGAGAGAGAGAGAGAGAAAGAGAGAGAGAGAGATGGAGAGAGAAAGAGAGAAAGAGAGGGAGAGGGAAAGGAAGAGAGATAGAGTTACCGGCTTGAATAATTATCTCTACACTGACGATTTCGGGAGGATTAAACGTATACGTATGTAGATGAACACATAATATAATATAATTATTTGTCGCTCCCAATTTAGGCTGGGCACTCTCGTGAGTATTATTAATATAGCAAAATCATAGCTTTAATGCATGTTCCTTCGTACGTTGAACACTGTTTACGTCGGTTGACTATCACGCCAGCTCGGTACAATAGGTTTAAACTCTCCCAAATGTATGTAGTTGTTTATGGTGGCCTCAAGGGTCAAGACGTTAAAAACATAACTCTTGTTCCGGGATTTCGAATCCTGTGACCGGCTTGAATAATTATCTCTACACTGACGATTCCGAAAGGGTGAAACGTATACGTATGTAGATAAACAAATATTTAGAATTACAATATATATATATATATATATATATATATATATATATATATATATATATATATATATATATATATATATATATATATATATATTCAAGCAATCGTTGTTGAACGTAACGGAAGTTTCTCGTTTGTAAATCTTCTTTGTGAGGGTCTCAAACCGTCGAGCTATCTTTCTCGTTTCAAGTGGCAGTCCGTAGAGTATTTCACCGGCCATTTTTTTTTCGAGCGCTTTTGACTTTCTTTGTCGTCTTCATGGGTAGTTTTTTTTTTAAATAGGAAGACTTGAGTTGTCTTATAGGTATTGTTAAGTGCGAATGAAAGAAAAGAGAGGGTGTGTGAATGAGTTGATTTTATTCTATCTGTTTGTGTATTTGATTTTATAATTTATTTATTCTATTGATTCTCATAATTACTATTATTTATGTATTATTATTTATCCTTATTATTACTATTATTACTATTATTTATTTATTTATTTATTTTATTACTTTATTTTCATTTAATTATGGAATACTTTTAATATATATATATACATATATATATATATATATATATAGAGAGAGAGAGAGAGAAAGAGAGAGAGAGATAGAGAGAGAGAGATAGATAGAGAGAGAGAGAGAGAGAGAGGACTTAGAGAGAGGAGAGAAAGATAAAGATATATAAAACAGTTAATATTTCTTAACTTGTGTATATCGCATTCTTCTCATATTTTCGTTATCTTTTCTTTTTATAACACCAAGTTGCTGTCGGAGGACTCGACCTTGCTTGACCCGGGTGAACTTGACACAACCGTATGATATTAATACGTCGTATATGTTTTTCTATTCAATATCGTCAGAAGCTTTTATCGCAAGTGCTCGTGATTCACATGTTTGGAGTTGTTCTCTGTTCTTGTAGAAACCGTTCAAAATACCAATACTTAGCGCCGCTCAAAGAAATGGAGTTGCATTGTACATATTGGCCGGGTCAGCTCAAATGAATTACTTATTTGTCAAAAATAATTTAAAAAAAGCTCTGATAAGGCAATGTAAATGGATTTATATTCATCTGCGTATATATTACGCAAGCGTTTGGGGGTTGCGTATTCCGGAATCAATTTTAATTCATGTTTATATTACTAGCTGAAGTATCCGTTTTGAATGCATGCATTGCATTTCTTAACTTGTCCTCATCCTTTTGATCTATTTTTAACGGAACACAGATATACTTACCTGCTACGACTTCCTGTACGTATAGAGATTCATTTCTACCAGATTTACAAGTTCGCGGTTTTATAACCTACACTTAGTGTACAGACAAACAGGTCGCCAAGTAGACAGACATATATTTTCCCTTTTATACTACTAAGAAAATAACTGCCTTCCGAGCAACAATTAATCTAGCTGTAACCTTATCTATAGAAAAAAAACAAAGAAACACTTTAAATTTCATATTTTCGTAATTTGAAGAAAACAACAAAAAATGTATTGTCATGGTGTTATTTGAAATATTCCAAATGCTGAGAGTTTTACTTTGTATAAGCATAAAAATGAATTTCCAATAAAGGAAAAATCGGGGCGATTGTCAAGAATAACCAACAGTAAAAGAAAGGGGTAAACAAATAAATAATCAACAAATAACTGTAACCAAAGACAATAACTTTTCTACATAGTTGCCTACTTTTTGTATGTTTTAAAGTACTAAACCGTTTTTTTTACATTGTATTTTAGTAATTCGCCAAATCCGATCGCGTTACAGTTCCATTTTCAAGATGGCGTAAGTGTAAAACCTCGAAGTTTGTTTAATGAGCTTTTCGCATTTTGGGGGTGAAAAGACAAACAAATAGTCTACAAATAACTGTCCCAAACGGTGAAAATTTACTTTCTATTTGAAAGGAGAAAAGTACAAAATTAAACCATCGGACTTCGTAGATGGTGGGCGATCGACTGTCAGCCATCTTTGTTTTTAAGTCTAACGCAATATATTTGACCGAACTTTTCGATTGAAATAAAATACGCATTAAAATACTTTAAAACACAAACAAATTCGACAAGGAGGTAGAACAGTAAGTGTATGGCATTTTGTAACAGTAATTTGTTAACTATTTGTTTTTTGCGCCCTTTTCTTTCGGTTGTTTATTTTAAGTCATAAGATTTTTTTTTATTAAACTCTATATTTTTTTTATTGCAACTCCAGAATTCAGAACAAAATGTTCGTTGTCTACAGAAAACTAATTCAAGAACAATTTTCTAAAAATATGTTCTAAATTCCACCAGAAACAAAATAAACATAACAGAAAAATATCAAGTAAAACTATGAATTAAAAAAATTCTTTCCACATCAAAATGCATATTATAATAATCCAAAAGAGAGATTTGAAATACATGAACATTTGCCGTATTTGGTTTTCAAAAAGATTAGTCATATTAAGGAGCTAGCAAGAATATGTTGGCAAACTAAATTCCTCTTCTAAACCGAAAGCAGTTTGGGATATGATCGGTAAAATAGCGGGTAAACACCAAACGAAACCAATCCAACACCTCTCCAAAAATAATTGCCCAATAACAGATAAAAAAGACATAGCAAATCAACTAGCAGAAACGTTTTCCAAAAATTCATCAAGTCAGGGCGGAAAACAAGAATTTCTCACCACTAAAAGAAATGCAGAAAAGCATAAACTTAACTTCAGATCGAAAAATCTAGAAAAATATAATAACCCATTTACATTGAGTGAATTAAGAGACTCTATTGAAAGATCTCATAATACTACCGTAGGACCAGATCAAGTTCATTATGAGTTCCTAAGGCAACTACCGGGAGTATCACTGAAATTACTCCTCCAAATATACAACACAATATGGACAGAGGGAAAATTCCCGGACATATGGAGACAAACTACAGTGATACCGATCCCAAAGCTGGGCAAAGGCAACTCGGATCCACACAATTATAGACCAATCTCCTTGACTAGTTATTTATGCAAAACAATGGAGAGAATGATAAACAATAGGTTGATCTGGTACTTGGAATCCAATGGCCTTATTAGCAATCTACAATGTGGATTCCGCAATAAAAGAGGCACGATAGACCACTTGGTTCGATTGGAAACTACCATAAGAGAAACTTTAATTCGAAAAGAACATCTCGTAGCTATTTTCTTTGACTTAGAGAAAGCGTACGATACAACATGGAAGTATGGCATAATGAGAGATTTGAACGATTTCGGTCTAAAAGGTAGACTACTACACTTTATTGACGGGTTTTTGTCAAACCGAAGATTTCGAGTTCGCATTGGATCTACTCTCTCTGAGATAAAAACTCCGGAAGAGGGTGTTCCACAAGGCAACGTGCTATCTGTGACTCTGTTTAGCATTAAAATAAATAACATAATAAAAAGCTTATTACCCGGAGTGGATGGATCCCTGTACGTGGATGACTTCCTAATCTACTACAGGTCTAAGCATATGCATACCATTGAGCGCAAATTGCAACAATGTCTGAATAAAATAAATAAATGGGCAACAGAAAATGGATTCCGATTTTCTCAGGCAAAAACAAAATGTGTTCATTTTTCTCAAAAGAGAAAATTACACAATGACTCAAGCCTAAAACTCGAAAAGATGGAAATTCCGGTTGTAGACGAATACACGTTTTTAGGTGTAATTTTCGATAAAAAACTGACCTTTATTCCACATTTAAAATATATAAAGGCAAAATGTAACAAAACATTACAACTACTACGTGTGGTAGCTCACACTGAGTGGGTGCAGACCGAAACACTCTCCTGAAACTATATAGGTCATTGATTAGATCTATATTGGACTATGGTATTTTTATATACCGATCAGCTAGAAAGACCTATCTTAAAATACTAGATCCGATCTACCATGGAGGACTAAGGTTAGTCCTTGGAGCCTTCAGAACATCGCTTGTTGAGAGTCTCTATGGAGAAGCAGACGAGGCACCTGCATATATCACAGGTGAGAAGTTGGCTCTGCAGTACTATGTTAAATTGAAATCGTGTTCATCAAATTCTGCATACGAAAGCACATTCCATCCAAAATACAGAGAATTATTCCAAAGAAATGAAAGGGCTATAAGACCCTTTGGCCTTCGAATGGAAATAATCAACAAAGACGCAGGATTGGACCTGACAAAAATACACGATACTATAATACCAACAATACCACCTTGGACCATAAGGACCCCAAAGATCTTGCTAACCTTAAACAAACTTCACAAACAAAAAACCCATCCTCTGGTTTTCCATGAGGAATTGGAGAAAATCCAAGACACCTATCCAAGACATAGGTACATCTTCACAGATGGATCGAAGCATGAAGAAGCAACAGGATGTGCTGTAGTATACAACAATAATATAAATAAGAAGCGTCTCCCAAATGACACTTTCATATTTAATGCAGAAGCATATGCTGTCAATGTGGCGCTTGATTTCATTCTTAAATCCAAGAAAAATAGATTCATTATCTTTTCAGACTCTTTGTCTGTACTGATATCCCTTAAAAATAGGAAATTTGACAAGCCATTGGTAACCAAGTTGCTATGCAGAATGGAATATTTGTCAAAAGACAATGAAATTTTGCTGTGTTGGATCCCAAGTAATATCGGAATCAGAGGAAACGACCAGGCTGATAGGGAAGCCAGGTCTGCATTAGGCATGGACGCGGAGACCAATTTTAAGATTCCATTTACAGATTTTAAAATGAAAATCAACAAATATATCCAACAACAAAGACAACAACGTTGGAGTGACAATACACACAACAAACTCCTAGCTATCAAAGCTACAATAGGAGAATGGAAAAAAAGCTCACAAAAAAGCCGAAAGGAAGAAGTAGTGTTATCCAGACTTCGCATAGGTCACACAAGGATTACACATTCCTACTTACTTGAAGACAAAGAGCAACCAATATGCTTTGCATGTCAGACTACCTACACCATCAAGCATATTCTTATTGAATGCATTGATCTGGCCCCTAAAAGAGAAACTTTCTACAGAGCAGGTACAATGAAGGAACTGTTTAAGAAAAATAAAGTAGAGACAATACTGAACTTCTTAAAAGCTGTTGATCTATATAAAAAGATATAATTACCTAGAGACATATAAATCCAGCTTGATTTGGCATTAAATGTACTGAGAAAAGATGATATGCCGTTAGAAAAGGAAAAACGTTTAGTGAATGTTTTCAAAATACAATATATTTTTTTTTGTCTAAAGAATTTTGTTTACTTTGAAAAGTATTTTTTTTAAATACTACTTGATTCGGCATTACA